>QLOH01000524.1:0-742087 GCA_026901365.1 Sesbania bispinosa | reverse complement strand
CAGGTTTTCATATGATGCTGACTATTCCGTCTTCCAAGCCCATTTTTGACTCACTAGCCATCCGATTCAGCTTTTGGGTTCTTCATCCAAGTTGTAGGGCTTTCTTTTATCTTTCCTACACTATAAAGAACATAATTTTTAGATATCTAGAACGCACGTTATGCTTGAAATACGAAACAGTTTAATGCTGAAAAATGTAATTGAGCCCAATATGAACCTGAATTGGCATAATATGCTTATGACTTGTTAATTAAGCATAAAAAATGCATTAAAAGGTTAAATTTGAGGGATGATTAAAGTGTATAATTTGTATTTATCACCTTGCCCTCTTCTTCTTCTTCTCAGCATCAATTTTCTTATCCCCGCCCCCCGCCTGAGGCTCCTGAATCTTCTCGGTTTCAACGGTCGGCTGGGGAGGAGGCAAGCTCTGGCTACCCGAAGGGGCAGAAGTTGAACCATCAATAACCTTCCTTTTCTTAGAGTCCTTTCCCTTCGGCTCATCAGCACCGATGGCTTGGCTTTCATCATTAACTCCCTGATGTTCATCTGGTCTTCCTCTGCCAACGAAAATAAAACAAGAAATGTTAGCCAAACATAATTATATAACAAACCAAAATGCCAACACAACTAACCTAAGGCGGACCGCAAGTTGATCGGGAAGGGAATCCACCAACAGCCGAGAAGAATAACGGTGGCCACCTCTCTCTGCCATCGCTTCTTGTAGCAAGAACACCGCATCCTTCTCGGCTTGGGTCAGACGATCGTGGGTGGTAGAGTACGTCTTTGTCCCCCAATCGTAGTGCCGGCGATCCCAGTAGATGTTGAAGGAAGGCTCTTACTCGTCCCAAGAATACCTCCAAAATGGAAGAAACACCATCCTTCGGAACAACCTTGAAAAAATCACGTTTGAAGGAAACCCAGAAGACTTGGCCGAATCCACATACAACGATAGCAACGGACGACCACTGTGCGCTCGGAGACTCACCCAACCTCTCGGCCCAGGTTTCCTCGGACAAACGTCAAAATAATAAGTAAAAACCCCCACAGTTGGTACGACCCCTAATTGCCCACAAAGGACCTCGAAGGCCTTAATAAAACCCCAGACATTAGGGTGAAGCTGGCTCGGTGCCATCCGATAGTGTCTTAGCATGGATTTCTGAAAGGAGGAGAAGGGCAGCCTAATCTTCAACTGATGCACGATAAAAGCATACATGAACAAATACCCTGCATTTGTCTCCCCCTCTATGACAAACTCTATCGGAAGCTGAAGGGGGGGGATATCATGTAGTCCTGGTCATGCGTCGGATCCATCACCAACAAACTCGCTCGTAGAGTGGCCTCGGGACTCTCCGCAATACCGAGAAGAAGTTCCAAGAACCTCGGAATCCACCCAAGCGTAGCGATCGGCCACCTGCATCTCTCTACTGGTAACCTCCCCTCCACTAGTGCTTGCGGTGTCCATGTATCCGTACCTACCACCTTCATCAAAGGAACCGCTATAGTTAGAGATCTCGGCACCCTCATCTTGCGATTCTAAATCGGTCTCTGAAGAGGATGCGCAGAGATCCTCACAAAAATCGATCGTTCGGCCGAAGAGAGTCCGCGGGCCTCTTCACGAGCCGATGCCGCCACACTCTCGTAGCGACGAATCCTGGTCGGAATAGTCAGCACCCGACGGGGTGGACGTCCGACGCTCGGACCTCTATCAGGCCCAAACCTCGGCCAACAAGGAGGAGGTGCGTCTAGGCATCTCCAGAGAGCCACTACCCTCCTCCCCACCACTTCCCCCTCAGAGGGAGTCATTGCAAGCAAAGAAAAAGCAAAACTCAAAGGAAACGGTGGGAGAAGGGAGCAGTACCTGGGAAATGCGCGGAAGTAGCGGAGGGGCGCGACGGATCACGGCGCAGAAAGAAAACGAAACAGAGAAGTGAACGAATCCCACAAGTGGAGGAACCACCACCAAAGTATACCAACGGAAAGAGGACAACTCGAGGAAGCTTTTAATCGGAGAGGAAAAACTGGAAGAGGCTTGAATCAATGAAGTTCCTGGTGAAAGCAAGCCACCAACCAAGGAGAAAATTACAGAGGAAAAGGGGAAGGAACGAAGACGAAAGGAAGAAAGTGGAGGGAACGGTTACTCCCTCCACCTAATAAATTTTAAACCAAGGGGCTGAGCAGTCTTTTCACCCCAAAGCCCAAAGGCCACGGCTAAAAGTGAAGGGCACCCACGAAATTTCACAAAGGGAGAAATGGTCAAGGAAATCCCATCCGAGGGCACCGCTGTAAACTCACATACGGAAACAGGGACAAAGTGGTGAATCCACCTGCGACACGCACGACGCACGACGCACGACCCTGTAATGATGGGCATTAAAGGGTGTACGTCTCGATGAGGAAGCAGCCAAAGATCATGAGCCACGTGTCCCTTAACGCCCAAAACCGCCAGCAAAAGTAACTGCCATGAATAGGACGACCGCAGGTGAAGAGACAGGCGACAAGACATGACGGAAACGACGGAAATTCTCCGCCGACCGCCCTTATTCCACAAACAAATAAAATGACTCTAGGGAGCCCACACCCTAAACACCACACGATGTGCTCATAATACCCACCGCCGAACGGCTTGGGGACCAGACCACACGATCCAAAGTGGCATCGCCGATGGTAACCCGTCCGCTCACCATCACGCTGAGGGGGCAACTGATCCGGACCTCCCCGTCGGCCCCACAAGGACGACGGAGGCCCGCAAAACACGCCGAGCGGGATGAGCCACAAGGTGCCCTGGGCCCCTGGACGATCGCCTACAGGACCAAAGCCAGCCACACAATCCAAAGTGGCATCGCCGATGGTGACCTATTCGCTCACTATCACGCTGAGGGGCAACTGATCCGGACCTCACCCATCGGCCCCACAAGGACGACGGAGGCCCACGTACAAGCCGAACGGGATGAGCCACAGACGGACCCTGGAGCTCTAGACGATTGCCAAGATGAGGAACGTGGGCCAGGCAATAACCGATCCTCGGGTCCCTATAGCTAGGGACTCAGGGCTAGGCCACCTACCAAGTCTCATCACATTAATGCGCCCCCACGCCGCCCCCGATAAAGCTGAGACACCTCTAGTAAAGGCATAGCCACTGACACACGCCGCGAGATTTACGGCCGGAACGGTAGGGGTTACGGCATGGGCGCCGCTGCACCACCACTCCCTCGATGTGACAGGGGACCCCTATATATGGGGGAGCCCCCTCTCCAGGACGGAGGTAATCTTAATCCGCATACATAACCCTCACTCTGAACCCCTCTCTGACTTGAGCGTTGGAGTGCCTTTGCAGGTACCCCCACCGCGCACCACCGCACCGGAGCGATCACCAGGAGTCCCCAAATACTCGCAGGCCCCCTCGGACCACCACACCATACCCATCAGACCACCACTCCTGATCTCGGCCACGATCAAGAAATAATCTGAGAAACACATTTGGGTTAGTTTTTTTCTGTGATATGATTGAAATGTTTAATTTGTAAGTTTTTGTCATTTTTTAATAGCTTTTTCCAATGAAAGTTTGCTAGAAGTAGGTTGGGTTTTTTTACTTGCTTTTCTTTTCGTTTGACTCGGTTGTTTTTGTATGTACACTTTGAAAAGATTTTGGTTTTTTTTATTGGGTGCCTATGTAGTCAATGGACCTGAGTATACAAATTTCCATTAACTGAGAATTTCCGATTTGTAATGGATTGTGCCCCTGTGTCTTACTTTGTGTTTTAGTAAGTTATTTTAGTAAAGGATTGATGAATCGTGCCTCTTACCCACTGTCTATACTATAGTGTTTTTAGTTATCTCAGCTATACTATAGTGTTTTAGTTATCTCAGCTATACTATAGTGTTTTAGTTAGTTATTTTAGTAACGGATTGATGAACAATGATTCTATGTAATGATTAATCTGTATTTCCAATGTTTGATTGGGATTGCATTACCTATTGGAATGATTCCTGTTTTATGGATTGTGCCGTTGTGTCTTAGTTTGTGTTTCTAATTCATTTTTCACATCTTTCTTCATTGCATGTTTTTAAATCTGATTCATAATTTGATTTTCTCTAACAAATTGATCACAATTTCAAAATTCGAATATGAGTAGCCTTTTATTGAAAAAATTAATTAATAATTTATGGCAAATTAACTATGATTATGCTTTTGAATTTAGGTTGGAGTGAAAGCGTTGGTGATATTATCCAGGTGCCATTACTCTGAAGACTAAAGAGTGAATATGCAGTTGTAGTCATAGTTTTCTTAAATTATTTTTAATCTGATTATGTTTATTTTTTCACATCTTTCTCATTTGCACGTTTTTAATCTGATTCAGAATCTGATTTTCTCTAACAAATTGATCACAATTTCAAATTTGAATTTGAGTAGTCTTTTATTGAGAAATTAGTTAATAATTTATGGCAGATTCACTATGATTATGCATTTAAATTTAGGTTAGAGTGAAAATGTGGCGATATTATCCAGGTACCATTCCTTCCAACATTTGAATTTATGGCAGATTCACTATGATTATGCATTTGAATATGCAGTTGCAGTTGTAGTTTTCTTAAAATTATTTGTTACGTCTCTTTTTTATTTGATATAATAATAATTTTTATTGTAATTAATTTTATTAAATTGAATATTACATTTAATTGTGTACGTGTGATAAATTGAAATCAGTGATTTGATTAGAACATATATATATATATATGTTTGCTTTAATTTAGGTGTATATGGATTAGATTTCAATCTATAAGATTTGTTTATGACAGTGATGTGGTTAAAGCGTATGATCTTGGTTATATGACAGTGATGTTTGAATTAGACTATTTTGATGTTAGTTCAACCATGATAGAGCAACATAATTAATTTTTCTTATTTTGAAGAGAGATTGTCATCGTTTGGCTTAGCTTTTTGACTAATGTGGTTTGGTAAAAAAAAAAAAGGGGTAAACAATGCGCCTCCCCCTTCTTTCTTCTTTGTCTCATTTGGATGTTTCATACTTAATATTTGTTTTTTATTATGTCTTCCTCATTTTTCTCTACTAGGTTTCGTTCTTCTAATTATGTATTCTTTTATTTTATTCAATTATGATAAACTAATAAGTTTTTTTTTTTCCATTTTTATCTATCTTTTCTTTACAATTGATTGATTTAATTCATTAATTTGGTTATTTGATTGATGAAATGAAGCCGAAAGCTCCTTTCATTCAAAATTATAATTTGGAAGGTTTGTATCCTTATTTTTGGTTTTCTGATTAATAGATGATACTGTTGGTATTCTTTGTGACAAGTCTTTTTTAAGGTTGTTAGTTATGTGGGAGTTTCTTTGTTCTCATTTTTTGGGTTTGTTATCATTAATTCATTCTAAGAATGTTGTTTGTTTATTTTTTTGCCAGGTGTGGGGAGATATATGTCATCAATATTGAATGCCTTGGTAAGATTCGTACTCTTCTTTTTAAATGCTCAAAACTGATTGAGTTAAATCTGATTTATTCTAAATTTGTATTATAATAAATTGAAATCAATGATTTCAATTTAATATAGATAGATTTGCTTTTAATTTGTGTATATAAACCTGTTCTTATTCTAAATATGATTTTATTTAAATATAAATAGGTAGGTTTTCTAAATATTTTTTTATTCTAAAGTTGATTTCATTTGAATATTGACAGGTGTTCTAAATTTGATTTACTTATAAATTTGTATTATAATAAATTGAAATCAATGATTTGATTTCAATATAGATAGGTTTGCTTTTAATGTGTGCGTATAAATCTGATTTTATTATAGTCTGATTTTCTCAGTAACCCGATGACAATATCTATTTCTTTTTTATCTGCTCAAATATTGAATATCTATTTTTTTACCAACGCTAAAATAAGAATCACTCTAGTAGTATTTTTTCCATACACATAGATTCAGAGATCAAACCCATGACTATATGAAAAAAAAATTGCAGTGTTATTTAATTTTATCATAGTTGGGAAGAAGTTTCATAACTTTCATCGCTAAAATAATATCATTTAAAAATTTACACAAAACACTATAATAAAGAGACAAAAAGAAAAACAAATAAAAAAATTCATAAAAGAGCACCTCGGTCAAAATATCACCTAAACACCTGATTAAATTAAAGGCTTAAATATGTTTTTAGTCCCTATAAATATGAGTCATTTTATTTTTAGTCCCTGTAAACTTTTTTTTTTGTTTTTCATCCCTAAAAAAATTTCTATTAGTCTTTTTGGTCCCTGTTGTTAACTTTAGGCCGATGTGGCTAACAAAGTGTCACACATGTTATTTCTGTCTATAAATATGGTCATTTGTTTATAGTCCCTATAACTTTTTATTTTTTATTTTTTCATCTCTATAATTTTTTATTTGACAAGTATATTTTTTGTTGTAATATTTTATTAACAATATATAGTGTGTGTTTAACATGTATAATTTAATTTTAAATTTGTTTGGGAAACAAGCTTATTTCACTAGCCTGTAACTTATAATTGCTTTTTTGACATTATTTTTTTCCTTAATTAAAATTATTTCTAATTTTTGTATTATAATATTTATTTTAATTATTACACATTTATTTAAATGTTAATAAAAAAATTATCTTTAAGAAATTAGTGACAATTATAAAATAGCAAAAATTAAATTTTATTAAACAATTACACCCATTTATGATAATCTTACATTTATTAGCTACATAAAAAATTTATTTTACCAATCATATTTTGCTTCAATAAGTTAATTTATAAGTTTTCAATTTTTAGCTAATAGATTATTGGTCAGCTTATTAAGTAGTGGCTAATTTATTAGCTAGTTTAATCAAATGTAAAATACTAATATTACTTTTTCCATTTCTTTTTAATTAATATTTTGAAAAAATATTTTTATGTCATTTTGAAATTTAAAATAACATTTATTATTGTTTTTAATATTAGTCTTATGTTCATTTAGGTGTTGTTTGGAAGAACTTATTTGAGCTTATCTTATGACATAAGCACTTATGTAACTGTTTGGGTAAATTTATGAAAAGAGCTTATGAGATGCTCATAAGCTGTTTTCAGCTTATTTCAATAAGCTCCTGAAAATAGCTTATAGAATAGTTTATGGAGAATTGAAGTATACTGCAACCTCTTCAATTTTCATATACTTTTTTAAGAGCTTATTCATTAAGTGTTTATCAAATAAGAGCTTATGTTATAAGCACTTAAATAAGTTATATTTCCAAACAGTTTAATTATTTGACATACTTGTTAGTCACTCACAGCCGACCAAGGGTAAAGTCGCCTAAAGTCCTGAACCTTTGCTTTAAGCACCCCAATTGTTAGTAACATTTTTATGAAAAAATATAATTAAATGTAACTATTATTAAGTCTAGCACATTGGTTTAGAAATTATATTACTTCATCTTAAGGTTTGGGGTTCAATTCTCATTGATTGAATTTTAACCTTTAAGACCTCATTTTTTTCAATTCATGTTTTTAAAAAGATCTCAATATTAACGTTTGCTTGAGACTTTCCTACATGTTGGGCAGTCAAGTAATTACTAAATTATTGCAAAGATTAAATTTTTAAAAGATTACTATAAATTACTCTTTCAAATATATATTTTCATTTCGCATGCTTTGATAGGCATCGATATTTATTTTATTTAATTTTGAAATGGGCATCAATATTTAGTTCTAATTTGTCAATACATGAAAATATGTGATACGATAATTATGATAACATTATATATATATATATATAAAATTGTACAGCCCTTAGAATATTGATTAGAAAACTAGAATTAAAAAGTTCCTATTAAATGTGAAGTGTATATAATAAATATCGTGATTTTTAATTATTTTTAATTATTTTTTAGTTAATATGTTTAGGGCATTTGTTGACAAAAAAATAGTAATTATTATATTTTGAATTTATATTTTTCTTACACCTACAATTATTATGATATATAATTACAATAATAAATTATGATGATATAAAAATATAAATACATGAAAGAAAGAGTAAATACCAACATGAATGATTTATTTCTAGTTTTTATTTTCTTGCACCTACCGTCATAAATTTATATATTTAAAATAAAAATATTTGTACATAATTAAGAGGGAAATTAATTAATAAGAGAAAAACTGTAAAGAAGTATTAAATATAAATAAATAATATAATAAAGATTTAAATAAACATATTAGTTGTGTTTTTTAAAAAATATTTAAACAAGAGTTGTGACCTGCTGTGAGAGTGTTAACGAAAAAAAAATAGAAGGTTGCTAATCCCCACCAAGAAAAGAACCATCAGTCACCCTTGGAAAATACTACCTGGAAAGCTAAACTCCAAAACTAAAACGACGTCGCAGTTTGCTTCCACCTGCTTTCAACAACAAAGTTTAAGGAGGGCAATTCGTTTGTTGGTCCGTTCGATACAAACGAAGAGGTCTATTGTCTTGTCCTGTACCGTGTCCCTCTTACTTCTTATTTGTCTCCGCCGAATATAACGGTGATTTCTCCAAACCTTCCATTTCGCCTTCTTCTTCTCAACCTCACACCCTCTTCTCCTCCTTCCTTCTATTCTTCACACCCCACACCGTTCTCTTTCATCACCCTTCAACTCTCTTCCTCTCTCTGCAACAATGTCTCAGGTAGTGGCCACTCGATCAATTCACACCTCCCTCTCGCGTCCCGCCTCAGGATCTGCACATGACAGGGCTCAAACTTTGTTAAAGCCTCCAACTTTTGCGTCTAAAGTGTTACCACCCCACGGGAACAAACTCCCCAAAGTTTGCTTCAGGAGCTGCATCATCAATGCGAGGAAATCTGCATCGGCTGAAGTCGTGCCCGTCTCACCTGAGGATGATTCAAAGGTTCGTGCCTTATCCCTGTCCTATTGCAATTTTGCTTCTGTTGCTTGGTTGCTAAGAAAAAATGATGGGAGAGTGAGGAAAATTGCCATTTTGGGAAGGATCCAGATGCTAAAATGGAAGTGAACGTACGTGATTGCAAGGTATTGAGAAAAAAAATTGTTGTGACCCTTTTCGTGTTATGGTTAATAGATTGAGGAGGAGTTGCAGCACTTACGTGGTATGCAGCAACTCGGTGACACCTCTGTTGGAATGTGGTCCAAGCCCACTTTTAGGAGAAAGACAAAGATTGTGTGTACCATTGGACCTTCAACCAATACCAAGGAAATGATTTGGAAGTTGGCTGAAGCTGGGATGAACGTTGCCCGTTTGAATATGTCTCATGGAGATCATGCTTCTCATCAGAAAGTTATTGATTTGGTTAAAGAATATAATGCTCAATCCAAGGACAATGTAATTGCAATTATGCTTGACACCAAGGTAAGTTATTCCTTCAATTTTTTAACAAGGCTACTTGTTCTTATTATATTTTCATGACCACACTTTTGTTTTTGTGTCAGCTGATAATTCATTTCTATGTGTTCAGGGTCCTGAGGTTAGGAGCGGGGATTTGCCTCAACCAATCATGTTAGAAAGTGGCCAGGAATTCACTTTTACTATCCGGCGCGGTGTTGGAACTTCTGATTGTGTTAGCGTGAACTATGATGATTTTGTCAATGATGTGGAAAAGGGGGACATGCTTCTTGTTGATGGTAGGGCAACCAACTGATTAGTTAAAATTTGAAATTTCTAACAACTTTGTGTCATGCTCATGGATTGATAATTTGAAAAGATGGGAGTAATTTATTCTTATGTGCATTCTTCAATCTTTATTGAATTTTGGGACTGCAAAGTAGGCAAGTCTCCTAAAAATTTGTAATCTCAGGGAGGGGTCTCCCGGGGCAGTATGGCATGGCCACCTTTTGGTGCAAATATGTCATAACTTGTCTGTGCATTTTGAACCGTTTAATATTTCCCTGATTCATGGCTAGAATTTTGCTTTAATCAGCATGGTTTCTGGGTCAGGGATGAGAGCACTGCATGTACACAAGTAATTGCAACTTAATGTCTACTTTGAGTTGTTAAATAAAAAAATATATGTGGATCCTGTTACCTCAATTTGCAACCTTATTTATGCAGAGCCACTAGCTTCTGTTAGATCAATAGGTCATTAATTGTAATTTACTTACAAAGGTGGAAACTGGCAAATTGTTAGAAGATTTCATTTTAATGTTTTTCTAAAGAAGATTATGACAAGCAAGAGACAATGTTCTGCATAGTGCATTTAAAGGTTTAACATTCTTATTGTTGGACGATATCTTCATTTGCTATTTATCTCAGAAAGAGTCAATGCCAGGTCTTTGATGGTATGCTGTCTTTATGGATTTCTGACTCTTGATGTATGATGTAGGTGGTATGATGTCTTTGATGGTCAAGTCTAAGACAGAGGATTCTGTGAAATGTGAAGTTGTTGATGGAGGAGAGCTCAAGTCGAGGAGACATTTGAACGTTAGAGGAAAAAGTGCAACACTGCCTTCCATCACTGGTTAGACTTTTGATTATTATTATTATTCCTATTCTTGATAAATTTTTTTATTATTGTCTATCTCCTTTTGCTCACCTCTCTGTGTATGCGTGTACTGGTTGGGGATTAAGGTTTTGTTGGTTTCCCAAGGACATAATATTCCTATGTATTTGATGCAGAGAAGGATTGGGAAGACATAAAATTCGGAGTAGATAACGGAGTTGATTTCTATGCTGTTTCCTTTGTTAAGGATGCACAAGTAGTTCATGAGCTGAAGAATTATTTGAAAAGTAAATATTCAAGATACTTATGATTTCTTTAAATTAGTACAGCTGACTAAATTTCCTGATTGTTTAGAAATATGATCAATTTCTCACCCATTACTGCAGGCTGTGGTGCTGATATACATGTCATTGTAAAAATTGAAAGTGCAGACTCTATACCAAACTTACATTCAATTATTACAGCGTCTGATGGGGTGATAACCTAATCCTGCATTATGTTATTCTGGTTACTGCCTGATTCTGGGGAATTGGGATGATTTAGCACATATTGTAGTAACGGGAATATTTAGTTTTGAATTTATTTTTCTTAAAGGTTATGGATTAAGTTTGTAGAGCACTTGTTCACCGATCGATTGTCGATGTTGACACGTCTTCTTTTGCCATCCTGTTTAGGCTATGGTTGCAAGAGGAGATCTTGGTGCAGAGCTCCCTATTGAAGAGGTTCCACTTTTGCAGGTAAAGTCCTTTTAAACAAAATTGAAATAAATGGTAAAGATAATTATCAGTTGGTGTCATTTCCATAACTAGACATCAATTTATGCTCATCTTAACATTCATGATGCCTGCTAATGTAGGAAGAGATAATCAGGATATGCCGTAGCATGGGAAAGGCCGTTATTGTGGCAACAAATATGCTGGAAAGCATGATTGTTCACCCAACACCAACCAGAGCAGAGGTATCTGATATTGCAATTGCTGTTCGAGAAGGTTCTGATGGAATCATGCTTTCTGGAGAAACTGCTCATGGAAAGTAAGCAAATTATCTCCATGCCTCAAAGTGTCCAATTACCTTGACGGGTTGATATTTCTCCTATTTGAGTTCTTACAAAGGAATGGAAATTTCAAAATCAAATTGTTGTTGCCTTAAAAATTTGGGTTTTAATGATGTGCAATGTTGGGGTTAGATCATTGTTAGTTTACATGCATCTGGTTACTCATTGGTACAGTGATATTTTACTTAGAAAACAAATCTAAAGCAAGTGTATTCATTGAATGCAAAAATAATACTAGATTCATTATAATACAGGTTCCCACTAAAAGCTGTGAAGGTAATGCACACAGTAGCATTACGGACAGAAGCCACCATACCAGGTGGGCAAATGCCACCAAATATTGGTCAAGTATTCAAGGTTTAAACTTTAAACTTGATTTGCTTTATTGCCATGCTGACCTTTTTAATCATTGAGCTCTCCTCATTTTACTGTTCACACTAAAATGTGTGATTTATTTATTTTGGGTCTATGTAGAACCACATGAGTGAGATGTTTGCATACCATGCAACCATGATGTCTAATACCCTTGGAACCTCAACCGTTGTCTTCACTAGATCAGGCTTCATGTCTATCCTACTGAGCCATTATCGACCTTCAGGCACCATATTTGCTTTTACTGATCAGTGAGTTATTTTTTCCCTTTCTCTTATTGACAAGAAAGTTTTCCTTTTTAAGTAGAAGATGCTAGATAAAGATGCAACTAATTTAATCAGTTACCTATTGCATGTGTAATGTGTTCCTAAGTATTCCTAAGAGATTATTCTGAAATGTATTGGGTTACATTGTATGGATATTATCCCTTAACAATTAGTTCTATTATTATTATTGGTTGGATGTTTGTGCTTAGTAACAAGTAAAAACTGATTATTTGGTGACCTTGTTAACCAACCGATCTGATTTCATTTGTTGAAGTATGTATTCAATTTTAAACCAATTTGTATTATCTACATTTATGATTAACCATGACAGCTTTGTTTTCCACCTAATTTTGCTGGTCATGCAGGAAGAGGATACAACAGAGGCTGGCTTTGTATCAAGGAGTCTGTCCTATTTACATGGAATTCTCCGATGATGCTGAAGAGACTTTCGCAAAAGCCTTGGATTTGCTGAAGGTAATATTTTGAGGATATCTTCTGTGATTGAAATGTTACTTAAGAATGCTGCTAACAAGATAAATAGAAGTTGTTTAGATGGTTTTAAACACAATTTTACATTTAAAGTCAAACATTTAACCATGTCTTGGTTTTTCATTCATGCAATACTTTAGCCACGGACCTTTGTGCTTTATATGAACTGGCATAACTGCACTGACATAACTGCTTAAACAAAGACTTGTCTTACTATTCCCCATTTTGTTTTTAGTTTATCCATGTTCTTATGTCTTGTTTCCATCTGCAGAAGCAAGGAATGGTTAAAGAAGGAGAGGAAGTAGCCCTTGTACAAAGTGGCAGGCAACCCATATGGAGGTTCCACTCCATTCACAATATCCAGGTCCGAACGATCTAAACAAAAAGAAAGATGCAGAGTTGCCATGAATTAAATTTTTCAGCGCCTTTGAGGCAGGCCTACATCTAATTTTAGAAGAACACATTCCTTTTTGGTGTGTTGGTGCCAATCTTGCATTTTGGTTATTTGTTTGTTTCCTAGGATTCATCTTTTCTTCATTATTTATTGCCTTATTGTTATCATATTTTTTTCTGTAAACTTTCTGTTCGATATTAGCAGATGTTAGTACACGTCTTTGAAATTTTGATAAGAAATTGGAATGTGAAACGCATTGAGCCATATCCTGGACTGACACTTAGCCATTGAGCTGTTATATACTTATATATAGCTGCGTTGAGATAATGTAAATTTTCTTTTTATACATCTAGTGTGTTTGGTTTATACCAAAATTATGTTTCAAACGTGAATCAGGACAGAAGTTACTCTCTGCAGTGTTTGGTTTATGCCATATTCATAAGTTGTATGGAGTATGCAGTGTTTGGTTTATGCCATATTCATAAGTTGTATGAAATATGCGGTAAGCTAGTCTCAAGCATATCAGTTTTCAATTCCTAGTTCGTTTAAAGGCTTGTAACATGTCATGAATGATGTGTGAACTTTTACTTTTCTTCTGATACAAGTTTTTATTCAAACAAAAAATGTTATCAATTTAACAACTGAGTTCATGATACACGTTTATATATATGTCTTAAGAAAAGTAGTAGCATTAGAATCATAAATAGGGAGAAAAGGTCACTTACCCTATAGTTTTCATGCTTCAGCATCTAGTTATGTCACGTTGTGACTTGTGAGTCATCGTTATAATGTACTATCACTATTTTATCACTTATCAGCATTGAAAGTTGCCAACATCGCACATGCTCAACGATATGATAAACAATTATTTTTCACCCTGTGTAGGAAAGGGACCATGTTTCTCAATTAATAATTCATGTACTCCCTTCAATAGTTGTAAATTTAGAAGCAATTTACATGGTCCGTTGATCACCCTATTCTTAATGTGGATATAAGCCATAGACTCATTGCCCATCCAATTAACATATCATAACTGATCATCCACAATATCAGTAATAATAAAATGCAGATAGCATGCTGCAAGTGCTATACCACGAGCAACACGAGTGCGGTGACAAGTTGCTTCCCTCAATATTTTTCATTATTGTTTTAAATTTTTAAAATACACGTGATTGAATGACCCCAGTAAACACAGTTGTTGTGATTCCAATTCCAGGTTACAAAAATAAGTGGACTTAATTTCTCCCAAGCTCGTCGATCAGATGGACTCTAAAACTCACACAAGAAGATGATCAAAATCTGCGCTTAAAATTAACGATCATGTTTTGGCAGTCTTCTTCAATGCTCCGTTCTATGTACTGAAAACACAAAAGACAAATCAAAACCCTTAAGCCCTCATCATCTCTGCCTTAATTAATCATGACTCAATAAAATTGTTGCAAGATCAAAGTTTTACATTTATGATCCAGTGATTCAATGCAAGATCATTTTTTTGCATATATCCAACAATTTGTTTCTACAAATTAGTATAACTCAACTCATCAATCTAGGTCACGACTCTTCAAATCAACCATATATAATATATTCAAATCATTTTCTGTAAATTTATTCTATTATCAATGTTATCTGCAATCCGTCATGTCACTTATTACATGATCTGTTAAACTGTTTTATGTATATAATTATGTTGCTTGAGTATTATTTTTTATTTATCATTAAGTTTATTAAATATAAATTTTATATTAGATAAACCCTAACAAGTTTAGGGTATGTTTGAATTTGGGGATCGATGTTTAATTTAATGTGTTTGATTTCCATATAAAAAAAATTTAAATGTGGATCTGAATCCATATATAAACTTTGATGAAAATCAAACACACATTTATAAGTTTTGAGACTTTTAAATGTGATTTTCTAGAAAAATAGCACGATTCATTACTTTTAATTAAGTGTTAGTTTGATTTATAGTTTTCATAAATTCAATTTTAAAATCAATAGTTAAAATAATTATGCATAAATTACAAATATGTTTAATAGAAGTCGTTTCATTTCAATTTTTATATAATTGATTTTTTATTGTTACGAATTTATTCCAAATGATCTATAAATATATACGATATTGCTTCGAAGTCCAGGTTAAATTAAAAGTAAAGGAAAAAAAAACCTGTTGTGTTGAGTAAATTTTTTATTAAGTTATATTATAAATTTACTTTTAAAATAAAAAATTTTAAATATGACTTATTTTATTCCAAACTTACTTTTAATTAAAAATCTACGAAATCAAATTTTCATTTAAAATCAAGTTTATCAATTAATCCTCAATATCTAATTAATACACACTTATAAGTCGCCGTGTACGTATACATCATGATTGTCTCTCAAGATAAACGTGGTCTTAAAAAAAATTGGAGTGTACATGTATTCCACTAGTTAACATCAATCCTGAGTTTGACAAGTTTGGCCATAAGTATAGCAACACAATAAATAACAATATATTCACTACCAAAACTTTATGAGAATGGAATGTTATGTGTACATCAAAATGTACAATAACTCATGTAATAATATGAGAGATAGCGGAAAACGGGAAAGAATATGAGATGTAATAAGTGATATGATAGAAAAAAAAATAGAGAAAAAAGTGTTATATGACATTTATTAATTGTATGAATAATTTCTCAGACTTTCTCACGGTAATAAAACAGGCGATGGTAGCCAATACTCCCTCAAACCATTTTTATAAGGCACACTTCTAAAGTTAGTTAATTTTATTGGAGTTTAAAAAATAGTTTAAATTTATAATTTTACTCTTATTTAATATCATCACTAACCAACTTCATTACCATTTGATAATTGAAAAAATATTAAAATTAATAAGGGTAAATAATGAGGAAAATGGTAATAAATGTTGTCTTAAAGTAAAATGCCTTATAAAAATATCACAAAAACTTATAAGAAGTGGTTTATAAAAAAAGACTAGAGGAAGTATAATTTATAGAAGAGAAAAAAAACATTTGATACATGGGGTTGTAATTTTCTCAAAATCATGATTTCATTTTTTTTCTTCCTTTTTCCTTCCCCTCTACACCAAAAAATAGGGTATATAGTGATTTTTTGCTGCTATTTTTTTTCACTATTATCTCATATCATTTATTATATATTGGAAATTGTTTCTTTCATACTCTATTTTGGATTGTGAAAGATGTAGGAAATTAAAGAGAGATAAAAAAAGAAAAAGATGAGAGAAAATTAAAGATATATGTTATAAGTATTATGATAAGAAAGAAGAAGATAAATTAAAGGTAGAAAAAGTGAGAGGTGTGATAAATATTATAACAAGAAAGAAAGGTAGAAAAAATAAAATGGATGGAGAAGGAAAAGAAAGGAAAAAAAAATAGATGCATGAATATAATTACTCATACTAAATTGGTTTAATTTTTTTTAATATTAATCATTATATAGTCATAGGTAAACCACGAATTATCTCATAGTTCTTAGCCAATAATTCTATCAGGGAATGACCACAACTTCTTTAATATAACAAAATAAACCCAAATTAGGTGTTTATAATTTTATATATTTTCAGTATAAAAAAGTTTATCACTATGTAAAATTTTGTCACTCACAATGCATATAATTAAATTACTAGTATCAATTACCTATATTGACTTCATTTATTGAAAGAGTGGTTGTTGTTTGGCCACCAGCTGTTCAAACTTCAAACAATATTCCCTGTTCTTTTAGCCATGATCAATTAATATTTGCATATTGGACAAATTCTGAGACAAAAATTAAATATAATTCTCTGCTCCAAAATATTAAATTTTTTGGATGTCTTAGCATTTTTTGTTTGGAAGCCTCCTACTGGATAAGAATCAAAGAGCAGTGGCACACTTGTAGTTGTATGTATAATAAAGTGGCACGCAACCTATATGGATTATGGAGGTTCCACTCACAATATATATCTACCAGTACTGTAAACAAGAAGAAAGGTGAAGAGTGGCCACGTAAGTTTCAGCCTTTCAGGACACATTACATTTAATTTTAGATCAGAATATTCCCCTTTGATGGATGAGTTGATGCCAATTTTGCTTTTTGGCTGTTAAGTTTGTTTGTTTCCTAGGTTTCAACGTCTCTTCATTTTATTCCCCTGTAAAGTTCTTTAAGGTTTTATATTTGGCATGGACAGATTTGTATGTATATGTCATTGAAGTTTTGGTAAGAAATTCGAATGAGAAACGCTTTCAGCACATTAATTAGGACTGAAAAAGTATGTTTAATTTGTTGCCTTTGAAATTCCAAAATCATATATAGTTTGCGGTATTATAACCTCTAGCTCTATGTTTCTTCATATATTTCAAATTAAAGCTGTGTGGAATAAGTCAACATGGGTTGGGCGTGTCTCAAATTCTGTTTCTAAATTTGACTTTGTCATCCATATATGCTTGCTTTCAACTAAATTTTAAAACCAATTATGCTTGTAAGATACTCGCTTCAGTCTCAAATATAAGCAAAAAAAAAAAACTAATTCACGCTAATTAAGAAATGTTAGTTAATTTCATTAAATTTTTTTGCTATCATCTAAAAATGAATTGTATTCTCTAAATTACCCTTCATAGGAGACTCCAATTTTATTGAAACTTGTTCCAAATGGAAACATTATCTCTACATGGTTCATTAAATAGGGTCATTGGATAGAACAATTTAAATTTAAGTAAGGATATTTTAGTACAAGGTCATTAAATAAGGCAAAATTAGTTGAAATTTGCTTATATTTTAGACCAACACAAGTGAATTTTTTTTTTTGCTTATATTTGAGACTGGAGGGAGTATATGCTGGTTTGAGTTGATTTGAGAGCTTTCAATTCGTCGCAGTTCTAAATAATCATTTTGTTATCTATGGGTGTCCAAAAAATACACTATTAAGTATTAACGGAGTTGAAAATAAAGGAAGAATGTTTATATAATAAATTAACAACAACAGAAAACTACATTTGTTTTTCAAACTTCTTGAGTTCATGAAGAGACCAAAAACAATGTATAGCTATATTTTAAAGGCAAGAGTGCAATTAATTAATATTCATACGCGATGCGCACAATTAATTGAAGATAACAACAACACTATTACTTTTACAATATTATATATTGATATTGATATGTTTCTTGATTAGTTTAATTATTACTTTAAAATGACAACTTGATGATACAAAATGATTGACCAAGTACAAACTAGAGACTTCAAACGCTGTTAATAATGGAAGTGCTATACCCACTCTGGACATCATGGAATCTTGACCAAAGCATCACCCCACCATACTTTGGTGACTTCTTGATCACTGGCAGGATTTGAGATGTCAACACATCAGCCGGGATGAAACCGCTCCCAGCCGCCGCCGTAGCCGCCGGAAGCCCCAAAAATATCTTCTTTGCTGGAACCGTACTTGTCCATCGGTTCCATGAATTCACAAGGTTAGTTATGTTACCATTAGCATACTGACATGGAGGATTGTTATAGAACTGAACCCAAACAAAGTCAAAAAGCCCTGTATTAAGGGCAGTACCCAAGAATCTGTCAGGAATTGGGCATTGAGGGGCAGCACCTAGGTACACTCTGCTTCCTACTCTGTCATATGCCTTGAGAAAACGTGCAAGGTGTTCCCAATTTGCTGTGGAACCAAGTTCTATGTCAAAATCAATTCCAT
The DNA here is from genome assembly GCA_026901365.1 of Sesbania bispinosa. Classification (NCBI taxonomy): domain Eukaryota; kingdom Viridiplantae; phylum Streptophyta; class Magnoliopsida; order Fabales; family Fabaceae; genus Sesbania; species Sesbania bispinosa. Next base: position 723,353 of record QLOH01000524.1, on the reverse strand, counting down.
CTAAGACAGCATCCCCTAGTGGCCTTGATGATGACTTGCCACCCAAGAAAGTGTTCCATAAGAATGTTGCAACGTTTCTGGCATCTTCAGGGGATGATAAAGAGTAGCTTCCAATTCCACCACCAATAGAGAGTAACACTTTGATTCCTTTGCTTTGGCAGTCCTTGATTTCTGCACTGAATTTGGTGCAGGAATTGGTTATTGCTGGATTGCAGTGACCAGCAAGGTTCATTTCAGGGGTTTGGCCATTGCCAAACTTGTTGAGGAAGGCAATGTTCACATGGGTGTATTTCCCAGTGGCACATGCTTCAGATAAGGTTCCCTCGTTGCCGTTTTGGCCCCAGTAGATGGCTATGCCACCAGCATAGGAAGTTCTAATAAGATTCATGAGGAAGAGGAGGGGAAGGAGAAGCATAGTGTATGAGTCTTTGGCCATTTTGTAGTTAAGGTTTTATCCTTTGCTATGTTGTGATGGGTTCTTTGCAATTGGGATATTTATAGAGGGAATGGCCGGTAATTTGCAGCTTTGAAAAGTTTGAAGATTGGAATAAAGGTTGGTTCCTACTTTGTTGACAGAAAGAGTCACATTTCCCACTAGCGATTGAATATTTTCAGGGGTCACAATTTGGTACCCTCCCGTTAGAGAGGGTTTTGGTAATAGAGGCGTAAAAATCAAAATTACATAGGAACAAGTTGTGTACTCCGTCCTAAATTAATTTGAAGACATAAAGTAGATTTTAAATGAGACACATATGTATTGCATGTGAGAATATGAAAAAATAGGGGAATGCAATAAAAATACAGGAAGATGGTTATAGGAGTCAAAAAGTTTTTTCAAAAATTAAAAATACAAATTCTAATAGTTAAATATTGTTCCGAAAAAAGTACCAAAACCCTCTCTCACTGGAGGGTACCGTAAAATTTCCCTATTTATTGGGGATATTTATTATTTTAAGGAAGGGTAAAAGGGAATAAAATGAAATTATTGTTTTTTTATATAGTTTTTTTATAATATAATAAAAAAGAATTACTACCATTATAAATTAATGGAAAATTAAAAAAGTTAATTAGATGGTCCCCAGTTATTTGGGACTCACTATTGAGGCTGACATATAACTTTTGTTAGGTTAACGGATTTCACTGGCCGACAGGACCACAGTTTGGGGGTTTTAGAAAGTTTAGAGACAAAAAAAAACACATTATTTAAAGTACAAGACGAAAATTAAAGTTGACCGAAACTATTGGGAGGAAAAACATATTTTTCCCTCTATTTTATTTCTTCCGTTAATCTAAAGACACGAAATGGTCAGAGAGGTTTATAGATGGCAACAACTCTTTCATGACAATTAATTTGTGGGGGTCCTGTCATTGTCACCGTGTTTATGTTATCAACCAAATAAACCAAGACGTCCACGAGATGGGGTAACAATTTAATTATTTATTGATTATTGAAGCTCAAAACTTGTTATTTTGTTATACCCTATTTTGTGAAATGTAAATAACTAAATATTTCTTTAAACTAATATCAGTAGATCAACAGGTAAATTTTGTTTATGGAAGAAGACATGTGTCCTCCATATACAAATCGATTTTAACTCGAAATTATTTATTAAACTAGAACAACTTCTCATCAGCTACCTCATCACCGCCTAATTCACATGTTTAGTGCAAGAGGTAATTGATTCGAGTGTCATTGTCTCTCATGAAAAAAAAAAAATACCCTGTTATTACGTACCTCTCATTGATGTATAGAAATATAGAATTATTATTAGCTTCATTTGTTTTTTATAGAGTATATTGGAAATCGATTCCACACGTATTTACAGACGTTTTATAGCCCATTTACTTTAAATTTTAACCGAACAAAATTATGATTTTGCAGAATTAATTTTAAATCACTTTCATCTAACATAAATCATGGGTTTACATCTTCCATTTCAATCATTCATTCGTTTCTATAATTAATTTCACTCAACTGTAAACTTAATTAGCCGCGAATTTTTTCAATCATTCAAAATTGATTTCTACTGTGCTCAACACTAATACAAAGCACTATATATGTAAATACAATTTTTCACTTAGTGACTCGGATATCACTGATAATATATATGATAGTGTTAAAATGTCAAATTAATAAACTAGTAGTCCACAATGTCGACTGCAAGAGAGTGCTTTGTACATGGGGAAATGATTTGAAGGTCAACGCCCTTCTGTATCATGATCATCCTCGATTCTCATTTGGTGTCAAAGCAGAGGCTCGGTCAACTTGTTGGCGTCGTTAGTTAAAAAAAAAAAACCTAAAAACATTAGGTATAAAATAATTAAGGAGTAATTAGTTGAACTTATATAATAAATTCAATTTTCTGTATTAAATTATTCTCAAAACAGTGAGGCTTCTATATTATCCACATGACATTTTTATTTTATTTTAAAATTTATAAAGAGTTTGAATTTTATCTTTATCTAATTAATATATATCTGCATGGTTTAAATCTTTCCTTATTGTTTAGTATTTTAAAATTTTAAACATACTAATTAAGAAATGCATTAATAACTTTTATATATCATTCTCCTTATCTTTTTATTTGACTTTTAAAACTTAAAATTTTTATATTTGATCTTTTTAATTAGTTTAGAAGTATTAATAAAATAAAAAAATTATCTCATAATATAGTGATTAAAATACTAGTTTACGTGTATGCAAGATAGTAGACATGTAATTATGTGCATTGTATGTACTTTTTTATATGAATTATAACTTTAGCATATATATGTAATTTGTACCAAAGATTTTTGTAAGGAAAAAAAATAGGATGGAATTTTTATTCAAAATATATAAGTATATTTAATTCAATTATTTTTTATATGAGAGGAATAATATAACATATTATCATAAAATTTAATGTTTTAATCTATTATTTATTTTTCTAAATATTGTATAAAAAGATTTTTTTTTTACTCTAAATTCCTAAACTTTAAACCCTTACATTTTCATGTAGACGTATTCAAGAAACATAGAGGATTGCGGAGTTTTTGAAGATGTCAACTAGTTTGACATAAAGTGATCAGATTCCTTTCACTTCATATATAAACAGAGATATCGCTTTCTTAAAATCAACACTGTTCCTTCACAAATGGATTTATTATGTGTCTTCTATATACTGAGACGAAAATAAATTAGAAATACGAATATTTTTACAAAAGAATAAATAGGTTGGTTTATAAAATTCATAGATTGCTTTGAAGTTACTACTAGATTTTAAAAATAGGAAATGATTTATTTATTTTTCATTAAATATTATCCACACTTATAGAATCATAATCCAAAATAATGTATATATTTACGTTTGACCAAGGTTAGTAAGAAGAACAAGATAAAGAATAGATAATAAAGAGTTGTCGAGTTTCATAGACTTCTATTTTCTAGAGATTAGATCAGTTCAGTCAATGTCTAATTTTTTTTATATACATTTATATAAAATAGGCGGTATAATTGAAAACGGCAGCACATATATATATATATATAGCTGCAACTATGTCATTTGAGCCTCCAAGACGAGCGAGCTCAGCTTTTCACCACGACTGTTGTATTATACATGGAATGACATTATAATTAATTCAACTTGTATGGTACACAAAGATGATATTTTTGTACCAGTACATTACTAAAATGAAGGACACGTGTAGGTTATATCCGGTGCCCATTGTTTTTTAAGACGTTTTCTTTTATTCTTTGCCTTTTTACAAAGAAGGCCTCTTAGATCTTGATAATTAAGATCTGGAATGCATAAAACACAGGCACCGAGACGTTCAGAACAGAGGCACGCTGAGACGTTCATCACTTCACTTGTCCCCTTTTTTGCGATAAGATCCATCGCTGCTGCACCGTAATGTAATGTAAGCCATCTCCATCCATCGTTGGTTCTCTTCTCTTGTCTGATATTTGTGATTAGGATTTAGGGTTGGGTATCCCCTTTTTCTGTGATTAGATCTTGATAATGTAAGCCATCCTCATCCATCGATAATGTAATCCCTATTCACCCATGCGATTAGATCTTGATAATGTAATGTAATGCAAGTTACTGCTCTGTGATGTAATGAAAGCCCTCTTCATCCATCGATTTTTTTCGTTGTCTCCTATGGTGGAAACCATTTTAATTTTGTTTTAGTTTTATGAAAATTTGTTTACTGGGAAAGAGACCTATTTCAGATTCACGTAATGTGCGTTACTGCATTGGTTATTAATTATGATTTCTCCCTGTGTCAAGTTTTTGTTAACTTTTGTTTAGTTCAGTTATTACAGTAGAATCCAATGTATGATAACTTGTTATTGATGGCTACAATAACAAATGATTCGCTCAACACCTACCAGGACCAGGATGGGTTGTAGATCTCATGTATCTATCCTTGCAATGGAGCGTGGCAAAATGAATAATGTCTACGTGTTAATATTTCACAATTAAGAAAATTTTAACCTCATTCAGTAATAATATGGACAAATAAAACAAAATAAATTGATATTTTTATTCATATCACTAAAGAAAATCCATTTTAAAACTTTTAAACATCACAAAATATAATTAAATTTATAAAATTCATTTATCCGATATGAAATGTGATGTGATACATTCGAAAATAAATAAATTCAAAGCAAACAAATATTGATAGATTTGTCTGATTATAAATTTGAAATAAATAGTAAAGTATGAAAGCTTCGTGATTGATAAATTAAATACACTTTCCTTCTAAACCATAACAATAACAAATAATTTTTATGGGATGTAATTATGGTGAATTTAATTGTAAAAATTAAAGAAATTAATTAAAAATATCTATCATTAGAAAAAAATTGTGAAATGTTGATTTTGATGGCCCCTTGCTTGTAGGATGCTGCTCGTGAGTTTTCGTTAAGAAAAGCAAAGGTGCCAATTTCGGCATATGACTCCCTTGTGAGTGTGAGTTACGAACCCTAAATCCAATTATATAAAATTGGATATTGTGGAGGTGTTACATGTATCTTGTTGGAGTTTGTTCACAGATTTCGTAATGGATATTGGGGATTGTGTTAGGAGGACAAATCTCATGTTTCGTTATTTTTCAAAATTGGTTGTAATTATGATAAATTTAATTGAAAAAATTAGAGAAAAATTAATTAAAAATATCTATCATTACAAAAAAAATTGTGAAAATTTGATTTTGATGGCTCCTTGCATGTATGATGGTGTTGGTTAGTTTTCGTCATGAAAAGCAAAAGTTCCAATTTCGGCATATGACTCCCCTATGAGTGAGAGTCATGAACCATAAACTTAATTATATAAAATTGGATATTGTGGGGGTGTTACACGTGTCTTGTTGGAGTTTGTTATGGTTTTCATAACGAATATTGGGGATCGTTTTAGGCGGTCAAATCTCAAGTTTTATTATAATTCTTTAACTACTTGTATTGAGTCATCATTTTCTTTTTTATATATGTTTATATTAATTATTTTTCCTTATTTAGAGATCATAAATTCTTATTTAAAATTAAAGAAGATTGTGTTTTATTTGAATGTGTTTTTTAGATCTGCATGATAAAAAAATGAAAATTTTACAATAATAAAAATGAATTTTCTTTGATTTGAATTTTACTTTTAGAATTAGATGATAAAATTAAAAAAGATGCTTTAATATTTTAGTTTTTAAAAAATCATGTGATTATTGTAAGTTTTTTTTTTTCAATATCCTTTTTGTAAGTCAAACTCTATTGTATTTCCCACATTCACTAGCCTAAAAATTACAAATGTTCAATAAATTATGAGGGTAAAGATAAAAAAATAATAAATGCATCTAAAAATTTGTAAAAATTCTAGAAAAAGACTAAACAAAATCATCAGAAGAATCTGATAAAAATGACTCAATATAGTATTTTATTCTGGCCCCCTAATAAAAAAATACCGGCTAAGCCCATGCACACCAACAACCCACCTTTGAGCAGGTGATACTATCATCCTGAACAAGCCAACCAAGAGTAATATGCAATTTAAATTGCCAAAGGAATCATCATGACAAATTGACAACTTTGACCATCCACTATTTTTTTCTTGGTCGAATTTGACCATCCACTAACCAACTACATGCCACGGAAAATTTATTTCAATCACCTAATTGGACTTCATGTGTACACCAACACCGGCCCGTCCACTAGCTAGTAACCAACTAAAGCCCCTTATTACATAACATATATTTCACATATTTTGGCAAACAAATCCTACGATATGAGCCCATTTTCCTAACGATGGATATGTGCCTCCACGTTTACAATTAACGGCCTAACCTTCCCTGCTGCACATGGGCCACCAAGTTCACGAGAGACGACCCAAACCTACTACTTTGCAAGTGCTTCGCATGGTGCTGCTCGTCTTCAACGCCAACCAACAAGCGGCTGCCGTCATGGAGCCAGAATTACAGAAGATCAACGCCCAAACAGAATCAATAAGGAACAACAATTAAAACAAAATCCGGCAATATTATTTTCAATAAAATCCGGTACTAGGCAGTGATTTGACACAAAAAAAAAAAAACTCTGGGCCAACAATGTAGTACCACAAATCAACTTCTCCAGCAACTTCTCAATTATCACACTCCGTTCTTTCGAGTAGTAAGAAAATCACCTTAGCCATTCATAAAATCAACAGAAACAGTAATTTCTTCGATTGGGGTTTCTTCTTCAACGGTTTCATCTTGTGGGCCGTCTGCGATTCATCCTCATCTTCCAAAATAATCGCTCTTCAACTCCAACGTTGGCCACAAGAACAGGGTACAAAAATTTAAAGAATATAAAATAAAATTCCATAATCAAATTATACAAAAGAGCAAGGATTATTTAGAAATCTGAACAAATTGCCTAACAAGCGACTATATATTAAATTTCTAGAAATCTTATCACCAATTAACCAGTCTTCAAATCCAGCCGTCTATGATAAAATATATTATATCAGGGTCAATATTGTTTGTGCACCTTTGTACCGTAAATTTTGCCTTCAACTTGCTATGAAACGTTTTGCATGGACCAAAAAAATTAGTCTATATACGGTGGATCACACGATTGTACGTGACCGTAGATTTAATGTATACAAAAATGAATGGTTCTGACTTTTACAGTGTTAAATTACTATAATGTGTTTAATTTTTTTACTTTGACCCCCAAAGAAATGTTAATTTCATAAGAGAGGCGCCATGATTTTAACGGATATCCTTTCAGAATCTCAACATGTAGTCTCTTTCTGAGGCATATTGAGTTCATAATTTTTTACAATGTCATGTTCGATTCGGCTTCTCTCCTGCGTATAATGGTGTTGCTCGTCTCCTGTGCTTGAAACGTCATCGTTTTCTATTATTTGAAAAATTAAATTTGTTGTTCATTATTTCATCTCAGCCGTTTTTTAGACAATAACATAGTTTTATACTTAAACAAAGACTTGCACCAATCTATCCAATCTATCTATTATTGTATATTAAATATATATGTAACAATTATTGTAAGGAAAAATATATTTTTCGTCCCTATAGTTTTGGTCAACTTTGTTCTTTGTCCAATATTTTAAATCCTGTTTTTTGTCCCTTAACCGTGGTCTCTGGTCGTTAGTGGGATCTGTTAACCTGGTGAGCTAGGTAACAAAAGTCACATGTTACTTAGCTTCAATAGTGAGCCCCAAATAGCTGACTCATCTAACTAATTTTTTATTAATTTTTTAATTATAAAATAACCATAATTATGAAATTATATTTTTTATCGGGTAAAATTACTCAGGTGAAAACCCTATTTTAGCAATTAGGATTATTTTAATAATTAAAAATTAATTAGATGATGAGTCAATTATTTAGGACTCACTATTGAGTTAAACTATACATTTATCATTACAATTTTTATGTGAGTTAAACTGTGTATTTAAAAAAGAATAATTCAATAGTTATAATAAGGGAAAAATATATTTTTCATCCCTATAGATTTGGTCAACTTTAATCTAAATGTAAAGGTAAAAAAATGCAGAGAAGAAGAATTGATAAAGGTATAAATTATTAAGAAATAAAGAAATTTTTGAAAGCATTCAATGGAATACAAAGAGTTGAAACTATACATTTATCATTAAAATTTTTATGTAAGTTAAACTATGCATTTAAAAAGAATAATTCAATAGTTATAATAAGGGAAAAATATGTTTTTCCATCCCTATTGTTTCAGTCAACTTTAATCTTCGTCAAATGTACTTTAAATCTTGTGTTTTTTGTCCCTAAACATTCTAAACTCCCAAACTGTGGTACCTGCTCGTCAGTGAAATCTATTAACCACATGGGTTGGCTAATAGAAGTTACATGTCAACCTCAATAATGAGTCCCAAATAATTGACTGATCATCTAATTAATTTTTAATTATTAAAATAATCCTAATTGCTAAATTAGGGTTTTCACCTGAGCAATTTTACCCGATAAAAACATAATTTCATAATTATGGTTATTTTAATAATTAAAGATTAATAAAAAAAATTAGTTAGATGAGTCAGCTATTTGAGACTCACTATTGAGGTTAACATGTGACTTTTGTTACTTAGCTCACGAGGTTAACAGATCTCCCTAACGGTCAGGGACCACAGTTCAGGAACAAAAAATAAAAGATTTAAAATATTTGACGAAGACCAAAGTTAACCAAAACTATAAGGACAAAAATATATTTTTCCCTTACAATAATTATTACATATATATATTTAATATACAATAATAGATAGATTGGATAGATTGGTGCAAGTTTTTGTTTAAGTGTAAAACTATGTTATTGTCTAAAAAGCGGCTGACATGAAATAATGAACAACAAAATTTAAATTTTCAAATAACAAAAAACGAGTACGTTTCAAGCACAGGAGACAAGCAGCATCATTATGTGCAGGAGAGAAGTCGAATCGTATCTCGTGATGTTGGTACAGCAAGCAAATAGGATAAATGATATCGTACATGAAATGAAAGTGATGCTTGATAGAGCAATTAAAAGTATTTTATCATGAGATTTTAGGTTGAATTAAATTTCATTACTTTACTTGTACATTAATTAAAAAAAATAAACTCAATAATATATTTTAATGGTGGTACGTCGACAAATGCTTGAACAACGAAGACACTAGCTAGCAAATTTCAACTAAGCGTGAAAGCTCATTAACGTATATACACTATGCCAAAAAAAGTCTTCAAGGGCGCTCCCGTGCAGCATTAAAGGGCGCTTCCGCGCGCACTAATAGAATCTGCTCTTGTTTGGTCATTAAAAGAAGGGCGTGCGGAGGAACGCCCTGACAGAAGCCAAAAGAGGGCGCTCCAAAAAACACGGAAGCACCCTTGTTAAGCGTCTACAGAGGAGGGAAAAAACAACAAGGGCGCTCCAGGGAAGCGCCCTTATTGTTTAAAACAAAGGCGCTCCACTAGAGCGCCCTCCTTTTATTTTTTATTTTTTGTTTTTTTTATCCCACTTTTTTTATTAAGAAAACAATTTTTTAACCCACTTTAACCTGCATATTTATTTCAATTTGATCCCAATGGCTAACTTCAAAATCATGCATAATAATTCCTTAACATTCAAACACTTAGTCATTCTATGAAGAACCCTTTAATTTCATTTACACATTAAACAACACACATATCTACTTCAAATGAAGAATTCAAACTTGTCATACTTTGAATAGTTTCCTAAGCATGCTATAAAGTGTGGTGAAAATATGAAGTACCTATACAACTATATAGAAATAACCAAAATACATGACATCTCACAATACTCAACTCAATTGGTAAATATACATGCATCTCATATGCTTAACAACTCTAGTAATCTAAACTATAAAAATTTTGGTAGAGTTTCCTCTGTTTATTCAACATTTCCTACTTTATCAAACAGCTGTAAAAATACATACCAGCAGGCAGAATTCATCAGTCAAAGAGTTATCAAACAACTGTAAAAGTCCATACTACTTTGTTATCTCCTAACTTCATTAAGCTCTCTTTTTGTTTCATCAAGTTGTTCTTTCATCTCCTTCATTTTCTCTACGATGCTTTGATATTGGTCTTCAGAGACTACCTTTGGTTGGGGTTTAGGAGCTTCAAAATATACAACAGGGATGCATGCAGGTTGTTTTAAGACTCATCGACAAAGGCTGTTTTATAAATGAAACATAAAACAGTAAGCATTTCCTTTATGTATTTCATAGCTTATACAGAAACAATGACTGAAACATATATATTTAGCTTTCAAATGAAAGAATACATCACAACAGTTACAAATAATAAAAATAATATGAAATGTTAATGATCTCCTCCACAATCTGAGAATATAATACATGTACCTTCCTCACATTCATCATACCGCTTGTTCAAAGATTCTGTGAGAAAGCTAATAGAGGCAACTTTCTCACTATTTTTATGATCAACATCAATAATTTTTTGTCTTTGGCGTTCAATTTCCTTCTGAAGGTTTACAAAAGGCTCACTTTTCTTGCTCACAGAACCCTCACTACTGTGGTTCGTCATCTTCATACAAGTTCAAAGTTCCTCCATGTAAGAATACTTTTCTTCTTGTTTGCGAAAACCAAATGAAAATGAAAATGTGCAAAGACAATACTTTGCAAAGGAAAGCAGCTATACAAAGACAAACTTGTTGTCTTTGCACATTTCCCTTTCAAAGTATTGTCCTTGCATATTTTCATTTTCATTTGGTTTTCACAAACAAGAAGAAAAGTATTCTTACATGCAAGAACTTTAAACTTGTATGAAGTGACGAACCACGGTAGTGAGGGTTCTGTGAGTAAGAAAAGTGAGCCTTTTGTAAGCCTTCAGAAGGAAATTGAACGCCAAAAACAAATAATTATTGATGTTGATCATAAAAATAGTGAGAAAGCTGCCTTTATTAGCTTTCTCACAGGATCTTTGAACAAGCGGTATGATGAATGAGAGGAAGGTACATGTATTATATTCTCAGATTGTGGAGGAGATCATTAACATTTCATATTATTTTTATTATTTGTAACTATTGTGATGTATTCTTTCATTTGAAAGCTAAATATATATGTTTCAATCATTGTTTCTGTATAAGCTATGAGATACATGAAGGAAATACTTATTGTTTTATGTTTCATTTATGAACAGCCTTTGTCGATGAGTCTTAAAATACAGTAGATGCATCTCTGTTGTATATTTTAAAGCTCCTAAAAAATTCATTTGTCAAGCGGTTTGCAAACATCCATGAACGATCCATATTCTATCAACATAACATGAAATCATTTAGTAGTTAACTCGAAAAGTATATATGACATTCTTTAGATATAATGACTAACTATACATGCTTAATTAAAATTTGAGCAGCATTTCATCTATTTACTTAACATTCCCAAATTTATGAAAAACAATTTTAACTCTAAACCATCAGCTACTAGTACAAAAGAGATCAATACGAGTAATATATATTTATATAACATTTCGAAATCTAATGTAATATATGACAACCTAGATACTTAACACCTAAATCATTATAAACTATATGCTTAACATCAAACATAATATATGACAACCATAAGGATTCATTCCAAACCAACAACTATAAATCCAAAAGTGTTCATTAATAATATGTACACATCATTAATTTTCATATACAAAATTCAATGATATCTAACCTTAATAACACAAAAACAGTTCAAAATAGCAAAACAAGGTGTGCATGTAGCAAAAAACCATGTGTAGGAAAAAAGTGCAGCAGGAAAAAAGGGGGTGCAGGTAGCAAAAAACCATGTGCAGGAAAGAAATGTGCAGCAGAAAAAAAGGGGGTGCAGGTAGCAAAAAACTGCAATACAACTTCTTCTCTTACCATAGTTGCCGCTACACAGAGGGAGAGATGACAATGGAAGGAGAAGCCGCGCGCGAACGGAGACGAAGGAGGAGAAGCTTGACGAACGAGGACGGCAGAGAAGCTTGACGGAGACGACGCAGAGAAGCTTGACAGAGACATGGAGGAAGAAGAAGCGTTGCACGGTGGCTCACGGAACGAAGGAAGAAGCTCACGGTAGCTTAGGGAAAATGTGAAAGAAGGAGGAGGAGGAGGAGGAATAAGCTCACGGGGAAGAAGAGGACGAGGGGAAACAGGGAAGAAGGAGGAGGACGAGGCTAACGCGGGAGAATGAAAAGTGAAAATAGCTTGCTGTTTCATTAATATAAGCAAAAACGAGGGCGCTCCAAATGAGCGTCCTTTAAAAATAAATATAAATTAAAGGAGGGCGCTCCAGGGAGCGCCCTCTATTGCAGGGAAATAACAAAAAATAAATTTCCACCAGAAACGAGGGCGCTCCCAAGGAGCATCCTGTAAAAATAAAAAAAATAAAGGAGTGCGCTCCACGGAGCGCCCTCTATTACAGGAAAATAAAAAAATAAAAAATAAAAAAAAGCAGGGCGCTCCAGGGAGCGCCCTCTATTGCAAGGAAAATAAATAAATTGCAACCAGAAAAATAAAAAAATAAAGGAGCGCCCTCTATTGGAGGGAAATAAAAAAATACCATGGGAACGACGGCGCGCAGATGGAGCGCCCTCTATTTTATCTATAAGGGCGCTCCCGCCCAAATTTTGGAGCGCCCTGATTTTAAAACAATCATTTCAGACTCTAGCTAACACGGGAGCGTCCTAAAGACAGTGCTCTTATATCCTAAAATTGGCATAGTGATATGAACATGAAAATATATTATTTTGCGACTTTAATATTATTTTCATCTAACCTCATTTTTTGCCAAGGTAAAATTTGAAGAATCTATAATGGATTATGCCTCGAAAGAGGTTTAATTAATAGCATCACTTATATTACATTTTAAGTGTAATCAATGCTAAAAGGAAAGTATAGACTATAGAGCACCAGAGATATATAGGGCTTCTAGAATGAACCGTTATCTAAGTTCACTAGAAAATAAAAGGGGAAAAATATGTTTTTCGTCCCTATATTTTCGGTCAACTTTAGTCTTCGTCCCTGTACTTTAAATCATGTGTTTTTTGTCCCTAAACTTTCTAAACCCCTAAATCGTGGTCCCTATCCGGCAGTGAGATCTGTTAACATGATGAGCTGACTAACAAAAGTTACATGTCAGCCTCAATAGTGAGTCCCAATTAACCGAATGATCATCTAATTAATTTTTTTTAATACTTTTTTATTATTAAAATAATCCTAATTGCTAAATTAGGATTTTTCACCTGAGCAATTTTACCCGATAAAAAAACCTAATTTCATAATTATGGTTATTTTAATAATTACAAAATTAATAAAAAAAATTATTAGATGATTCAGCTATTTGGGGCTCATTATTGAGGTTAACATGTAACTTTTGTTACCCGACTCATTAGGTTAACAGATCTCACTAACGACTAGGGACTATGGTTTGGGAGTTTAGAAAGTTCAGGGACAAAAAACAAAGGATTTAAAGTACAGGGACGGAGACCAAAGTTGACGGAAACTATAGGGACAAAAAACTTATTTTTCCCAAAATAAAAGAATGCAATTGACAGCACTTTATGAAAGAATCATTATTTATGGCCACTTAGATAACACTTCTATTAGAAAGCACTATCTAAATGAATACAAATAGATAATGCTCCATTCATTAGGTGTTATCTCAACACTTTATTATCCTAAAAAATGAAACCCTTCCCGCATGAAACACAAACGTCCTCACACTATTGTACCACCGAGCACATGGATATATATATATATATATATATATATATATATATATATATATATATATATATATGAGTTATTAAGGGCTATTCCATTTTAATCAGTGGCCTCGAATTTGAGCTTTGGGTATACATGTGTGTTAAATATTCAAAGGAGAAGCTTTATGCACATAGAAGTCATACCCGGCTCAAATAGAATTGTCTCTCGTAGAAGATATTTGTGGTCTTATTACACAAAAAATAAACCTCCTCACTCTTATTCTCTACCTCTTTTCACACCAAAACTACTATTCAATACTCCCTCGCTAAAAGGTCTCATGCTTCACTACATAAACCAAAAGCACTCATCTCACCTTTCACTAGCTCCTCCCTAACACTCAGTTTGGTTGAAACGGGAGTGCGGAAATGAGTATGGAGGAGAGAAGTGGGATAGAAATGTACCATTTTCCTTGTTTGATGTTACACAGAGGTAGAAGATAAATGATAAAAATTAGTGTCACGCCCCTATTTTATTTCTTCGCGTAACAGAAATAGGGGAGAAATCGCAAGCTGATACATCCTCTTTCTGACATTTTTTTACAGTTTACTATCTATAAGAGTTGTCCAAAAGCTGAGTAAAAATCATTTTTATAACACCCAATTTTGTCCGGGAAGAATTTTATTCTCATTGTTATTTTCATCCTTTTATCGTTGCCTTTTATTATTGCTCTAAAAATTTAAAAATGAGATAATTAATTGATTAAATATATTTTTAATTAATTACTTGATGGGTTAGTTAATTTTATGTAATTAACAATTTAATTGATTAGAAAAATCATTGATTAATTAATTAACCCAAAAAAACTTTTTGATTCAGACAACCTTGGCCAGTTGGCCCATTGTGGTGCATTGCTGAAAAAGAGGCATTTTACGATTGCACTATGCGAACTAAAAGATCACGTTGGGCTGTCGAAATGCAAACTCTATAAGGTGGCGACTAGCGTGAACCATCAAGCGGATGGTTCACGCGTGAAGCAATATTAATTATGCGTTAGAATAGGTTATCAATATTGTAAAAGAACTCTTGTTAAATTTGATATTTACATTTTGTTGTTTTTATGTATTTTTAGTGTAAAATCATTTTTGTTTGTTTTTTTTTCCTTTCTTGTCCTCATCTTCTCCTCTTCTAACATCTGACCTTCTCTTTCACCGCCATGAACTTTTCTTCCTCCCCACATCCCTTCTCATTTCCTCTATTTATCCCCTCTCAAAATGCTTACCTAAATCCCCATCTATTTCATCACACCTACCATCAGCATCAAAGATCTTTTTAGCACCATGTTGAGTAGCAAACAAATACCCGACATTTTTTCTAATATAAGAATCACAAGGAAGATAATCAAAAACCCTAAACCCAAAATTAGCTTGTAAAGTCACCGACTTTGGTTCTGCGGAGTGGTTCAACGCGCGATGGAAAGAGCATGAGTGGGGTGGTGGGTACACCGTATTACGTGGCGCCGGAGGTTCTGATGGGGAGAGCAGTGGTGTGATTCTTTACACAATGTTGGTTGGGATTCCACCCTTTTATGGAGACTCTGCTGCAGAGATTTTTGAGGTTGTGGTTAAGGCTAATCTCAGGTTCCCAACAAGGATACTAATTAAGAAACACATTAATAACTTTTATATATCATTCTCCTTATCTTTTGGATATTTTTGTTTGACTTTTAAAACTTAAAACTTTTTATATTTGATCTTTTTGGTTATATTAGAAGTATTAATAAAATAAAAAAATTCTCATATAATGTAGTGATTAAAATACTAGTTTACGTATATGCAAGATAGTAGACATGTAATTATGTGCGTTCACATTATTTTTTAGGATTTAATTGATATACACTATCAGTGTAAAAAAGTTTTACACAAACATCCAATGGTGTGTCACCACATTATTTAATGAATATGACACCTCATGTGTTATTGATAAGTGCTTAAATTAAGTAAAATTCAATGATGAATTAGAGCACTTATCCTTTAAAATGTGTTTACTTTGGAAGTCAACTCTCCTAACTTAAGAATATTTTGGATTCAACTATGTATTCCGAGATATGTATATAAATAAAGTCATTTGATCCCATTTTTGTGTATTTTTCAAGTGATTAAAGATGGGAAAAGCAAGAGGATTGAAAAGAACAAGAAGAATATAGCAAAATAGAAGAAAAGAGACGAAGGTTGAATGAGCTTGAGCGAGATTTAAAAAAAAAAGTTGCAATGGCCTCTGTTTTCTCTCACTCAAGCGAGCCTGGGTGAGCGAGAGTAAGTTTCTTTAGGATGAAGTACTCTCTCGCTCGGGCAAGCTTGGGCGAGCTTAAGGGAGAAGTCACTTACCCAATAACAAAATAGGGTCAGAAACATATTTTCGTCATTCGAAACTTCATCTTTCCACTTTTAGAAAGCACGGGACACGGACGGAAACGGATAAAAATCTCTGGAAGTTTATTTTCTTCATTTCTTCTCTGAATCCTATGTTTGTAATGGATGCCATGAACGGCTAAACATTTCCTTGGGATTAAATGTAATCGATTCGAATTCGGATGTGTTCTGGTGATATATATATATATATATATATATAATATTTTTGTTTCTATTCGATATTGGTATTTTCATTCTGTTCTTACTGTCTGATTCTATTTGATTAATAGATTCTGGATTTCAATTTTTAGATCTAACTGGAAAGTATTTCTCTAAATCTGATTGTACTACTAGGAAAAGATTTCAATATACCGATTGTTTATAACACTTGAACGTAATGTTGGATAATCTATTAAATATTTGAGGAATCGATATTTAGGGGATTTATCCTATGAGTTTTATATCCGAGGAATTGGTATTGGTATTTTGAAATAAAATAAACTTTAAAATAAAATAGAAAAATAAAATAAAATAAACTCAATGCACTTTAAAATAAAATAAAATGACCATGCATAGAAAAATAAAATAAAGAAAAATTATTTTGAAACTCAATGCACTTTAAAATAAACTCTGCACAACAATATAAGAGGCAAACCCTTTATACTACCAGTCAGACTTGGATCTCTGGTAAATCCACACTATACAAAAGAAAGAAACAAGAAATCATGTGGCTGAAGCAGAGCACGTTCAGACCCAAAGAGATCGAAGATTGAAGACGAGAGTGACGACAACTGTAAGACGACCAACAACAAAGGACAGTGAGTTGCTTACAATGGCGGACACCTCTAGATGAAGTTGGTTGACGATGGCGGACACCGCAAGAACTGGTGGTCGATAATGATACCTCCGATCACAGCCACTCTAATGTCCCTGAAGAAGGGGCCAAAATCAGAGGAGAGGAAGTTAAAAAAACCCTAAACAAAATCAAGGTCAAACAGAGGAAGAAATCAAAAACCAGTATACAGGATTAAAATCAAGATAGGAATCAGAGAAAAGAGAGGGAGAAAGAAAGAAATAGAAAAACAAAGAAGAGTTGAGTGCTTCCATCTTCGTCTGACATGGTGGTTGACTGGTTGGGGCGCGACTGGGTTGTCTTGTGCGTGATGGTTGTAGCTTGCAAGGGCTTGGGAGACGATGGGGCTGGCCGTTTCTGTTTCACACGCAGAGGGGGATGCATGGCAGACCACAACGGTTTGTGAACGGCGGTGGTGACTGTTTCACTGCAACTTGCAGCGGCGTGAGGGAGAGGAGGACCGAAGTGCATACCGCACACAGTAGGAGCGGTTGAGAGAGGAAAAGAAGGAGGGAGGGAGGACAGATTGCAGACGGTGGGAGGCTGGGAGCGGTTGAGTGTTGAGGTAAGAGGGAGACCATGTGAGAGAAGGGACTTCTAGGTTTTCTATACTTTTCTTACTTTATGAAGTATGAGTGGGAGATTGGGACCGGGAGTGGGTCAGGTGTTTTATTGAAAACTAAAAAGTCTGAAAGGTAGAAACAAAGAATGGACAACTGGGAAAAAAGAAAGACGCGGATTGATGATGTGTCACGAGCTGAACCATGGAGATTTAGAGAGACACGGATTGCACACTGTTCGGTCGGTTGGGATACCGATAAAAAAATTTGGCCATTCGAGGCCGACCACAGTTACCCGTTTGAAACGTTTTTTTCAAATTATTTAACCCGAAACCCGTTGTGGCCCGCTTGTGACCTACTTCTCTTTCACGGTTTAGTCGGGTTCCGGGCGGGCAACGGGTTCTTGCCCACTCTGGCGAGAAAAGGTTTGGTATCTTCTTTGACCATTCAATAATTTTTTCTTAACTTTCTTTAAAGGTCTTAGTTTTTTTACAGATTTAGGATGATGTTTTAACTATTAGAATTTGTATTTATATATTTTTGAAAAATTTTCTGACCTCCTAAAGCCATTATCCTGTATTTTTTATTGTGTTCCCTCATTTTTCACATACTCGTTTATAATACATGTGTTTCATTCAAAATCCACTTCATGTCTTCGAAATGATTTAGCAGAGAGTACACGATTCGTTCCTATATAACTTTGACGTTTATGTCTCCCTTCAATCCAAAAAAAATAAGAAGGTACCAAAATTCTCTGAAGTCAGAGGTTACCGAATTGCAACCCTTATTATTGAATTTAATTTCTTTTGTTAACTTTTTTTGGTTGCTCAAAGTGGATATGGATTGGGTTGGGCCCATTTTGTCTTCTAACTAAACTCCTGGGCTATTGAAGTTGTGTGAGGCCCATTTCACATCTTTTTTGGGGCCATTACTTTTCACATCGTGATTTTTACTATTTCCACCCCTCATATTTTTTCTTCCCAAAACTACCCTCCCCCTTCTCTAATCTCTATTCCCCCCTTACGGACAACCATGTCCGTAAGGTATATTTTTTTTGAAAAAAAACATACTTTACGGACAGTGTTGTCCGGGAACCATTTCCGGACAACTGTGTATGAAAGCATTTTTTTTAAAACATACCTTCCGGACACAATTGTCCGTTCGTTTCCGGACAATTGTGTCCGGAGGACGGTCTGAACGGTATATTTTTTTTTAAAAAAAATATAACTTCCGAACACAATTGTCCGGGAACCATTTTCGGTCAACTGTTTTTTTATTAATATGTTTTATTATAAAAGATATTTTTATGAACTGCGGGTATTCTACACGGGAGACAGTTTTGTTCCTACCATTTTATTTTTTCTCACACATTAATTTTTTTTAATATTCTTTTTACTTTCTTTTTATTGTTTTTTATCAAAATTATATCTACATTTATTTAGCTTCAATTGTAGTGTTTTTTTATGAATCACGAGAATCCTCCGCCGGAGGCAGTCTTGATCCTGTTGTTTATTTTTCTTTTATTTTTTTTATCTCACCTTCACTTTCTTTTTTCTTTTTGGTTTTTATATTATCAATTTAGTAATGGTTTTTTATGCAATGAATAACAGGTATCTTCATATATTAATTTAGTAATGGTTTTTTATATTCTCAATTTAGTAATGGATTTCTTGCTCTTACCATTTTTTCTTTTTTTTCTGATACATTAATTTTTTTATTATTATATTAAAACATATTCTCTTAATATATAAGTATTTATGATAGCTAATGTTTTATCCCGTGTGAAACACGAGCAACATAAATCATACCATCAATATACCAACACTATTCGTAAAGTATTTTTTAAAAATATATATATAACTTTCGGACACAATTGTCCGTGGGTGGGCGCTGGCCGCTGGGGAAAGGGGAAAGGGGTGGGGTGGCTGGGGAAGAAGGGGAGGGGTAGTGTGGGAATATAAAAAAATGAGGGGTGGGAATAGCAAAAAATACAGTGCCAATAGTAATGGCCATTTTTTTGGTCTCTTCGCCCTTTTTTGTTGAGCATTTTCCCAATTATATACGTTTTTTGTTGTGTTTTGGGTTAATGATGCCATGTTGAGGCCCAACTTGTCTTTTTGTATATTTGTGTTTCTTTTTTGTATTTTGGTTTACGTATTGTTTGGTGAATATTGAGCCTATGATGATGACTGAAACCCAATTCTATTTTAGTCAAATTTAAATATCTTTTTGATTTATTAAATTAAGAAAAAACAACATAAAAAATATTATTTAAAAAAATATCTTCCAAATTTTTTAAAATTTTCAAAACATGTGGATTTAATCCCTTGAAAAATTAAAATATCCCTTTTTAATCTTTATCAATAAAAATTCGTAATTAGTTTATAATAAAATGTGTAGTAAATTGTGTGAGACCTAAATTAATGTATTTTTATGTTTTGAAAAATTAAAACCATCAATTTTAAATTATAAGAACTAAAATAAAATCTTAACTATTTATCCATGATTAAAAACATATTTAACTAATTTAATAATATATATATATAAATAAGTGGGGATCAATTTACTTTGAAAGTAACTCTGGGTAAAGTTACTCCACACACACTTATTTATTGTGAGAAATGAGAACATTTAATAATAGTCATTGAATTATATTTAATGGTCTGGGTTATTCTCTAAAATAAATTAAAATTTTTTCCCTTTATCTCTTTTCACATAGATCTCTTTTCCTAAACAAATTGATCCCTTTGGTGAAAAGTTGTGACTAAGCCCCAAATAAAATTGCCACTTATAACAGGGGATACGTCTTATACAACAGAAACAAACTAATCCCTTTCCCCTCATTTTCTTCCCCACAATTTTCCCCTCTCCAGGCAAATATCACCACGACTCAACGTCATTTCATCCGTGTATTTGCTCGAGTACTTTGGTAATTTAGCTCTACAATCTATCCCGTGTGTGGACCGTTCTGTTTGTGGTTTGTGTGACTTGACGTTGTGATTTTTACCTCGATCAAATTCAAATCCTTGAATCGCGATCCTCTTAATAATGCAGATGCTTTCTAAGGGCCTGTTTGGTTTGAGGAAACGTTTTGTTTTCATTTTGTTTCCTGTTTTCTGAAATTTTAAAAAGGAAAAATTGGAAATGCTGAAAACAGCAAATTTTTGTTTCCAGCGTTTCCAGTTTTTCCTTTGTAAAATTTCAGAAAACAGGAAACAGAAAATGAAAACAAGAAATGAAAATGCAAACCAAACAGGCCCTAAGTTTCCAGCCTATCACATTTGGGTGGTAGTATTATTGAAAGCTATCACAATTAATTAAAGGGTCCTCTAACGAGTGCCCAAAGGTGCCCAAAGGGCACTTGTTAAGGATCCAAAAATAGAAATGTTTTATTGGAGTGTGTAGCATTGAATGTTGCAAATATAATCAATACTACACACTCCAATAAAACATTTCTATTTTTGGATCCTTAACCAATGCCCTTAAGGCACTCATTAGCATTTTCCTTAATTAAATAAGGATTCAGTTTATTAGTATGCATTAGTTTTGCGTTGCTATCTAATTAATAATGTATTATGATATTATTTAATCAACATAATATCTCATGTTTTATATATTAAACTCATTAAATAATATTACAATAATTATAGTATAAAATTATTTTATAATGTTAATATATATACATTAAATAATTCTTTTTACACATATACTATTAATTAAAATAAAGGGATATAGTGGAGGGAAGTTATTTTAATGTCTATATTTACTAATCCAATTATACCACTATTATATTGGGTGGTTATTAGTTAGTGAGAACCGTAAATCAGTAAATGAAGATATAAAATAGAGATATATATAATAAGAATGAAAATGTGTAAACCAAAACTCTCATACTCTCTTTATATATAGTATAGATTACTTCAAAAACCCCCCAAATCAAAATAATAACCACTCAGACAATACAATATAACTACCACTAATATTATTTTGATCATTTTAATAATTTTTTACACACAATAAAAAAATTGACAGGCATGTGACGCGAGTGCCTAGTTTTATAAAAAATTTGCTATATTAATGATACTCACATAAGTATAAGAAATAAAAATTGGTATGTATTTTATAAATAAACTTAAATGGACTGTTGATTATAAATAAATAAAGTATACTGGTAATTTTTTTAGACTTATTTATTAGGTTTATTAGTTAATATTATAAGAAATTAAAACGGTATGAAAACAATTTCAAGATGTTTACTTTTTTATTTTACTAGAATAATTATATAATTATATTTAGAATGTATAATTATTATGCATAGCATAATTTAAATATAGGTTTTTTATTCTATAAATTTAGAATTGATCGTCCTAGCTAATTCGTTACAATTTATGAATCTGAATCTTTAGAGTTGATATATAGAAACTATAATAGTTGAACTGTCATTTTGATTTTCTCATTAAATAGACCTAATTATAGGTAGTTATAATTTTTAATATTATTTCTAAAAAATATATTCTAAGTAACTTATAGAAAGAAATTAAAAATTTTATTATTTTTAAATTTTTATTTTTAAAAATGTTTAATAATCATCTTTAGAAAAATGAAAAATGATCATTTTTAAAATAAAACTATTTTTTAGTAAAATGTTCCATCATAGATGAGCTATAAGCGTCATGTACTTCTATTTTTATACTTTAAAGCGTGGAACACGTTCTATTTTTTTAAGGATTTAATTAAGGGAAATTCTATGGTACCCTCCGGTGAGAAAGGGTTTTGGTCAATGTTTTTAAAAACGGACCGGTAATTGAACCCGTGAAGGTACTGGTTCACGGTTCAACCATTGAACCGTCGTTGAACCGTGGTCGAACCGGTAATAATTAAATATATTTTTTAATATTAAATATTATTTTTTAAGTAATAAAATAAAATAAAATCATAAGAAATCAAGATATACAAGATTATAAATTGATATAAAAGACTTTATTATATGTATTATATGAAAAAGAA
This sequence comes from Sesbania bispinosa, assembly GCA_026901365.1. NCBI lineage: Eukaryota > Viridiplantae > Streptophyta > Magnoliopsida > Fabales > Fabaceae > Sesbania > Sesbania bispinosa. The sequence goes on along the minus strand of QLOH01000524.1, from coordinate 700,826 downwards.
TTCATAATAATTGACTAAATAATAAATATTTATGTCTAATCCTTAAAAAGTTAATTTTATTTATCTTAAAAATGTTTTAGATTAAATAAAAAACTAAAAAAAGCAAAAAAATTGATTTTTTTAAAACTGACCGGTTCAACCGATTTTCTGGCACCGGTTTTCACCGGTTCTTGACCGGTTCCCACCGGTTCTGAAACCAACCGGTTTTCAGGGTTGTATGGACCGGACACCAGGACGGTTCCCGGTCGGACCGGCTGAACCGGCCGGTCCGATCCGGTTTTGATAACCATGGTTTTGGTATCTTCTTTAATCATTTAATCAATCTTTCTCAACTTTCTTAAATGATTTTAATATTTTTATAGTTACGGGACAATATTTAACCATTAGAATTTGTATTTTTAATTTTTAAAAAAACTTTTTGACCCTCTATAACCATTATACTTTATTTTTTATTGTATTCCCCCATTTTTTCACATTCTCATTTGCAATACACATGTGTCATTTAAAATCTACTTTTATGTCTTCAAAATCATTTAGGACAGAGTACAAGACTTGTTCCTATGTAGTTTTGATCTTTATGCCTCCATTCAATAAAAAAATAACAAGAAAGTACCAAAACCATCTATGGTTGGAGGGTACTAGATTGCGACCCTTTAATAATATACACTGTCAGTGTAAAGAAATTTTACACAGACATCCAATTATGTGTCGCCACATCATTTAATAAATGCGACACCCCATGTGTTATTGTGTTATTACATTCAATAAATGATGTGGCAGCATATCATTAGATGTCCGTGTAAAATTTCTTTACACTAACGGTGTATATATATTAAACTCTTTTTTTAATACGAAAAGTTATAATAATGCATATCTGATATAATTGTCTTATACTTATTTTATGAAAAATCTAATATAATTGTCTTATCAATATTTTTTAAAATGTGTATTTGAATTTTAACAAAATAAATTAGTTTTTATAATATATTAAAATAAAATATGTCAAAAAATATATTACTTCTATTACTCTTAATAGAAAAATCTAAGTTCAAGTCACTTCTTATATAATTAGATCATAACAGACTCTATCAACAAATCTGATACAAATATATAGTTGCTACTTTTAAATATGTTAATTAATAAAGGTGTGTGTATAAAAAAAACTTTATTAGAAAAGGTAAAATTCATTACAGTGATCAAGAGACTATATATTATTGGTCTCGATCGGAAAATATCCTTGATAAAAAATAAAATCATAATAAACTCTTGAGAGTGCCTTTTCCCATATTCCTAAAGGGCTAAAGGCAATCAATAGACTTTTAGCAAAAGAAAAGACAACATTTTTAAATTTGTGAAGCTCCTCTGAAATCTGAATTATTAGCTCAATCAAAATATGCACGATTAATTTTTAAACACGAGGATTACTATATAGGATAAGGATCCGAGTAAGTCATTTCCACGCTTTATTTTATGTTGCCTGATCTAACTCTCGTGCACTGTAAACAGTCAATGACTTTTTTACCATTTTATTTTTACCTAATTAAGCACGTGCGAATCTTTAGATATAAACTGATTGTACAAATACGAAAAGTGCAGAGACTGTATTCTTAATTGGGAAAGCGAATCTTTAGATATAAACTGATTGTACAAATAGAAACAGTGCAGACAGTATTCTTAATTGGGAAAAGGACACAAGAGTACCATAATTGTTATCTTCCCTCAACTTTCAATTTGTTAAACTCTTATCATTATTGTAATAAGTCTTTTTATTAATATAAAATTAAATAATTAACATAATAAATATGAATTTTTTAATATTTTGTGTTTCAAATATTAAAAACATGTAAAAGAGTAAATTTTTAATTTTTGAATTTTATTCAAATTTCAAATATATTTAAAATTTTAAAAGTGAAACATGATGATGTGTTCTTTTAATTTAGTTCTTTTTTATTTTTTTAAAACTTTATTTTATATTATTTTAATTACAAAATCTTGAATAACTATGATTGGTTTTGTTAATTATTTAACTCTATGTTAATGAAATGACATATTGCAACAATAATAGAAGTTTAAGGGTTAATTAGGATAAAGTAAAAGTTCATGGTGCCTATTTACAAAAGGGTGAAAGTTTAGGGTGGTTATATATTGTTTTCCCTTCTTAATTTATATATAACTTTGCATTTAGATCCAAATCAAATTAAAATATTCACTCCTGCTTTTCTAATGATTTGGATTTGGTGATAAAACTTAGAAGATGGAAAAATAGGGTGTGTCTGCTGTATGTGGTTAATTATAATGAAAAATATAGTAATTTAAATTTATAATTATGATATTTAATATTTATTTTATTAATTAATATTTTATATTAAACTAAAATTTTAATTATTTTTAGAAAATATTGATTAAAAACTAAAAAAATAAACCAAATAAAAAGTGTAAGCCGGTCCACCCTAGAATAGACCAAATAAAAAAAAAATTATGTATTATATTTTGATGGATAATAAACAATAGCAACAAAAAATCTTTCTATTCAGTTAGTTGGCTAAAAAATATGAAAAAGATAAATAATTAATATAATATTTTATTTTTTTACTTTTGCTATAATAAAAAGATAGCTTTTTCACACTATATCTTGAAAATCGATCTAATTCAATCCAAATTAAATCTATATGCATATATATAATTTTATTTATAAAGTAATTAGTAATTATACTTGAATAGTTATATACATTTATAAAATACAATTTTTTTTTAAAGATTTTATTATCTATCCTGCAAAAATATATATTTTTATTATTTCTATAAATATATTAATCAACTTTCTATATTATATTTTTGAGACTTCAGAGACTTACTCTCCACACTTTCCCTGTCATTTTTTAATTATATTTTTAATTATATGTTTATAATAATTGATTTATTAAATGATATATTTGATATTTTAAATGATATCGGTATTTTTATTATGTATTGCATGATTTATTAAATGTTTTAAGAAAATAATAACATACAAACTGAAAATTAACAATTCCAATCCAAAATGCTTTAATAAATCCTAAACCCTAAAAAACGAAATAAATTAAGGTTGGAAAGATGCATAAGGGAAAAAATGAGAAATGTGATTAAAGCGGTTTGGATTAATTAAATTCTTAATCTTAAAGAATAAAATATGTATTTATACAATAATCCCGTAAAATAATGAAAAAGAAAATAAAAATGATGTGATTAATGATTTGATATAAAGAGATAAAGAAAAAACTATTGTATGAATTATTATATATATTAATTACATATATATCTAATTAATTAAAAAGATGAAATTTATTGGTGTTCTAAACATTAAAGATATATTCATTTCATGTGTTATTCCAACAATTTAAACTTTTAAGATCGTTTGTTTTTTTACTATTAAAATGGTAGCAGAGCCTTCATGATGAAGTGCTAAGAATTTTAGGCTTGCTGTCCACATTATTCCAAAAAAAAAAAAGAGTTCAATTTCATCACATGCAATAAGGTAGGTAATAGTACTATGTATTGTCAACATCAAGGACATTAAGCTCTTGCATGTAGGGGCCAAGATAATGATTTTACAGGATATGAACCCTTGCAAGATAGAGTCCGCCAAAAATTAGAGTACGCTTAGCAACCACCGTTTGATGAAAAAAAAAACGTGTTGTAAAACGTCTAGTTCAAGGGCATTAATATTAGGGCCTTTTTCCGGTACCTCCTTTAAATAAGGGGTAATTGTACCTTTTATAGGTGGTCCAATAAATGTGTGTCACATAGAATAACTTAGTTCTAAATTTATTTATAAGTCCCTTTAAAATTTAGTCCATTTGATCATTTCACGAAAACCCTTCATTTATCTATTATACCAAAATTTTCCCAAATTAAATCAGAATTTTTTCTCCCTCTTTTTTCTTTTATTCACTTTCATTAACCTCATTCCCCCAAATTAAAACAGAAAAGAGATAAGTTTTTTATACAACAAAAAATATACAACAACTCATACAACACACTTTTTCTCTCTATCTCTCTTCCATCATATCACCCATCACATCCCACATTTCTCTCTCTTTTCCCTTTATTCTCTCTTTATCTCTCATTGTTGTACATGTACATGTTGTACAAAGATCATTTCTCAACAGGAAATAAGACACTCCCCCCACCATTTATTCTTCCTCACCCATTATTTGATTAACTCTATGAATGAGGGAATGAACGCACTACTACACAAATTACTTTTAACGACTATTATTCAGTGGCAATCAACTAATTAATTGCCGAAATTTCATTTTAATTCAAAGTTTTAGTAGCTAATAAAAAATTGTCTGCTAATGTTTCATTCGTCATTTTGTAACAAGGCTTTCTCAAAATTTACATCTCCCTTTGATTTTTCATATGGTTCAGAAATTTCAAACTAGTTTTTTCCACTTCTCCCAACTATCCACACTTCACTTTTCTCTCTGTAATCTTTCTCACAATGAACCCTAAATCTCATTTTTCTCAAAAATAATTATTAATTGCATTAATTACATAATCTGAATCTTTACGGATCATATTCATCAATAGGTTAATCTTTATAAAAATTAAATCCACAATCCATTTTAATTGAGAGGAAAATTATTAAATAAATATATATCACATTGATGAGAAAAATTATTAATCAAGATTTGATCCCTTTTGTATTCTTGATAAAAATATGCCCTTTTCAAAGGATCCTCACATTAATATAATATCTTCCATCATCTTCTCCTCTTTTTTTTTAAATTTTATATTTATTATTTGATATATATATTTATTAAAATTTATATTTTTATCATTTAATTTTCTTAATTTTATTACTACAAATAAATAAAAAAAAAATTTACCTGTAACCTAACTTGTGTTTTTTCATGGGTTCTTGTGGTGTGTTATACCCCAGATGACTAAAATGGAAAAATGACTTCAACAACATGTTGGGGAGACAATGAGGGGTCCACTATTAAATTTGTCGATTTTTCCGAGTTAAATGTATTTACGGTGAATTATTTACCCGTTTAATAAAAAAATAAGAAAAAAAATACCTATGGACCGAGAAAAAATTTGGAAAATTCACATAAGCTTTGTTTTTGCATGGGGAAAGCAGATTTTGCATGCATGACAGGTCTCATGCACCTGATAGGATTTGGACATTGTGTAGTTGTCACGTGGTCAATACTAGGGGTTTAGGGTTCATAACCTAACTTGTGTTCTTTCATGGGTTCCTATGGTGTGTTATATCCTAGGTGACTAAAATGGAAAAATGACTTCAACAACATGTGTGGGGAGACAGTGAGGGGTCCACTATTAAATTTGTCGATTTATCTGAGTTAAAATGTATTTACGGTGAATTATTTACCTGTTTAATAAAGAAAAATAAGAAAAAAAATACCTATGGACCGAGAAAAATTTTGGAAAATTCACATTAGCTTCGTTTTTACATGGGGAAAGCAGAATTTGCATGCATGACGGCCAGTATCATGCACCTGGTAGGATTTGGACATTGTGTACTTGTCACATGGCCAATACAAGGGTTTAGGGTTCATAACCTAACTTGTGTTCTTTCATGGGTTCCTATGGTGTGTTATACCCCATATGACTAAAATAGAAAAATGACTTCAACAACATGTTGGGGAGATAGTGAGCGGTCAACTATTAAACTTTTCAATTTTTTCGAGTTAAAATGTATTTATGGTGAATTATTTACCCGTTTAATAAAGAAAAATAAGAAAAAAATACCTATGGACCGAGAAAAAAATTGAAAATTTCACGTTAGATTCGTTTTTGCACGGGGAAAGCAGAATTTACATGCATGACGGGTCTCATCCACCTGGTAGTAGTTGGACATTGTGTAATTGTCACGTGGCCAATATTAGGGGTTTATGGTTCATAACCTAACTTGTATTCTTTCATGTGTTCATATGGTGTGTTATACCTCATGTGACTAAAATGGAAAAATGACTTCAACAACATGGTGGGGAGACAGTGAGGGGTCCACTATTAAATTTGTCGATTTTCTTGAGTTAAAATGTATTTATGGTGAATTATTTACCTGTTTAATAAAGAAAAATAAGAAGAAAAATACCTAGGGACTGAGAAAAAATTTGAAAAATTCACGTTAGTTTAATCCAATATAATGTTAGTAGTTGTAGGCAGTGTATTAATTAGCAAAAGAGATGGAAATAATGTTGTTATATCAAATTGTTAAATGCAGAATGCTCATGGCGGTGGTTCTTGGAATGGCTTGCTTCAACAAGTCATTAATAACGGAATAGGATTAGGTATGTTTCCTAACGTGAATTTTCGAAAATTTTCCTCATTTACTAGGTATTTTTTTCTTATTTTTCTTTATTAAACGGGTAAATAATTCACCGTAAATATATTTTAACTCGGAAAAATCGACAACTTTAATGGTGGACACCCCACTGCCTCCCCAGCATGTTGGTGAAGTCAATTTTCCATTTAAGTCACCTGGAGTATAACACACCATAGGAACCCATGAAAGAACACAAGTTAGGTTATGAACCTTAAACCCCTAGTATTGGTCACGTGACAACTACACAATGTCCAAATCCTACCAGGTGCATGAGACCCGTCATGCATGCAAATTCTGTTTTCCGTAGGAAAAAACAAAGCTAACGTGAATTTCTAAAATTTTCCTCGGTCTCTAGGTCTTTTTTCTTATTTTTCTTTATTAAACGGGTAAATAATTCACCGTAAATACATTTTAACCCGGAAAAATCGAAAAATTTAATAGAGGGTCTCTCACTGTCTCCTCATCATGTTGTTGAAGTCATTTTTCTATTTTAGTCATCTGGGGTATAACACACCATAGGAGCCCATGACGAAAGAACACAAGTTAGGTTATGAACCTTAAACCCCTAGTATTGGTCACGTGACAACTACACAATGTCCAAATCCTACCAAGTGCATGAGACCCATCATGCATGCAAATTTTACAAATTTTTCCTCGGTCCCTAGGTATATTTTTCTTATTTTTCTTTATTAAATGGGTAAATAAATTTATTTATTTGTAGGTAATAAAATTAAGAAAATTAAATGATAAAAAATATAAATTTTAATAAAATAATATATATATATCAAATAATAAATATAAAATTTTTAAAAAAAAGAGAGGAGAAGATGATAGAAGATATTACATTAATGTCAGGATCATTGGAAAAGAGCATATTTTTATCAAGAATACAAAAGAGATCAAATCTTGATTAATAAATTTTGTCATCAATGTGATATATTCATTTAATAATTTCTCTCTCAATTAAAATGGATTGTGGATTTGATTTTTATAAAGATTAATCTATTGATAAATATGATCCGTAAAGATTCTGATTATGTAATTGATGCAATTAATGATTATTTTTTAGAAAATTAGGGGTTTTAATGAAATGATCAAGGAACTAAATTGTAAAAGGACCTAAAAATAAATTCTGAAATCAAGCTAACCTATGTAGCACACATTTATTGGTCCATCTATAGAGGGTACCGTTATAGATACCATTATCCCGCCAACTAGAGGGTAAGTGAGAAATTGCCTTAATATTAATATTTTATGCATAGAAGAATATGGTGTCACATTCCTATGATTAGCGTTATAAATAGGGTGCTTCTGCAGCTCTTGCAATCATCGAACTAAACAAGCAAACCTCCCTCAATATTGTCTAAAATATAATTTCATGGCTCCCAAAAGGCAAGCATTGATCCTAATTTTGTTGTCTCTCTTGACCATCAACACTTCAGAGGCAGCCACTGGTGGGATTGCCATCTACTGGGGTCAGAACAATGGAGATGGCACCTTGACTTCCACATGCGACACTGGAAACTATGAGATTGTGCTCTTAGCTTTCCTCACTACCTTCGGTTGTGACAGAACCCCACAATGGAACTTCGCTGGCCATTGTGGCGACTGGAGTCCTTGTACCAAACTGCAATCCGAAATTCAACACTGCCAACAAAAAGGTATCAAAGTGTTTCTTTCCCTTGGAGGTGCAAGTGGAAGCTACTCCCTCTGCTCACAAGAGGATGCAAAAGAGGTTGCAAATTACCTCTTTAGCAACTTCCTCACTGGTCAATCTGGTCCACTGGGAAGTGTAACCTTAGATGGAATCGATTTTGACATTGAAGGTGGTTCCAACCTTTATTGGGATGACCTTGCCAAGGAACTCGACGCTCTCAGACAGACAAATGCAAACAACTACTTTTACCTGTCTGCAGCACCACAGTGTCCAATTCCGGATTACTACCTTGACAAAGCTATCAAAACTGGTCTTTTCAATTATGTATTTGTTCAGTTCTACAACAACCCTCCATGTCAATACTCAGATGGCAACACTGGACCGCTTTTCCAGTCATGGGACGCTTGGACATCCTTAGTTCTAACAAATAACACCGTATTCATGGGACTGCCAGCATCGACTGACGCAGCTCCAAGTGGTGGTTATATACCACCACAGGTGCTCATTTCTGAGGTACTTCCATACATAAAACAAACTGCCAACTACGGAGGAATTATGTTATGGAGCAGATTCCAAGATGTTACAAATCACTACAGCGATCAGATAAAGGAATATGTTCCACAATATGTGTTGCGCTTTGTGAAGACAGTTTCCAACGCAATATCTGACTGTGTGTCAGCAGCTTTGCACCGCTTCTTACCCGGTCCCAAGCCATATTAAAATACTATGTACGTTGCTACTCGCTAGCAATCTATGAATGTACGGAATAAGCAACTTGTTGCCTTTTGTTTATGGTATCTAGTCGAGCTTTGACTTCCTAGACGAATCAAAGCATGTTTGATCTTTTGTGCTGGATTTCGCTTTGAATAATAAATAAATAATCACTAGCTATTGGGGTTCCTACATATTAATTGGCTAGATCATAAAGCTAATTAAAACTCTTGAGATGTCTGGGATGGTACTGCCTCCCCTTTCAAAATTAAAAAAAGAACCCATTAATTATTTTAGTAAAAAATAGTTTAATTTCAACATAAACTAAGTGTGTTGTTTCAATTCCATAAGGTACTCTTGCATGAGAAGACAAGTTACATATATATTACTCCTTTGTTGATAAGACGCTTTAATTTTTTTTTAGTTTTTTATAAATCACTCTTCAATTTCAAAGAAATATTTATTATAATTTTTTTATTTAATTACCCTTATCAACTTTAATGTTTTTTCAATCATACTTTTATTGGTATGTACGATTAGGTCAATTATATCTTATAAATACAAACGAAGGAATATAATTAAAGTTATTCATTTGCCCATTATCCAATAATATTTACAATTTTCAGACTGTTAATTTTTTTGACCTCCACAAAAATTAAAGATTTAAAATTATGGAAGAGGGTATGTATGAACAATATATTAGAGGTTGTTTGTATATATAAAGCCTTATCAAAAATTTTAGCAAATAGACTTCCGAAGGTCATTGGGAGTATCATTTCTGAAAGCCAATCAACATTTATTAAGGGAAAGCAAATTATGGATCGTATCTTGGTTGCTAATGAGGTTGTTGAAGAAACAAAGAGAAAGAAAAAGAAATGTATAATGTTCAAGGTGGATTTTGAAAAAGTTTATGATTCAGTGAGTTGGGAATTCTTACAACATATGATGAGGAGAATGAGTAGATTGAGGAATGCCTTAAGACAACCAGAATTTCAGTTTTAGTAAATGGAAGCCCAACAACTGAGTTTGGTGTCTGTGTCTCAAGGGGACACTACAAAAAAATGTTATTTAATGGAGGTTATTTTGCGGAGGTTATAAAAAACCTCCACAATTTAGCATGACTTATGATGTTTCAATAAAATGTCAAAAGTAATGATAATAGCGGGGGTTTTAACTCTTTTCAGTGGAGGTTTATAACCTGCGCAAATTATAATTCGTTTTACACGCTTTCTTTTTTCCTTCCCTCTTTTCTTTTCACCCGTTCCCTCCTCTAATTTTTTTTCATTATTCCTAGCCCTAACAATTCCATCGCTCCCCCTTTCTTCCTCTTCGCGCTCTACTGTGATGTCTATGTGCCGCTTCGGTTCTTCTTCAGCCGTTAGTTCTTAGGTGTTGAGCGTTCTTACACTACATGAAAAAAGATGACCTGCGACAGACAATTTGGGGCGGTTTCCCAAAATGTTCCCCTTCCTTTTCCAAAACGATTTAATCCCTATTCACTTGCCTCTGGTCGCAATCCAAACCCTCCCTTTATTTCACTTTTTTTCAATCCTAATCAATTCCAATAACGTTTCTACTCAACCCTTATTTCCTCTCCCAAATTTCTCATTCACTCTTAGAAAGGTTTATCCCCACCTTAATTTATAGCTCGTTCACAATTGTTACCTGCCACAGATGGTGCGGCCACCGTCATCAGCCACCTACCAACGCCGATTCCATTTGCCATCCAACGCCCCAAATTTATAGCTCGTTTGCAACTGTTATCTGCATGAGTTCTCTTTGATCTCTATTATGGCCACTGTCATTTCGAAGTAAGGTCTCTCTTTTAGGTTTGTCTTTGTACCTCTCTCTAAAGTTTCAAACGAGCTTAAAATTATGATTTTAAGGGATTGGTTAATATGTAGGTTTGTTTCATAATTGCAGTTTCTGATTTTGTTTGAGGGATTTTTTAATAGTTACTTCTGGTTCTTAAAATAATTGTTAAAAACAAATCGAAATTGGAACTCAACAAAATTCCCCTCAAAGATTCTCGAATTGGAGGAATTTTGGGTATGAAGCCTAGCCTCGGCCTATATTCTTTCCTCGACCTTCAATTTGTACTCCTAAGCTCTAGGTACCACTTTCAAGAACCATCCAAAATTGGCTTTCACGCTTATTTTCATTTTGCTCTGAATAATTAGTAATAAATGATTAATTATTTTTTATTATTTAGGCTTATAGTTTATCAAAAGGGTTAATAACATTAGGAGGATAAATTACAGGCAACCAAACAATTGTCTTGCAGCAAAAACCTCCACTAACAAATGTGGGTAGATATGCTTAAATGGAGGAAGGAATTTGATGCTGACACTATCATGGAGGTATTCCAATGGAAAAATGAAAAATCACTCTTCATGTTGTGTTCTTCTACAGAACATTTTGTTTATGTGTCTAATCATAATTTGTTTGTGTTGTTAAGGATTTTGAATTCAAGGAAATAAATAAAGTTTTAAAATACTATCCACAAGGGCATCATGGAGTTGATAAGGATGGACGACCTGTTTACATTGAAAAATTGGGTCAAGTTGACTCTAACAAGCTGTTGCAAGTAACAACAATGGAACGTTATCTCAAGTACCATGTAAGAGAGTTTGAGAGGACCTATGCTGTTAAGTTGCCTGCCTGTTCAATCGTAGCAAAGAAGCGCATTGACCAAAGCACAACTATTTTGGATGTGCAAGGAGTGGTGTGTATAAAACTCTAGAGCTATTTTCCAATTCTTCAATCCCTTTGTCCGCTCAAGGAAAAATCATTAAGAGGAAAGAACTATTATAACACCATGTAGATGATAATCACCATAAATTTAACTAGGCAATATCCGTTTCCAATGATACTTGTGGATACCATATCAATTGTTATAAATGTTTTTCATATTGAAAGAAGTTTCACATAATTGCTGACTAGAGTTTCACATATTAAAAGTATGAACAAAACAGCAAGGGATCTCCTCCAGCGGCTTTAGAAGATTGATGGTGACAACTATCCTGAGGTACTGCTTTATCTACATAGGTATGGCAATAGTTTTATTTTAAATATCATTCTAAATTCACCCTAATTAAACTTTCCTTTCCATGCAGTCTCTGAACCGCATGTTCATCATCAATGCTGGTTATGGATTTAGGCTCTTGTGCAATGTTATAAGACTCGGACCAGTTATCGACTCGGTCAGAGTACTGAGTCAATGGGTCACTGGTCGAACCAGTGAGTCACTGGTTGGACCGGTTGAACCGGTATATATTAAAAAACTGTAAATTTATACTAAAAAATTATGACATAAAATTATATGTATTTTTTTAAGTATAAAAATAGTTTTAGAATTAAGTTTGATATAAAAAATTATTTAATTATTAGCATATTTTAATATATCTTAACTTAGTATTTGAAATTAATAATGATAATATAGAAAAAAATGATTGGCCTAGCCCGTTAATGAGGAAAGGGAATTTTGAAGCTCCTCTCATAATAAATATTTTTTATGCCAAGGATGGAAAAAAAATAAAACAGAAACAAAAATTACAAAGAATCTCTCTATGAAAAAATAAATAATACCCGCTTAATATTGCCATAAAAAACAAAGACACATTTGACAATAAAATTGGCCACAACGTTTCCTCCACAGACAGGGAATGAACTTTAACATTCCAATCCAAATATGATATATATATATATATATATATATATATATATATATATATATATATATATATAAACAATGGCATCTTTATCTTTATCTTTATATATATAAAAGTAAGGTAGTGAAAGTAGCCTATAGAATCTAAAGTGAGGGCACAATAGTAAATTCCTTTAAACAAAACTTCTAAAAATAGAAAGTGTCTTTTACATTATAAATTATGAATATTATCAATCACCACAATTAATTATAGTCATTATATTCATATGAATATCACTATTATAATAATAATAATATAGAACACATGTAAAAATTTATTAAAAATATTAATAAATAATATAATACAAAATTTAAAACATAATAAAATAATTTAAAAAATGATAAACTTAATTTTCAATAATGAAAAACTTAATTTTAAAAAATAAAATATAATACGAAATTTAAAACATGTTCAAATAATTAAAAAATATTTTATAATTTTATTAATAGTAATTATAACTATACAATAGTTATTTTTGTTATATCAATTATAAATAATAAAGACCATTTTAACAATTTCAGTATTAAAAAAAGATTTACGAGATAAATAAAAATATAATACAAAATTTAAAACAGAAAAAAATTATTTTATAATTATGTTCATATTAATTATTTAATTATAGTTATGTTTATTGCATCAAATATCCATATTGAAGCCCATTTTAGCAATTTGAAAATAAAAACTTTTATAACATAAATAAAAATATAATATGAAAACTAAAATATAATAAATTAGTTTTAAAAAAGGTAGAACTTTCATTATAACGGTTATAGTGATTATTTAATTATAGTTATTGTATCAAAATATCAAATATCAATATTAAATCCAATTTTAATAATTTACATATTTTAAAAAAAGATAATAAGAAAAATAAAAATATAATATGAAATTTAATACATAATTAAATAATTTAAAAAAATCATTGTATAATTATGTTTGTAAAAAATGTTGATTGAGTATTGTCCATAAAAAAATTGAATTATCAAACTTTGATACGCTAACTTATATGTCTCAATCAATAAAATCATATTATATTATTTACATTATGTTTTTACAATCATCAAATTTACCATTTATTATTACCGTACACATGAATATAATTGTTGCTGTACAAAAAAAATCAAAGTTATATTAGAAGTTATGAAACTAAATACTAATATCAATTATCACATTCTATATAAAGTCCATTTCTTTTAAAATTCCAGAAGATATATATATATATATATATATATATATATATATATGTGTGTGTGTGTGTGTGTGTGTTACACAATCCCCATTTCTTTTAAAAATTCAATTATTGCATTAAGTACAATAAAAAAAAGCATATTCTGAAGGAAAACATGTTATTATATCAAAATTTCAAATTTTAATATTAAAGTCCATTTTAACAATCTCAATATTAAAAAAATTGTATAACATGTTATAGTAATTAAATTCTAGAAGCTATAAAGTCTTATAGAAAAACTACTATTTAATAATTCTTATAGACAGTTACAAGTCCATATTTTAATAATTTTAGTGGTTATAGTATTAAATATTTAATTATAGTTATGTTTATTGTATCAAATATCCATATTGAAGCCCATTTTAGCAATTTGAAAAAAAAAATTATAATATAAATAAAAATATAATATGAAAATTAAAATATAATAAATTAATTTTAAAAAAGGTAGAACTTTTATTATAACAATCCTAGTAATTATTTAATCATAGTTATTGTATCAAAATATCAAATATCAATATTAAATCCAATTTTAATAATTTACATATTTTAAAAAAGATAATAAAAAATATATATAATATGAAATTCAATACATAATTAAATAATTTAAAAAAATCATTTTATAATTATGTTTGTAAAAATTGAGTATTGTCCATAAAAAATTGAATTATCAGAATTTGATACACTAATTTATATGTTTCAATCAATAAAATCATATTATATTATTTACATTATGCTTTTACAATCATTAAATTTACCATTTATTATTACCGTACACATTAATATAATTGTCGTTGTACACAAAAAAATCAAAGTTATATTAGAAGTTACGAAACTAAATACTGATATCAATTATCATAATATTCTATATAAAGTCCATTTCTTTTAAAATTCCAGAAGATATATATATATATATATATATGGGTTACACAATCCCCATTTCTTTTAAAATTTCAATTATTGCATTAAGTACAATAGAAAAAAAGCATATTCTGAATCAAATTTCAATATTAAAGTCTATTTTGACAATCTCAATATTAAAAAAAATTATAACATGTTATAGTAATTAAATTCTAGAAGCTATAAAGTCTTATAGAAAAACTACTATTTTTTTATTGAACCACAGATATCCTCCACGGGAGGCAATCCTGTTCGAGCTGGGAACATCCACATCATGGTGGGGCTAGCTCTCCCAGCGGAGATTTTTTCCATCCACAAGACTCGAACCTGAGACTTTGCTTAAGGGGAATCAAACATGTACCACTTGAACCAACCCCCGTTACCACGTTATAGAAAAACTACTATTTAATAATTCTTATAGACAGTTACAAATCCATATTTTAATGATTTTAGTGGTTATAGTATTAAAATAATTATTTCCAAAACTTGAAAAAAGATTAATTAATACTTGGTCCTCATTCGTTATTCTTCTTAGATTAACTTTTTGTCTTCCAGAAGCATATTTACTCTTCATATATAGATATTGATCTTTAGTTTCTATTTTTCTTCTTTTTATGATCTTATTAATCTATAGTCTACAAGGATAGGAAGAAAATTCACTTTTATAAAAGATCTACAAAGCAGTATATATTATTGTTCTCAAAAAGATAATTTCATCAATTCTTAATGATATTTTTAAATTTCAGCAGGCTTAAGATTAAAAATGTAAATTGTGCTAACTGTTGCATCAAGTGGATTAACAACTCTGTTAATTCCTGAGGGAAGGACGACACATTCCAGATTTGATATCCCTATAAATGTTGAGGAGAACTCCAATGGCAATATAAAACAAGAAACTCCTTTGGCTAAACTAATAGTAAAAACCAAACTTATTATATGTGATGAGGTTACCATGACTCATAAGCAATATTGTTTGTAAGTTGTTGATTGGACTTTCAGAGATATACTTCGATTCACTTCCACCAATAGTGCCAACTTCATTTTGGAGAAAAAAGTTATTATTTTTTGTGGTGATATTAAGCATATCCTACCTGTGATTCCTGAGGCTTTGTTTGTGAGTTTAGAAGGGAGGGAAAGGAAAAATATAGAGGGGGAAGGGAGGGGGAGAAGAGGAGGGGAAGACTTTGTAAAATACTCAAACTCCCAACCACAGAGAGAGGAAGGGCTTTCAATAAGCCTTTCTCTTCTCTCATTTCCCTCCAAACAACTCGCACCCTAAAGGGACAATAGAAGATATAGTTCATGCTACCATGAACTTTCCACATCTTTGGAATTATTGCAAGGTGTTAACATTGAAAAAAAATGAGATTGCAACTGCCGATTCAAATTTCCATGCAAAAGAACTGAAAACATTTTCTGACTGGGTGTTGAGCATAGATGATGGAAGGAGCGGGCAAGAAGTTAATGACAAGATCCATATTGAAATTCCAGAAGACATTTTGCTAAATGATTCAAGTGAGTCTATGTTATTGGAAAACATGAAGTAACCAAGTTTCTTTCAAGATCAACCTATTTTAAGATCAAATTTTTCTCACGACCAGTTGTGTGTTGCACTCTCAAGAGTAAAATCATGTAATGGACTTAAAATTCTTATCTGTGATTAGGGATGGCAATTGAGCCCAAGCCCTATGGGTACCTACAAAAA
Organism: Sesbania bispinosa; assembly: GCA_026901365.1. NCBI lineage: Eukaryota > Viridiplantae > Streptophyta > Magnoliopsida > Fabales > Fabaceae > Sesbania > Sesbania bispinosa. Next base: position 684,581 of record QLOH01000524.1, on the reverse strand, counting down.
TTACCCGCAATGGGCAGGGTAAAAACCCGCAAAGTGGGTATGGCCGCGGGTACGGGCAAAAACCCGCATTTTTCATGGGGACGGGCGCGGGTACGGGCACTTTGATGCCCAGCCCGCCTCATACCCGCTATCATATATATAATTATTTAATAAAAAAAATCATATATAATTATATATAGAGATATATTAATTTTATTAAAATATCTAATATATTAATACATATTTTTAAAATTAATATATATAATATATTACAAATTAAAATTATATTTTTATAACTATCTATTTGTATTTTTTTACTTTATAATATATGACTAATTAGTGTTAATAATCATTTTTTATAGATCTTGAAGAATTCTAACACATGTTATCAATCTTTATAAAATTGTGTGACGTGAAAGTATATTGTAATATTTAATAAAAAATTTGAACTTTAGATCATTTATTGTGTTTTAAAATATTAACATATTATGTTTCAATATAGTTAAATTATTGTATCACCGATATTTAAAAATTATGTTTGGGCGATTTTCGAGTAACTTTTTCAATTGAGATATAGTTTTCTTAAATTAATATTTTTTTTAGTAAATTGTTAATTTTTTACTTAATAAAACTGCGGGTAACGGGCGCGGGTACGGGCATATAGGTGCCCAGCGGGTATGGGGACGGACACTAAAATTACTGCCCACGCGGATACAAGCGCGGGTACGGGCTTTTTTTGAAAACGCGGGTACGGGGACGGGCACTGTGGTACCCTGCCCAGAGGGTACCCATTGCCATCCCTATCTGTGATGAAGAGAGAAATCCAATGAACACTACATCAAATGTGATTTTCAAAAAAGTCTTCAAAAATTAAATTTAGGTAAGTAACTCTCTTTTCTTTTTTCACATTCATGTACTTTATATTAACTTCTACCTTATTTTAACTTTAACTTCTCTTTATAGGGATTACATTCACCTTTATATCTTCAATAAATAGAGTTTATCTTCATAAGATACTTCATCCAATATATGTTTTTTATCCCTTTTCAAATTAACTCTTTTACATGTAAAATTTCTTCTCATACACATATTTATTACAAATTATATACACATTCAATCCAAATTATATTTAAAATAATTACAACATTTAACTTTAAAACTTATTCGTTTAACATTCCTATTACAAGTGTCTTCCGTGCATCACACGGGTACCAGACTAGTATATATAATAACAAGTTCCTTGGCTTAGTGGTTGAGCGCTTCCTAACTGAAGCTCAGGGCGCGAGTTCGAATCCCTTCAGCTCGCTGTCCAGTTTTCATTTTTCTTAAAGTAAGAAAGTCTGATGAATTGGACAAGTGATGAACCGGAATCGGCCGGGTCTCACCGAGTTTCATGGTTTAAAGCCGGTTGGACCGGTTTGAAGACGGGTCAATGTAAAAAACGATCTATTGAGCTGACCGGACCGGCCCAGGGTCCGGTTTTCGGTTAAACCGGTCGGACCGGCCGGTCCGAGTTTAATAACTATGCTCTTGTGGAATACCGTTAAGTCATTCCTAGATCCCAAGACCACCTCAAAAATCCATGTAAGCATTTCTAGGCTACTTATCAATTTGGACCAAGGTTGATTTTCGGTTAAGCAAGCAGGGACACTAAACAAATTAATGATTTATTGACCAGGTCCTAGGTAACAAATAACAGAGCAAATTGCTTGAAATCATTGATGCCAGGTTAAATTTATCTCCTCTCTCATTGCAATATTTTATATCATACTTATTTCCATAAAAATTTAGGCTATCCAACATTGTGCTCTGTGACATAATTTAGAATTGAGTAATGTTAACCCTTCCTTACCAAATTCATTGACATAATTAAGTATGCTCTTCCAATTCATTTAGAATTGACATTTACCAGTGAACTTCCAGAGTTCTTGGGCGGTACATGACCCATTTTTTCCTTAAATATTTTTTTCCGTACTATCAAGTGAGTTTCTTATTCTCAGGCTTCAAGATTGATTGTATCTAAGGGTGAGCAATGTCCAATCTTGGTGACATTCATTAAACTCCTATATTATGAACTATTGCTACGGATATTATTGGGCCTTCCTTTCCTAGTTTCACATCCATCTGCTTAAATATCAAGAGCCTTCAATCTTGGTAACGTATTCATCCATTTCTGGTACTTATTTTTTTAAACATTCTATTTTTTATTTTTGTTTGATAACTATGAACTCTACAAATAAATTTAGCATTTTAACATAAACTGAAGGCCAATTTTCTGTAGCCAAATAAGGTTGAAAGAAAGAAAAGAAATAACTTGAATAAGAATTTTATTACCTCTCTTCTTTATATTTTAAAAACGCATAAGTGAGTGGTCTATCTAATTTTTGTGGTGGTGTGACTGAGATATTGAAATCCCAAAACTGATTTTAGTAGAAAATTTGACAATTTGGAAGCTTAGTTTAGTAATTATTACTACGTTTTCCCATAGATTTATATATAGAAACTAGAAAAAGAGTGAAAAGGATTTATATATGTCAATCAAGATAGTACCAGTATGTTATAGTAAAATTAAAATGCAAGAGAGAATAAAAAACTAAAGGATATGTTTTTTAATTTCGATTAAATATAATTAAATTGAGTTTTTCAGGTATTCCTGTCGTGGTTTTAAATTTTAAAACACATATAATTAAATGTTGATTGTTTCATGTTCAGGAAATGGATTAATGGATACGGGAGATGAGAAGAGAAGTTTATAATGATCGTAATTATTATTGTGGGATGTTTATATATATGAGTTGTATCTTTAGACATGATATGTGTGTAAAAGAGGTCTAAGAATTTTTATATTTAGTATAGTTCTCTTTATTTATATATATATATAAAAGTATTGGTTATATATTTAAATGAATTTCTATATATAACTTTATTTTGTTTGATTTAGGTATTTTATATATTTAAATGAATTGTAGGGGGAGGCATTTTCGTTCCCATGTGAATCTGCTTCTTGGGTTTGATACCAAGTCTGCTGCTGCTCTTTCTAAATGTAAACGATTTCTTCTGGCTAGTTTTCTGGACATTTCTTGATTACAGTTTCCTAAAAATTGATTGAAATTTGTGACCCTTTATGTGTATTTATGTTTTTTTCTCTGCTTATTCAGTATTTCATCAATAATTGGCTTGTTGGTTGTGAATTGTGATTGGTATTTTGACTATTTTGATTTTCAATTGTGTTTTTGGTGTTGTTGACTTGCTTAAGGTATGATAATGGGGGCATCAACATAATACATTTAGAAATAACGGAGCTTTCAAACCTCCACAAATAAAGGAGGTTTCAAACCTCCGCAAAATAATAGTCAGTAATAGGGGAGGTTAAAACCCTCCGCAAAATAATCGCCACAATGTAAATCAGGTGCTGGAGGTCGCTGTAAACTCCGCAAAAAGGTTGTGGCGAACATATTTGCGGAGGTTTTAAAAACCCCGCAGATTAATTTGCAGAGGATAAAAGCCCCCGCAAATTGAAATAAAAACCTCCGCAAAATAGCTTTTTTCTTGTAGTGGGACTACGACAAGGTGATCCTTTAGCACTGTTTCTCTTTCTCATTGTAGCATAGGGGTTAAATGCCATGTTTCAAAAAACCAGTCCGCACAAATCAATTCAGGAGGTATGTTGTGGGTTCGGCTCAAGTACATCAGTACATGCGGATATACTCCAGTACACTAATGACACTATCATTGTGAGGCAGGCTTTGAAATCAAATATCAAGGTTATAAAATCTGTCCTAATTTCGGGATTAAAAGTAAATTTCACCAAAAGTAAGTTCATAGGATTTAATGTTGACAATTCATGGTGCAATCAATGTGGCTCAATCTTGCAGTCGCCGTTGTGCCGCGTCCCATGGCCATGGCTGCCAGTTCTCCTCTTCAACCCTTTCTTCTCTTCCTTCTAGTCTCTCTCTTAGGTTTTGTTTCTAATAGTTAAAAAAAATAAAGAGGTTGTGTGGTGTGTGGTGAATAAAGGGGGCGTGAAGGGTCTATGTAGACTCTGATCTCCGTTGTCCTTTTTTTATTATTTTATTATTTCATTTTTTTATTTTAAGTTTTGTGAAGTGAGCTGACTTATGATTCATTGAATATATATTTGTGAATTCACTGACTTGGCTTGATTTTTAAATTTGTAAATATGTTCCATTTTAATCGTTTTTTGTAATTATAAATATTTATATTTTAAAATTTCCTTCATTTTGTAAATAGCTTCTTTTTTTAAATAAATCTCAACTCAATGTTTTCATAATAAACCTAAGAATATTTTATTTTAATCCTATGAAACGATCAGATGGGTTAATTGAGCAGTGGATAATGACTTTAACTTTATCTAGATCGTAATGGTTTATTGAGCAAATTAACCACGTGTTTGACTTGAGCCACGTGCAAAAATAGGTTACAATAAAATATTCTTTTTCAAAATTATAAAAAAAAATAGTTAATAAATTAATTTCTGCAACGGCCAATAATATTAATTGAGCAGTGGATGCTGATTTTATTATTATTAGGATCGTAAGGTTTTATTGAGCAAATCAAGTGTTTGACTTGAATCTCGTACAAATAAAAATCTTTTATAAAAAATAGTTCTTTCCAAAAACAAAAGAAAAATAAATCAAAATATTTTTCAAGCTTCTCTTTCAAATAAAAAAATCAATCCTTCCAAAAAAGAAAAAATCAAATGCAAAATCGATCAACCATCAATCTTTAAGAACTACGTGGCTTTGATTTCCCCATTGCAGCTGGGGAAACGTAGAAGCGGGAACCGGCCCCGTCAAACCCAAATAAATATTTTTCTAAATTTTCCCATATTCTAAAAGATAAAAAATGCAAATAAATTTGTAAATAAAATTTGTAAAATAATAATAATAATAATAATAATAATAATAATAAAGATTTTTTTAGGGGTAAAATAAATATTTTTCAAAAGTTAACAAATTTGCACAATTAATTATAAGTAACCGTCTTAGGACGGATGTCGTAGGGTGCTAATACCTTCCCTACACATAATCGACTCCCGAATCTAAATATGGTTTCAGAGACCATTTTTTTAAAAAGGGTTTTTCCGATATTTTCCCTAAAAAATAAATATTGGTGGCGACTCCATTGAATATGATTTTTCAATACCCTTCTTTCGTTTCGTCGTCCCGTCGTGATCCCGGTTTCGACAGATGGCGATTCCACTCGGAACTTTTGAGAGTCAAGCCTAATATGATTAATTGTTAACTTTTGTATTTATTTTTTTCCTATTTGTTTTTTCTTGTTTTTTTGTATATAATATTGTCAATATTTTCTTCTTCTTTCTTGTACACCGTCTTGTATGTCTGTAATATATTCAGCTTCAACCTTAGGGTAGAAGACTTTGTTATCTGTATATATGTGTGTTGCTTACTTTGTTTTGCAGATGGGGTAGTGGTTTGGACTACAGGTTGGTATGTCCCCCGCACACACCTCACATTTGTAAGGTCCAAGACCTTTTGAGCAAAGGTTTTAATGACAACAAACTTTCACAACAATATTCTAAGTGTTCTGAATACTTTAGTACTAATGTTTTCACTTGAGAAAGAATACAGGAAAAATTACAGAAGGAAGATGCAAATATCATAAACATCATTTAACATTAGAACATGTGTCCAGAAGCATGTTACAAAGAGCTTTCATGTCAAAGTGATGAAACAAGTTCAAGAAGTAGCTTCTTAGCTTCAAGAAGGTCAAGACAGTTCATTTAAGATCCCATGAACATTAAACTGAGTTGTATCAAGCTTCAGAAGCAAAGTTGAAGCTTTGGAAGGATCATTCAAGACCACTAGAAGCATGAGAAGGAACTTTTCATGAGACATGACACCTTCTGAGTATGAAAGAACACTTAAGCAATTCAAGCATATTCATTCCAAGTGTTACTGATGCAAACAAAGTAATTGAAGAAGAAGCATTTAACAAGTTCCCACACTACTCAAGCTATTATCCTTGAATATGTCAAGTTAAATAATACTCAAAGAAGCTCCCAGAGTAATTACTTCTCTCACAATGCAAATGAAGCAAGGATAAAAGATTGGAAACTTTTACAAGCATATTTCAAACTTCAAAAGAAGAAACAAAATTTTTGCACACTTCCAGAAGAAGAAACAGAATATCTGTGTGCTGCAAAAGAAGCAGTTACAACAAATTTGCAGAAGAAAGTAGTTACAGCAAATCTGCAGAAGATGCTTCCAACATCTCTGAATCATTGAAATAATAAATGAAAGTAAGAAACTGTTGAGAAAATAAAGAGAAAAATCTTCTGCAATAAGATTCAAGAAATACAAGTTCTGCAGAAGAAATAGAGCTGTAAGGAATGCTCCAGAAGAAGCAGAATGCAGTAAACTCAATTCTTCTCATTCCTGAGGATGCAGCTGAATCAAATACACTTGAAATAATTTATATCAATCCATTTAATGTCCCCAGTATGCATACAGAAGGAACTGCTGCAGAATCCACAAACTTCACATTCCGCAGAAGATATGCTCCAGAAGATGCGACCAGTCAAAGGAGACAACTGTACCTACCTGTGACAGCCGCTGCATGATGGAGACTTGTCATGAGGAGTTAGCTGAAGGTGTAAGGAACATCTCCAACGGCTAGCTGCCCATTATTCCTATAAAAGGATGTGTTTTCCCACATTTGAAGACACACCTCTCTCCAGAAGAAGTATCCGAGCTTAGATTTACAAATCCATCTTCTGGAGACTTTCTCTCTCTTCATATTTTAAGGATAACAATAATAAACCAATGATTGAATTGGTTGTTTTGGACGAACAGGTTCAACAATTCCTCATCTTTGATAACAATTTTTCTTTATTTTTTTGTTATAAATTTTTTTGATAGTTTATTGCTTTACATGTTTTAGGGAGGTCGTATCCAATGCACGGTGAAGAGCATTCATGTGTATCTGTTTGAGAATATTATCAACGAAGGTAATGTGTACATGCTAGAAAACCTCAGCGTTGCACTTAACAGTGGAAAGTACAAACCTACAATGCATGAATATAGAATGTTCTTCAAGAGAGAGACACGAGTTACTCTGGTAGAAGATTCTTCCATTCCCCTCTATGGTTTTTCATTTGTCCCATTTGTTGAAATATTGAATGAAACTAAGGACGACAGACGTTTGGTTGGTAAGTTTTATTTACACTATGTTTAATGATTTTTTTTATTTCATAATGATTTCATAGTTATTAAAATTCTAACACAATTTTTATTTTAAATATCCTACTTTGCAGATGTACTAGGTGTTGTTACTGGGAAAGGTAATCTGATTGAGTTCAAGAAAGAGGGAAAGCCATGCAACTATGTTGTCATAGAGTTGGAAAATATTGAGTAATCTTTATCTATTAATACAATGCATTATCTCTTCAAATCACACATTATTAAATGATAAACTTGAAACCTTTTTTTTATTATTTTTATTTCAGGGGAGGTCTTAAACTTAGGTGTACTTTATGGGAGGACTATGCTTTTATGTTTTTGAAACATTTGGAAAACCATCCATCTGAGTCCTAAATCTATTACTTTAGGGCAAAATATGTTTTTGGTCCCTAAAAAATTAGTGAGTTTTGCTTTAGTCCCTATATTTTTTTATTAAAGCGTCCTTTCAAATTTATTTTTTTGGCAATTAGTCTCTCCCTTTAATTGACGTGTGTCACGTGCTGATGTGACACAATTTTCTCTTTCCTAAATGTCAATTAGTGCATTTCCAGCGGTTTAAGACCTCCAGAAAATTACCCATTGTCTCCCTTCTCCCTCACCACCACAACCAACCCCCCACTCTGCCCTCTCGACCACTTCATTCCATGGGCATGGCTTACAGAGACTTAAAAGCATAAAATGTACCCATCCAACATTTTATGGCTTGAATATCAGGAGTGAAGAGAATGTTGGCACCAATCTGCCTTTGGTCCAAGTGCCTATATCCTCCTCAAAAGCTTCAACCACTTCAATTTACATTTCTCGGCATGGTTATTTTCATATCCTCCTCAAAATACCACTCTCCGCTCGATTCAGAAGCCTCAAGCCTTTGAGCAGCGCACCTGTCTTTGCAGCTAGCATTATAGAAAAATATACATTTTTGCTGATGTTAAATAGAATGTTGCTTCGTTGCAACTTGCTCGTTAATATGCTCTTAGAAAACAGAGGTTACTTTTATGAACCAATGCAATCTTATGGTTAACAACTTTTTTGAAAAAAAAAATAACAAAATAACTTAGTGGCCATTTACTCTTTCAAATAGTTGTTTAAGGTCTTTAATTACAAAGATTGAGAACATTATTAATTAAATAGCTTTTATTTTAGAAAAATATAATTATAGTAGTGGTTATTTTATTTGTGACCACTCTCTGCCTCTTGCCAATAGACATATTTGCTGCTCCAATTTTGAAGCTTCTTGACCAACAGGAATATATAACTGATCTTACTGGAGATTTTTCTATTTTAGTAATTCCTCAATTTTTCTCACTTGCCTTCAATTTTCCAACCCAAAAGTTCCTTCAAGCTCAAAGTAAGGTTAACGTGATTGAATGGATTGGGTTTGTGGCTCTAGTTAATTATACACATGGGGCTGCTCTGGCTCTTAATTTATGTATTAGGTTTAGGCTTAACTGGTGCAGCACTGGGATCATGGTATCACAAGTTGGATAATCACAGGGACTCATCTTGTTTATGTTATGGTTTGGTGTAAGAATGAATGGAAAGGATTGTCATGGATGGCTTTCAAGGATATATGGGCCTTTGTTAGGCTCTCCCTTGCATCAGCTATAATATGCCTTGCCTTGAGGTTTGGTATATGATGAGCCTCATAGTTCTTGTTGGGCACCTTGATATTGTGGTGATTGTTGTTGATTGAGGTGGCCAGAAAATGTTGGATGGCTACATTTTCTGGTTTTAAGTCTCTTTAAGCCATGCCCATGGAATTAATGAAGGTGGTTTAGAACGCGGAGTGGGGGTTAATTGTGGTGGTGGTGAGAGTGAAAGAGGGGATTAGAGGGAAACAGTGGTAGTGGTGAGAAGAGAGACAATGGGTAATTTTCTAGCGGTTTAAGACGGTCAGAAATGCACTAATTGACACTTAGAAAAGAGAAATTGTGCCACATCAGCACTTGACACACGCTGATTTGAAGGGAGAGACTAATTACAAACAAAATTTTTTTTGGAAGGATGCTTTAATAAAGAAAAATTTTATAGGGACTAAAAGCAAAACATGCTTATTTTATAGGGACCAAAAAAGATATTTTATCTAATATTTTACTAAGTGGAAGATGGTTACAATCTTTCTCTCTAAAATATAGGGAGTGAACAATTACTCTTTCTTACAATAAGAAAAACAACTCTATAAAAATAAGAGAAACTCATAGTGAATACTCTAAGATAATTACACTTAAATACATTTGTAGTGAAATATAATGCTTGAAATAATTAAAAACAAAAAAATGAGTCATATTTATAGCAATATTTGACAACTTCCAATCCATTATCTCTAAGCCCATCAGCAAAAGCCATGCTTCAATCTTGATAAAATTATTGGAACTTTGAGCCACAGTAACGAGACTTTACTGATTCTGACACTTTCCACATTCCACACTCAAAATAAAATATCTTTTTCCTTAATTTTTTTTGCATAGAACAATAATACAATATGGTGTGACATTCCTATCACCGTTATAAATAGGGTGCTTCATCGAACGAAACAAGCACACCTCCCTCAATATTGCCTAAAATATAATTTATTTCATGGCTCCCAAACGGCAAGCATTGATCCTTATTGTGTTGTCCCTCTTGACCATCAACACTTCAGAGGCAACCACTGGAGGGATTGCCATCTATTGGGGCCAGAACAATGGCGATGGCAGCTTGAGATCCACATGCGACAGTGGAAACTATGAAATTGTGCTCCTATCTTTCCTCACTACCTTTGGTTGTAGCAGAACCCCACAATTGAACTTCGCTGGCCACTGTAGCGATTGGATCCCTTGTACCAAACTGCAACCCGAAATTGAATACTGCCAATACGAGAAGAATGTCAAAGTGTTCCTTTCCCTTGGAGGTGCAACTGGAAGCTACTCCCTCTGCTCACCCGAGGATGCAAAAGAAGTTGCAAATTACCTCTTCAGCAACTTCCTCGCTGGTCAATCTGGTCCACTAGGAAGTGTATTCTTAGATGGCATCGATTTTGACATTGAAGACGGTTCCAACCTTTATTGGGATGACCTTGCCAAGGAACTCGACGCTCTCAGACAGACAAATGCAAACAACTACTTTTACCTGTCTGCAGCACCACAGTGTCCAATTCCGGATTACTACCTTGACAAAGCTATCAAAACTGGTCTTTTCAATTATGTATTTGTTCAGTTCTACAACAACCCTCCATGTCAATACTCAGATGGCAACACTGGACCGCTTTTCCAGTCATGGGACGATTGGACATCCTTAGTTCTACCAAATAACAGTACCGTATTCATGGGACTACCAGCATCGTCTGATGCAGCTTCCAGTGGTGGTTATATAGAACCAGATAAGGCCATTTCTGAGGTACTTCCTTACACAAAACAAGCTTCCAATTACGGAGGAATTATGCTATGGAGCAGATTCCAAGATGTTCAAAATCAGTATAGCGATCAGATAAAGGATCATCGTGTGTCAGCAGCTTAATTTGCACCGCTTCTTACCCAAACTATATTAAAATAGTGTGGTCGTGCAGTGCAGTGCGTGCAGACTTCTTATACTATTGCTATCTATGAATAAACAACTTGTTGCCTTAAGCCTTAATTTCTGGTATCTAGTTGAGCTTTGACTCCTAGGTGTTAACCAAAGCGAATATCAAAGCATGTTAGTGTGTGTTTGGTTTAGCGTTGAAACCGGTGAAACTCAAGTTTAGATTCTCTAACACAATTATTTCTAGCGTTGAAAACGTGAGTTTAACATGTTTCAACGTTAATCCAAACATGCTCTTAATTTCATCTTTTGTAACTGGATTTTGAATAATAATCACTAGCTCGTCCTACAATATTGGCTAGATAAGTTAATTAAAAGTCTTTGAGAGATCCTTCATTGTCCGCGATGGTGCTCCCCAATATATAATGGTTGCGAATTAAGAAAAACATTATAGCTATGTTACAAATATAATATAAAGAAATGAGTAAAACCCTATTTCCGTACTCCACTTTTTTTTTTTAGCATAATGCATTTTAGTCTCTGAGATTTCAAAATGTCTTCGTTAATCCCTGATATTTATCTCCATCATTCACTTTAGTTCAAAATGATTGACAGCGTTAAATGAATGCTAACGTGTCACGTTATAAGTAAAACTTTGGATTCAAATTAGTCCCTAGCTATAATATTATGAACCATTCACTTTAGTCCATAAAATGGTGTTGTGAATGGAATGACATGTTTTTAGCAACATTATAGAGAATAAAAAGTTCCGACTCTTATTAATTGTATCCAACCCTATATTTCTATTAGAGTTAGTTCTAACAATTTTTCCCCTTTATAAATATATAGTCAATATTTTCTAACGATGTTCTATATTGAACAAATTGAATTCTCACTTGTAATATTATCTTCTTTGTGATTAAATATGAATGTAGCAATGTTTAGTGCAAAGTTGGTTATTTATCAATAATTCTTGACAAATAGTTGCACCGTATGTATTAAATCCAATTAATGTCTTAAGTGATATGTTTATCTAGAAAATGAAGTTACATTATTTTTATATCTCTCAATAAGCAGCAAATTTAAACAACTTAATGATTGTAAAATATAGCTCTAGTTCCTTTTTTCTGAGTGCAATTTCTCAAATGTAAAACATAGCTCTATATCGCTCAATTAGATGTTGGTTGTCACATTTGAGAAATTGCATTCAGAAAAGAAACTAGAGCCATGTTTTATAATCTTAAAGTTGTTTTGGTGATAAAATTGATGCTTAATGAGAGAGATATAGAGATTATATAACTTCGTTTTCTAGATGAGCATATATATCACTTAAAGTATTAGATTTGGTACAGACGATGTTAATTAGTTGTCAAGTATTATTGATAAATAACCAACTTAGAATTAAACATTTCTACGCTCATATTTACTTACAAAGAAGATAATATTTGAGAATTCAATTTGTTCAGTAAATAGAACATCATTAGAAAATATTAACTATTTATGAAGGGGGAAAATGGTTATAAACTAATTAGATCTAATAGAAATATAGGTTTGGTACAATTAATAAGAGTCAGAACTTTCTATTCTCCATAATGTTGCTAAGAACTTGTCATTTCATACACAAAACCATTTTAGGTATTAAAGAATGATTCCTAATTACAGGGACTAACAAAGTATCACTTAACGTGACAAATCAGCACTAATTTAACGCCGTCAACCATTTTGGACTAAAGTGAATGACAGAAATAAATGTCAGGGATGAATAGAGACGTTTTAAAATCTTAGGGACTAAAGTGCATGACGCTAAAAAAGTCGAGGACTGATATGGGGGTTTACTAGTTCTTCTGATGCTCACTCGACAAGTGCACCATATCGTAACAAGTAATATAATGAAAGTAAGAGTATCGTCTCACAGAGATTGATGAATCAAGTACCAATCAACAGAAGATTTATCTAGTTGAACAAAGATAACTCAATTGTATTCAGTGACCTAAAGGCTAGTGCAGAAAATTAGTCCAGAAAACTAAACCAGAAAATTGAATTATGTGTTGAACAATTAACAAGAATCCAACAAATTTGGAATACGAATTTAACAAACTGGTTAGGGTTGATTTCATTTAATTCAATTATGGTAAATGATTTCAATGATCCAATTCACTAACTTAGCCAAAATCCAATTCCTTGGTAAATTGACCCTATGTCATCACTAAGGACCCTAATTCCTTAGGTGAACCTAATAGTGACATGCATTAACTTCAAGAATTGCTAATTAAAAGATCATAAAAAAAACGATTCCTATTCCTAGGAAATCAATCTTTTATGTTGCTTGCTTCAGATCCAAGCTTTTCCCCAATTTTCCAATTGTGAGAGAAGCTTTTGATTCATGCAATTGAGTGGCCAATTCAATTGAAGCATTAAGAGTAGAAGGAAGCAATTGAATTGAAAATGAAAATTGAATTGAATGAACAAACCACTTACAAAAAGTTCAGATCAAGATCCATCAACACCTAACCTAAGAAATTTAGAATTCCATTACAAAGAGAAGAGAAAAGGAGAGAAAGATGCAAACTCAAGGACGAATTCCATGGAGATGAACCCTAGGCTCCACCTTTGAGTTGAATCTTGAGAGAAAGAGGAGAGAAAAAGAGAGAAAATTCGAGTGGAAGAAGTGAAAAGTATGAGAAATGAAAATTGTTCCCGCTAAAAATCTGAACAAAACTATTTATAATGTTTCTGTCAAATTCGCGTCCTCACACAGATCCTTCCATGTCCCCACACGATTCTAGCAGAGGGTTCCTTTTAGCTCCAATAGCTTCTGCTAGTTTCGTGTCCTCACACATAGGGGTGTTCATTGGTTCGGATCGATCCGATGAACCCGACGAACCAAACCAAACCATTCAAATTGGTTCGGTTTTTTTTCTGCATCCGGATACGAACCGAACCGAACCGAGTATTATTGGTTCGAGTAACGGGTTGGGAAATCTGAACCCGATACCCGAACCGAACCAATCAATATTATGTAAAATAAATAAAAAATATTTAAAAAATACTCACGTTAAAAAAAAAATAGACACAGGGGTTCTCACTTTCACTAGGGTTTCTCACTCGGTCACTCCTCCAACACTTACTCATTGTCTTGCGCCTCCCACCCTCTGTCCCTCTCCATCTCGACTCCTCTTTGTGCCTCAACTTTCTGTGCCTCCCACAGTCCACACCATAGTCGTCCCACCCACACCACAATCCACAGCAGCACCGCGTCACCGCCTCACATGTCCACCGCTTTCGATTTCGAGCACGAGCCACGAAGGGCGCCTCTCACCAGCACTACCCGACCACGACCACCGTAGCAGCAGGTAATCGTCGCCGTCTCGCTGTCCTCAATAGTCAATTCTTGGTCACTGCATCACCGTTAGTCACAGCATCACCGCTGTCTCGCTGTCCTTAGGCCACTGCATCGCTGTTCCATCTTTTATCCTCTGTTTTGCATATAGTAATATCAATTACTCTTCGTGTTTTGGGTATAGATTTTAGGCAGAATGGTGAACCATTAATTTGGGTTCCATCGCTGAACCATTAATTTAATATATTGGAAAAAAATCGCATTCTCTTAGTTTTTAATCCGATTGAACCGAACCGAACCAACCCGTATTTAATTGGTTCGGTTTGGTTCGGATCAATGCAGAAAAAACAACGAAATCCAAACCGAACCGAACCAAACACTTTTGTTTGGTTCAGATTCATTTTTTCTCTGAAACCGAACCAAACCGACCCGTGAACACCCCTACTCACACACCTTCAGCTTGTTCCCACACGATTCTGGCAGAGAGTAAATTTCTTCAATTGCATCTCCTTTGCCTCAACATATATACACTCTTTGACCTTTCCAGGAACTTCAAAATTGCTTCTCTTTTTCTTCTTTTTTTCAAACAATACCTATTAAAACACCCAATCAATGAAAAAATTAGAACAAACATACTATTATTTACTACAATCACCTAAAACACCAATAAACTCAATTATGTATAATTTTAACTACAAATTTACAAAATTATCAAACTAAACAACTAAAAATTACCTAAAATTAATCTATAAATCTACTACTAAAGTGGGTTTATCATCTTCACATGTATAATCTCAAGTGATCTAGAGTGTGGTTTTTTTAGTTTGATCCTTACTACATCATATATTATTAACTAATACAAAAGTTTAATTTCAATACAAAATGGGTGGATTTATGCATTATTTACACTTCAATCCTAAAAGACTACTCTTCTACTAGGAGAATGTTAGAAATATATAATAAAATTATTCATGTGTCCATCCAATAATTTAAGTGCTTGTTTAATTTACAGTTGAGTAGAATTAATTTTAGAATTAATATTTGAAAATAAATGATACACGTTTTATGAAATATGATGGACGAGAGTGATTTAAAATCAATTATGTGGAGTTGATTCTTTATTGTACGTATTTAACCGGAAAATAAACATGTACTAAGTTTTTGGGATATAGTTACTTATGATACCCCCCACAATAATTAAAGATTTAAAATTATGAAAGAGGATATGTATGAACAATAATTAGATCGACTATACTCGGTTGTACGTGTGTTTTTATCTTGATATAATATGTTAATGTAGAATGGAGTCACTAGGTACTCCTTGGATGTTTTGGCAATACCAAATGCTACTGTTTTGGTTGATTTTTTTTATTTTTTTAAAAATCTACTATCTTTTATTCATTATAGTTACAAGGAAAAGTTAGAGTTTTTCTTTTACCCTTCTCCTGCTAGCCGAACTGTTGGAAGTTTACCATGAAGTTCTACTATACTGTTGACTATTTTCTCTATGTCCTGGATCAGGTGGATTATGTAACGTGATTAGTACACTCTAGCTAGTGTGTTGTGCATCATGCTTTAAATTTGCATTATAGAGTGTATTTGGTAAAATTAACTGAAAATTTAGCTAAAAATTGAAAAATAGTTTAATCTGAAATTAAAGTTAATTTTAATTGAAGATATTTAGTAAAACTAGTTGAAATTTGGTAAAATAACATATATAAATATCATTTTTTTTACGGAACACAAATATCATTAATTATTAAATAATGATATAAATGAATGTGACCGAAGAATAAATTTGTAATAATTTTTCAACTAATAGTTGAAAATGAGAGCTTTTTAAAAAAAGTTACCCTAAGTAGTTTTTCAATAAGTAGCTACCTAAAAAAACTAATAATTTTAGCTACTAATTAATTTTAACTTTCATCTGGCTGAAACGTCTTACTAAACACTAATGTTTTAAAAATCGGACCGGTAATTGAACCGGTGAAGGCACCGATTCACGGTTCAAGGGTTCGACCGTGGTTGAACCGGTTTTAATTAAATATTTTTTATATTATATAATATTTTAATTAATAAAGTAACACAAAATTATAAGAAATTAAGATATATAAAGTTGTAAATCAGTATAAATGACCTTATTATAAGAGAAAAAATTAATAATGATTAGTAAAATAATAGATATCTATGTGTAATCCTTAAATATATGTCTTTATTTATCTTAAAAATATTTTAGATTAATTAAAAAAACAAAAAAACAAAAAATTTGACTTTTTTGAAAAAGACCGGTTCAGTCGATTTTCTGGTACCGATTTTCACCGGTTCTTGACTGGTCCGACTGGTTCTTGACCAGTTCTCACCGGTTCTTAGCTTCTCCGGTCGGATCGGTCAAGAACCGGCCGGACCGGTATAAAACCAGTACCAGAAAACCGGTTGAACCGGTCCTTTTCAAAAAACTCAATTTTTTTGTTTTTTTTTATTTTTTTAATTAATCTAAAATATTTTTAAGATAAATAAAGACATATATTTAAGGATTTCACATAGATTCTATTATTTTACTAATCATTATTATTTTTTTCTCTTATAATAAGGTCATTTATACTGATTTACAACTTTATATATGTTAATTTCTTATAATTTTGTGTTACTTTATTAATTAAAATATTATATAATATTAAAAAAAATATTTAATTAAAACCGGTTCAACCACGGTCCAACCACGGTCGAACCCTTGAACCAGTGCCTTCACCGGTTCAATTACCAGTCCGATTTTTTAAACATTAATCAGAAGTGATTACCATGAATGATTTGTAACCATGATTTAAAAAGTAATAAATTTAAGAATTTAATTAATATATATTATTAATATAATTTTTTTACATTATTATCCAATAATATTTTATCACATTAATTATTTAGCTTAATAACACGTGTGATATCTTATTTATTAAATGCTTTACCATCGTCCAACGAGTTAGAGTGGTAGATTTTTTTATTTTTTTATTTTTGGTCAATGGTAGATTTTTTTTATTCATAGAGATTGCGTTAGGTGGACTGACTGATCAACCATTCAACCTGGAGCCATTACCCCAATTATATATGCACAGCTAGCCTACGTCCGTACCCACCAAACGCTTCACCCATGACTAATATTAACTTCGATTAATCAATGTGAATGTGGGAATCAAATATCAATTTTTTCATATTAATTGTTATATATATATATATATATATATATATATATTAATAAAGATATATTACAAATTTAATTTACTATTTTTTACAAATATTAATAAATTTTAAGGATACATGACTGATGACTTATTTAATATCTATAGAAACAAACTTTTTTTTTACGTCTCTATAGAAATAAACTTAAATTTTTCATATGGTGTAAATTTCTAATATAACAAATGATACAACATCTGCATACATCTACATATATACATGGATAAGAGTTGTAATTTGACAATGCATGAAATTGTGGGAAGGATTCTCAGAATAATCTCCACAAAATACATTTTTAGGAAGGGATAAATAGTTTTAATTGTGATTAAATCTCGAACATGACCACCTCTGATAATAGCAATGTTTTTAAAATCGGACCGGTAATTGAACCAGTGAAAATACTGGTTGACAGTTCAGTGGTTCAACCGTGATCGAACCGATAATAATTAAATATATCTTTTAATATTATATAATATTTTTTAAGTAATAAAATAAGAAAAAATCATAAGAAATCAAGATATATAAGATTATACATTAATATAAAAGACTTTATTATATGTATTATATGATAAAAAATTCATAATAATTGACTAAATAATAAATATTTAAGTGTAATCCTTAAAAATGTATTTTTATTTATCTTAAAAATATTTTAGATTAAATAAAAAACCAAAAAAACCAAAAAAATAAATAAATTAATTTGTTTGAAATTGACCGGTTCAACCGATTTTCTGGCACCGGTTCTTTATCGGTTTTCACCGATTCTTGACCAGTTCGACCGGTTCCCACCGGTTATGAAACCATCTGGTTTTCAGGGTTGTATGGACTGGACACCAGGCCGGTTCCCGGTCAGACCGGTTAAACCGGCCGGTCCGATCTGGTTTTGTTAACTATGGATAACAGGAAATACACATGATTAAGACAAAAAAATTTATACATCCACTAGACATAATTGAAAGGACTCGTTAATTAATAGGATAAATAAAATAAAAAAATCAATACAAACTTAAAAAAATATTAGAAGCATCTGCATAAAAAAATTAATAAAAAAATAAAAGTATCCAAGTATGCTCCTTTGCATTAACATTTAATTAATGTAGCATATAGGAATGTGTGGCCAGAAACAAATCGCACCAAAATCATACTGCGACTTGCGACGCATCCTGTTTTACGATCACATAATTAACTCTAGCACCATCATAGATGAGGAACGGAAAACAGATGAAAATACTTATATGTTTGCGATGTTATTTTTATCTTATTTATGAAAATATTTAAAAAAGAGGTGATTAAAAAAGTAGTATATGTACATGCACCAATGGAGATTGATTTAAGTGGTATATTGGAGCATAATTTCGCAATCTATTACCTTTTGTTAAAATTTCCAAATTATCAAACGTAAAAATTTATAACAGACGGTAGAAAGTATCCAACTCAATTTTTTTCCTTAAATGCATCATGCATGGATGTGTCAAATTAGCATATATATATATATATAGAGAGGAGGGTTATAATTACACCGGTGTAAGTTACACTAAGTGTTACACCGCTGAATAATTTTTTAACGGATCATTGTATTAAATAATCCACCGTTGGATTGAAAGTTACTATCATATAGATCATACATATAAAATTTTACATTAATCCGAAATTATTTGATATGTTATTGAGATGTCTTAAGATTAACGTTATATATACATTTGAAATATATAAATAATCCAACCATTTGATTATGAAGTTATTAGTGTAAAAAATTTACGAAATTTGGCACATATAATCATGATGATGAACAAACATAATTCAACGGTTGGATTACTAAAAAACATATTCGATTTGTAGGAGGGTTATAATTACACCGGTGTAAGTTACACCAAGTATTACACCGCTAATAACTACAAATCGAATATGTTTTTTAGTAATCCAACCGTTGAATTATGTTTGTTTATCATCATTATTATATGTCCCAAATTTCGTAAAATTTTGACACTAATAACTTGATAATCAAATGGTTGGATTTTTCATATATTTCAAATGTATATATGACGTTAATCTTGAGACATTCCAATGGCATATCAAATAATTTCGGATTAATGTAAAATTTTATATGTATGATCTATATGATAGTAACTTTCAATCCAACAGTGAATTATTTAATACAATGGTCCGTTAAAAAAATATTCAGTGGTGTAATACTTGGTGTAACTTACACCGGTGTAATTATAACCCCCCTCTATATATATATATATATATATATATATATATATATATGAGGAGGGTTATAATTACACCGGTGTAAGTTACACTAAATATTACACCGCTAATAACTACAAATCGAATATGTTTTTTTAGTAATCCAACCGTTGAATTGTATTTGTTCATCATCAAGATTATATGTGCCAAATTTCGTAAAATTTTGATACTAATAACTTGATAATCAAATGGTTGGATTTTTCATATATTTCAAATGTATATATAATGTTAATATTGAGACATCTTAATGACATATCAAATAATATATATATATATATATATATATTTTAAATATAATTAAATGAGGAGGGTTTAACTTACACTAGTCTAAGTTATACCAAGTATTACACCGCTAATAACTACAAATCGAATATATTTTTTAGTAGTACAACCGTTGAATTATGTTTATTCATCATCAAGATTATATGTGCCAAATTTCATAAAATTTTGACACTAATAACTTATCAAATGGTTGGATTTTTCATATATTTTAAATGTATATATAACGTTAATCTTGAGACATCTAAATGACATATCAAATAATTTCGGATTAATGTAAAATTTTATATGTGTGATCTATATGATAGTAACTTTCAATCTAACGGTGGATTATTTAATACAATGATCCGTTAAAAAATTATTTAGCGGTGTAACACTTAGTGTAACTTACACCGGTGTAATTTGAACCCTCCTCTAATTAAATATATATGTTTTGTACAAACTTTTTTTGTAAGCTCATCCTTTAATTTTCCTTTCTCTCAATTTTTTATTCAAACTAATAGGAGAAAATAAAGATGTATTTGATTCTGTTTTTATTAAATTATTTTATAAAATAATTTTTAGCAATTATTTTTTACAAATAAAATAATCTATTTATAGGAGTACCACCACAAAAAAATAGCTTTTTAAAACATCTCATAGTAACTTCCAAATTTTGGTTTTTAAAAATAAAAAAAATCATACTTTTCAAAATTATTTTTAAAAACTGTTTGTGAAACAAAATTTTCAGTTTTTATTTTAAAAAAGAAAACTGTTTTTAAAATATGGTAAACAAACTAACTAACATTTTCATTTCTTTTTATCCCCTTATTTTTCTTCCTCTCTTCCATCCCAAACAAAGCATAAAAGTTGTACTTTTAATTAATTTCATGTTAATTTTATTCTATGGAAAGTATTTAATTATTTATAAAAATTATAATACTTTCACACCCAAAAATTGGATTAGAAGTGCGAAAAAAGATATAGAAAGAAAAAATGAACACAAATAAAATAAAAGATGTAATAATTAATATGATTAAAAAAATGAGGTGTGAAAGAATATAATAAGGAATATAAGAATGTGAAAATACTTTACAAGGTAACTATGTCCACTTATGGGAGATGGGAGAGAGATATATATGGAGGGAAATGAAAAAACAATAAAAAATGTGATGGAGAGAGAGAGGGTGAGTGATAATGGTTACTTACGGATCATTACCTATATGAGAAATACGGTATCCTATAGGGATAAATGATTTTGGCGCACCCTTAGTTCGATTAATAAACACAATTTTCTTTGTTTTTCTATTATATGGTTCAAATATTTTTAAAATTGTAGGAGAATGTTTTTATTTTTAGAATTTATATTTTTAATCTTTGTAAAAACTTTTTTATACTTCATCTTTTAATTTAATTATAAAATAAAGTTTATATTTATCAAGCAGTTTAGCTTAATTATTAAAAACAACGCCCTTAATAACCAATAATAAAAGCATGGAGAATACAAAACTTAAAAATATAAATTCTAAAAGTTAAAATATTCTCCTACAATTTTAAAATTATTAGAACCATTTAGAAAAGTAAAAATAAACACGATTATTATTTAAGTGGTTAACTAAGGTTAGTAAAATCCTCTCACAAAAGATCACCAGAGTAAGTGGCGGACTGAGGTATAGATGAGGGTGTGCAATTGCACCCCCTCATTTTGATAAAATTACTACTAAATATCTTGTATTTTGATATTTTGCCACCTCTAGTTTTATATGTTTGAACCCATTATCAATGTCGGATATGAGGGTGAGCAATTGCACCCACTCACTTTCATAAAATTACAACAAAATATCTTGTATTTTGGTACTTTGCCCCCTCTAGTTCTATATCTTTGAATCCAATTTACTCAATTTCTCACTCTCCTTAATTAGTCATCCTCAACCTACCAAAAACAAAAACATAATATGAAAATAAAATGCAAACGTAATTAAAACGTAATAAATTAAATAAATAAATTAAAACGTAATCAATTAAATAAATAAATTAAAACGTAATCAATAAAATACTTACATAAAAATTCAAATTTTATAAATATTTTTCTCAAAGTACATGAAAAGTACATAATTTAAACTAATATAAAGCACACTTAAATAAACTACGTAATTTAAACTACATCCCTATTACAACGAAATCATGATATTCCATATTTGCTCCTAATTTCTTGACATAACCATTTATGCACGAGATATTGTTCTTCGTTCATCTCAGTTATGTCCTTGAAGAGTATCTCCAACTCCTTTGCACGCGCCAATTTGTCAATAGCATTCGTTCTTTCTTGATATGCAACTGGAACTTCAAATGACTCATTTTGAGAGGCAGTTGCACCTATTTTTTCTTTTCCTTTCTTTTTTGCAGCCTTTCTACCCATTGGGCGAGTTAGAGTAGGTGATGTGGGGTTAAACTCGGAAGTTGGTGCATCCGAGTTAGATGAAGAGTACGCCCCAGAGGCAGAAATCTTTGTTCTTTTTTATGAGCTTTGACTTGCTTCAGTCGTCCATTTTGGTTCATCCTTCAACAAACGCCAAGCATACTCTAATTTAAATTTTTTACCTTCATCCTTCAAGTATATTTCATATGCAGCCGCCATTATATCAGTTTCTGAAGACCCACTTTGCTTCACATTGCATGCTTGCTTATAACATCCAGAAAACTTTTGCACCATACCATTCAATTTTTTCCAACGACATTTTAATTGCCCCTCTTTCCTTTCTTCAAGCAAACAACGGTGCTCATTGTAGGTTTGGTGATTCTCAACCAAAAGCCATCAGATTTTTGGTCGACTCCAACAACATCATCTTTGGAAATGTTGAGCCACGATTGGATAAGTAGTTTATCCTCTTTATCGGTAAAGCCCACTCTTTTCTTTTTTTCAACAACATCACCTTCCTCTTGTGTGTTATTTTCAACGCCTATTTGGGTAGAAAATTGAGGCACATAATTTTTCAGTGGTTGGAGGGGTGGATAATTGAGGGACTGGATTTTCATTGGTTGGAGGTTAGTAATTTTGCATGTAACCCCAAAAGGAATTGAAATTGAATTGATTGGGATCCATGGAAAAATTAATCACACAAAGTATGAAGAGTGTAATTGGAAACAATTGAAAGTTGGCCAAACAAAATAAGCTACACATGGATTTAATTGATCTGCAATCCTTCATTTAAATAGATTTAATTTCCTACCGTTGAAATTGTGCCGTTGGATTGATATTGTGCCGTTGGAATTGTGCCGTTGGATTAGGATTCTCCATCACCACCGTCCACCACATTGCCTTCAATCAATACCCTTCATAATAATAGATAAAATATTTACATTTATTATTTCTTCTAAAAAAAAATAAACCCCCAAATCCCTCTTCCACCGTCTCATTTCAACCCAAACCCTAACCCTAATAAAAAAAATCCTCTCTTCCTCTCCGCCTCTCATCATCTTCCTCCACCTCTTCCTCATCCTCCGCCCCTCCTCCTCTCTGCCCTCTTCCTCCGCCTCTCCGCCCTCTTCCTCTTCCTCCGATCGTGGCGCTCTAGCGATCGGCCGCCGCAGAACGGAGGGGAAAGGACCGATCGTGGCGCTCTACCGAACGGCCGCCGCAGAACGGAGGGGAAAGGTCCGATCGTGGCACTCTACCGAACGGCCGCCGCAGAACGGAGGGGAATGGACCGAACGGCCGCCGCAGATCGGAGTCCATGCAAAGGCGTGCATTCTCTGCAGATCGGAGAACTCCGACGGACGTCCTTCAAACGCAACGGACTCCATGGCCGCCGTTCTTTCCACCGATCGGAGTTGTGCAAATTTCTGGTTCACTTGGGTTAGGGTTTACAGGTTATCTGGTTCTGTTTTTTTTTTTCCTTGGCTATTTTTTGGACATTATAATTTGTGGATTTGTTGATTTGTTCTTATAATTTGTGAAATTATTTTCTGTAATTTGAGATTATGATTTGTGGATTTGTGGATTTGTATTCTGTAATTTGTGATTATGATTCTGTAATTTGTGGATTTTTGGATTTCTAATTTTGTAATTTTGAGAGGAACTGGATCTGTATTTTCTGTATTTTTTCTTCAACTATTGTTGTTCATCATCAACTGCAACCATCAACTGCAACCTTTCATCGCGCCATATTCAGTTTTCTCATAAATTTTTAATTCTCTTTTAATCACAAGATCCGGGAATTCAGGGTGCTTCCACAAGCATTTCTCTCTCCCGAATGTCTTGTGAAGCACTCCACGTGGATGTGCTCCAACGGCACTCCGGGTGCTTCACACAGTTCTTACAAATAAGAACTCAAGAAGCAACTCCCGTTGGAGTTACTCATACTTATCATTACCTATATGAGAAATACGGTATCCTATAGGGATAAATGATTTTGGCGCACCCTTAGTTCGATTAGTAAACACTTTTTTCTTTGTTTTTCTATTATATGGTTCAAATATTTTTAAAATTGTAGGAGAATGTTTTATTTTTAGAATTTATATTTTTAATTTTTGTAAAAACTTTTTTATTACTTCGTCTTTTAATTTAATTATAAAATAAAGTTTATATTTATCAAGCAGTTTAGCTTAATTATTAAAAACAACACCCTTAATAACCAATAATAAAAGTTAAAATATTCTCCTACAATTTTAAAATTATTTCTAAATGTAAAAATAAACATGTTTATTATTTAAGTGGTTAACTAAGGTTAGTAAAATCCTCTCACAAAAGATCACCAGAGTCGATAGTAGTGAATGCGACCCTACACATATACT
Organism: Sesbania bispinosa; assembly: GCA_026901365.1. Taxonomy (NCBI): domain Eukaryota; kingdom Viridiplantae; phylum Streptophyta; class Magnoliopsida; order Fabales; family Fabaceae; genus Sesbania; species Sesbania bispinosa. The sequence continues at coordinate 660,011 of QLOH01000524.1, read as the reverse complement.
ATATATTATCTACATGAAAAATATCTTGCCATAAATCTTATATGATCACTACTATTATAAATAGGCCGCTTCTCTTGCTCTTATGATCATCAGCTAAACAGATAAGCCCCCATACACCACCCCATAATTAATGATGTCTTCCGAAAGGCAAGCATTGATCCTTCTTCTATTCTCTCTCTTGACATTATCTTGTGAGGCAAGCATTGGCGTGAATTGGGGCCAAAACAAGCGCGAGGGCAGTTTGAGTTCCACATGCGACAGTGGCAACTATGACACTGTGCATCTCGGTTACCTCAACGTCTTCGGCTGTGGCAGAACCCCATCCGGTAACTTCGGAGGCCATTGTGGTGGTTACAGAAACCCTTGCACCATTCTAGAGCCCCAAATACAACACTGCCAACAAAACGGCATCAAAGTGTTCCTTTCCCTCGGAGGTCCATATGGAGACTACTCCCTCTGCTCACGCAGGGACGCAAAACAATTTGCCAATTACCTTCACAACAACTTCCTCAGGAGCAATTCTTATATGGGCACAGAACCAAAACGTCATCTTTAAACACAACTAATCAAGTTATGACACCTCATTAAAATAAAAATTAAAATATCCTAAAAAATTATGGAAAAAAAAGTCACGTGAATTATGATTTCACACATGCTTCCTCCCACGACGATTGCACACCTCTCCCCATCAGAAACACTCAATGGTAAACCACCATCACAACAAGGCAGTGTAATTTTTAGAGATATGGTTCACAGGGATGGTTTCCGCATTGTTTAATCAGTGACAGTCATTGTTGGCGCGACGAAGCTTATTAGGGGTGTAAGCGGGTCCGATCCAACCCGCGAACCCGATTGACCCAACCCAACCCGGAGGATATTTAACGGTTTGGTTCGGGTTTCGGTTCGGCTCGGACATTTTCTTTCAAACCCGATCTGGTTCGGTTCGGGTATCGGGTTTGCCTATCTTGAACCCGATAGACCCGAACCAAACCAAACCACGAAAAGAAGCCTTAATCTTATTTCATTTTCCTTCCCATAGAGAACAAAAATAGGCGCAACGGCAACACAAGCAGCGGTGGTTCCCCAAACCCTATTTCATTTGCTTCTCTCATTTTATGTTTCCCTATTTCTTTTCTCTTTTTCATGTTATATTTTAATTTCATGTCATCTTCCACATTTTTTTTTAAAAAAGAAAAATGTTTATGACCCGATGACCCAACCCAACCCAACCCGAACATATTCGGGTTGGTTCGGGTCAGGTTACTCACCCAAAAAATACAAAACCCGAACCAACCCAACCCACCATCATTCTATCGGTTCGGACTTGATGTCACCCCAAACCCGACCCAACCCAACTTGATTACACCCCTAAAGCTTATGGAAAATGACGAATCTAATCGTGTTGCTTGCAAAAATGTCCGCCATGGCTACTCTGTGAAAGAAATGATGGGATGTGATTGCACAGAAGAGAAGGTCCTCATAACCCCTTGGTCTCGATCACCAAAAACACCACCGTGCTCTGCCAGAATTAATCATGAATCATCCCTCTAATATTGCCCCTCCAAGGTGGAGCCGTTAGTGGCTGCATTTGCCCGAAGAGCAAAAGTCATAAGAACTAGCCATTATACAAGGAAGAAGATGATTCCTAGTGGTCCTTTTTCTCCACGATTAGTTTTTTTTTTTTTTACAATTTATTTGTTTCATTCCTCTTCTTATTAAACAACTTCTGTATCAATTTAAAGTATTAGAATTTTAAGAGCAAAATCAATTAGAGGGAGAAATCAGTGGGCAAAAGAAAAAGGAACGCAAAGTCATTTTTAGATTTTTTTAATTTTTATTTTAATTTCTAAAATTCTGAATTCCATTAAATCTTGTTAATTTAGAAAAAACAACCCGTGTGATGGATGGTCGTGCCGAGGAGCAAATGTCAGAGGAGGAAGATGGTTCCTCTTTTACGTGATAACTCTTGTATCAAATTGTAGTTGGAGAGAGAAAGCGTCAGTACAATTGTAGTTGGAAAGAGAAAGCAGCGGTGAAGGGAAAAAACGGTGAAGTCACGTGCCCTTTTTTTCAGAATTTATGATATACTTTTTTTAATTTCAATTTTATTGAGTTGTTAGATTTTGATTGGTTGTGTCTAAATATGAGGTGTTAGGTTTGTGTCTATACAAGAATTACTCCTTCCTCAGTGGTGAATACGGTCCACTAGGAAGGGTAACCTTAGACGGCATCGATTTAGAAATTAAAGGCGGTTCAAACCGTTATTGGGATGACCTTGCCAACGAACTAGCCTCTCTCAAAAGCCACAATAACCAATTTTCGTTATCTGTAGTTCCACAATGTGCTATGCCAGATTACTACCTTGACAGAGCTATTGGAACGGGGGTTTTCGATGATATACTTGTTCAGTTCTATAACAGTCCTACGTGTCAGTATTCACGTGGCAAATTGGCAATACTGAGCGGTTGTTAGATTCATGGAACCGTTGGTGAAGCATTTAACAGCACCGTATACATGGGATTAGCGGCATCGCCAGAGATGTCTCCATTCGGCGGTTATATACAACCACGTGTGCTCACTTCTGAGGTAATTCCCTTTGTAAAGACTGGTCCTACATATGGAGGAGTTATGCTATGGAGCAGATACTATGATATTCAGAATCAGTATAGCGATAAGATTAAGCCTTATCTTTCAAACTATGTGTGGCAGTCCGTGACGGAGGCAATATCTGACGCTGCATCGGTAGCTTTGCACCGTATCTTACATAAACCATATGTCGCCACCACTCCCACCATCTAATTAAACCATGTTTGATCCTAGCTATGTGTGGTGTGGTGTGTATGAAATAATAATAATAATGCTTATGTACGTATAACTAATCAACGCGAATGAAAGCATGTTTGATATCTAGTACTTGCCTTTCGCTTTCAATAAAGATCACATTGCCCTGTGGTACGTTCATTACTTAATTTCGGAAGTACTATATCCAAATTAAACAAACTGTTCCGCATTAAATATTTTTAAAAAAAAAGAGAGAGGGAAACATTCAATTTGCATTTAATTTTTTTACCCGTATATATATATATATATATATATTAAAATCTTAATACTAACTAGTTAATTAACTTATATTTTAAAATCTTTTTTTTAAATTCACATATATTACTATAATTATTTATTAGATGTAATTAAATAACAATTAATTAAAAGATGAAATTTTAAAATTCTTAATTTTAAAATTTAAGATTGTGGGAAAAATTCCCGGGTTCTATCTCCACTAAACACATTTTTAAGGAGGAGTAGAGTGCGTTATTTTTTATTGAGCCCGAAATATTATTACCCTAGTAATAAGAGATAAATGTGGTTAACACAAAAAAAAATTATTGTAGATGTAATTTTATAAAGAAACATATATAATGAGGAATTCTACAATGTTTCATGGTGGATTATAGTGTTATAACCCGCAGATTTTTTGTGAGTGCTACAAAAATCTTCAGTTACAAGTATTAATTTCTATGGGTAATAACATCATGATCCACCGTACCATAAAATATGATTCAGCTGTAGTATATCTGAGAATAGAATTGTTGATTGTAAAATTGTTTATCTTAATATTATTAATTGGGAAGTCCTAAATTCTAGGAAAACTAAAAGCACAATTCATGCCACACTATAATGTTTTGCAATATTTTATCAAAGATTAAATGGGTTTGTCTATGGTGGACCATGGTTCACATGGTCCAAAATGTAAAAATATAGTAATTTAAATCCATAATCACCAAATTCAATGCCCATTTTTATTAATGATTGATATTAAAATAATCACCAAATTCAATGCCCATTTTTATTAATGATTGATATTAAAATAGTTTTAAGTTATTTTTATGAAATATCACTTGAAAATAATAAAAACTCAATTCGATATTACCGTGTAATGTAAAATTTTACCCTTTAACTTTAAATTGATATATCCTCAACGAAATTAGTATAGATTGTATTGCAAATTAATATTTCAAATAGTCATATAAAGATTATTTAATAAAAAATAAAATTATTCATTAACCTTTTATAAGGAAAAAAATGAAAGCTGGACTAGGTGGACCAAAATTTATTTGGTCCACCGTAGAATCGTCCAGATTAAATATGTTTTTGTCTCTGAATTATAATCAAAATTTAGTTTTTAATTTTTATAATTTAAAATTGGTAATTTTGGTTCTTTAAAAATTAAAAATACACTAATTTAATATTTATTGAATAGTTTTGTTATAAATTTTTGTATGAATTAGCTATTTTTTATTGATAAGTACTGAAAGGAGTTTATTTAGGGATCAAATTTAATGATTATAAATTAGTGATGGAATTAAGTTTCAATTTTATTATAGATTAAAAATATATTTAACCTTTTTATCGATGTTTAAAAAAGGATGTTTGAAAACTTTGAAAGTTTCAGTTTAGAAAATCTCAACAATAGATATTGAATTGATAAAAGATTATTTAATTTACTAGTAAAATATAAATACTTCATTATACTTAAATTTATTTGTAATAGTAATGAAAAGTAAAGCTGGAGATATGATATACATATCATTCATATATTTTCACATTTCAGAAATTAATATTCGTTTTTTGGATAGATCGTTCATAATATATATGGTGCATATATAATAAAAAAGAGTTATTGTATTTATACAACAACCAAGGGTACAACAATATACAACAAACACGTGTCACGGCCACTCCCACTTCATTTTGAAAAAAAGAATAAAAAACACCATAACAAAGGTCACGTCAAGGCATAAAAAAATAACCCACGTCACTTATTTTAAACAAAGAATGTTATTTATTTTTAAAAGAAATAAACAAACCAAAACAAGCACTTTTACTATCACCTTATGCTTTTTATTTTAAAAAATAAATTAAATTTTAAATGATGTAAAAAAAGAGAGACAAATAAATTTGTGTAATAAACTGATTGTTAACAATAACCTTATATCAGTCGGTTGCAAATTGGATGTTTATAATTATAAACTTTATAGTTTACTTGTTTAAAAATTAAGCTCGAGGAATTTATGAACCAGTTCTTATTTTGATTATAGACCGAATCTTAACTAGTTATAAACTGTATCTTAGTTCGTTACAAACTTGATGCTCATAAGTTATAAACTTTGTTTTACTTGCATCAAAACTGAGCTTGAGAAAATCATATACAAATGTTTTTTTGGTCAAATACAAGTGTTTAATTTGGTTATAATTGACATGCAGTTTTTAGTTATAGAGTCAATTTTTATTTGGTTCTTTCTATTCTTTTAAAGAAAATAAGGTGACCTTTTACTGTTGTAAATTGTTGTAGGTTCAAGTGTTGTATAAATTCAATGACTCTACAAAATCGGTAGACTTGTACTGTTCACACTTGAAGTCTAAAGAAATCTTACCGAAAGAGGTCTTTTCACCTAATAGAAGATTTCACAGGACGAGTGAAGATTATCTTACTTTAAAATAACTCATATTTATTATAAAAAATCCAATCTTTTCTTTTTAAAATATCCTCACAACCGCAATCAATGTTTGGTATCAGTCTTTAATTAGACCTGTCGGCTCCGATTTCAATTTTGAAAGAATAAAATAAAGTTTTTGGAAGAGTATCGTGTTTTATTTAGTGTCAGTTAAATTGACAGTTATCCTTATCCACAGTGCATAATTGATTTTTCTATAAAATGTATCTCCTTTATTTTTAAATCAATTCAACTCAACTATCTGTTTATAGACACTGACTATTATATTGAGGGTGTTCATTTATCTGTTTGCGTTTTTTAGAAATTGATATCTGTGGCGGATTGCTTACAGTACTGCTCACTACGTTATTACAGAATTAATTAATGAGGAGCTAGGCGACATTATTATTAGATATACTAGTAGTATGATAGCTTAATTAATGGGTATTTAATCAATTGATTGATTCACCTTAATTTCCCCACCCATTCTAATTGCTGGGGTGTATAGACTGAGCACGTGCGAGTTGACAGACAACTAAAACCAACTAATTCACCTTCTCTCATCACATCACTCATTATTAGCCCCTCCCACATAAAAGTTTTACTTACCAGTACTATATATATATATATATATATATATATATATATATAGAGAGAGAGAGTGTCAGGATCCGTTGATACCAGGTGTCAAACTTGTAGAGTTACACCTCTTAATAACTTTTTTTAGAATGTGAATTTGACCAATCCAGCCGTTAAATTGAAAGTTCTTATAAAGTAGATCAATCTTAAAAAATTTCATAAAAATCAAAAACCAATTGAAACTTCATCAAATTATTTTATTTTAACGTATAATATGTTTTTAAAATATAAATAAAAGTCCATTATTAGATAACATACCTATGAATGTCCAAATTACCTGAAATTTAATATACATGATCATGAAGATAATATAATATGATTCAACGGTTGGATTGGTCAAATTCACATTCTACAAAAAGTTATTAAGAGGTGTAACTCTACAAGTTTGACACCTGGTGTCAACGGATCCTGACTCATATATATATATATATATATATATATATATATAGTAAGGATCCGTTGACACCAGGTGTCAAACTTCAAGATTTATTGATCAATCTAACCGTTGAATCATATTGTATTACATTCATGATTATGTATATCAAATTTCAGATAATTTGGACATTCGTAAGCATGTTATCTAATAGTGACCTTTTACTTATATTTTAAAAACATATTATACGTTAAAATATTTTAGTTTGATGAAGTATCAATTAGTTTTCGATTTTTATGAAATTTTATAAGTTTGATCTACTTTATAAGAACTTTCAATTTAACGGTTGGATTGGTCAATTTCACATTCTACAAAAAGTTATTAATTGGTGTAAGTCTTGAAGTTTGACACCTGGTGTCAACGGATCCTGACTCATATATATATATATATATATATATATATATATATATGATCGTGCCAGACAAATGATCGTGGCGGAGGTGATCATTCCTGGGTGTTCCAGGGTGGTTCTGGGTGTGGTCCGAGATGTTCCCAGGTTGTCCGAGATAGGGATCCAAGATGGTCCGAGGTTGAGATGCGGTGGTGGTTGCCCTGAACAGTAGCTCCGGTGGTGGAGGAGGGGGTGACCTGCGAAGACACTCCAACGCCCAAGTTAGAATGGGTTTGAGACAGAGTGTGAGCAGGGGAGAAATGAGCGTACCTGACCCTCCATGGGAGGGGGTATTTATAGCATGGGGTCTAGCTAGAGCTAGCCTGTGATGTAGCCCAACCTACACCTGATTGCTTGTGTCAGTGGGTAAGTTGCTCAGTCTATGTGATGGGAAGTGCCCTTTATTGGTGTCAGTCCGCGTAGGCATAGGCAAGTGGTAGGGTGAGGAGCTAGTTGGTGGTCCCCGGGTTGCACAGTTGTTAAGTGTCCATGCAGCCGAGATGGCTGAGGTAGGCCAGCCGAGGTGGCTGAGGTACGCCAGCCGAGATGGTTGGTAGGCAGTCGAGGTGGCTGAGGCAGGCCAGCCGAGGTGGCTGAGGTAGGCCAGCCGAGATGGTCGAGGTAGGCCAGCCGAGATGGCTGGTAGGCCAGCCGAGGTAGCTGAGGCAGGCCAGCCGAGGTGGCTGAGGTAGGCCAGCCGAGATGGTTGAGGTAGGTCAGCCGAGATGGCTGAGGTAGGCCAGCCGAGATGGCTGGTAGGCCAGCCGAGGTAGCTGAGGCAGGCCAGCCGAGGTGGCTGAGGTAGGCCAGCCGAGATGGTTGTGTGATAAGCCTAAATCCGAGGTAGCGTGTAGGTCGCTAGACCAGTCGAGCTAGTTCCGAGTTAACCTCTGGATCATATGCCCCCCAGCTCGATGCCATGTCTAAGTATATGGGGTCGAGATGTCGAATGCGATTTTAACGGCTGGTTTGACCTTTTGTGGGGTTAAAATCCAAGCAGGTAAAACAGAGTGTGGGACATATAGGACGAGAAGATTGGTCGGCTGGGATATCATCATACCCGGTGAGCTCAGTTAATGAAATCTCGTCTTTTTCATACTCTTTACCCAAAATTTTATTTATCCGAGTTTATGAACTCGAATTTAGAAGTACTCCACGCTCTGCATATGAAGAATTTATTTGCCCGAGTTTATGAACTCAGATTTATGGGTATTCCACGCTCTGTATATGAAAAATTTATTTCTCCGAATTCATAAACCCGGATTTTGCCAAGTTTTAGACTTGGTTTCGCGTGTGCATTTACTCTAGCATCTCGTTTTAATGTTCTGTGTTTCCAGACCTCGGCTGGGGTATGAAAGCTGGTCGGTTGGCGACTGGAATTTTGAGGAGAAGACAATTATGTTCTTCACGTAAAGCTTTTCCCATAGACAATTTGTATTTTAGTTCTTCGGTTTTTATGTTTCATTTTCATAATTTCTCTATCCTGGCGAGTACACCATCCGTGTGTTTCATACCTCGGATTTATAAGTATGTCATCCGGGTTTTCATACCCCGGATTTAGATGTAGGTCACCCGAGTTTGTACACCTCGGATTTAGAAGTATCTCATCCGGGTTTTCAGACCTCGGATTTATAGGTATGTCATCTTAGTGTTCACACCTCGGATTTAGATGTATCCGGGTTTTCACACCTCGGATTTGGGTATGTCATCCTCGGTTATATGTCAGGTTACCCGGGTTTTCACACCTCGAATTTAGAAGTATGTCATCCGGGTTTTCAGACCTCAGATTTGGAAGTATCCCATCCTCGCAATTCTCCACCCAGGTCTTCACACCTCGGATTTAGTAGGTCATCCTGGCATGTACGTCGTCCGGGTTTTCATACCTCGGATTTAGATGTAGGTCACCCGAGTTTGTACACCTCAGATTTTAGAAGTATCTCATCCGGGTTTTCTTACCTCGGATTTAGAGCATCCTTTCTTTGTAAGTACCCCATCCGGGTTTTCACACCTCGGATTTAGAGGTATGTTATCCGGGTTTTTCACACTTCGGGTTTACAAGCATCTCATCCGGGTTGTCACACCTCGGATTTGGAAGCATCTCGTCCTCGCAAGTAAGCTATCCGGATTTTCACACCTCGGAATTGGATCTAGGTTTTCATACCTCGGATTTAGAAGCATCTTCATATATTCTCCATCCGGGTTTTCACACCTCAGATTTAGGGTATCTTCATATGTAAGCCACCCGGGTTTTCACACCTCGGATTTTAGGGCATCTTCATAACTTCTCCATCCGGGTTTTCACACCTCGGATTTTAGAGCATCCTCGTAGCTTCTCCATCCGAGTTTTTACACCTCGAATTTTAGAGCATCTTCATGACTTCTCCATCCGGGTTTTCACACCTCGGATTTTAGAGCATCCTCGTAGCTTCTCCATCCGAGTTTTTACACCTCGAATTTTAGAGCATCTTCATGACTTCTCCATCCGGGTTTTCACACCTCGGATTTTAGGGCATCTTCATAACTTCCCCATCCGGGTTTTCATACCTCGGATTTTAGGGTATCTTCATATGTAAGCCATCCGGGTTTTCACACCTCGGATTTTAGGGCATCTTCATAACTTCTTCATCCGGGTTTTCACACCTCGGATTTCAGGGCATCTTCATAACTTCCCCATCCGGGTTTTCACACCTCGGATTTTAGGGTATCTTCATATGTAAGCCATCCGGGTTTTCACACCTCGGATTTTAGGGCATCTTCATAACTTCTTCATCCGGGTTTTCACACCTCGGATTTTAGAGCATCCTCATGACTTCCCCATGCGGGTTTTCACACCTCGGATTTAGGAGCATCCTCGTAGCTTCTCCATCCGAGTTTTCCACCTCGGATTTGGGAGCATCTTCATGACTTCTCCATCCGGGTTTTCACACCTCGGATTTTAGGGCATCTTCATAACTTCCCCATCCGGGTTTTCACACCTCGAATTTTAGGGTATCTTCATATGTAAGCCATCCGGGTTTTCACACCTCGGATTTTAGGGCATCTTCATAACTTCTTCATCCGGGTTTTCACACCTCGGATTTCAGGGCATCTTCATAACTTCCCCATCCGGGTTTTCACACCTCGGATTTTAGGGTATCTTCATATGTAAGCCATCCGGGTTTTCACACCTCGGATTTTAGGGCATCTTCATAACTTCTTCATCCGGGTTTTCACACCTCGGATTTTAGAGCATCCTCATGACTTCCCCATCCGGGTTTTCACACCTCGGATTTAGGAGCATCCTCGTAGCTTCTCCATCCGGGTTTTCCACCTCGGATTTGGGAGTATCCTCGCAGCTTCTCCATCCGGGTTTTCACACCTCAGATTTAGAGCATCCTTTCTTTGCAAGTACCCCATCCGGGTTTTCACATCTCGGATTTTGAGGAGTATAACTTTTGCAGGTATCTCCTCCCATACAGTGCAGAAAACAACCATAAATCAAGAAACGGATTATCGATGCAAAAAACCAAGAGACGCTCGTTTCCCCCTCCTCCACTTTATAAGATTTGTAAGAAATAAGTTGATCAAAAAATGCAGGAAACTGGGCAAGCCCAGATCTGAATATTCATATACGCTCAGGGTGATGGTTTCTTCTGAGATTGGGAAAAAGAAAAAGGAGAAGAGGTTTCAACCAGAAGAGCTATTGGTGGGGTTTACTATTTACCTTTTCCCACAGACGGCGCCAAATGATCGTGCCAGACAAATGATCGTGGCGGAGGTGATCATTCCTGGGTGTTCCAGGGTGGTTCTGGGTGTGGTCCGAGATGTTCCCAGGTTGTCCGAGATAGGGATCCAAGATGGTCCGAGGTTGAGATGCGGTGGTGGTTGCCCTGAACAGTAGCTCCGGTGGTGGAGGAGGGGGTGACCTGCGAAGACACTCCAACACCCAAGTTAGAATGGGTTTGAGACAGAGTGTGAGCAGGGGAGAAATGAGCGTACCTGACCCTCCATGGGAGGGGGTATTTATAGCATGGGGTCTAGCTAAAGCTAGCCTGTGATGTAGCCCAACCTACGCCTGATTGCTTGTGTCAATGGGTAAGTTGCTCAGTCTATGTGATGGGAAGTGCCCTTTATTGGTGTCAGTCCGCGTAGGCATAGGCAAGTGGTAGGGTGAGGAGCTAGTTGGTGGTCCCCGGGTTGCACAGTTGTTAAGTGTCCATGCAGCCGAGATGGCTGAGGTAGGCCAGCCGAGGTGGCTGAGGTACGCCAGCCGAGATGGTTGGTAGGCAGCCGAGGTGGCTGAGGCAGGCCAGCCGAGATGGTCGAGGTAGGCCAGCCGAGATGGCTGGTAGGCCAGCCGAGGTAGCTGAGGCAGGCCAGCCGAGGTGGCTGAGGTAGGCCAGCCGAGATGGTTGAGGTAGGTCAGCCGAGATGACTGAGGTAGGCCAGCCGAGATGGCTGGTAGGCCAGCCGAGGTAGCTGAGGTAGGCCAGCCGAGGTGGCTGAGGTAGGTCAGCCGAGATGGTTGTGTGATAAGCTAAATCCGAGGTAGCGTGTAGGTCGCTAGACCAGTCGAGCTAGTTCCGAGTTAACCTCTGGATCAATATATATATATATATTAATTTCTTTTTATCTAAGGTAATTCTGAGGTCAGTATATATTGTGCATTGCGGGCACCATGAGTATACTTTATATATCTCTTCATAAATCATGACTATAAATAATGTTAGCTAGCACAAGTTGTTTACAGAATGGTGATTTAAAGGGGGAGATAGAAATATAAGATTGATTTTTCTACATTGCTGCCAGAGGCAAGTAATCTTTTTACGCATTTCGTGTCCTTTTTTTAGCCGTTTAACGTTTATCTCCATTTAATTCTATATGGTCCACCAGGGAGGATCCATGACTTATCAAGAACCAGTCTAGAATATCCAGGATACTGTTTCCCATCCCCCATGATTAGTTGCAAATTAATTAGCTGGGGAATTTTAATGCACACCATGATATATGATGCACACTATATGGTGAATAATGCACACCGTGATTAGTTGCAAATTAATTATGTTAAGTAGTAAATACAACATTATTAATGATGTCACCAAATATAATTGTCCACTAAATTTGTGTGTGTTATCATTTGTTTATTTTCTATGCAAAGTCAATCGTATTGTGGTAATACAACCCATTAGGGTCAGCCTAGTGATTGGGAGTTTGGGTAGTTTAAAATGAGATTTTAAGTTGAAACCTTATTGTTTTCCTTGTAGACCGAAAAAAAAAATCGTATTGTGTGGTAATTAATCATACACTACAACAAATTTGTGTATAGTAAATACAACCTATATAGGAAAGCACAGATGCATTTACGTGAATACAATATAAATCTGTGCTGGGTTGTTTTTCAACAATTTAAGCGCTAATGATAAACTCTTATATGAAGTATATTAGTATTATCTTGCATTGTCACAATTCATAATTAATTGGCACATATAAGGTGAAGATACATGAAGAAAAAACATCTCAAATGTTGTATAAATAACACAACACTTTTGTTAACAAACTTTTCATTATTTATATATGATGTGTCAATGCATATTATCCTCTCAGAATTATCCCAAACATATATAGGAGTACTCTATGCCATTTATTAATAGGCTCAAAAATTAATAATGATAATAAAAAAGTATGGAGAGTCTCTGATGAACAACGACAGATAATTCAATGTTGGCATGAAGCTGCTTCCTTGTCAAAGCTCGTGGGCTTTATTCATTTCTTTGCCTAACTAATTGATTTGGATTTGAAGTGAAATTTGTTACCGTCACTAAATCTGGACCGTTCGTCAGATGACTTAGATATATATATATGCTAATATGTCAAATAGCATTTGAGCCATCCGATCGATTTATCTTATATGTAAATTTTAAAGATGCATATATTGACGTGGAACATGTGAAATCACAATTTCCTATCATATATTAAGTTTAAAGACCAACCATTTTTTTTGAACATTTTTAAATGATTTGTTTTTTTTTTTCTTGATCTTGTCTTACATATCTAGCTATTGAAATATTTCTTTCAAGCCTCTTTATTAGTGCTTTGTGAATATTTTCCACATATGTCCAAATCAGTGTTTTTAAAACGGGAAGTATTCGAGTATCACAAACATTAGTACTCCCTCCGGTCTTAAATATAAGCAAAAAATAATTAAATCACGCTTATTAAGAATATTAGTTAACCTCATTAAATTTTCTCAAATTCAAGTGAAAAATGAATTGTAATTCCTAAACTACCCTTCCTAATATTTATTGATAACAAATTAAAATTAATTGTACGCATTAATGATCTAACCCTCTACCTTCACTATGCCAAATTTAGGATATAAGAGCACTTACTTTAGGGCGCTTCCGTGTTTTTAAGTGTTCGAAATGAACGTTTTAACTTCAGGGCGCTTAAAATTTGGGCGGAAGCGCCCTTACATTAAATAGTGGAGGGCGCTTCATTGACGCGCCCTCTTAGCAGCGCATCAATTTTTTTTTTTTTTACACATAAATTAAAGACCAAGGCGCTTCTTCTAAGCGCCCTCTGATAAGATGAGCAGGGCGCTTCTCTGAAGCGCCCTTATCAGGGCGTATTAATTTTTTTTATTTATATGCAGGGCGCTTTTAAATGAAGCGCCCTTATCAGTACATTTAATTTTTTTTTAAAATCTACATGCAGGGCGCTTCAGAAGCGCCCTCCTTTTAGGGCGCTCCATGAAGCGCCCTCCCCACACCAGAGACATTTTTTTAAAAAATTTCTCTCCCCCTAGCTAACAGTACGTGTTCCCCCCTCTCGATCTCTCTAAAACCTTTTCCTCCTCCTTCTCTCTACCTCCCTTGCCTTCCTCCTCTGTCCGCCTTGCGCCGCCAGACGTCGTCCCTCCGTCCGTCGAGCAGGAGCCGTCCGTCGCCTTCCTCCTCTGTCCGGCCGCCTTGCGTCGTCGCCGTCGTCCCTCCTTCCGTTCCTCCGCCGTTTGCAGCCGTTCTCCTCCATCGTTTGCAGCCGCGAGCAAGAAGCGTCCTCCGTCAGCAGCTCCACCGTCTCCTCTGTCATCTTTGGCCGCCGCAGCAAGGTGAGGAGCTCCACCTCCATCTTTCTATTTAGGGTTTTTTGCTGCAACTGATGTTACTGACTGCACCCCATTGTTTACTATTTGCACCATTTTTTCCTGCAACTGTTGTTACTGGCTGCACCCCGTTGTTTACTATTTGCACCCTTTTTTCTGTAACTGTTTTACTGACTGCACCCCTTTTTTCACTATTTGCACCCTTTTTCTGCAACTGTTTTACTTGCTGCACCACTGTTTTTACTAGTTGCACCGTTTTTCTTTTTAATTTTTCTTATAGTTATTGATTGTGTTAACATTGTTGTTATTCATATTGATGTAATTGATAATATTAAGATTGGAAATGTGATGTATAAATTTGTGATGCTTAAAAAAATAAACTGAAATGCTGCTAAAATTTTTAGAATTAATTAGTTATGCATGCATGTAGTAAATTAATTTGTCATTACATCTAAATTATGGTTGTCTTTAGAGTAAATTTATAAATGATTTGGTGTTTTTTTTGATAGAATATGAATCGTTCTTGGATGTTTGCAAACCGTTTAACAAGTGAGTATGAGGAAGGAGTGGAAATGTTCATTAAGTTTGCCGTTGACCATGCAACAAATCCTACAAAAATTGTGTGTCCTTGTACGAAGTGTTTTTGTTCTAAGCAACTAAGTGTAGCCGAGTTGAGGAACCATCTTTTCTGTTTCGGAATTGATAAGAGTTACATATGTTGGACATACCATGGTGAGACTATAATTGAACATAGTGGTGAGGGAGAGAACAATGTCAATGTGGAACCTAGTGATGATGAGTTTGGGACCGGATGGGATGATTGTGACAGAATTGACGTTATTCGAAACGTCGTTGAAGAGGACCTTAGAGATTGCCCAAAGATGTTTGATACCCTGGTTAGTGATGCAGAAAAACCACTGTACAACGGGTGCACCAAGTACACAAGGTTGTCCGCGGTGTTGAAGTTGTATAATTTAAAAGCATCAAATGGATGGTCTGACAAGAGTTTCACAGATTTACTGTCATTGCTAAAGGAGATGTTGCCGGAGGACAATGTGCTGCCTAACAGAACTTATGAGGCAAAGAAGATGTTACGTTCTATTGGGATGACTTATGAGAAGATTCATGCTTGTCCCAATGATTGCATTTTGTTCAGAAATGAGCATGCATCATTAAGTGAGTGTCCTAAATGCAATGAGTCTCGTTATAAGAAAGAGACTTCACCAGCAAAGGTGGTTTGGTATTTCCCCATAATTCCAAGGTTTCGAAGGATTTACCGTAGTGTCATCGATGCAAAGAACTTAACATGACATGCAAATGAACGAGTCAAGGATGGCATGTTGAGGCATCCCGCTGATTCTCCACAGTGGAGGAAGATAGATGATGAGTACCCCTCTTTTGGGGAGGAAGTAAGAAATCTTCGACTTGCCTTATCAACAGATGGGATGAATCCGCATGGTGTCCAATCTAGTACCCACAGCACATGGCCAGTGTTATTGATGATTTATAATCTACCTCCATGGCTTTGTATGAAGCGCAAATACATGATGTTGTCCATGTTGATATCTGGGCCCAGACAACCGGGGTAATGATATAGATGTCTACTTGGCACCATTGATTGAAGACTTGAAGCTTATGTGGGATACTGGAGTAGAGGTCTATGATGGCTACAAAGAAGAATCTTTTCAGTTGAGGGCAATGTTGTTTGGAACGATTAACAATTTTCCGGCCTATGGTAATTTGTCTGGATATAGTGTAAAGGGTCAGTGTGCATGTCCTGTGTGTGATGAAAATACTTCCTGGATGCGTTTAGCGCATTGTAAGAAAAATGTATTCCAGGGTCATCGTAAGTTTTTGCCTTTATCCCATCGTTATAGGGGATGGAAGAAAGCATTCAATGGTGAGACCGAGGAGGGGAGGCAACCTTCTCCATTGACGGGTGATGAGTTGTGGGAAAAGGTGGGTAACTTGACCAACAATTTCGGCAAACCCTTTGCCGGGCAACTTGTTACTGGAGGTTGGAAAAAGAAGTCTATCTTTTTTGAGTTGCCATATTGGAAGTCATTGTTTGTTAGACACTTCCTTGATGTGATGCATATAGAAAAAAATGTGTGCGAGAGCGTTATCGGCACGTTACTGAATGTCAACGGCAAGACCAAGGATGGGATAAATGCGAGATGGGACTTGCTGGCCATGGGTATAAGAAAAGAATTGGTCCCAGAAAAAAGGGGTTCACGCACATATCTTCCTCCGGCGGCTTATACTCTTAGCAAAAAAGAAAAACTAGTTTTTTGCAAGTTCCTGCAGGGAGTCAAAGTACCAGAGGGTTTCTCCTCTAACATTAGAAATCTTGTATCATTGAAAGAACAAAGGTTGAAAGGTGTGAAGTCTCATGATTGTCATGTTCTTATGGGTCATCTGCTTCCTGTTGGAATACGCTCCATTCTTCCAAACAAAGTGCGCGTTACAATAACTAAATTGTGTCATTTCTTCAGAGCTATTTGTAGTAAAGTCATTGACCCTGTAAAGTTGCCAGTGTTGCAAAGACAGATAGTGGTAACGCTGTGCGAGCTAGAAATGTATTCCCCCCCTCTTTTTTTGATATAATGATTCATCTCACAGTTCACCTGGTTCGTGAGACTCAATTGTGTGGTCCAGCTTACATGAGATGGATGTACCCGGTTGAGCGATACATGAAGATATTAAAAGGGTATGTTAAAAGTCGCAGAAGGCCTGAGGGTTGTATGGTTGAAAGGTACATTGTTGAAGAAGCTGTTGAGTTTTGCACAGAATACCTTAGTGGTGTGAACTCCATAGGGCTTCCGAACTCTGGACACAACAGAAGCTCGGAATCAGGAGGAGTTGGGGCAAATGAAGTCATAGGTATTCAAAGAGAGGAATGGGTTCAAGCACACCTGTATGTCTTGCACAATGATGATGAGGTAGAGCCGTATGTTGAAATTCACAAGGAGGTACTCCGGCACTCGAATCCTAATCGAGGAGATAATTGGATCACAAGGGAACATAATCGAAGCTTCATCTCATGGTTTCAGTCGAGGATTTTTCATGAATTGAACCATAATCCTACTTCAGTCTCTACTAGACCAAGTTTTTTAGCATATGGCCCAAGTTTGAATGTAATATCTTACAAGGCTTACTTGATTAATGGCAACACTTTCTACACAAAGGCCCATGATGATAGAACAACAGTCCAAAACAGTGGTGTGACTTTAATTGCCCAAACATTGCACATGTCAAGTGCAAAAGATAGAAATCCAGTTTATGCTAATATGTCATATTTTGGGGTGATTGATCGCATATGGGAATTGGATTATACTAACTTTCGGTTGCCTGTGTTTAGTTGTAAGTGGGTTGACAACAATACTAGTGTTCGGGTCGATAACCTTGGCTTCATGCAAGTTAATTTTAGCAAGGAAGGTTACAAAGATGAGCCATTTATCCTAGCATCCCAAGCTCAGCAAGTTTTCTATGTTAGTGATCCCGCAGATGTGAATTGCTCCATAGTCATGTTAAGTAACAAATTCAATGACAACCCAAATGTGGATGATAATCACAGGGATGATGTTGAAGATGATCCTTTTGTTACGACATCACAGTTATTACATGGTGAATCAACAACAGATGATGGGTTGTACCTGAGAGCGGACCATAATGAGGGTATTTGGGTTAACCCATCAATTCGTCTTAGAAATGTTCCCACTAGTGTCAAACAAAGTAGAAAAAGAAAAAGATGAGCCATGTATGTTTTTACTTATTTAAATACCTATTTCTTTTGTCTTATTGTTTACTATTTCCAGTTTATTCTAATTAATGACTTATGTTTCTCATGCAGATATCATGTCAGGATCAGATAATGATAACATGGATGCCATACACAGACGTGGGGCAACAAGTATGGCACAAGTAATCAAAGAGAGGAATAGAGGAAACCTAATACAGGTAACCAATTGTATGTTTACATCAAATTATGTCTACATGAAATTATGTTTACATCAAAATATGTTTATATAGTTTGTCCTTTTGTTTAGGTTGCATGGAATGACAAGGGTCAGCCTGTTAATCCCGGAGGAACTACACTCAGTAGTTATATTGGTGCAGTTGCTCGAGCAAAGGTACCAATTACCATTAGACAATGGAAGGATGAAGAAGTTCTTCCATTTAAAAACATTATATGGGAGGATGTAAAGGTACACACTATGTCCCCTCTTTATACTTTAAGATAATTAAGGGCACCTAAAGTAATACATTGGTAATTTGTTTTCATTTCTATGTAGTCATGTTTTGACATTGATGAGTCCTACAAGAGGTATGTGCTCATGTTGGCTGGTAAAAGAGCAAGATCCTTCAGGTCTGTGTTATCCATCAACCATGTATTTGATGAGAACGGAGAAGTAATCCGGCATCCTCCTAAAAGATATGAGGATGTAATATCTCAAGAGCAATGGGAATACTTCGTTGCCCTTCGAACACAAGATCGTTTTAAGGTATCATAATCAACCATATGCTCCATGTTTTTTAATACCAATTTGTTAAAAAATTTGTTTAATACTTGTATATATAACTCATTGCAGGAGATAAGTAAGATAAACAAGGAAAGAGCATCTAACCCCGAATATCCATATAGAGCATCTCGCTTGGGTTATGCTCGACTAGAACAACAAATTGTGAGTATTGTTAGTACTAACATGAAATACCAAAACAATGTTATTTGTTAGTACTAATAGTGAGTAACTTAATGTAAACAGATAAAAGAAGCAGGTGAAGAGTCCGGCGAAGTATCACGACATGCGTTGTGGAGAGTCGCTCGGATAAACAAGAAAAAAAATGCCAATAATGAAGTTATAGAAGAGGTGTTTACACAATGTGTAAGTATTAAGTGTTATTATGTGTTAAATTTAGGGTTATTTTTGAATCATTGAGTTTATGTTATTCACTTTTGTTATCAGGAACAAATATTATCCCAAGCCGATGAATCTGCTGAATCTGATGAGAGACAAGTCCTGGACAAGGTACTTAAGAAAGACACATATAAGGGACGTGTTCGGGGCATGGGTTTTGGCGTATATCCTGGCCAATATTTCAAACGTGCGCCTAAACCCAAGGAAGATGTTGTTTCTAAACAGAAATATGATGAAATGTATGACAAATACCGGGAAATGCACGATGGTTATCAAACCATACAAGAACAGCTTGCACAAAATACAAGAATCATTGAAGAACTTGTCAAACAACAGAGCATGCATGATTCTAACACATCTCCCAAACCCGCCTTTCCTGTGGTAATTAATTGTTTATATTTTTGTTAACTATTTTGTTTTTTCCACATTATTTATCCGTAAACATATTTACTTACCTCAATTGTTTAGGGTATTTTTCAATGCATATTATATTTGGGAGACATTGTGTTGAGAGTGGTTGGAAAGGGGCAAGCACATAATTTACCGGACCAGACGTTACACAGTCGCCCACTTCCCTCCGACCATTTGAAGGTGGCTGCTGACCCACGTGCTCCCCTTCCATGCCCAGATCATTTTGGGGAATTGAAAACTGTGGAGGATGCATTAGGGTGTTTCGTGGCTTGGCCATGTACTTATATTGGATTGGATGCATTGGTATGTGTATAGTTTTATTTTTGTAAAAAGTTTACTTATATAAGTTCAATTTCAATTACTAATCCTTGAATATATTCTATTTTTAGACTCCCCAGAACTCTGCAGCGGCACCACCCGTGGAGACACATCATTCCAATGAATCACCTATTCATAAGTCTCCAATCAGGGAAAGTACTCCACGGGTGGTCACCTCAAAACCCACCAATCCTCCCGGCATGAACCTGCAATTCCTTGAAATGTTTTATTCAGTAAAGATTAAAGGAACTGGTTCCACCATCTGCTGCAACGTAGCTGCGGGAATTATTCAAGAGGAAGCAGTCAACACATACATTGACGAAAGTAGTCTCCATGCTTTGTTGTATCGTGACTGGTTAGATGCCACTGCCATAAACATCTACTGCAGGTATTTTGAATTAAAATTTCATAGTTTGTCTTTCTCATTTAATGATAACTTTGTCAAATTAGTTAACCATATCCAAATTTTGTATTGCATAGTTACTTGTATAAGGAGATATTGGTTCCAACTGGACGCCGGGATAGATATGTGTTAATTGGTCCTGGAATAACCACAGTATTTGTTTCATCAAGTAAGCAAGACAAAGTGCTGGGTAGGATCTTGTACAAAAAACGGGGGCAAGATAGGTTATTTCTGCTTCCGTACAATCATGACGGGTATGTGATGTATGTGTTAATATCTCAATATAACTAATTATAAAACATTGCCTGTTTGACACATTTGACAATATCATTGTAGGCAACACTGGGTTCTATGCGCCTTGAGTTTGGTTGATTTTGGCAAGGTATACTTTTTGGACTCCTTGCGCAAAGACCCTACCCATTACAAACCGCTGAAGTCTATGATTAATGAGTAAGTTTTCTATGTTAAGTAACATTATACAATCACACTTACATTGTTTAATTAATGTTCTCATAAATATTATTTGTTTTATTGGTTTAGCTCTTTTAAAGAATATCGAACGCAAAGTGGTTTTGATACTTCAAAGAATATGATTATACCTGATCCCATTTGGTACCGCATACAGGTAATGTTGCGCGAACTCTTGTGTTCCTTCGTAACTTATCATTACGTCAGTTGATTAGATTATAAATTATTTTTGTAGTGTCCACGACAAACTAACAACAGTGATTGCGGCCTTTATGTTATGCGGTACATGAAGGAGATAATCCATCAAAATGCACTCACTATATTAAGAGAGGTAATTTGGAATTGTTATAACAAGTATTTTTCTCCCCATTTAGAACTTCTATTAATGAAATTAAATTTTGGGTTTTTATATAGTACTTTGCTCAACACCGATGCCCGAGTTACACTGAGGAGCAACTTGATGAGGTTAGAGAAGAATGGGCAAAACATGTTGTAACCACTTGTCTGTGATTGATTTGTAATTGTTGATGGTGAGTAATTACACATGTACTTTTACTCTGAAAATGTTGTACAAAGATGTTTAGTAATGATAAGTTCTGTAAATTTTGTATACTTTGATTTGATGTTATATATACTTTAATGACAAACACTTGTTTCATGACATGAATTCTGGCTGCTGGTATGGAGTTTTACATGTGTTTGATACATTGGGATAACTTGTAAAAACTAAGGAAACTCTGCCAAAATTTTTTAGCTTATAATGAGTAGACTTAGTGATGGTTTAGGATGTTGTTTGTTATGCACATTATATGCACTTATGGCATTACTTTCATGACATGATTTCTGGCTTCTGGTATGGAGTTTTACAGGTGTTTGATAAATTGGGAAAACTTGTAAAAACAAAGGAAACTCCGCCAAATTTTATATAGGTTAATAACTAGACTTAGTCTTGGTTAAGGATGTTGTATATTAAAAACTTTTGACATTAATTTCAAGGATGAAATTCAGGCTGCTGTATGGAGTTTTGCAGGTGTGAAATATACTGTATTCACAGCTTCATCTAAATTATATAGAGCAGAAAAAAAGGGAAGGAGGGCGCTTCAGAAAGCGCCCTAGTTGGCCAGGACAAGGGCGCTTCCTTGAAGCGCCCTCCTCACCTGACACATTGCAGAGGGCGCTTCCGTGTTTTTCAGAAGCGCCCTTGTTTACTAACTTCAGGGCGCTTCTGGGCACGCCCTCGTTTTAACGACGAAACAAGAGCAGTTTCTACGAGGGCATACGGAAGCGCCCTTTTATGCTACACGGAAGCGCCCTTAAATAGCTTTTTTGGCATATTTCACTTTGACGGAAGGTACTAGTACACGGTGACTTTTAAACTTTTACTTTATGATTTATTTTATTTATTTCTATCAATCATTTTTACGGAAATTTAATTATGTGTCCAATGTATGAACGTCTCTATCGCTAATGTACTAATACTGCATTTAGTAGGTTTCTTTTGATTGAAATATCTCTGTTGCTAGCGTACAAGTATTAGTAGTAGGTTGTTTTTTATTGAAATATCTCTTGTACGCTAGCATACTAGTATGAAAGAGAAAAAAAAGACCCTTCATATGCGTCAACATCCTTTAGTACGTGGAATACGTGAAGTGGAAATTTATGGGAAATTGAGTTATAGGGAAGAGACCAAATGAATTATTGGAAATAAAATATTTGAATTAAATGAGGGTAGTTTGGGAATGTTATCATTTAATAGGGTAGAGTTAGTTAGAATTTCCTTATATTTGAGACTACCGAAATGGAGTTTGGATTTGCTTATAATAGAGACCAGAGGGAGTACATCACTTGTACACTGTTTGTGGTTAGCCCTTAAAATATGTTTTTACTTTGTTTTTTTATTTTATTTTATTGATTTCACAGTTCACCACAAGCAGTGGTACATATTATATAACCACTGTTTGATGTATATAACTCTTTTTAAAAATTGAACTGATAATTAAACGATATTGGTTCACGGATCCAATCAGACTAGTGATAATTAAATATATATTTTTATTATGATATAATATTTATAAGTAATAAAATTACATAAAATAATATAAAATCAAGATATATAAAATTATACATTAACGTAAAAAACCTTATTATATGTGTTATAAAAAATTAATAATAATTGATTAAATAATTGATATTAACGTATAATTCTTAAAAAAATTATCTTTATTTTATCTTAAAATTTTTTTAAATCATATAAAAAATTTGAGAAATTTTAAACTGGCCAGTTCAAACAGATTTTCTTATACTGATTTTGGTTGAATGTAATAGATATCAAATCTCTGTCCCGATCAGACCAATAGAATTGATCTATCCTGTCTGGTTTTCACATCTATATATAGTTCAAACTACCTAATTAGGTGAGATTATACAATCTTTTAAGCTAGACCAATTTTCTCTTTATAATAATTAATAATATTTGCATTTCCAATCATATAATTTCACTTTACGTAAATCTCACATTACTTATTTTTTCTTTTTTTATCCTTTTTATAAGTTTCCTTCTTACACCCAATTACACCTCGCTTTTTATGCCAGAATTTTTATCCAAAAAATCACCAATAATATAATTATGAACACTCCAATAATTTTTACATTAATTTTGATTATTTTTAATACTCCACTTTATCACACCTTCTTTACAGCTTTTTTATTAATTTTTTATCACATCAATTATCACATAATTTATCTTTTTCTTTTTTATATCTATTTTCTCTCTACACCCATCCCATCCCAAAATTGGGGTGTGAAAAA
The DNA here is from genome assembly GCA_026901365.1 of Sesbania bispinosa. Lineage (NCBI taxonomy): Eukaryota > Viridiplantae > Streptophyta > Magnoliopsida > Fabales > Fabaceae > Sesbania > Sesbania bispinosa. Next base: position 636,648 of record QLOH01000524.1, on the reverse strand, counting down.
AACAAAACTCATTCTACATGCATTTCACACACTTGGCAAAAAATTCACTGAGGAATCATGACAACTCCATTGAATATGATATGGTGCATGAACGTGCATGAAAGGAAAGCATTGATCCAATGATATCTACGCATTTCACACTTTTTATTATCTCCCTTGCCATCCTATCACATATAGCTAGGAGCATAATTAACCATTATATAAGGTTGCTTCTGCAGCTCTTATACGGTCATCGATCCATCGAAACTAAACAACACCACACAATTCCATGGCTTCTGAAAGGAAAGCATTGATCCTTTTTCTCTTTTCCCTTCTGACATTATCCTTCACCATTAATACCTCCCAGGCAGCCAATGGTGGTATTGCCATATACTGGGGGTCAGAACAATGGAGATGGCACCTTGACTTCCACATGCAACACTGGAAACTATGAAATTGTGCTTCTATCTTTCCTCACAACCTTCGGTTGTGGCAAAACCCCACAATGGAACTTCGCTGGCCATTGTGGCGATTGGAGCCCTTGCACCAAACTGCAACTCGAAATTCAACACTGTCAACACAAAGGTGTCAAAGTGTTCCTTTCCTTTCCCACGGAGGTGCAATTGGAAGCTACTCACTCTGCTCACCCGAGGATGCAAAAGAGGTTGCTAACTACCTCTATAACAACTTCCTCATTGGTCGATATGGTCCACTGGGAAGTGTAACCTTAGATGGCATTGATTTTGACATTGAAGGTGGTTCCAACCTTTATTGGGATGACCTTGCCAAAGAACTTGACGTACGCTCTCAGACACAAATACTTGTACTTTTACTTGTCTGCAGCACCACAAAGTCCAATTCCGGATCACTACCTTGACAAAGCTATCAAAACTGGTCTTTTCGATTATATATTTGTTCAGTTCTACAATAACCCCCCATGTCAGCTTTCACCAAATAACTCCGTATTCATGGGACTACCAAATGGATTTTTTATTCTATTTATTTATTTCAAAAATTTTTTAAGAGAGTGAAATAAATTAATGTTATTTTTTTATTTTTTAGAAAATATTTTTGATTCGGTCAAAACTGAATATGACTTAGTCAAATCAAACCTATTTTTTTATTTTTTTAAACCTTAATTATTTATTATATAAACTACTTTTCGAGAAGGCCTATTGAATTTGGGAGATCGTCGCATTTACGCGAATGAATCCTTAAGGACAGTGTATATCTACGTGTCTCGATTCTTTAATTTTGTTTGCAGATGTTAATTTTCCCAACAATCTTAAGGATTCTAGTGCTTTTTCATTGAAATTTGCCTCTGTCAATAATCACAAAGTGTGGGGGGTTAGGGTTCGCAGTACATATGTGGCTTCGATTTTCTCTCCTCCACGAGTTGATCAAGAGTTGGAAGCTTCGATTGTAGGGTCTGGTTCTGGTGCTACTTCAGGCACTTTGAATGACGATGAGAATGCCTCGACGAGCAGCGATGAAGAACACGGTTCTGAGACGGAGAAGAAGCTGAGCAGGGCTGAACGAAGAAGTCATACGTCGCGGAAAATTAATTGGGACATTGTTGCCTGTGACCCCCAATCTAGCTGTTCGATCAAATGCTTCTGAGGAAGGTGATGAGACGGATCGTGCTAACTCCAAGAAAATGAAGCACCGAAGGTTGGAATAAAAAGGCTGGCCAAAGAAAAGCGAGTTGCCTCTGCCTCTAAATTGGAGAACTGAAATAGTACTCGTTGGTGGCAACAATCACAAAACCGGGTATGTAATTTGGACTTTTGTGTGTGCAGTGTGTTAAGCTCGTAATGCAGTGATCACATTTTTAAATGTTTTGCTATTCATTATCAAGACTGTTTTTGAGTGTTCTGAAAAATAAGTTTCAATTATTTTCTGTCTTGTTGATGTGGCAAGAACATTTCTTAAATTACTAGAGTCAGAATAATGTGAAGTCAAGAGTATTGGGTAGAATACATAAATTTCATTTGAGTATAGTTTCAGTTTCGGTTGCCAAGTCAGTCTATATGTATGTTTCCTTAATTTTTGAGTCCATGTGACGTTAATAATTGATCCCATATGTGGTGTTATGCCTTACTCACAGACACAGAGGATATTTTTTTAAAATTCATAATACTTTTTCTTTTCCTATATTTAGTTGGTTGAACATATATATACATAAATGTGGGAGAACTCTTACATACTTAGAGACTATCTTGGCATGATCATATTGTGTATTGGTCTCATATGGTGACAGCAAAACATTTATATTTGATTATGGCACTAATTTGTTGTGCATTTTTGGCTGTTAAAATTATAAGTTTGGACCGGATATGTTACTCTGCCATAACAAAGACTTTACGAGCTGACTATTTCATAACATCATTTTAGATTGTTATCGACCCGGGATATTTCCCACTATAATCTTAAACTACATAAACCCACAGAATTGTTTGATGTTATGAATAATTTACAGTCCCAGCCGTTTGAAATAAACAACTATTTGTTGGACCTTATTGAGAGTGATTATGATACTTCTGTTAAATATCGTCTACTTATGCCTAAATATCTAGCCAAATTTGATTTACTAAAATATAAGGGTACAATTGACTGATTTTCTAAAAGATAATCAAATAAAGGATAATGAAATAGAAGACATATATACTGAACTCTTGAAATGGATTCAATGCTCGATTGAGTCATTCATATTAAGATTAGCCTCTGCTTATAGAAATTTTAAATTCTATCTCCCAGCTTTTATGGATTTTCGAGGTAGAATATACCGTGCCCCTATAACCTGAGGTCATACAGAAAATAAATAGTTGTCAAGGTAAGGTACAAAGTGTTTTATATCTAATTGTTTCAACTATTTATTTGCTGAATTGCCCATTAAAAACAATGTAGTCGAAAGCACACCTAAGATGCTGCCTTTGCCGCCGCCTTAGCTTAATTTTCTTTCTGGTTAAGAGAGACTGAGGCATGCCTTTGCATCCTGTTAAAAAAAAATTATGATGCTATGTTAAACATATTATTGTCTCTTACTGACTTTATGATTTTATGATATGAGTAGTTTTTACGAGACATGGAATGTATTTTTTAATCAATTTTAATTTTAACCTTTATATAGGTTATTGGTGAAATTATGAGATTTTGAGCATTAAATATGGAGGCTATTTTTATATGTGACATAATTTGAGACTGAGGTGTCAAGTATACATTGCATTGGGATATAGAATAAGAAATTAATATAAATTCCGCATGGATAAATTATAGGTGTTGCGGTGCTTCTTATTAAGCATATAGATTTCAAAGTTCTATATTACTTTATCTTATGGTGTTGTCTTATGAATTAGTTTTTGATATATGCAGAATTGATAATTTAAAATTTATAACGTGCTAGTAGCCTTGAGTTTGGAAGTTATAGCTTTCATGAAATGATGGTGATGTTTATTGCTTGATGAAATTGAGATTTTGCTATGAACAAATTTAGTCAAAATAGTATGTTACATAGATATAATTTTACGGGACAACAAACTCTTTGTTAATAAATTTGGTTGTTTTTTATCCTCTCAATATAATATGATATTATATTTTAGTTCGCAATGCTCCTATTTAATATTTTGCAATATGGAATTTCTATCCTCATTGTTTTGAGTTTATTTTGAGAATTCTTTTATGCATGTATGAGTCCAGTGAGTCGGGATGTTTCATTTATGATGAAATATTATATTTGCTTGTACATTTAAAGGAGTATTGTTGTGAACATTATTGAGAGTTATATATATATATATATATATATATATATATCAAAGATATGAGTTAGACAAGCTACAATTTGGGGAGTTAATTTCATAAGGAAGTGTGATAATATTTTATCACTTAAGGAACTTCTTAGGAAGTTTTGATTACTTTGAAGTAATCTATTGAGTATCCCTTATGATATTAACTAGAGATTTATATTGTCCAATTTGAGTAAGCCCAAATTATTGGGAATGTATTTTATTTCATTGAGTTATGAGAAAATAAAATTGTTTGCTATGCCTGTACTCAAGAGTGATTTGAGAGGTACCATGAATTATGGTATTGTATATAATGGGTTACCACTATATTATAATGATACAGTGATGATACTTGTATTTGATTAGATGAGATTAAATTTAATAAATTCACAAGTGAATAGTGAATTTATGTTTACCCTCAATGGAGGAGTTGTCGCTTGGTAGTCCAAGTAGACCTGTATAGTCTCATCTATGATGATGACCAGACCTGTATAGTCTCATCTATGATGATGACCAAGTTTATTCTTAACTTGGTAAGATGTGAAAATGGTTTGGCTAAGAAATCTCTTAGCATATATTTCTTTGTGGAAGAAACATGAGCCTTCCATATCTTGTGATTGCTACGTGGAAATAACAAGAATAAATTCAATTTATAATTGAAATTGAGACGTATACGTATACCTTTTTATTTATTAAAGTAGCTACTAAATGATAGGGTTGTATCCCTAATCAATGTGTGGTCAAATTAAATTTGATCAATTTATCACAAAGCAATAAGCTAGTGATAAAACATCGAGGGGAATGGGACTAAAAGTCAATTTAATACTAATGGTGATGGAAACCAACCTTTGTGATTGGAGATCCCATGAAGAAGGTTCATATGGGTAAAAACAAGTCACTTGGACAGAAAAGTGAAAAGATTGCGGTTCCGCATCACAAAAGACTGCGGTTGTCCAAGTACGGATTCACTTGGACTGCGGTTGCACAACCACACTCCAAGTGGTGCTTTGCCACGTTGGAAGCATTTTGCCACGTGGATTTTCACTGAGAGTGCGGTTCCACCAACCGCACTCCAAGTACCCTTTTTCTGAAATTTCTTGCTATGGAATTTTCCATAGCTAATCCGTAGCTATGACTGACAGTAGTTTGTACAATCTAATTTTAAAAATTGTTTCTAGGTACTATTCAAATAAGATTTATATTAATTTTATTTGAAACATAAATATGTATTATACAATTTATAGTGTGAGTAAAAAAAACTAGAAAACATTAAATTAAATAAACAACGCTAATTAAGAACATATTAATGTTACATTCAAGAAAGCAAGATATCAGAAAAGCCGAAAAGAAAGAATGCAATTCAGAATCGCCTAATATCAAGAGAGAAAAAAAACAGAGGAGGGAGGGTATTACTCTAAGACAATACTGCCTGGACCTCAACTAGTCTTTTTTATTACTTTTAGACAATATGTGATCATATAACAAGGCATTCAATTTAATTGTTAGAATATCTTAGAGGATACTATCTCATAACGTCATGATTATATCTAGATATTCTTACAAAATTTAAATTCTAAATGATGAATAAGAATGCTAAACAATAAAAGAAAGAAAAAAACAAAAAAGAGAAAATATTCAGTAATAATGGTTGAGTCATTCTAATGGTTAACTGATCTGCCAAGTGAAAATAGGCTGACCTTATCTGTGTCCACATCATGCATAATTGCATTAATGACTTCTTCACTGTTGGGGTCAATCTCATTAGAGAAGGCATCACGTAGCTCCTTAATCTCAATACACCCACTTTGGTTCCTATCAAAAAATTGGAAGGCTTTGCGAAGGTGTTCATCATTGCCCATTTTTCTCAGATGAACAATAATGGCTACAAACGCTCCATAATCTAGGTGCCCATCCCTGTCTATATCACCCTGTAAAAGCAGCTCCAAAATGTTGGAAAGTTGAAGAAACAATCTTCTAAGAGAATTTATGTTAAACAATAATTTAAAAGAAATTGTATCAAGTAACACTTTTTCTTAGGAAGTTCGTTTTCAGGAAGAGAAAAAATGGCACTGGTGGGAGAATTAAGAATGCTAGCTTGCAGCAATTTATTTAGTTCAAACATAACTACTTAGAAAAACCGTTAGTGTTTGTGATTTAACTGTTTTACCAAAGTTTGCATTTAGTTTGACATAGTATAAAGAGAATATGCTAGAAAACTAAAGAGACCTCAAAATTTGACCAGGGCACCAATTTTATAACTAGATATTCTCCAAATAATCACCATATTCCATGTGAACTTATCCATCATAGATCTCTGGAAATAGATTTAAGCTGATTAAAAACACAATTTAACAATCCGAATCCAAGAATAGCAAATACTAGCAAATACTATTTCTCTTTAATGGCATGGATGAGCCTCACCTTTCCACACCACGTTGTTTGTTTTTCTATCCTCATGCTTGCTTCCAAGAATATCCATCAGTGAATCAATTTTAAATGAATGTTTTCTGAAATAAATTGAAGCTGCAACATATAAGTTTCCTCAGTGAGGCAGTGACTATATAGCAACTTTAAAGAACAGAGGTTGACAATATATTATTTTGGTAAAGAGTTAGAGATAACAATAAGCAACTTACATGTCATCTTCTTAGATATTACAAAATGTATTTGATCAAAGCAGTGGTATGTAAAATACACTGCAAGTCAGTATAAAGTCAAATACATGTCATTAGATAAGAATAGCAAACCAAGATTAGGAACTACTAACAAAGAAAATCCAAAGCAAATAAATTACGTAATAAGTATGTTGATGGCAGCAAAGATGCAATCCACCTGGAGATGCATATCATTAGGATCCTATTTGTGAGATAGAATATGTGGTATAGAGTACCTAACAACAAATTGAAATTCAGGTTCAAGACAAGAATTAAAGAAGTGTTCCTAACTAGAGTGACTGCTGCCAGAAATATTAGTATATAGAATGGACACTGAATTTAAACAAAAACTGGTACTAAATGAAAAGGATATAAAATCTGAATTTTTTCCGGTTGAAAGATACATCTCTTAGGGTTCTAACAAAAAAAACGGGACTCAAATCCGACATGTTTAGCTCAAGTTATGAACAGATGAGTACAGACAGCCCAAACTGTGACAGTATGCGAGTTATGCAGAAAAAAAATTGAATTCAAAATGAAAACTGGGTCTAATTGGCAAGGAAAATAAATATAAAACTTAAACCATGTTGAAGCTTAGTGTGTTAGCTTTCAAACAAAGAAGATTGTACTCAAATTCAACAAGTATATTAGAAGTTATACACAAAACTATAAATGCTGCCACAATCCTATCACTTAGAAAAATTATACAGAAAAAATTGAATTCAAAGCAGAACTGATTTAATTTGGTGAGGAAATTGTACTTGAAACTCTGTGGGTTTAAAGCTATATGTCTTAGCTTTCTAATGCAAAAAACGGCATCCTAATCTAACATGTTTAGCTCAAGTTATGAATGAAAATGTAAAGGTTGTTGAATATATATTGTTTCTTCAAGTGATCAATACCCTTAACTTGTCACCTTGTCATTCATAGAAACTGAAGGACCATGTGATCAGAATAATTAGTAACATGCTATGCTTTTTAAGTTAACTGTACATCAAGTGGAGGAACATGAAAGCAAGATTCAAGAACCTGACCACATTAGCACTTTAGCAGCAATACATTATTTTAAAAAAAACTAGAAAAAATAGAAATATAATCACCTTGGTCTTTTAAATAAATCTCTAATACGTGCAGAACCAATACCAACCAAAACTTCCACAAATTCTGATCCAGCCATTTGGTAAAATGGAATAACTAAAGGAGCTGCATGATATCCATGGTTAATTGCTAGAGCTCATATATAATTTAAGTAACTTTCATGAGTGTTTCACCTAACTAAAGGAGCTAATTACTAGTCTAATAAGATGAGTTTATTGGTCATTATAATCCAGTATAGAAACAAAAGACACAAAAAACATACAGAAATTAAGCTCAGTAATTACATTGAACCAAAAACATGATTTATATGACAAACACAGAAGTTCCAAAATTGTCCCCTTAGAGCTCTTATACAATAAGAAACATACAGAGCAAAAAACCAAAGCAAGGACTCCTAAGAGAAAAACTGAGGATGAAAGTAAAAGGACATTAAATCCAACAAGTGTAGTAATCAATTTGGCAATCATGGCCCTTTGCATGCATGTCTTACTGTACAAGAACATAACAATAAAACAAACAACTCAAGGCCAGTTCTATACCAAATAACCTTCTTAAAAGTTCAAAGTTTCAGTGTCAAATCTGGTGTTGAGTTCTCTATCTCTACATGGTGGATTCACCTCAGTAAAACTGAAATCTGAACTTCCAGTAATGATAATTAAGCCATTCAAAAAGCACCTATACAGTTGTTGCACCAGTTAAAACACTAGAAGAAATCTTCTTGTTCCTCCATAACAAGACATCCGCAGCTATGACATTCAAAGGCACAAAGAAAAAACAAAAAAGTAAATTAATAAAGCGATTTAAATGGTTTAGTTGACTATAAATAGCATACATTTTCCACCTCCTAAAAGATGGTGCACATGTTTCTGGCGTCCAAACAGTCTGTTGATTTGGGAGCTCATTGGGTTTGACTTCTCTTCCTCAAAGAATGATGCATGTTTTTGCTTCTCAGCGAATGTGTCCACAAGGCTGTTAAGAAGGTTTTCAGCTGTGATTTTCTCAGACATTGTTCCTGTGCCACTGAGAACCAAACAGAACATTATCAAAGATTGCACAAAATAGATCTCATATACCGGATCCAACATCAGCAAATCATCATTAATAATCATTTATGAGAAAACCAACACATGATGAAGTGAATGAATGTATGAGGTCCAATTTTTTTCTTGAGCCATAACATAATAAGAGGTAACCATATTGCTAACTTCAAATTCAAATTATAAATTCATAAACTAAGGCTACTGTTACAGCAATCCAACATGAAAGAATTCTAGTAGGTTGGCAACAAAACATCCCTGGCAAATACTGAATTTAATCTTTTTTTCATTTCAAGTTCATCAAGTTTACTGCATCGATGGTATTCAGTCATGTTAGTGAGTGATATGCCTAGTTCTAATTCAGAGATGTGAAGCGACCATCGATGGTCCCCTGTTTTGGGAGACCATGGTAAATGGCGCCTACATGAAAAATCATCTGGAATAAAATAGATCCTCTAGAATTGTAGGCGCAAGTCCTGAAAAATCATCCCGAGAACATTCATTTATTTTTTCCCTTTAATACAAAATAACACAAACTCAGATCGAAATTACAAACAGAAAGGACCACGGGTTTAACCTACTACCCCCAATTTCTAAATTACAGAATACCAAAATTTCTAGGTTTAAAAAATCCAAGAAATAAGCCAAGAACAAGAAACATTATGAAACCATGAGAACAATACATAACAAAACCATGAGAGAAAGAAACCTAAGAGAAAGAATAGATACCACATCCTAGCCTAGGGCGACTTCTCTACGCCGTCGTCTTCGACCTTGCAGAGACAGCGAGAAGAACAATGGGGGAACGATGGCTTCGGCAAGGCGGCGACGAGAGGGAGGGCTTCGGGTTCGTTTGCGCTGTAGCAAGAGTGAATAAGTCATTCACGTTGTAGCAAGAGTGGAGGAGAGGAGGATAGTTCACGCTACAGCTGCGGGCGAGATATAGGCTATGTGGAAGTGGAATTGAACTAATTGTGTTGGAGACAGTGCGGTGCGGTGCCACGTGGAAGCCGCACTTTTAGTTGCTACACTAAGAGCGCGGTTGTGTACTAACCGCAGTCCAATAGGAATGCAGTTCGGCCCAAACCGCATTCCAAAGGTCCGTTTGCTTAAATCAAATTTGTTGTAGTGTAGCACAATATTTATAGTCCCTTCCTATGGTGTGAGGTGTGCTAGACTGCATTATTGAGAGGATAAGCTTAAAGCTTTTAATGAATTTCATATCCATTATGGGTGGTGTATGAAGTGTAGCATACATATGATGAAATCACCTATATGAGTGTCAAGTGGGGCCGCTTGTATGAGATTGAGGCGAAATCTCTAGAGCACTCATGAATACCAGGCACGTGCATAGCCTATTAGCGCAAAACGGCGTTAACAGTGGAAATTGTGGGGGTGAAATGTGATTGGTAGACCTCTAACATACATCAAAGTGTTTTGGTTCGTAGAGCTTGCTCCACCAATTCACTTGTATGTTAAGTACTATCAATCTAGGGTCTGTTTCATAGTCCAAAAGACACCAGATTCGATGCATTTATCCCATGGCATTAACCCAAGAAGATTTTCTTTTCAATTTTTAAAACTTTTGAAATATGTGGGGGATTGTTGGATTTTTTATTCTATTTATTTATTTCAAAAGTTTTTTAAGAGAGTGAAATAAATTAATGTTATTTTTTATTTTTCAGAAAACATTTTTGACTTGGTCAAAACTGATCAAAACCTTATATGACTTTGTCAAATCAAACCTATCTTTTTATTTTTCTAAACCCTAATTATTTATTATATAAACTACTTTTCTCTTAACCTAAAAAATAGGTAGAGCCTCCACTCTCTTTTCTTCCTCACAAATTCTCTTAGTTTATCCTTGGGATTGATGGACTCATTCTGGCTAGTTCTGATTACCTCGGATTTTCCGGGAAGGACCTGTTAAATCCTGGGGGATCGTCGCATTTACACGAATGAATCCTTAAGGACAGCGTATATCTACGTGCCTCAGGTCTTTAATTTTTTTGCAGAGGTTAATTTCGCCAACACTACCAGCATCGCCTCAAGCAGCTCCAAGTGGTGGTTATATACCACCACATGTGCTGATTTCTGAGGTACTTCCTTACATAAAACAAGCTTCCAACTACGGAGGAATTATGTTATGGAGCAGATTCCAAGATGTTCAAAATCACTATAGCAATCAGATAAAGGACTATGTTCCAGAGAATAATTGTTCGCGTACATAAACAGTATGCACAACATTTTTACCATAATTGTTTTTTTCTTTTTGCACCCCATCCCTGATTTTTTTAAATGTTTTCTTTTGCTTTTATCTTTTTACCCCCTCCCCATTTTTTAGGCGTTTTTTTAGTCCCACCCATTTTTACTCTTTTTTATTTTTTAAAAAATAGTTTTTTATTTTTTATTTTTTATTATACTTATTTTTATTTATTTATCTAATTAAATAAAAATATAGATCAAGAAATACAATAAACGATCACATAAAATTTGTGTTAATCATTCATGTTAACACGAGGTTGATTATGTATCCCGAAACGGTGAACATATTAAAAAATGAGGTTAATGTTGTTTTTGTTTGTGGTTAATAGAAAATGATTTTTGGTTAATTGATTTTGTGAGGTTAATTGCAATCCCTATTAACACGAGGTTAATCATGTAACCAGAAACGATGAACATATTTAAAAATGAGGTTAATGGTGTTTCCGTTTGTGGTTAATAGAAAAGGATTTTTTGTTAATTGATTTTGTGAGGTTAATTGCAATCCCTGTTAACAATGAGGTTAATCATGTGACCAGAAATGGTGAACATATTTAAAAATGAGGTTAATAGTGTATACATTGGTGGTTAACAGAGTGGGATTTTGGGTTAATTGAATTTGTGAGGTTAATTGCAACTCCTGTTAACACGAGGTTAATTATGTGTCCAAAAACGGTGAATATATTTAAAAATGTGGTTAATGGTGTATAAATTGGTGGTTAATAGAGTGAGATTTTTGTTTAATTGAATTTGTGAGGTTAATTGCAACTCATGTTAACACGAGGTTAATTATGTGTCCAAAAACGGTAAATATATTTAAAAATGAGGTTAATTGTGTATACATTGGTGGTTAACAAAGTGAGATTTTTGGTTAATTGAATTTGTGAGGTTAATTGCAACTCCTGTTAACACGAGGTTAATTATGTATCAAAAAACGGTTAATATATTTAAAAATGAGGTTAATAGTGTATATGCATTGGCGGTTAACAGAGTGAGATTTATGGTTAATTGAATTTGTGAGGTTAATTGCAACTCCTGTTAACACGAGGTTAATTATGTGTCAAAAAACGGTGAACATATTTTTAAATGAGGTTAATTGTGTATATATCGGCGGTTAACGAAGTAGAATATTTGGTTAATTGAATTTACGAGGTTAATTGTGTTCACATAAATGAATGAAATAATAATATATTTGGTTATTATCATCAAAATAGAATAATGATGATAAGAAATTTATGTCAACCCTTAAAAAAAACACACATTTATTGTATTTCTTAGTCTATATTTTTATTTAATAAATAAATAAATAATTATAAATATATTAATAAATTAAAAAATAAAATCTATTTAAAAAAAGTTAAAAAAAGAGGGGGCTAAAAGAACCGGTGGGTAAAAAAAACGGGAAGGGGAGGCTCTAAAAATAAAAAAAAGTCTCAAGTGGTAAATGTATGGTGGCTACTGTTTATGTACGTCAATCGGGATTGTGTTCCAAAATATGTATTGCGCTTTGTGGAAGCAGTTTCCAACGCAATATCTGACTGTGTGACTGTGTGTGAACATGTTTGCAACGCTTCTTTACGCAAACCATACTAGAATGAGTAAACCCCCAGATTAGTCCCTGACTTTTTCCTGGTCGGGCGATTTGGTCCCTGACTTTTCAAAACCCCTCCGTTAGTCCCTGACTTTTTACACCGTCAGTCAATTTTGTCCCTAACCCAATTTTCCGTTAACGTGACGCTGACCTGGCAAGTTAACAGTGTTTCTTTTCCCACCGTGGCACTAAACTACGTCGTTTTCATCACAGAAATTAAAAATAAAACAAAAAACTGTAAAAATGATTATAAATCCTAACGGTCAGAAGTGTGAATCCCTAATGTTCTTTCTTCCCATCTTATTGTTCCCACTCTGCCTCAGTCTCTGTTTAGCAAACTTCTCGCCCCCCATTCATCTTCGCACGAAGCATGGCGTCCAATAGTGACAGAAGAAAGGCAAGTGGAAGCGGTGGTGGAAGATCATCACAGCAACACCATAGGGTTTACAATGGCGCTAGATGTTTCTACAAGATGAGAGCTGTTATTAGGGTTTCTAGCACAGAAACAAATCCTGGAAGACTATTTTATGGTTGTCCTATGTTGCTGGTTAGTGATAGATGTGGGTTTTTTTTTGTGGGTGGATAATGATATTGGTGTAGAAGACACTTACAACATGAATGAAGGCATATCTGCCATGGCTACTTCAATTAATGAGGATGAACAGTGGAAGAGGATTGTCACAGAGAAGCTTTGCAATTTAGAAGTTGGAATTAGGAAATTGTTTCTGTTAATGTTTTTTGTATTTAGTGTATTGTTTAGTGCTGTTATATTTCTTGTGGGTTGTAGCATGAAAAATTAAAAGTTCCCACATGTAATGACAAGTATGAAGAATTAATGGATGTAGAATTATAATTATTTTGATTGAATGACATACCTGCAAAGCTAATTGTATTGTTAATGATATATTGTTCCTCCTCTGCATCTGCTCAGGACCCTGTTATCATTGAAGGAATTACCTGCAAAGGTAATAGAGAGCAGAGATTAATAAAAGCATAATTTGCAATAAAATAATTCATGGTGCTTAAGGCAATTGTATCAGTACAATGGGTAGCACTAACCATCCAATCCAAACTGTTAAGTTTCCTAAACCACACCCTCCATAAGTGAGCAAAGACAAAATTTGCCAAAATAAGTGACAAAAGGCAGATAAAGGCCATATTATACATATTTATGGCCTATACAACAAACTCCAAAAGTCTGAATGCACTAATAAAAGCAAAATCCAAAATAAAAGAGCATATCCAAAATAATTATATAGACCAAAGTTACATGAGATAGTACATATCATGCACTTTTAACAAAAGTCTGAATGCCATAATAAAAGTAAAATCCAAAATCCAACATTCAAAATAAAGGCCATATCATACATATTAATGGCCTATACAACAAACTCCAAAATAACTTCATTGTCTTATGAAAATTAAAACTAGTCTTCATTGAACAACATCAAATAGTCTTCATGGAACATGAGGCTTAATCCCAGGAGTGGGCATGAATTGGCTAGCCTTGTTAGCATCTTCCACATTCAGAGTTGGAGAACTTGGTGGGGGACTGGATTGAGCAGCCATCTTTTGTGTGTTACCACCCTTTCCTCTGATGTTGAGCTTGGGCCTAAGAAGCTTCTTGTGTTTTTTAGATGGACTTGGGTGGAGGGGTGGTGGTTGTGATTGAGAGAGGTCGATTTCATCAGGCACAGAGGTCCCTTGAACAGTTGATCCATGAGCAGTTGAAGGTGCAGGCCCAGTTTGGGGGGCAAAAGGTGAAGGTGCAGGCCCAGTTTGGGGAGCAACAGGTGAAGATGCAGGCCCGGTTTGGTGGGCAACATTTGAGGGTGCAGCTGTGTTTGAAGGCCCAACAGTAGTATTTGCAGCTTGTTTCTGTTGGGCTTGAAATTCTTCCAACCTTTGTTTGTTGGCTACAGGACAAGTTTGCTTGTTGTGTTTTTTATCCCCACAAGCTCTAGCAGCACATGACCAAAGGTAGCCTTCTCATTAAACTGTGGGAAAACCTCATCTGAGTTTACTTCATCATCTGAGTTTAAAGGTGTCTTCAATTCTTCACTTTTCCATGAATCCTCATCCTTGTCTTATTCTACTTGTGGTTGGTAAGATGATCTGTGGCCTACTCCATCCATGGCTGCCTCACCCTCAGATGATTCTTCAACAAAGACAACTTTCTTCTTTCTTTTCTTTCCTCCCTTCCCTTTCTTCTTATTCTTGCCCCATCCACTCTTCTCTCCTGTTTTTTGCACACTTGTCTCAGCACCCTTTTTCCCCCTTATCTGTTGCAGCCTTAGCATCAGCATTTGACCCAGCCTTAGCAGCAGCACTTGTCCCAGCCTTAGCAGCAGGACATGTCCCTGCCTTAGCAGTAGCACCTGTCCCAGCCTTAGAAGCAGCAACTCTAGTCTCTGCCACCTTACATTTCCCCTTAACACCAACTGCTCCCACATCAACTCTAGTCTCTGCCACCTTACATTTCCCCTTAACACCAACAACACCCATATCAACACTTGTCTCAGCTACCTTACATTTTCCCTTAACATCAGCAGCTCCCCTATCACAACTTGCCTCTGCCACCTTGCATTTCCCCTTACCACTAGCAGCACCCCTAAGGCCATTCTCCTCACCACAACTTGCATCAACACCCATACCCACTCCAACCTCAGAACCAACACCCTCTCCAATTCCAGCACCAGCACCCCTCCAAAATCAGGTCCATCCAGTAACAAATCAAAATCAATTAACTCAGGAACACAGACATCATGCTCATAATATATATGTAGCTCTCCCTTATTTCCCTTTGCTACTTCAATTGCCTCCAACAAATCAGCATTAAATTTCATAACATTCAACCCATCCCCAAATTTAACTCTAGGATCCAACCACCAAACAGTCTTTACATTTGCATAACCTACTTCCTTACTAAAGTTTTTTAACCAAAAGACATCTAATAGGTCCACATCATAGTTAGGACAAACATCAACCTTACCCCATCTATATCTCTTCCTCCCCGAAGCATCCTCCATGAAATTACCCCCATGATGGATATGCACCTCAATCCTCTGCATGCATACACACAATGCACAAGTCAGACAAGGCTAACACACAAACAACTAATTATCACAATGCATTTACAGACAAATCACAGGTCACACAAATAACTATTTATCACAATACAAAATCATAATATAAGCAGAAATAAATTACACAAATTACTTACTTAATCATCTAGTGATAAAATATTAATTTACCTCAATTAAATATATTTACAAACAGTTCCAGCACATGGGTAGCACTATTGTGAACCTGACTATGGGGGACCACACCCTAAACCCAACATCACTCTCTCTGACCACAAATAACATTCAAGATTCCACTCATTATCTCCAGCATGTGAAACATTACTGCATTCCCAAGACCAAAACGTACAACCCTCAGACAAAACCCAAAACCTCTGCCCTAAAAAAACCAAAAAAAGCAACTCACTGCAACTTGAACCTAAACCCAAAATCTCCAACGTACCCAGCCCACAAACCATTAACAAGCTTCTTTCAAAAACAGAATACGAGAATCTTCAAGTAAACCCAAATTGTTCATCTAACCCAAGCCCTAAATGGAAATGATAGAACAGAGCACCACTATGAGTCCAACGAACATTACCTCTACATTAATCTTCGGAGAATCGTCACCAACCCAGTAGCTTGCTAGAGCTGCTTTAGCAAGTTCGTATTCTGATGCCTTGGGGAACTCTTCTGGGAACTTTGTTTCTTGGAGAAGGGAGAAGAGAGAATTGGTTTCTGGGGAAAATGTGAAAAAATTATGGCGCGTATAAGCCAACCACCAAATCCCTCAAACGACGTCGTTTTAGCTCTCAAACGTGCCATGTGTGAGATAACGTTCCAAGTAAGCTCTCCGTTAACGGTGATTTATATTGGGGACTAAATTGATTGACGGTGTGAAAAGTCAGGGACTAACGGAGGGGTTTTGAAAAGTCAGGGACCAAATTACCCGACCGGGAAAAAGTCAGGGACCTATTTGATGGTTTACTCATACTAGAATATATGATATGGGCGTGAAGAGTGTAAAATAAACTGCTATGCTATCTATCTATATATGTATGGAATAATAAGCAATAACTTGTTTGTTTGTTGCCTCTGTGGTATCTTGTCGAGCTTTGATTTCCTAGCTCTAGGTGAATCAAAGTATATATGTTGGATTTCGCTTTGAATAATAATCACTATACTAGCGATTCCAACTAGTCCGGCCACCACATATAATGACCCCAATGTTTATTAACATTATTATTGGAGGAGTGCTAGGAACACACTCTTTTGAACACTCTTTTAAACGCATTCCATGTGATTGGTTAAAATTCACATGGGCCCCACCAAATTCGTGGGTCCCACTCGCAAGTGGTGGAACCTATGTGAATTTTAACCAATCGCATGGAGTGTGTTAGGGAGAGTGTTTAAAAGAGTGTGTTCCTAACATTTCTCTTATTATTGAATGCTAGCTTATTAACATGTTTAAAAGGGTCTAACTAATATATATCTACCCACCATACTATTTCTTGTTTTAATTTCTGACAATTTCACTTTGCAAACCATTTGTGTACATACATATACAGGGATGAAAACGGGTGGGGCGGTTCAGTAACGAGTTTAAAGAGGTATTAAATTAAAAAAGAGATAAATATGTTTTTCGTCTCTACAGTTTTAGTCAACTTTAGTCTTCGTCCATGTACTTTAAATCTTGTGTTTTTATCTCTAAACTTTTTAAACCCCCAAACCGTGGTCACTGCCCGTCAATGACATCTGTTAACCTGATGAGCTGGTTAACAAAAGTTACATGTCAGCCTCAATAACGAGTCACAAACAACTGATTAATCATCTAATTAAATTTTTTATTAATTTTTAATTATTAAAATAACCCAAATTACTAAATTGGGGTTTTCATCTGAGCAATTTTAACCGGTAAAAAAACCTAATTTCATATTTGTGGTTATTTTAATGATTAAAAAAATAATAAAAGTAGATTAATTAAATGAGTCAGCTATTTGAAACTTACTATTGAGGCTAATTAACATGCAACTTTTGTTACCTAGCTTATCAGGTTAACAAATCTCACTGAATACTAGGGACCATGGATTGAGGATTTAGAAAGTTTAGGGACAAAAAACAAAGGATTTAAAGTATAAGGACGAAGACCAAAGTTGACTGGAACTATAGGGATGAAAAACATATTTTTCCCATTAAAAAATAGCGGGATTTCATCTTCTCTATTTTTAATAACTTAAATACATGTTTTTAAATAAGTCATATATATATTATATATATATATATACATATATATATCTAATATGATTAAATTCAAATAATATGTAAATATAGACCACATTGATAATTCTTAAAAAATAAGAAACTTAATAACTATATTATATTTTAAGGAAAATATATAAGTTTTTTTATTATTTAACTATTAATATAACTAAAATTATTTAATTAGTATATATCGGGACAGGTTCGAGGGCGGGGCGTGTTCTTGCATCCCAAACCCATTCAAGAAATGGATCCTCTCCCGTTATTGGAAATTTCTAGTAGGATGTGGGACCCACACATGAGTGTCAGTCTATCTATCTCATACTGTAAATTCAGTATTGGAGAGAGCTCTCACCCAACCCACCCCTGTCCCCTTAAAGGCAGGGTGGGTAACGGCTAGAGCCAACAAAGTAAGCTAGCCCTACCAGCCAGACATGTCCAAACCCGCATTTTTACAAGGTTTAGGCATTGAAATTTGAAGCCCAAAATAAATAAGCCTACAACAAATCCGGGTTCAGGTCGGGTAGCCCGATGGGCTTTCGGGCTACCCGCGTGTGTGTGTGTAATAAAAAATGTTGCAGAGTATATATTTTTTCCAGCAATTAGTATAAGGTTTTATATCAATCAATTAGTAAACACATGTTTTTGTGCATGGTCACAGAGTCATGCTCACTTCACATTTTCCCTATGTTTTGATCCAGCCAAGGGGACTTATTTTCAAAACATAATATAACACTTATTTTCAAAGTATAAATTATAATATATATGTATCACCTAACAAACTTTCAATTGAAAATATTGATTTTTTATAATCATAAAAAAAATCAATAACAACGTTCGTAAAATATAAATAAAAAATGAAATACTTATATAAGTTTCATTTTATAATATATCAAATATAATTTTCACTTTTTTATTTTATTTCGAATACTCATCGTTGAATATTTTACCGTCTATTTTTTAATTAGAAGTTAAGGATAATTTTAAAAAAGTAAGAATGAAAAGTTTAGAAAAATATATATTTTAATGTGTTTTGGAATGAATTGGGAACTTAGGAATGTGTTTTAAATTTATTTGAATGTATTAAATGTATTTTAGTTTAATAGGATTGATGGATGAATGCGTTGGGCATTTAGAATGTATTTTAAATTTATTTTAATGTGTTTTTTTTAAGGAAAAATTTATGGTGAGGGGATGGTGCCCCAGTCCAAGGCAGGGAAAGCCTCCGGGTTCAAAGAACATTTATAGAGATACCTACATTTACCTCACCTCAAGGGGACGGGTGAGGATTCGAACGTGCGACGAGTCAGAAACGAGACCCTGTCTTGCTCCACTCAACCAACAACACCTTGGGGTTTTATTTGAATGTGTTTTGTTAGGGTATATGAACTCTTTTTTTAGTATTTTTTTATAACTATATTGTAATTTTTTTAGTTTTGTAAAAGTATAATTCTTTATAACTTTTAATGAGCTACTTTTTTTTTTAATAAATTAGGCTTTAACCGAGTCATCGCGCATAAGCCCGTTACCTGCTCTGGTATGGGCTCGAGGAATTTTAGCCGGGTATTTTAGCCCGACTCGTAAAATCCCGCTACCTGCTTTGGACCGAGAAGATCTGGGCTGACAGCTCTATTAACGGGGGCAGGGATGAGTTCGGGGTTGGATTTTACTTATACTCGGTTAAAACAAGTTTTCTCCATCAAAGTTTGTCGGATCGGTATTTACGGGTTCGGATTTGATTTATCAATTTTTTAGAATGAGACCACTTAATAACATTTGATTTTATTTCAATTCTTCCAAACTTAATTTTGTAATGTTGTAACTACAAACCAAACGAAACCTAAATATTCTTTGTAATAATTGAAATTCTTTTAATCTCCTTTAAAACAAAAATATTTCTTCTTATCTTTGAAAGTAATTACGTTTTCTAAGAGTGTAACTTAATTAAGGTTTTGTTTGAGGTGCACCTTAGTCCATTTTATCAGCCGCCGTATTTTGCAACACAGTGGTCCATCGCTATCCACAGCAGAATACAAGTAAGAATTTATAACTAAGAGAAAAAGGCTTCAGGGGAAAAAAGCCAAAACAGAGATATGTGGTAACCATAGATACAGAGATTCAAAAGCATAGAATGAAAGTCTTATTATTTCAATGTCATCATATCATCTATGTTGTTATTACCTATAACAAAGTGATCACATACCACTCTATATTGTAGCAACAAATTAAAACGTACTGAAATTGCTACTTATTCCAAATATAAAGATCATTATTTTAACCTCAAACTAATTAGACACTTCCCTTAATGGCATCACTGTATTTGTTTTGGAGGTCATTGAATCTGTCCCAAAGCATGACTCCACCATATTTAGGAGAACTCTTGATAGCAGGAAGAATCTGAGAGATTAGCACATCAGAAGGAATAAAACCACTTCCAGCAGCTGCCTGAGATGCTGGTACCCCCAAAAATACTTGTTTAGCTTGACTTGAAGTCCATTGGTTCCATGAGTTAATAATATTGTTAGTGTTTCCACTAGAGTATTGGCATGGAGGGTTGTTGTAGAACTGAACCCACACATAATCAAATAGGCCTGTTTGAATAGCTGAGTCCAAATGAGCATCTGGGATTGGACATTGTGGTGCTGCAGCCAAGTACACCTTTTTCTGTTGGCTGAATCCATTAAGTGCTCTGGCAAGTTCATCCCAATGTTGGCCTCCACCAGCCTCAATGTCAAAATCAATGCCATCCAAAACAGCATCACCTAATGGGCGTGAATTTGATTGTCCTCCAAGGAAGTTGTTCCAGAGGTAGTTTGCAAGTTGTGTGGCTTCATCAGCTGAGTTAAGAGAGTAGCTTCCAGAAGCACCTCCAAGGGAGAGTAGCACTTTGATACCTTTGTCTTGGCATGTCTTGATTTCACTACTAAACTTGGTGCAGCCATTGGTGCTTGGATCACAATGGCCAGCAAGGTTTAGTTGTGGGTTTTGACCATTGCCAAAAGTGGACAAGAAAGCTATGTTCACAAATTGGTAATTGCCAGTGTTGCAAGCATCTGCTAATGAGCCTTCATTGCCATTTTGGCCCCAATAGACAGCAATCCCACCAGCATGGGAGGACTTAAACAGGTAAATGAGCAACAGGGGAAGTAACAGGATTGAAACTTGTTTGAGGGTTGCCATGTTTAATTCTATAACACCAACTCTTGTTCTGTTATATCTTCAATTGGTTTGGTTCAAGGAATGCAGAGGGGGTGCCAATTTATAGGTGTTGGAGGGAATGTAAGTACAAAAGTTTGGCCTTTGGGGAAGAAATTATGAGAGCCGTGCCTTATGGGTAAGGACATTACTCTGAGTGAGGAAAAGTAAGAGCTTGTTTGGTTTACGAAAACATTTACTGTTTCCATTTCCTGTTTTCACCCTGTTTCCTGTTTTCTGAAATTTTACAAAGGAAAAACTGGAAATGCTGGAAATAACAAATTTTTGTTTCCAGCATTTCCAGTTTTTCCTTTGTAAAATTTCAGGAAACAAGAAACAAAAAATGGAAACAGTAAACGAAAATGCAAACCAAACATGCCCTAAAGAAGCGTGTAGTTTCTCACATTCTGTAGTATAAAGTCTTCTTGACTAATCAAAATATCAATATCAAGTCAATCTCATAAGGGACCGGCAACACAAATACTTTAGCTTGTTTAAGGATGTTCTCGATTGTGGTCAAGTTTGGGATATATGTGATGCTTTGAAGTTCATATTTTTTTTTCCTATTAGAGTGAAATATGTGGCAAAAGTTCGAGGATGGAAATGGTATAGTAGCCACCAATGTTGAAATATGTGTTGTGAATTCCGGCGTAATATGCGGGGTACTGATTGAGTTGCCTAATCATCCGCCATAGCTGGAAGTTTGTATATAGTTTCAGGCTAATGCAGCCTTGAATAGGGAAACAACACATGTCTTAGACGCCTTAATTTGACGATTTGTATTTTGAATTGGTCTTTTTGTTACTATGTTTTACAGTATTTTCTCTTGAACTTATCTAGAAATATATGTTTGGTGAGTTAAGACTTCTTTTCTAATAAATGAGTTTCAGTGGATTTACAATTTAATAAGGCTTTCGTGTACTATTACTTTTATCATCTACTTCATTGCAAGTTCTTGATGAAATTTTAAGATTTAACTAATTAATTAATTTGTACGTTACTGTTAAAATTATTTTTTGCAAGAAAAAATAAAATAAAAGCATTTCACAACCGATTTATGTGTATCATTAATTAATTAATCTTATTTTTATGTTCTACTTTTAGAAACATTTAAATTCAATTCAAATCTTAGTCGTCATAGATAATTTGATTTCATTTAATTATTAAAAATTTTATTAAATTAATTCAATTTTTATCATATATTTTACTCCTAGTCTCCTATAAAGTCAGAAATGCGCACTTAAAAAATTAAAGTTATATCCATTAATTAAGAAAATTAACAGATAAAATTATGATGAAATTAAATACATGCGTGTGTGTTTGTTTGTGTATGACAAATCATTAAATTGTTTAAAAATAATAATTGGATTTCTCATGGATATATATGTACTATTTAGTTTTTATTTAAAGTTAATTTAAAAAAGATAATACTCATTTTAATTTGATTCCATTAATGTAAGAAGTTTAGTTGTGAGGAAAAATGATGAATTATATCCTGTGATTGAAAATTTATTTGTTACATATACGCATGTATAATAAATTAAGAAGTTATTTTTTTTTTGTACTTGACCAGGGTATCCATCGCCGACAGCAGTGACTAATCACCTCGCTGGTTTGTAGGCACCTCGATGGGTGGGACAGCTGGCCTGGATTTTAAAGGAGCTGCATGCCCAAGGCGGGATTCGAACTATTAAGAAGTTATTTTAATCTGAACTACTAAATATTTTTTAAAATTAATGATTTCGTCATCCATTCTTTCAAAGAGAATCTTTTTAGAGGAGAGAAATTTGGGTCTTCTATTTTTTTTTCCCAACAATTTGTGTCTTCTCTCATGTTTTGTTACGGTCAGAAAAAAAAATTGTAAAAAAAAATCATAATTAGAGCAAATAAGATTACCTTGGTCTTGAGGAATGGGCCGAATGGCAACATGCTTTTGCTATTTCCACCCTTGCTTTCGCTATTATCATCCCCCTTTATATTTTTTTTAATTTTTCCCTAATTATCTCCACCCCACCCCGCCCCCCCCTCCATAACCCCCTTCCTTTTTCTCTCACTCCCACTCATCATATCTTGATCACCATTTTCTCAAATCTGACTTATGAACATGTATGTCTAGAAGTCAAATTTTTCAAAAATGTTCAGAAGCCACTCGAAAAATGTGATTTTCAGACACAAGTGTCCAAAAGACAAACTAAAAAATTGGTTTTCCAAATACATGTGGGGTGGGAGAAGAGGGAGAAAGAGAGGGGATGGGGTTATAGTGGCTGATGTGGGGTGGTCATGGGGAAAATCTACAGTACTTTGGGAGTAGATACTCCTTCCATTTAAAATCAAACGTCTAATATGATTAGTTATGCATTCTTAATTTTATTTTTTTTAAAAGAATAAAATTGTCAACTATCGAAGGGAGAGTACTCATGGAGTAAAGAAAATTCGTTCATGGACAAGGGTAAGGGTGGGGTGAAGGTAGGAATTGGCAACGCAATGGGTTGGGACGAGTTTTGCTCTCATCGTCCCCACCCGTAAAATTCGAAGTGAGTTTGGGTTCAAATTTAAGGAGATTAAGTATGAAATTATGAAACATAACCTCATCTTTACAAGTCGCAGTCAGGTTCGGGAAAACCCATGAGGATCCCACCTTCTCTATTTGTTTTCTTTATTTTAAATATTTAAATGCATATTTTTAAATAAAATCATATATCTAATATATTTCAATTCAAATAATATGTGAAAATAGATATTGAAAATCCTAAAGAATAAAAAACTTAAGAACTATATTATATTTTAAGTAAAACATATAAACTAGTATTTATTATTTAATTATTATATCATGACGAATTCGGAAGCGAGTTTTTGCACCCTTAAAACCATTAAAAGCAGGTTAGGTTAGCGGTCAAGTTTTCCTTAATCCAAGTCAAAGTGGATTTTCCCCGTCGAAGTCGAGACAAGGACGGGTAGATACTTATGGGTTCATATTTTTTTTTTGTCGTACTTATGGGTTCACATTGTCATGCCTGGTGAAGGGGAAGAGGAAGGGATGAAAATAACTACCAATATGTAAGCCAAACTGAGGATCTGACCATTGCTTTTCCCATTGGGTTTTTTTTGCTATTTCCACCCCCTTTTTTAAAAAATTATAAAACTCAAAACTATCTTTTAGTTAATTGGCTTACGGAAAAGGTTGTTCGAGAACCATTCCCGGACAACCTTGTCCGTAAGCCATTTTTTTTTATAAATGGCTTATGGACACAGTTGTCCATAAAAAAACGACGGAAGAACAAGACTATGAGGGGTGGGAATAGCAAAAATGAGGGATGAGAAAAGTAAGGGCCCAAAATTTATTCATTAACTAAAGTTTTTTTGGAACATCCACTAAATTAGACGTCCATTGTGAAAAAAAATGTTCATACACTAAACTAGACACTTGTTGCGACAAAAATAAAGACTAAATATCTTTTAAAAAAAGTTAAATATATTTTTAAGCCCTAAAAATATAGTAAAATTTAATTTTAACCCCTCATTTATTTTTTTATTAATTTTGGTCCTTCATTCTTATTAAATTTTATAATTTTAACCCCTCATTTATTTATTAGACTATGGTGATGGTTTATCTAGAAAATAAGTTTTTCTAAAAAGTTTAACATAAATCTTTCTTTTGTTTATATTTTATTAAAATTTATAATTTCTCAATACCAAAAAAAAATAATTTCTGTAATATTAAAATTATTATAATGCTTCCACTTTGCCCATTTACTAATTGGGTAATTTTTGAAATAAAATCTTACTAGTGAAATCAGTAATTATTAAATATTGTGATATTGTAATGCATACTAGTGTACACACAGTTATTTGAGTAGGATAATCAAATTAGACATAATAAAAGAGTCAATTAAATCTGACATGATACTTTTTTTTGGGTAAGCAAAATTGTATTAATAGAAGTACATGGGGTACCCCAACCCATAAACAACTTACAAAGAAAACACCAAAAAATATGACATGATACTTACTATTTCGAAGCTTGAGCAACTTATTGACACGAACAAGTTTTGAAAACAAAATTTTACTAGATTTCTTCGTATGTAAAAAACTTCATATAAAAAAATTTAATAGTTACCTAATACGTATAAGAACAAGTTATATAGGAAAAGAAGAATCCAGGGATAAAAGTTAATTTATAAGTAGGTTAATTACTCGAGCATCAACCTTAAAAAAATTGGTCGGCGGTGAACAAGTTTTCTATTTTTTCAGAGAGTAGTTAGCACTTAAACTGAGGTTAATTGTGTATTAAACAGCGACTGCCACATTATACAATGCAAAGTGTCATTCCAAAATGTGCAGGTTTTCAGTGTGAAACAGTTCATACTTCATCCTAGAAATGGTATATTTGAAACCCTTTGCACCATTTTCTCCTGAGTCCCTCTAATTCCTTTCCCTCTTCTCAGGCCTCAGAGTTTGTCAGAATATAATAATACATCCTACTTCCTACTTCTATTTACACTTTCTTGGCTTCTTGCCAATCCCACAGAAAGAGACAGAAGGGCTATTCCAAAAAACATTTTCAGCTTCAATGAGATTCTGCAGACTGAAAATGAGACCAGTATTCTTTGACAAGCTTCCCAAACAACGACCCTTCTCTCTTCATCAAGTTCATTGGCTCATCATACTCTACCAGTTTTCCTGAAAATACAATCAGACATTTTACTTTCTTCCAAGAAAATAACTAAAGGATCAAATGTTTTATCCACAATATGTCATAATTAATGTTCAAATGTCCAATTAAGTACCTTGTCAGCAAACTAGAAAATGCTGTTTGATTATATGGCTCGGTCTGAAAAGCATGTGTTTAATGAGAATGATGAGGCATAGGGTAATTAATATGCAACTTACCATCACTAATGGCAAGGACCTTAGTGCAATCCATCACAGTTGGTATCCTGTGAGCTACTGTGATTACTGTACAATCTGCAAACTCAGTCCTAATGGTTTTCTGCAGAATCAAATCAGTTGCATTATCAATTGATGCAGTTGCTTCATCAAGCACCAATATCCGACTTCTCCTTAGAAGAGCACGCCCCAAACAGAATAACTGCCGTTGTCCCATGCTCCAGTTTGCCCCATCTTCCACAACTGTATAACAGTTTGCTACTAGTCATTAGTAATTAGAAAGGAAATTCTCATTGCAAAGTTGTGATAAAAAAAACTTGAAAGTGTACCTGAGGAATCTAAGCCCCCTTCTTTCTCTTGGACAGCCTCTTGCAACTGACACTTCCCAAGAACCTTCATATGGAAGCTACAATCAGTCCACATTTGCTATGGAAAGCAGAGATAAACAAACAGAAAAGACTTGATCCAATTATTAACTTAATACTATAACAAAGCCTTTTCCCACTAGATGGGTCAGCTATATGAATCAAACGATATACTATAGAACATGCTGACAAAGAACATAGCAGGTATTACCTCCCATATCTCTTGATCACTGTGTTGAGATAATGGGTCCATATTGTATCTGACTGTCCCATTAAAGAGAGTAGGATCCTGAGGTATAATACCTAACCGTGACCTCAAATCATGAAGTCCAATGGAGCAAATGTCAATGCCATCAACTATGATTTTTCCACCTGCTGGTTCCACAAGACGGAATAAGGCACCAATAAGAGTGGACTTGCCACTGCCTGTTCGGCCAACAATACCAATTTTGTGCCCTCCTTCAAATGTGCATGTGATCCCACGGAGTACAAGTGGTGCATCAGGCCTGTATCTTATCTGTTTTGATATCAAGATGCAAATTATGTGTTTCAGTTCAACTCCCATTTAGCAGGACATTTGGCAACTAAGGGCCTGTTTGGTTTGTATTTTCGTTTCTTGTTTCCATTTTCTGTTTTCTGTTTCCTGAAATTTTACAAAGGAAAAACTGGAAATGCTGGAAACAAAAATTTGCTGTTTCCAGTATTTCCAGTTTTTCCTTTGTAAAATTTCAGAAAACAGAAAACAAAGTGAAAACAGGAAATGGAAACAGGAAATGTTTTCATAAACCAAACAGGCGGTGTTGCGAGTTTTCAGCTTTTGGTTTTTAAAACTTTTGAATAAATTTTTATAACTCAAAACAAAAAACTAACTGTGATTTTCAAAATGTCTGTTTTGAAAACCACAAAAACAAGTTTTCAATTATTGGTTTTGAGTTGTAAAAGTTTGATTTAAAATTTTTAAAAATCAAAAACTGAAAACTCGCCACCCCCGAATGGCCCCTAAGTTTTAAAATAGTACAAATACCTGCAGTTTATCTATTTCTACTCTACCAGCAACTGGCCAATTTACAGGAGGACGACTTCCTTCTATTACTTCTGGGGCCTCACTTGGTATATGCATATATTGATTTAGCCTCTCCACTGATATTATATAATTTGCTATATTGCATTGATGTTGAATTGAAAATACTAAGGAAGCATTAAGTGAAAGGCCATAAGAGAGAGCCATGCCAATAAATCCTGGAATAACATCAGAAGTAGAAATTAAATGCTTGCATAAAAAGACTTGAAGTATATTAAAAAACAACAAAAGATACATTTCAAAGGCAACAATAACAGAATCTCACCAGATGTGAAAGTTCCAGGTGGAAGTACAACCATGCAAAGTGCTGCAGATGCAAGAACAACTGCACTGACTGTTTCTAACCGTTGAATCAACCACTCATTTGCTGCAAAACTATGGAAAAAAGGACTAGCATTGACATCAATTAGTTCAAGATTCTTAGCGAAAAAACGATCTTCCTCCTCAAAAGCCCTTATTGTCACAGCTCCAGCAACAGATTCAGCAAGATGGTTAGCAACAAAGGATTTTGTTGTGCCATTCATCCTCATCAGTTCTTTTGCAGATGCAAAGTAATATTTCTATATAAAAAAAAATAAATTAAAGTTTAGTATGTTTACTTCCCAACAAGCATATTTTAAATTGTCACATACTCATCTCTTGTCAAACATTAGCATTGTATGGTTAAATATTTTGATATTTTCAAATTAATTAAAAGGTAACACCAAATAATCACTGCATAGAGAAATTGTTCATTACCTGCAAGCGAAATGCAAAATAAATCATTGGTATGGAGACAAACAAGACTTGCCAAGTAACTACTGCTAAAACTGTAAGACTGGCATAACAACTCATAGTAGCTGCCACAACAAAAAGAAAGATAAACGGGAGATCAAGATCAGCAATGCTGAGATCAGAGGAGACCTAAACAAGGAAACAAACAACAATCAAAACATGAGTACTTCCATTCATTGTATTACACTGCAAGGGGAAAAAACCAGTTTAATATGCTTACCCTAGTAAGTATCCTTCCCAAAGGTGTAGAGTCATAAAATGACATGGGTGCATGAAAAAGGGAGTTCAGAAGCTGTAAAAATAAAGACTTTGATGATTGAAGGCCCATAGCAACTGTAAGAAGACTTCTGATCAATAAGAATAATGTTGAAGTAACTCCAATCAACAAGTAAACTAGAATCAATCTCAAAGTGCTAACTTGAGGATTGTCAACATTAGCAGCCATCCATGAGTTTTGCAATATTAGGCCAATCACAAATACAAGGTTACAAAGAGAAGCCACAGAAAAGTATAGATATCCTTTGTTTTGATTCAAATACTGTAAGTAAGGCTTGAACCCTTGGTCTCCTTGCTCTCTCTCTTCTTGCTTAATCAATTGATCACCTTTTGATGCTTCAAATTGCTTCTCCTTCTCCACATATGTTTTCCTGATCTCCACAGCACAATTTGAATGTCTATGTGAAGAAGTAGCATCCACAAGCCGGTCAGAACCAGCAGTCTCTTTGTGAGCATTCACAAGATCTTGAAATTCTTGACTTGAGATCAACAAATGGTGATAAGGAGCAGATTGTATGATTTCCCCATCTGACATCAACTGTAAAAAAAAAAAAAAGAAATAATTATGTCCATGCATAATTTTCAATTAGCCAAAGATAAAAAAGAAATCATAACTTTAAACACATCACAAATTTACAATTAAACATTATATGCAGAAAAATAGAGGACTTTAACAATTACATAACAAGTGCTTCAAGAGGTATAAAATTACCAAAACAGAATCAAATGCTGGAAGGAAGTCAACTTGATGAGTCACGAGCAAGACTGTCTTCCCAGCAAGTCCTTCCATGATGTATTCCTATCCAGTGAGAAAGTCATCTATCAGTAAATAACACTTAGGCATCCCCCTAAAATTGTAGTGAAATTCAGGGAAGAAATTTTCACTAAATATTTGGCTAAAGTACACGTTTCTCTTTTTCACCAAAATAAAAGTACATGTTTCTCTTTGCATTTCTAATTTTTCAATTATCTAGCTTTGTTTTTTTAGCACTTAAGCTTCCTCAACTGGAAGTGAAAATATTAACATTTTAATTGATTTTTATCAGCAGTTTAAAAGTTTTTAACCTACTCTTCTTAAAGTCTAATTTTTTGAGAGTTTGGTGATCAAAAATAAATTTTAAGAGGATAAGTTGAAAAATTATTAAACCAAGGTTAAAAGGGTTAAGTGATAAAAGAAATTAAGGGGACTCAATTCAAAAGCAATTAAACTGCATGAAAGAATTATGTAATTTACACTAAATATTTCTCCTCTATTTTAAGCTTGCCACACTATGTTACCATACATCTATCTATGATACTGGTACCTCTGATTTGTAGCCAAACATTTATTGGTTATTTGCTAGGAGACTAATCAATAAGCTATTGGCATTCATTAAGCATAATAGGAATGCTAGTAACACACCTATAAATAATCAACAAATGTTTGAAAAGTAATGAATATGCAGAACCTTAAACCCAGATTGTGAAGAAAGAAAGTTGACATTACAGTAAACAAATTTGTGGCAGTTTGTGCATCCACAGCACTAAATGGATCATCCAATAGATATATATCAGCATTCTGATACAGAGCACGTGCAAGTTGAATTCGCTGCTTCTGACCTCCGCTCAGGTTCACCCCTCTTTCTCCTATTTCAGTGAGATCACCATGGGGAAACAACTCAAGATCTTTCACTAGTGAAGATCTATGAAGCGTTTCCTGATATTTTTCAGCATCCATAGCTGATCCAAACAATATATTTTCCCTTATTGTTCCTGTCTGTATCCATGCTGTTTGAGAAACATAGGCAAACTTCCCATAAACATCAATCTGTAAATCAGAAAAGATAATCAGAAACCTTCTAATATTACTACTTAAATGAAGGACAGAAAAATGCACTCCACTAAGTTGAATTTAAGTGCAAAGTGATATTAATAGCATGTTTAGTTTAGTATTGTAACGTGGTAAACTCACGTTTCCAACGCTAGAAATATCATACAAATTTATATAAGCAAAAAAGGAATAAAATCTTACAGTCCCCTGAGTACAAGGAACTTCTTTGAGAATTGCTGCTAAGAGAGTTGATTTGCCTGATCCAACCTCTCCACAAATAGCTACCTTTTGTCCAAGTCTAACCTCCAAATTTATTTTTCTCAGTGTTGGCTTTGGTACATTATCTTCCCATGAAAAGTCAGCATATTTGATTGAAATTGAGCCCCTCATATTGTCATTAAAGCACCTCTTACTGACATTTGCATTCTGAAGTTCAGGTGCTTCCAGGAATTTTACAATCCTAGTAAATGCAACTTTTGCTTGAATAACCACCCCAATAACATCAGGGATGGTTCTAATTGGCTCTTGAACAAGGCGCAAAGTTGCAACAAAAGTGAAAACATTATTTGCATGCAAAGGAACATCAAGAAAGTAACATGCCCCAAAGGAAGCAGCAGAGACCAAAACAGGTGAGGACCAAAAGAGAAATGTGTTGTATGCCTTTCTCAATTGCACTGCAGACAACCATTTGAGCTCCACATTCCTTAATCCTTCTATAACATTTTTAAAGTTGGTTTCCCATGCATACAACTTCAGCACCTTCATATTCACAAGAGCCTCAGAACTAGCCCTCAATCTCTCATCTTGTGCCACCATAAGTTTGGTTTGAAACTTGTGCTGTAACTTTGCAAGTGGGGTATTGCAAAGCACTGTGATAACAATCACCACCAATGTGGCAACTGTAGCTAGCCCAACAGCATGGTAAAGTAGTACTAATGAGATACATAGCTGGAAGCTAGTTGTCCATGTCTGGTGAAACCAATAGGGAAATTCTCCAATTCTATAAGCATCCACAGCCACATAATTCATTATCTCACCAGCAGAGTGCATCAATCTAGCAGAATTGGATAACCTCAGTTGCTTTCTATAAATGGCTGCAGTTAGCAGTGACCTAACTTTCACACCAATAAGTCTAGAACGGAAGTACCACTGCCTTTGTGATAGGGATTCTAAAATTTTCATAAGGAAAAGTGATATGGCCAATACAAAACCTTCATATTTGAAACTTTCATTACCCTCAGCAACCAATATAAAGGAATTCAGAAGCAGAGGTCCTGAAGACAGAGCAAGTACCTTTAGCAATGCAAAGAATCCTGATATCAAAATTTCTCTCCAATGGCATAAAATTATTGTCCTCAAAATTGATGGCTGTGAGGAAGAATCCTTCTGTTTCTGCTTGTTCAAGTGATCTAGAAACAACAAATAACAACTTTCTGCTCTATCTTCCTCCCTCAACTTTGGAACATCTTCATCCTGAAGTGTTTTCTCTTTTCCCCTCTTCATCAATGGATTCAGCCACCAAAATGACATCTTACTGAAGAATCCAGCATTGGCAAATAAGGTTACATTTACATAGCTAATAGAATCATTCTTATTGGACTCACCATTCAAAGGGGTGTAAAGGCTTTCATCAATTTCTCTGTCAGTGTCCCTATACTTAGATTCCTTGTATGTACATAATAGCAATAATATTGCCCCTGGAAAAGAGAGAACATCTAAAGCTACCTTGAGAGACAGTTCTCTACTGTTGATTGCATAAAACAAGGATAAAGCACAGAAAACACCAGAAACCAAGAAGATTAGAATAGAGAAAAGCCTTAACCATGTCCTTGGAAGTTGCTTCTTCAACTTAAGACTTATTGTTAAACCCACTAACAACCATGTTAATCCCTGAAAGAATTCTAGCAACCACAAATTAAGAGGCAACAAAGTTTGGCTTTTCCTTAACTTTTCTTCTAAAACCGAAATGCCTAAGAACAAATGCAACAATCCAAGAGCGGCATTGACTGTAGCAGAAACTAGTTGCAAATTTGAATATCTTTGCACCTGTGTTAGACCTTCAAATGGTTTTAATGATGACTTGTGGATCATTATAACTAAGAGCATGATGAGCAGCAACACATCAAAGCAAGATATGAACAAATGGTTGATACATGTGGAAGGATCAATGAGAAACTTAAAATCATAACTGCAAGGCTTTGTTCCACTCTCTGAACAACCAGATTCCCCACAAAACACGCTCCAAAAACCCTCCATTTTCTTTATCTTCCCTTTGCTGCTCAAACTCTGTAAAAAATAGTTTATAATGGAAAAAAAATATTAATTGTACATCTGAGAATATGAATAATTTTCTATTTCTAGTTACTATCAAGAAAGACATTAATTTGGAAAGTCAAATTTGCACATATATACAGTTATTAGTTATCACCAACAAGGAGTAGAAGATATGATAGTTGCCATGGGAAACACCGTGCGCTTTTGTGAATTACAAGAGATAAAAAAAATAGTTGGATGTTCAATTCCTTCTTTGCTTCTTCTTTTTGTTTTGTAGCATAGCATTGTGGAAGTGTTGTTTGTCAAAGACAACATGCGTGGAACGATGGCTGGGTCATAGTGGGAACCGAAAATGAAAGTGAAGAGATAAAGAGTAATAATAAGAAGAAAAAATGTTGTGTGGATGTGGCAGTTTAAACTTTAAAGTTTAAACGATGGATTTCGCACGATGTCGTCATGGCTCACGTCCCTTATTATGTTTCGTAGTTGCCGAGCAACATGTCATGATTAATTTTTTTTTAGTTAATATTTTTTATAAGAAAGAGTTTTTAATTTAATCTCTTAGTGTTTTTTTTAATTATGTCCCTACTCCTAATCGTATGATATTACTATAGGATTTTATTATTTTGTAAGAGACAAATATGATCTATAAAAAATATAATGGGGTACACTTTTTTAGCATTTATTTCCCTGTTTTTAATTATACTTCTGAGTTTATTTAAAAATGCCAATAAATATGGATAGTTATTATTAAAAAAAGTTTAAAAGAGAATAATAGGATTGTGATATGAGCAGTTTACGGGGAGTTTGTTTCAAGTTTTATATTATACTCCTGGGAATAACATTCCTCGGAACCCTATTACCAAGAATGTTATTTTCGGGTAAATTTTCTAAACATGTTTGGTAGATATTTAATATTTCCGGGAATATTTTTAAAATTTGTTTATTTTAAAAATTAAAAAAATTAAAAATAGAAAAAATATAGTAGAATGAGGTGAGAGTGGGAAGTTATTTTTAAAAATAACTTCTATTCCCATGGGAATGTAAGATTCCCACCCCTCACCATGGGAATAAAATGCAACTAAAACATGAATAAATAACTTTCCTGGGAATCAATAATACCCCGGAATACAATTTTTAAAACTTATACCAAATGTGGGAAAGTAACATTCCCAAGTTCACATTCCCGGGAATACTCTTCTGTCACTTGAAACAAACTCCCCCTTACAGAATAAAGTTGAGGCAGTTTAAAAAAGTTTACCAATAATTATTCTCGAGAGTTATAAAAAAAATAAGAAATATTCAGAAATAGCACCTATCTTAATATATATAACCAACGGGATTGGTTCAAGTTGTACATGTTTGTTTCCCTTAGATAAGGTATCGAGTTCGAGTCTTGTCGATGGAAAAAATCCCCGCTGAGAGAGTTAGTCTCACCATGATCGGGGTCGGATCCAGGATTCACTTAAAGGGGGGGCCGGAATATAAAATTACTAAGGGTTCCACTAACAAGTGCGCTAAAAATAATAGTTAAAAAATTAATATATATATATATATAAAATTTTTTATTGGTTTTTTAACCTGTGCAATGTTATATAAGTTAATAAATCAAAAGTAGAAAATTTTATTAGAAAATATAATTATCACAATATTCAATGCATTGATAATATGAAATGTCATATTTTCCAATAAAATCTTTTCATTTTGATTTATTATACCGTGCAACATTGCACAGGTTAGAAAAATCGATTGTTTATTATCAATTACGATATTGATTGCATTATAACAATAAATGTTTCACATATAAAAATTGTTTGTATATGAATGCTTAATCAGTACCCTAAAGACACTCGCTAACATTTTTCTAAATGTTAAATAAAAATTAAATGCATCATATATTTTATCTAAGTTATACATATTTATGTTATAAAATTCATCAAATATTTTTTTAATAAAAAACTCTTAAAGGGGCTAAAAATCTTTTATCTTAATTATTATTTTTTATTATATGTTATATTTAATAGTATAAATGTGTATATTTATATATATAATATATGTTTTTTTGGACAAATATATGATATATTGGAAGAGTGAGTGGGGGAGGGGGCCAGGCCCATCCTTGCCCCCCTTGTATTTTATCCGTCTCTGACCATGATGTGGATGTTCCCGGCTCGAACATGAAATCAACCCATAAATCCCATCCCATAAAAATCCATAAAATGTAGAGTTTAGACATTTTATTTTAAAATACGGAATAATTCTGATTTTTTAGTTTAATCCAATAAAATTTAATACCCATAAAAATTTATAAAAACTCACAAAAATTGGTAAAACCAAGGGAAAAAAGCTATCCTTGAAAAGTTCATAAAAATATAAGGTTGAAATATCTATTTTAGAATTTAAATAACTGCTTTTTATCCCGAATAATAAAATCCGATACCTACATTAGAGATCATAGAAATATAGGGTTGAAACCCTTATTTTATTTTATTTTGTGCAATACCACATGTATTCTCCACGAGAGGCAATCTGTTCGAGTCGGGTAGGACCTCTATGGGCGACAAAGCTCTCTCTCCGAGTATTTAACACAGCTGCATACTCAGGGCTCGAACTCGAGACCAGGTTAAGTGATAACAGTCCCTTACCCGCTGATCCACGTGTTCAGTGATTTAAAAAATATCCTTTATTTTATTATAAAACATGATATAACTGCTTTAGCCCCAAATTTACGGCTCTAGATGCAGCCCCACACTATCCAATCCAAATCTCAGATGCTCAGGTGGATTCAGGTACCAAAACCGGGCAAAAGAAATGATTATTAATCTGATTTCGTGTGGGTCCAATAGGAAACACTAATAATGATCTTGTGAATGCATGGAGCTATAGACCAAAAATATTAAATGCATGGAATTGGAACCAGACCAGTTGACTACAACAAGTCAAGCTGAACAAGTATTTTTTGGGCCCACCAGTGTCTCAGGCGGTGGTGGTCTCAAGTTAAACCAAAAAGTTGCGACCAAAAACAAAGTTAAACCAAAAAGTCGTTTACCAAAAAATAAAAACCACAAAGTCAAGATTTCTTCTAAATACATACAGTGAGTCATGCTTCGGGGCAGATTAAATGCAGATGCAGCACTAACTAATTATTAAGTAGTTTGAGGTTAAATAATCTATATATATATTTATAATAAGTAATAAAATCAGTATGTTTCTTTCCTACATTCAGTCAAAAAAATGTTTATTTATTACATATTTTAATTTTGAGTTGTAAAAATTGGACTAAAATTTTTAAAAACCAAAAATTAAAAATCGCAACCACTCCAAATAAGACTTAAATTAATCAAAATATCTTTACCTTGTGATGTTTGTTAATTCCAATAATTCACTTAACGAAATAAATTTTACTTTTAAATTAATCAAAATTTTCGCAATATTTTCACAAAGTTTCCTGTTTTTAACATCCAAAATTAAAATTAAGCATCTTCTCAAAGTTTCACTAACTAGTATTCAATAATCAAAATTACCAACTCCTGTGTCAAAAACTATACTTACTTTTTTCTTTTTTACCATTTTAAATATTTTCCAGACTTATGTTTTTTATATTGTACTACTTATTTTAATTATTACGCTATTTAGTTTAATTTTTAATAAAATATTTTTTTCTTTATAAAAATTGATAAGAATTCAAAATTTGTAAAAAAAAAAACTATAATTATAATTATCTAAAAATATACTTGACAGATGTGCAATGTGAATAATGTTATTAACACAAAAAAAAGCTAACTTAACTATTTTAGCTAACAACTTTTATGCCTTCAACCAACTTCTAAATTTCAACTACCTTGTGAGCTTGGTTCTGTAAGCTGGTTTTGCTGGACATAGATGTGCAATGTGAATTGTCGCTCCAAAATTGTGTGGCTGTGCAATTATAAACATTCATTGGTAAATAATGCAGGTTTTTAGTGTCAAACAGCTCTATCATATCCTAGAAAGAAATGGTACATTTGAATACTTTTGCATCATCTTTCTGCTAAATCCCTACGCTACTCAGGCCTCAGAGTTTGCCCAAGTATAATAATACATTTTACATCCTATCCTAGTTAAGTTCCTATGTCTGTTTACACTTTCTTGGCTTCTTGTCAATCACACAGAAAGAGACAGAAGGGAAGGGCTACACCAAAAAACATTTTCAGCTTCAATGAGATTCTGCAGACTGAAAATGAGACCAGTATTCTTTGACAAGCTTCCCAAACAACGACCCTTCTCTTTTCATCAAATTCATTGGCTCATCATACTCTACCAGTTTTCCTGAAAATACTACCTTGTCAACTAACTAGAAAATGCTGTTTGATTATATAGTTCGGTCTGAAAAAGTATGTGTTTAATGAGAATGATGAGGCATAGGGTAATTAATATGCAACTTACCATCACTAATGGCAAGGACCTTAGTGCAATCCATCACAGTTGGTATCCTGTGAGCTACTGTGATTACTGTACAATCTGCAAACTCAGTCCTAATGGTTTTCTGCAGAATCAAATCAGTTGCATTATCAATTGATGCAGTTGCTTCATCAAGCACCAATATCTGACTTCTCCTTAGAAGAGCACGCCCCAAACAGAATAACTGTCGTTGTCCCATGCTCCAGTTTGCCCCATCTTCAACAACTGTATAACAGTTTGTTACTAGTCATTAGTAATTAGAAAGGAACAGATCATTGCAAAGTTGTAATAGCAAAACTTGAAAGTGTACCTGAGGAGTCTAAGCCCCCTTCTTTCTCTTGGACAGCCTCTTGCAACTGACACTTCCCAAGAACCTTCATATGGAAACTATAATCAGTCCACATTTTCTATGGAAAGCAGATATAAACAAACAGAAAAGACTTGGTCCAATTATTAACTAAACAATATAACAAAGTCTTTTCCCGCTAGATGGGTCAGCTATATGAATCAAATATACAACGTGCTGAAAAAGAACATAGCAGGTATTACCTCCCATATCTCTTGATCACTGTGTTGAGATAACGGATCCATATTGTATCTGACTGTCCCATTAAAGAGAGTAGGATCCTGAGGTATAATACCAAACCGTGACCTCAAATCATGAAGTCCAATGGAGCAAATGTCAATGCCATCAACTATGATTTTTCCACCTGCTGGCTCCACAAGACGGAATAAAGCACCAATGAGAGTGGACTTGCCACTGCCTGTCCGGCCAACAATACCGATTCTGTGCCCTCCTTCAAATGTGCATGTGATCCCACGGAGTACAAGTGGTGCATCAGGCCTGTATCGTATCTGTTTTGATATCAAGATGCAAATTATGTGTTTCAGTTCAACTCCCATTTAGTAGGACATTATGCAACTACGTTTTAAAATAGTACAAATACCTGCAGTTCATCTATTTCTACTCTACCAGCAACTGGCCAATTTACAGGAGGACGATTTCCTTCTATTACTTCTGGGGCCTCACTTGGTATATGCATATATTGATTTAGCCTCTCCACAGATATTATATAATTTGCTATATCGCATTGATGTTGAATTGAAAATACTAAGGAAGCATTAAGTGAAAGGCCATAAGAGAGAGCCATGCCAATAAATCCTGGAATAACATCAGATGTTGAAATTAAAATACTTGAATAAGGCAGAGTCATGGTTTAAGGGTAAAATTCCATGACTTGTGTGATATTAGAAAACACTAAAAGTGACATTTCAGAGACACTAATAACATAAGTCTCACTCACCAGAGGTGAATGTCCCAGGTGGAAGTACAACCATGCAAAGTGCTGCAGATGCAAGAACAACTGCACTAACTGTTTCTAACCGTTGGATCAGCCACTCATTTGCTGCAAAACTATGGAAAAAAGGACTAGCATTGACATCAATTAGTTCAAGATTCTTAGCAAAAAAACGATTTTCCTCCTCAAAAGCCCTTATTGTCACAGCTCCAGCAACAGATTCAGCAAGATGGTTAGCAACAAATGATTTTGTTGTGCCATTCATCCTCATCAGTTCTTTTGCAGATGCAAAGTAATATTTCTATATAAAAGAAATTTAAAGTTTAGTATGTTTACTTCCCAACAAGCATATTTCAAATTGTCACATACTCATCTCTTGTCAAACATTAGCATTGTATGGTTAAATATTTTGATATTTTCAAATTAATTAAAAAGGTGACACCAAATAATCACTGCATAGAGAAATTGTTCATTACCTGCAAGCGAAATGCAAAATAAATCATTGGTATGGAGACAAACAAGACTTGCCAAGTAACAACTGCTAAAACTGTAAGACTGGCATAACAACTCATAGTAGCTACCACAACAAAAAGAAAGATAAACGGGAGATCAAGATCAACAATGCTGAGATCAGAGGAGACCTAAACAAGGAAACAACAATCAAAACATGAGTACTTCCATTCATTGTATTACAATGCAAGAGGAAAAAAAACCAGTTTAATATGCTTACCCTAGTAAGTATCCTTCCCAAAGGTGTAGAGTCATAAAATGACATGGGTGCACGAAAAAGGGAGTTCAGAAGCTGTAAATATAAAGACTTTGATGATTGAAGGCCCAAAGCAACTGTAAGAAGACTTCTGATCAATAAGAATAATGTTGAAGTAACTCCAATCAACAAGTAAACTAGAATCAATCTCAAAGTGCTAACTTGAGGATTGTCAACATTAGCAGCCATCCATGAGTTTTGCAATATTAGGCCAATCACAAATACAAGGTTGCAAAGAGTAGCCACAGAAAAGTATAGATATCCTTTGTTCTGATTCAGATACTGTAAG
Source organism: Sesbania bispinosa (assembly GCA_026901365.1). Lineage (NCBI taxonomy): Eukaryota > Viridiplantae > Streptophyta > Magnoliopsida > Fabales > Fabaceae > Sesbania > Sesbania bispinosa. The sequence continues at coordinate 597,469 of QLOH01000524.1, read as the reverse complement.
TAAGGCTTGAACCCTTGGTCTCCTTGCTCTCTCTCTTCTTGCTTAATCAATTGATCACCTTTTGATGCTTCAAACTGCTTCTCCTTCTCCACATATGTTTTCCTGATCTCTCTAGCACAATTTGAATGTATATGTGAAGAAGTAGCATCCACAAGCCGGTCAGAACCAGCAGTCTCTTTGTGAGCATTCACAAGGTCTTGAAATTCTTGGCTTGAGGTCAACAAATTGTGATAAGGAGCAGATTGTATGATTTCCCCATCTGACATCAACTGTAAAAAAAGAAATAATTAATTACGTCCATGCATAATTTTCAATTAACCAAAGATAAAAAAGAAATCATAACTTTAAACACATCACAAATTGTAGTGCAATAAAACTTACCAAAACAGAATCAAATGCTGGAAGGAAGTCAACTTGATGAGTCACGAGCAAGACTGTCTTCCCAGCAAGTCCTTCCATAATGTATTCCTATCCAGTTAGAAAGCCATCTATCAGTGCATAACACTTAGGCATCCCCTAAAATTGTAGTGAAATTCAGGGAAGAAACATGTAATTTACACTAAATATTTCTCCTCTATTTTAAGCTCGCCACACTATATTACCATACATCTCTCTATTATACTGGTACCTCTGATTTGTAGCCAAACATTTATCGGTTATTGCTAGGAGACTAATCAATAAGTGTTGGCAAGCATAATAGGAATGCTGGTAACACACTTAATCAACAAATGTTTGAAAAGTAATGAATATACAGAACCTTAAACCCAGATTGTGAAGAAAGGAAGTTGACATTACAGTAAACAAATTTGTGGCAGTTTGTGCATCCACAGCACTAAATGGATCATCCAATAGATATATATCAGCATTCTGGTACAGAGCACGCGCAAGTTGAACTCGCTGCTTCTGACCTCCACTCAAGTTCACCCCCCTTTCTCCTATTTCAGTGAGATCACCATGGGGAAACAACTCAAGATCTTTCACTAGTGAAGATCTATGAAGCGTTTCCTGATATTTTTCAGCATCCATTGCTGATCCAAACAATATATTTTCCCTTATTGTACCTGTCTGTATCCATGCTGTTTGAGAAACATAGGCAAACTTCCCATAAACATCAATCTGTAATTCAGAAAAGATAATCAGATACCTTCTAATCTAATATTACTACTAAAATGAAGGACAGAAAATGCACTCCAGTGAGATAAATTTAAGTTCTAAGTGATATTAAGACACTGCTGGAAGAAAATGGAAATGTCATTTAAACTATAACCAATGGAAATATAAACAATTTATATAAGCAAAAAAGGAATAAAATCTTACAGTTCCCTGAGTACAAGGAACTTCTCTGAGAATTGCTGCTAAGAGAGTTGATTTGCCTGATCCAACCTTTCCACAAATAGCTACCTTTTGTCCAAGTCTAACCTCCAAATTTATTTTTCTCAGTGTTGGCTTTGGTAAATTATCTTCCCATGAAAAGTCAGCATACTTGATTGAAATTGATCCCCTCATATTGTCATCAAAGCACCTCTTACCGACATTTGCATTCTGCAGTTCAGGTGCTTCCAGGAATTTTACAATCCGAGTAAATGCAACTTTTGCTTGAATAACCACCCCAATAACATCAGGGATGTTTCTAATTGGCTCTTGAACAAGGCGGAAAGTTGCCACAAAAGTGAAAACATTATTTGCATGCAAAGGAACATTAAGAAAGTAACATGCCCCAAAGGAAGCAGCAGAGACCAAAACAGGTGAGGACCAAAAGAGAAATGAGTTGTATGCCTTTATCAATTGCACTGCAGACAACCATTTGAGCTCCACATTCCTTAATCTTTCTATAACATTTTTAAAGTTGGTTTCCCATGCATACAACTTCAACACCTTCATATTCACAAGAGCCTCAGAACTAGCCTTCAATCTCTCATCTTGTGCCACCATAAGTTTGGTCTGAAACTTGTGTTGTAACTTTGCAAGTGGGGTATTGCAAAGCACTGTGATAACAATCACCACCAAGGTGGCAATTGTAGCTAGCCCAACAGCATGGTAAAGTAGTACTAATGAGATACATAGCTGGAAGCTAGTTGTCCATGTCTGGTGAAACCAATAGGGAAATTCTCCAATTCTATAAGCATCCACAGCCACATAATTCATTATCTCACCAGCAGAGTGCATCAATCTAGCAGAATTGGATAACCTCAGTTGCTTTCTATAAATGGCTGCAGTTAGCAGTGACCTAACTTTCACACCAATAAGTCTAGAACGGAAATACCACTGCCTTTGTGATAGGGATTCTACAATTTTTATAAGGAAAAGTGATATGGCCAATACAAAACCTTCATATTTGAAACTTTCATTACCCTCAGCAACCAATATAAAGGAATTCAGAAGAAGAGGTCCTGAAGACAAAGCAAGTACCTTTAGCAATGCAAAGAATCCTGATATCAAGGTTTCTCTCCAGTGGCATAAAATTATTGTCCTCAAAACTGATGGCTGTGAGGAAGAATCCTTCTCTTTCTGCTTGTTCAAGTGATCTAGAAACAACAAATAACAACTTTCTGCTCTATCTTCTTCGCGCAACTTTGGGACATCTTCATCCTGAAGTGTTTTCTCTTTACCCCTCTTCATCAATGGATTCAGCCACCAAAATGACATCTTACTGAAGAATCCAGCATTGGCAAATAAGGTTACATTTACATAGCTAATAGAATCATTCTTATTGGACTCACCATTCAAAGGGGTGTAAAGGCTTTCATTTTCACAAATTTCTTTGTCAGTGTCCCTATACTTATATTCCTTATATGTGCATAATAGCATTAATAATGCCCCTGGAAAAGAGAGAACATCTAAAGCCACCTTAAGGGACAGTTCTCTACTGCAGAATGCATAAAACAAGGATAAAGCACAGAAAACACCAGAAACCAAGAAGATTAGAATAGAAAAAAGCCTTAACCATGTCCTTGGAAGTTGCTTCAACTTAAGACTTATTGTTAAACCCATTAACAACCATGTTAATCCCTGAAAGAATTCTAGCAACCACAAATTAAGAGGCAACACAGTTTGGCTTTTCCTGAACTTCTCTTCTAAAACCCAAATGCCTAAGAACAAATGCAACAATCCAAGAGCGGCATTGACTGTAGCAGAAACTAGTTGCAAATTTGAATATCTTTGCACCTGTGTTAGACCTTCAAATGGTTTTAATGATGACTTGTGGATCATTATAACTAAGAGCATGATGAGCAGCAACACATCAAAGCAAGATATGAACAAATGGTTGATACATGTGGAAGGATCAATTAGAAACTTAAAATCATAACTGCAAGGCTTTGTTCCACTCTCTGAACAACCAGATTCCCCACAAAACACACTCCAAAAACCCTCCATTTTCTTTATCTTCTCTTTGCTAGTTTGCTGCTCAAACTCTGTAAAAAATAGTTTACAATGACAAAAAAATATATTAATTGTACATCTGAGAATATGAATTATTTTCTATTACTAGTTACTATCAATATTCTTAGTTAAAAGATATTAATTTGGAAAATCAAATTTGCACATACAGTTATTAGTTATCACCAACAAGGAGTAGAAGATATGATAGTTGCCATGGGCAACACCGTGTGCTTCTGTGAATAACAAAAGATAAAAAAAATAGTTGGATGTTCAATTCCTTCTTTGCTTCTTCTTTTTGTTTTGTAGCATAGCATTATGGAAGTGTTGTTTGTCAAAGACAACATGCGTGGAACAATGGTTAGGTCATAGCGAGAACTGAAAGTGAAAGTGAAGAGATAAAGAGAGTAATAATGTTGTGTGGATGTGGTAGTTTTTAGACTTTAAACGATGGATTTCGCACGATGTGGTAGTTTTTAGACTTTACGTCTTTTCCCAAAATATAATGCTAATAAACATGCACTGAAAAAATTAAAAAAACAGATACATAAACATTATAAAATTATCATAAATCAGGGGTTCATTGCTATAAATGCAAGGATTTTACACTTCTTAACCTTTTTCTTAAAACATATTTTCAGCGAGATTTAAATTTTTCCCAAACAAAAAAATGCGGATAGACAGGCACGACAGTGCCTGTCTATCCGCTAGTAAACTATAAAGGATATTTACCAATCAAAATACATTCCATCGTCTTGGGAATAAAACTTTATCACCCCTCTCATGGGAATAAAAACTGCATTAGCTTGGGAATACATCATTCCTGAAAAAAAATACCCAGAAATAAATTTATAAAATTTATACTAGACAAGGTAATGTTAGATTCCCATCTTCACATTCCCAGAAATATTTTTTTTCTATTGAAACAAACTCCCCCTTATTATGTTTTTTAGTTGCCGAGCAACATGTCATGATTAAAAAAAAATAGTTAAATATTTCTTATAAGAAAGAGTTTTTAATTTAATCTGTTAGAGTATATTTTTTTTTAATTCTGTCCCTACTCCCTATCGTATAATATTGTTATAGGATTTTATTATTTTGTAAGAGACAAATATAAACTATAAAAATATAACGGGGTACACTTTTTTAGCATTTATTTTCTGTTTTTAATTATACTCTTGAGTTTATTTAAAAATACCAATAAATATGGATAGTTATTATTAAAAAAGGTTTAAAAGAGAATAATAGGATTGTAATATTGATATGATAGATATGAACAGTTTACAGAATAAAGTTGAGGCAGTTTAGAAAAGTTTAACGAATAATTATTCTTGAGAGTTATAAAAAAAGAAATATTCAGAAATAGCACCTGTCTTAATATAAATAAAAATATATATTTGGTTGCATCTAGAATTAATAAAATGAGCTAGTCTAATGGGATTGACCCATAAATAAAAATATAGAATTAAACCTTTATTTTAAAAGATAAAATAACTTTAATTTTTTAGTTTAATCTGATAAAACTTATTACCGTAAAAACTTAAAAAACTCACAAAAATTGGTAAAATCAAAGGAAAAAGGACTATCTTTAAAAAGCTTATAAAAGTATAGGATTCAAACATTTATCATAGAAATATAAATAACTGCTTTTTAATCCAGCTAATAAAAATCCCATACGAGCTCCTAAAAATATAGGGTTAAAAACTTCATTCAAATCATGGTTCAAGTGGTACATGTTTGATTCCCTTTAAATAAAGTATCGGGTTCGAGTCTTGTGAATGAAAAAAATTCCCGCGGGGAGAGCTAGCTTCACCATGATGGGAATGTTCCCAACTCAACTGAATTGCCTCATGTAGAGAATATATATGGTTAAAAAAAACTTTATTTTAAAAAAATAAGTGCTTTTAAACCCGGCCAATAAAAATTAGATACCTGTGGGGGTTAATTTTTCAGTTACTACCACCACAAAATACAATTCTGGCAGTCATAACAAGTGCCAGATTACGTGTGTCACAAACTGTTTGTGGCGTTTTTTGCTTGAACGCGGGCAGAACTGTCAGAAATTATTTTTATCCAGTACTAGCAGTCGTAAACCGCCACAAAAGATTTTTTGGCACTTTTAGATAAAAAATTTGCCTTATTTTATTGTTAGTCTGAAACCCCCACATAAACATTAGCTTTAATTTTTTTTCTATTTGCTATTAAAATTGTAATACTGCTTTTTTATCACTATCATGTGATATTATTTAATAATAATTTGATTATATAATTCAAACAAAAAGTAAATAAATTAAAGAAAATAAAAGGTGGATGCGTGTGAAAAGAAACTTCTTATTGCTTCAAAAAGTAAATAAAATAATTGGTTGACTCAACGAATGAAAATTCCTGTATGCTTTTAACCATGGAATGACTAAGAACATGTTACTCTTAACACTGACATTACTATAAGAATTATTTATATATGAAAAGAAAAAAGAAAAGAAATCTTTGTCCTAAAACGCATGGAACTAAACGGGGACAGGAGGAAAATTTTCTCTGACCAAATAACGCTACTATTGATACTACCATAAAACATATATTTGCTACGTTGTTTTTCTTTCTAAAAAAAAGATGCAAAGTTTAAATTACACAAGTGCTGTAACAAACAAGCAAGGGACTGGGTCTAATAAATTATGACAAGAATTTACCTGCATTTCTATAAACACTGCTTGCATCTTCCCATAGATTTCAGAGTTGCTAGCTTTGTGTCTTATGCTTTCCTTGGCACTTTTAACCACCTTTCTTCGGATCAACTGCATTAAAAAATCATCATATTTAATATCCAATTCAATTATGATACATCATACAAATCCAATACTCATTTTGCCCACCTGTCTCTTGAGAACAGCCAGGGTCTTGGTATGCATAGGAGATTGAGGCAGAACTCCATTTGAAGGGGGTAAGCCAATTAATACACAAAGCAAAGTCTAAAATTTTTTCATCCAGAATAAAACATTAATTCTGATTATATCATAAATGTGAATGACAATAAAAACAATTCAGTACAAGAGAGTTATATACCATGAATCCTAGCAACAATATGTCATAATGATATGCAGAAGGCTTCCTGAGATTGAATTCCTTTTGTTGTGCCATTTGGGAAGCAACAGTGGTCAAAGAAGTAAAGCTCTGCTATCATTAAATTATTAAGACTATGATTAATTCTTAAATTCTTAAATTATTAATTCTTAAAAATTGCAGCTAGCTAGCACTACTGGTTTTTTTACAGGTAGGCTCGAAAACAAGTTGTGCATCTTCAACCGGGCTGTTACAAGCCTCATAGGGAATAGATTCACATAGGAGAAACTACAAATTATCAAATACTATATATACAAATAAGACAAGGTTTCAACTCACTAAATTGTATTTTCTATGATGCAAAAAGCATTTGAAATGAAAAACTGGTAGCTTACCAACATTCCTTTCAAAATTGATAATGGAATATGAGATGAAACCAAATACTATTGTTTGAACAGCTCCCCTGTTATGAAAATATAGATAAAATTGCAATAAACAATTCAAAATTATAATATAATGTTTATAAAATCATAATTAAGAAAAAAAACCATAAAATAGGTGCTGTATAAAATTTTAATTTACCTATGAATAAGTAAACTATTTTCTATTTTTTTAACCTATCATATATATATAGATATAAATGTTTTTGTTGGTTTTATATGGTGCTGTTAGTATTTGAGGACTTAACATCTCCATTCATATAATATGACCTATGGTATATATGTGCATCTCGCTTAAGTTTGATTCTATTTTAAAAAAATTTAAAGAAATAAACTTGTACATTTATAATTAATTATAACGTTTTAAGGTTATAATCAAATAAAGGTTCTATAGCTCAGGGAATCCCACCAACCTGTGAAATCAAATAATCCATCTATCATTTTTGGCTTGTTGAGATAGTTTTGTTCAATTCCTTGCTTACCAAATACAATGTGGCTATGAACTCCATATCTGGTCTAAGCATCCATGTTTTCAGACTTGTCTCTGCCATCAGCAACTAGTTAGAATGAGTAGAAAAACTTAACAAAAGAACGTTACAAAGAGTAAATTATCTAAAAACTTTAAGGTGTTAAATTATTTGTCATTATCAAAATCATGATAAAATTCAAGATCAACAATTAAAATTTAAACGTTATGGGGAAATATTGTCCTGAGCAAGAATTGAAATTCATACCCGATAGCATAGGCTTCTCCATGGTTGCTTGCTTTTGAAACAGAAAGGTGGCTCTGCAAGAAAGGGAGAAAGCGTGAGAAAGAGATAACTACCAGAGAGAAAATGAAAATTAAGGGAAACGTGATTCACCTGAAGACTTGAATCAAGCTTCCCTGACAAGGCCCAAAGAAGTGTGGTCTTTCCTGAACTTGATCCCACTAACATCTTTAAGAATAGTCACATGTTTCTTTTTGCTTGGGATGATGTGTAGCAAATTCAGGAAACCCTGTAAGACCAAATAGTGAAATGTTGTGAGACTAACTGCTGAAGCTGAACAGAGCAAAGAAATGGAAAAGCCAAAAGTTGATGAATCCATACCTCAATTACATTAGTAGCAGCATTAATGAAACTAGGCAAAGCTCTACTTCCCACAAAAGCCTCAGCCTCAATATTGAGGTGCTCATATCGAACTTCTGGAATATCAAGCCCAACTCTAAAAGGGGAAAAATATGAGCTTATTTAATTATTTGACAAGCTAAAGTACTTACTAACTACTTGCTTCATGAAACACACACACACACACATATACCTGTAGTGAAATATTCATGCGGCCATTATTTAGAGGCAAATTGGGGGTTGAAGGATAGTAGAAACTTGCTTCCTTAGGAGAGTCATCACAGGGTTTTGGAAAGATGGCTTGAAATTTACAAATTCTTTAATAACGTTAAAGCCATCTCCGGATGCTTGACCACCGCCCAGTGGCAGTAGGCTGTAAGGGTGGGGATGAGGACACATAGCACAAGCCTGATGACGTTCATCCATCAAATATTGTAGCCTTTGTAGATGTATATCAGAAGAAGTGATAGAGAAAGTACGGTGCTTAGTTTGAGCAGCAACAAGTTGGTTAATTGCATTGTGACACTTTGTGAAGAGCCAGTCAAGAGTATTGCTTGGTTTTTGAAGCAAAGCAGCAGCACAATAGTGATATGGGAACATAGGAGGAGCAGCAAGAGGGTCACAGTACTTACAAAGGAGGGTAGTGTTACTTGCAAAAGCATTCTCAGGAGGATCAACAAAAACAATGATTAAATCAGCATTCTGAGGAGATGTCTCTCAATCGCTCTCTCTGCTTGTTCATCCTTTAAATCAGAGCCTTTTAGCCAAACCAAGCTTCTCAAAATTAAATAATCTCACTGTTGTTTAACAGAGAAACTGAGATATACAACCATGGGTTAGGTGAAGTGATAGTTGAAAATTTCTCGTACATCTCAACAATAGGTGTTAGCATTAGAATTAAGAAGAGCATTTAATATGTTACACTTGGATTGGTTCTCCTAAGTTTATGTTTTTAGAAGTTATAATAAAGTATATGTTTTAATTGTATCTCATAACAAATCTATGACTTGTCAAGGTAACAGGAAGTTGTCATACCCAAATAGGAAGTTTCCATACAATTAAATTACTTTTTTCCTTTGTCATACTCAAACAAACAAACTGATTAAACAACTTGTCTAGGCATATAAGCTCTGCAACAACAAAGTTGAGAAAGGCACAAAGTGGGTTCAGAATTGACAATAAAGAGATTGAATGATAGCAACAATAAAGCAGATTTGGGAATCAATTGAATTGTATCCATAGTCAATAATTCAATATTTAATATCAATAATAAAAGCAGATTCAACAATTAGAGAAAATCAAATCATCATGACCATTATAAAAAAGTTATTGTTAATCTGCCTAATCCATTTTTTTTGGTATAACACTGTATTGTTTTGGTTTAAGAACCAGTAATTATTTGCAAGAAGATATTTTCATTAGCTGATTTATTATGAAATTTTATATGAAAAGAAGCATCACAATCCATTTACCTCCATGGCAATAGCATTACACAGAAGTAGAGTCACAAGAAACTGGTGTTTCTTTTGAACCGCAGGAGGTATAACCACTGAATGCACACACACAAACTCTTAGATAAAATTCCATTGTTAACAAAGTAAAGCACATAGATAATTGACCATTCAAAATTTCGTAATCCAATAATACCGAAAGCAACTTGAGCGAAATTGAGCAAAAAGCTGAAATCACAAAGGCAAAACAGAGGAAGATGATTGAGATTGCTGGAAGATACCAAAGCCATGGTGGCCGCGATTTCCTAGGAGAGGAAGACGTGGAAGATTCCATAAAGCGACAACGGAGCATCGTTGATGTCTCACCACTAGTTTGAGGGTTCCGTGAAGTCAAGGGCGGCCACGGCTATCACTGCCTCCGCCGAAACGCCTTTCGCCACCATGAATGAATACTGTAGGTTTGGGAATTGGCGATTGTGATACAAAGATCTTTTGCCATCTATCGCAACATGAACTTCTCCATTGTCATGGCCAAGCTCTCCGTCACCAACGACGAGAGCGAAATCCAGTGATCGATAGAAGAGGAATTTGGAATTGCAGAGTGGGAGGCGTTTTGAGGGAGAAAATGAGAAGGTTAGGGTTTGGAGAGATTTGAGAGAAGAAAAAGTGAGTGAAAGGAAGAGGAAAAAGGTTATCTGCGTGCAATAACAATTCTAAAAATTTTGTGTAACTTAATGCCAGAACGTGTTTTAAAAAATTAAGAAAATATAAAAAAATTGTGGCGGCTATAAGCCTCTTGAATGACTTAAACTGCCAGAAAAGTAAATAATTTATGGCATCTATAGTGAACACCGAACAGTACATAATTTACCGGCGATTTTTATTAAGTGCCAGAAAATAATTGCCAGTAAATCACAGTTTTTTTAGTAGATAACCCCAAATTTACGGCTCTAGGATGCAGCCCCACATTATCCAATCCATTTCTCAGATGCTCAGGTGGATAAAGGTACCAAAACTGGGCAAAAGAAGTAATTATTAATCTGATTTCGTGTGGGTCCAATAGGAAACACTAACGATCTCGTGAATGCATGGAGCTATAGTCCAAAAATATTTAATGAATGGAATTGGAACCAAACCAGTTGACTACAACAAGTCAAGCTGAACAAGTATTTTTGGGCCTACCACTACCAGTGTGAGTGTCTCAGGCGGTGGTCTCAAGTTAAACCATAAAGTTCCGACCAAAAACAAAGTTAAACCAAAAAGTCAAGATTTCTTCAAAATACAGTGAGTCATGCTTTGGGGCAGATTAAATACAGATGCGTGTTAACTACTCTCGTCCGGTACTATTTATAAGACAATGATTGAAACTTTTCAACGGTCTTATTTATAAGACAAAGTGCATAAATCTAGAAGCATTTATTGTTTTTTTTCTCATATTTGCCCTTGTTAACCATTAAATGTTTTAAGGTGACACAATTATCATGGTAATGAAGTTTAATTTTAAATAGGGGTAAACTTGTAATCTTATAGAGTAATTTCTTGAAAATCAACACATTAATTACTTTTCATAGTGTGTTTTTTTGTCTGAATTATCTTATAAATAGAACCGAAGGGAGTAATTATTAAGTAGTTTGAGGTTAAATAATCTATATATATATGAGGAGGGTTATAATTACACCGGTGTAAGTTACACCAAGTATTACACCGCTAATAACTACAAATCAAATATGTTTTTTAGTAATCCAACCGTTAAATTATGTTTGTTCATCATCATTATTATATGTGCCAAATTTCGTAAAATTTTGACACTAATAACTTGATAATCAAATGGTTGGATTTTTCATATATTTCAAATGTATATATAACGTTAATATTGAGACATCTCAATGGCATATCAAATAATTTCGGATTAATGTAAAATTTTATATGTATGATCTATATGATAGTAACTTTCAATCCAACGGTGGATTATTTAATACAATGATCCGTTAAAAATATATTCAGTGGTGTAACACTTGGTGTAACTTACACCGGTGTAATTATAACCCTCCTCTATATATATTTATAATAAGTAATAAGTTCAGTATGTTTCTTTGCTATATTTCGTCAAAAAAATTACTTACTTTTTTTCTTTTTATCATTTTAAATATTTTCCAGACTTATGTTTTTTATATTGTACTATTTATTTTAATTATTACTCTATTTAGTTTAATTTTTAATAAAATATTTTATCTTTATAAAAATTAATAAGAATTCAAAATTTGTAAAAAAACTAAAATTATAATTATCTAAAAATATACTTGATAGATGTGCAATGTGAATAATGTTATTAACACAAAAAAAAGCTAACTTAACTATTTTAGCTAACAACTTTTATGCCTTCAAGGCTTCAACCAACTTTTAAATTTCAACTACCTTGTGAACTTGGTTCTGTAAGCTGGTTTAGCTGAACATAGATGTGCAATGTGAATTGTCGCTCCAAAATTGTGGCTGTGCAATTATAAACATTCATTGGTAAATAATGCAGGTTTTTAGTGTCAAACAGCTCTACCATATCCTAGAAAGAAATGGTACATTTGAATACTTTTGCATCATCTTTCTGCTAAATCCCTACGCTACTCAGGCCTCAGAGTTTGCCCAAGTATAATAATACATTTTACATCCTATCCTAGTTAAGTTCCTACGTCTGTTTACACATTTTCTTGGCTTCTTGACAATCCCACAGAAAGAGACAGGAGGGAAGGGCTACACCAAAAAACATTTTCAGCTTCAATGAGATTCTGCAGACTGAAAATGAGACCAGTATTCTTTGACAAGCTTCCCAAACAACGACCCTTCTCTTTTCATCAAATTCATTGGCTCATCATACTCTACCAGTTTTCCTGAAAATACAAATTCAGAAATTTTACTTTCTTCCAAGAAAATAGCTAAAGGATCAAATGTTTTCTCCACAACATGTCATAAATGTTCACATGTCCAATCAAGTACCTTAAAACTTTAGGTGTTATAATTTAGGGTGATTAAAGCTGAAATGCTAAATAATTAAATCTACTACATCATATTTTATTACCCTCTCTAACTAGGTGGACTCAATAAGACCCTCTGCTCAACAACAACCTATATTTTCTGTTGGTCAAACAGAGTGGTATATTAGAGTTCTCATGAGGAACAGATGAACAGCCTTACTTGTCCCCATAGTCCCATACCTTGTCAACTAACTAGCAAATGGCTGTTTGATTATATGGATCGGTCTGAAGAAGTATGTGTTCAGTGAGAATGATGAGGCATAGGGTAATTTAATTAATATGAAACTTACCATCACTAATGGCAAGGACCTTAGTGCAATCCATCACAGTTGGTATCCTGTGAGCTACTGTGATTACTGTACAATCTGCAAACTCAGTCCTAATGGTTTTCTGCAGAATCAAATCAGTTGCATTATCAATTGATGCAGTTGCTTCATCAAGCACCAATATCCGACTTCTCCTTAGAAGAGCACGCCCCAAACAGAATAACTGTCGTTGTCCCATGCTCCAGTTTGCCCCATCTTCAACAACTGTATAACAGTTTGTTACTAGTCATTAGTAATTAGAAAGGAACAGATCATTGCAAAGTTGTAATAGCAAAACTTGAAAGTGTACCTGAGGAGTCTAAGCCCCCTTCTTTCTCTTGGACAGCCTCTTGCAACTGACACTTCCCAAGAACCTTCATATGGAAAAGCTACAATCAGTCCACATTTGCTATGGAAAGCAGATATAAACAAACAGAAAGACTTGATCCAATTATTAACTTAATACTATAACAAAGCCTTTTCCCACTAGATGGGTCAGCTATATGAATCAAACGATATACTATAGAACATGCTGACAAAGAACATAGCAGGTATTACCTCCCATATCTCTTGATCACTGTGTTGAGATAATGGGTCCATATTGTATCTGACTGTCCCATTAAAGAGAGTAGGATCCTGAGGTATAATACCAAACCGTGACCTCAAATCATGAAGTCCAATGGAGCAAATGTCAATGCCATCAACTATGATTTTTCCACCTGCTGGCTCCACAAGACGGAATAAAGCACCAATGAGAGTGGACTTGCCACTGCCTGTCCGGCCAACAATACCGATTCTGTGCCCTCCTTCAAATGTGCATGTGATCCCACGGAGTACAAGTGGTGCATCAGGCCTGTATCGTATCTGTTTTGATATCAAGATGCAAATTATGTGTTTCGGTTCAACTCCCATTTAGTAGGACATTATGCAACTACGTTTTAAAATAGTACAAATACCTGCAGTTCATCTATTTCTACTCTACCAGCAACTGGCCAATTTACAGGAGGACGATTTCCTTCTATTACTTCTGGGGCCTCACTTGGTATATGCATATATTGATTTAGCCTCTCCACAGATATTATATAATTTGATATATTGCATTGATTTTGAATTGAAAATACTAAGGAATTGTTAAGTGAAAGACCATAAGAGAGAGCCATGCCAATAAATCCTGGAATAACATCAGATGTTGACATTAAAATACTTGAATAACGCAGAGTCATGGTTTAAGGGGGAAAACCATGACTTGTGTGATAATAGAAAACTCTAAAAGTGACATTTCAAATACACTAAGATAAGTCTCACCAGAGGTGAATGTCCCAGGTGGAAGTACAACCATGCAAAGTGCTGCAGATGCAAGGACAACTGCACTGACTGTTTCTAACCGTTGAATCAGCCACTCATTTGCTGCAAAACTATGGAAGAAAGGACTAGCATTGACATCAATTAGATCAAAATTCTTTGTGAAAAATCGATCTTCCTCCCCAAAAGCCCTTATTGTCACAGCTCCAGCAACAGATTCAGCAAGATGGTTAGCTACAAAGGATTTTGTCGTGCCATTCATCCGCATCAGTTCTTTTGCAGAAGCGAAGTAATACCTCTGTATAAAAGGAATATTTTTACTTTAGACCTTCTAACAAGCACAATTTAAATCTATGAAAAATGATTAAAATGTTACCAGAAAAAAAAAATAACAAAAAACTTTCCATGTTATGCAATGAGTTAGTGCCCCCACCCCCAAACCACTCATTTAAAAGTTCTTGATGAAAACTCAATACTAACATAAAATTAAGAATAAAAAATAAAAGTATAAACTCAAAATAAATTGGCATCAATTAAAATTTAACGTAAACTTGAACTTTTCTAAACATTAAAGAAAAATACAAGGCATGCTTTCTAATGCTTATTATGTACTTTATGCTAATAGCAGGACAGCAAAACATTTGCAAATACTGATTTTCTATATTCCACATTTATTTCTCTAGTGATCTGACTTTCAGGAACCATATTATGAATTTATTTACGATTATTTTCTGGTGAACAAAATTTCCTGTGTATTAACATGAGGCCATCCATTTCCTGTACACATGTTTTCCTGCATAAGTGGAATCCTGTACATAAGTGGAATCCTGACTGCATCAGACCTTTTCAGTAGCTAGCATAAATTTCAAAATTTTCAGGATAGAATGAGTTTCAAAATCCTAAATTGTCCAAAAATATAGGTATGAAGTTTATGTTATGTCACGTAGTCGTCTGCTGTCAAAATATAGCCTTTCATGGTTAGATATTATGATATTCTCAAATTAATTAAAAAGTGACACCGAATCATCACTGCAAGGTAATTCAAAGAGGAATTTGTTCATTACCTGCAAGCGAATTGCAAAATAAATCATTGGTATGGAGACAAACAAGACTTGCCAAGTAACTACTGCTAAAACTGTAAGACTAGCATAACAATTCGTAGTAGCTCCCACAGCAAAAAGAAGGCCAAATGGGACATCGAGATCAACAATGCTGAGATCAGAGGAGACCTAAACAAATAAAAATGAATCAACAACACATTAGTACTTCCATTCATTGCATTATACTGCGAGGGTAAGAAAAAAACCATTTAATATGCTTACCCTACTAAGTATCCGTCCCAAAGGTGTGGAGTCATAAAATGACATAGGTGCTCGAAAAAGGGAGTTCAGTAGCTGTAAAAATAAAGACTTTGATGATTGAAGGCCCAAAGAAACAGTAAAAAGACTTCTCATCATTAAGAATATTGTTGAAGCAACTCCAATCAACAAGTAAACTAGAATCAATTTCAAAGTGCTGACTTGAGGATTGTCAACATTAGCAGCCATCCATGAGTTTTGCAATATTTGGCCAATAACAAATATAAGGTGAGAAAGAGATGCAATGGAGAAGTATATATATCCTTTGTTCTGATTCAGATACTGTAAGTAAGGCTTGAACCCTTGGTCTCCTGTCTCTCTTTCTTCTTGCTTAATCAATTGATCACCTTTTAATGCTTCACTCGGCTTCTCCTTCTCCACATATATTTTCCTGATCTCTCTAGCACAATTCGAATGTCTCTTGGAAGAAGTAATATCCACAAGCCGATCAGAACCAGCAGTCTCTTTGTGAGCATTCACAAGGTCCTGAAATTCTTGGCTTGATGTCAACAAATGGTGATAAGGAGCAGCTTGTATGATTTCCCCATCTGACATCAACTGTAAACAAAGAAGTAATTATGTCCATGCATAACATTCAGTTAGCTGAAGATTAAAAAAAGTCATAACTTTAGTCATTACAAATTTACAACTATGGATAAAAGATAAATGGAAAGAACAATGACATAACCAGTGCTTTAAGATGTATGGAATTACCAAAACTGAATCAAATGCTGGAAGGAAATCAACTTGATGAGTCACGAGCAAAACTGTCTTCCCAGCAAGTCCTTCCATAATGTATTCCTGTTCAATTAAAAAACCATCTATCAGTAAATAACACTAATCACAATGAAATTCAGGGATGAATTTTTCATTAAATATTTGGGTAAATTAGAGCAAAATTTACATCACGTTTATTTTATCCTTACCATCAAGTTGAATAAACTAACTTGACTTTTTTTATGAACCAACCTTCCTCAACTATAAGTGAAAATCTTAACATTTTAATTTATTCTATCTGAAGTTCAATTTTTTTTTTCAAAATTTGGTGATAAAAAATGAATTTTAAGAGGACAAATTTAAAAATTATTAAACTAATGTTAGGAGTGTTAAGTATTAAAAAATTTGAGGGGAACCAATTAAAATAAATGAACCAGAACACACACACACTTTTAATAAGTAAGCAAACTTTTACTGGTTATTGCAAGGAATATATGTTTGGTGTTCAATAAGCATAATCATAGCCAACAAATGGTTGAAAAATAATGAACCAGAACACACACACACACATATAGAAGGAAAGAAGTATGTGATAAAGATATATAAACTGAACCTTGACCATAACAATATAAACACAATATGTGAAGAAAGGATGTTGTCATTACCTTAAACAAATTTGTGGCAGTTTGTGCATCAACGGCACTAAATGGATCATCCAAGAGGTATATATCAGAACTCTGATAGAGAGCACGGGCAAGTTGAATTCGTTGTTTCTGCCCTCCACTCAGGTTAACCCCTCTCTCTCCTATTTCAGTGAGATCCCCATAGGGAAATAACTCAAGGTCCTTCACTAGTGAAGACCTATGAAGGGTTTCCTGATATTTTTGAGCATCCATAGCTGATCCAAACAATATATTTTCCCTTATCGTTCCTGTCTGTATCCATGCTGTTTGAGAAACATAGGCAAATTTCCCATAAACATCAATCTGTAATTAAGAAAAGATAATCAGATACCTTCAAATATTACTACTTAAATGAAGGACAGAAAAATACATTCCAGTAAAAAAAATTATGTGCTAGGTGATATAACACTGCTAGCAGAAAATGGAAATGTCATTTAAGTTATAACCAATGAAAGTATCAAAAAGTTTATATAGCAAAAAAGGAACAACATCTTACTGTCCCCTGAGTATTAGGAACTTCTCTGAGAATTGCTGCTAAGAGAGTTGATTTGCCTGAGCCGACCTCTCCACAAATAGCTACCTTTTGTCCAGGTCTAACATCAAAATTTATGTTTCTTAGTGTTGGCTTTGGTAAATTATCTTCCCATGAAAAATCAGCAGACTTGATTGAAATCGAGCCCCTCATATTATCATTAAAACACCTCTTCCTGACATTTGCATTCTGTAGTTCAGGTGCCTCCAGGAATTTTACAATACGGGCGAATGCAACTTTTGCCTGAATGACCACCCCAATAACGTCAGGGATGGTTCTAATTGGATCTTGAACAAGGCGTAAAGTTGCCACAAAAGTGAAAACATTATTTGCATGCAAAGGAACATTAAGAAAGTAACACGCCCCAAAGGAAGCCGCAGAGACCAAAACAGGTGAGGACCAAAAGAGAAATGTGTTGTATGCCTTTCTCAATTGCACTGCAGACAACCATTTGAGCTCCACATTCCTTAATCCTTCTATAACATTTTTGAAGTTGGTTTCCCAAGCATACAACTTCAGCACCTTCATATTCACAAGAGCCTCAGAACTAGCCTTCAATCTCTCATCCTGTGCCACCATTAGTTTGGTCTGAAACTTGTGTTGTAACTTTGCAAGTGGGGTATTGCAAAGCACTGTGATAACTATCACCACCAAGGAGGCAATTGTAGCTAACCCAACAGCATTAAAAAGTATTACCAATGAGATACATAGCTGGAAGCTAGTTGTCCATGTCTGGTGAAACCAATAGGGAAATTCTCCAATTCTATAAGCATCCACAGTCACATAATTCATTATCTCACCACCAGAGTGCATCAATCTAGCAGAATTGGATAACCTCAATTGCTTTCCATAAATGGCTGCAGTTAGCAGTGACCTAACTTTCACACCAATAAGTCTGGAGCGGAAGTACCACTGCCTTTGTGATAGGGATTCTATGACTTTTGCAAGGAAAAGTGATATGGCCAATACAAAACCTTCGTATTTGAAACTCTCATTACCCTCAGCTACCAGTATGAAGGAATTCAGAAGCAAAGGTCCAGAAGACAGAGAAAGTACCTTGAGCAATGCAAAGAATCCTGATACCAAGATTTCTCTTCGGTGGCATATAATTATCGTCCTCAAAACAGATGGTTGTGAGGATGGATCCTTCTGTTTCTGCTTGTTCAAATGGTCTAGAAACTGCAAATAACAACTTTCTGCTCTATCTTCCTCCCGCAACTTTGGGACATCTTCATCCTGAAGTGTTTTCTCTTTACCCCTCTTCATCAATGGATTCAGCCACCAAAATGACATCTTACTGAAGAATCCAGCATTGGCAAATAAGGTTACATGGCTTATAGAATCATTCTTATTGGACTCACCATTTAAAGGTGTGTAAAGGCTTTCATCAATTTCTCTGTCAGTGTCCCTATACTTAGATTCCTTGTATGTGCATAATAGCAATAATATTGCCCCTGGAAAAGAGAGAACATCTAAAGCTACCTTGAGAGACAGTTCTCTACTGTTGATTGCATAAAACAAGGATAAAGCAGAGAAAATACCAGAAACCAAGAAGATTAGAATAGAAAAAAGCCTTAACCATGTTCTTGGAAGTTCTTTCGACTTAAGACTTATTGTTAAACCCACTAACAACCATGTTAATCCCTGAAAGAATTCTAGCAACCACAAATTAAGAGGCAACGCAGTTTGGCTTTTCCTCAACTTCTCCTCTAAAACCCAAATGCCTAAAAACAAATGCACCAATCCAAGAGCACTATTGACTGTGGCAGAAACTAGCTGCCAATTGGAATATCTTTGAACCCGCATTAGACCCTCAAATGGTTTTTTTAATGATGACTTCTGCATCATTATAAATAAGAGCATTATGAGCAGCAACACATTAAAGCAAGATACCAACAAATGGTTCATACACGCGGAAGGATCAATGAGAAACTTAAAATCATAACTGCAAGGCTTTGTTCCACTCTCTGAACAACCAGATTCCCCACAAAACATGCTCCAAAAACCCGCCATTTTTCTTTATCTTCTCTTTACTTCTCAAACTCTGTAAAAAAACATAAAGGGCAACAAAATATGCCTTTGTTAAGAAAACCTCTGTCCTAAAACTTGGATATTATTTAAACCTAAAAGTAGTTCATCAACAAGCTTTAGCAAAAGAAACACACTTGAAAACTTGGATATTACCCCAGTTGATTTTTCAGAGTAAAAACAGTGATAAAACAAAGTCAATAACAAAATAAATATTAATTTTACATCTCAGAATATGAATAATTTTTCTCTTACTAGTTACAATCAAGACTCTGACTTAAAATTGAAATTCATTTGGGAAGACAAATTTGCACATACAGTTATCAGTTATCACCAACAAGGGGTTGTAGATATAACCGTAGCAAGCCAGAGTGGGCAACACCATGTGCTTCGGAAAATTGATTTCAGCATTGTCATTGGTGAGAAACCCAAAAGCCTTGATGATGAGAGAGGATCAGAAGATTCTACACGCATCAATGAAGACACATACAAAAGAACAATATCTCTCTCAGACACTGACACGAAATGCCCTGTTTCTGTTTGTATGGTTTGCGTTTTACTGGCTAATGGAAGAAAAAGAAAAAGAAAAAGAACCATTAAATAATAATAATGAAGAATGCGTCTGAAAATACAAGAATGTAAAACGAGTTATTTGAAACATTAATAGAAGAAAAAGCGGAATAAAGGCGAATAAACAAACCTGTAACAAGCGAAGCCTGAAATAATCGGTGCGCCAACGGATTTGGTGTTCGAATGAGAGTGTGTTTTTTGTCTGTTAGCAAAATCGTGAGGGATAATCTTGTGCGTTTAAATAACACAAGAGAAAAGAAACAAACAATAGTTGGAAGTTCAATTCAATTCCTGCTTTGCTTCCTCTTTTAATTTGTTTTTAAGTTTTGTGAAAGTGATGTTTATCAAAGAGAACATGCATGGAATGGATGGTGTTCTGTTTGGGGATTGAACGTGAAAATGAAGAGAAGAAGAAGAAGATGCAGAGTGCGAGTGGTGGTTTAAACGGTGGACATTGAACGGAGGTGAGTGAGTGAGTGCATAACTACATATACAGAGATGGGAACGGTGTCGTCATGGCTCACGTCTTTTATTATGTTTCTTTTTGTTGCGGAGCAAGATGTCTACAATTTTAATAATTCCTATATATAACATTTATTTTTAATTTTTTCCTTAGAAAGATAAAGAAGAGTTTTTAGTTTAATATTTAAGCATCATTATTTTTTGGGAAATATTCTCTCAGATCTCCAAGATGAGGTTTGAAGGAAAGAGATAGATGAAAAAAAAACGAAAAGAGAGGTGAGACATATAATAAGTGGTGTGTTATGAAAGGAAAAAAGAAATTAAAAAAATAATGTGTAGAAGAGAAAAAGTATGAAAAAAATTAAAATTGTTATTTTTTATGGTGTCACCCACTCCCCCCATATGCAATTGTTATGATTAACTATTAACTCTAACATGTAATAACAACACACAACAATCAAATTTAAAATGATTACATGTGTAAGGATTGAACTGTCACGTGCCTGATACACAAATTAAGTTAATAGATACACCACTTACTTGCTGTTTGGTTTATTTATATAAAGAGAAAGGGAAGGGAGATAGAGAAAAGATAAGCAGTAGAAATAGAGGTTGTTATTAGAGAAGTAGAATAGAGACACACTGGTGAAACTTGAATGAAAATTTTGAGGGAGCTGAAATAAATGTTTTAATGCATAAATATATATATATATAATATTATACATTAATTGCATTTTTATTTCTTTAATTTAAATTGTGTAAATAGGTCAAATCGTCATTGGGGCCTACAGTCTAGCCTAGCCTATTTAAGTTTTAATTTGTCTTAATTCATTTAATAAAAAATCATGCTTAGACTTTTAAAAAAAAAACTTTTTAAATAAGTCAAACTTAGCAAGTCAACCTATTTATAAATTATTGTATTATTTTTAATAAAAATATAAATATTATATATGTGATAAAATAGTGTACTAATATATAACTTTTTAATTTCTCTCGTTGGCCTAGTTAGAGATAGGTTTGTTGGTCTAATTAAAGGTCTAATATTAAAGTAAGTTTATTAGTCCGTAAATATACTAGCCTATTTAGATATAGGGTCATTGACTTATTTAAGTGTCATAATATGAAATAGGCCTTTAAATAGACTACTAAATTAGAACAGACTTTAAAAAAGGGTAGGTTAGGTCTAACAAATGGTCTATGACAAAATGCAATGTCATGGGTCATGAAAATATAAAGAAGATTAGACTTGGGTCTTGCAAAGCCTGACTTGGATCGGTCGACTTATTTCAACCTTACCCAGGCTCATACCGCTCCGGCAGCAACTTCAATATGCATTTTCTTACTCGTTGGGCAATATATTCATACTCGTGACTATTACCCACACTTTAATTAAGTATAAAATTAATAGATCAATTAAGATTGAAAATATCATTAAAAAATGACTATATAACTCAATTAAAAAATTACTAAAAAATATAAAAACATAACCATAAAACATAAGGAATATAATCATTTTACTAAATTTAAATGTAACGTACTAAGATTTTTAAATATAACACAATGTAATATTCAAATATTGATTAAATATTAAAATAAACTTCCAAGCAAAACAAATTTGGACAATATGTGCAGAAATTTTCCAATATTTATAAAAAATGATAAATATTAATTAGTTAAATATCATATATAATTCAGATAATAATAAATAATAATATATAAACAATTCCATATATGTGTGCGCATATAGATATAAGACAGATTGGGCACTATAATGTTATATATATCCACATTCACCCCTATTAAATTTTTTGAGTAATATATTGTTCATATACTCGAGTTCATACCCGTTTATTGAGTACTCACCTAATTCAGTGCCGGTGCCCACAAAAATTTGAGTCCAATTACAGTTCTAATGAATAAATTAAAAAAATTGTGTAAAGACCAATTAAAAAAAAAATGTTGGGTAAAAATTCAAAATATATTTTAACCAAACTTTTTCAAATAAGAAATTAATATTAGCACTTATATTGTTATAAACTTAATTTTAATACATTACTAATTAGTATAAAAGAATATTTTTACATTATATTATTATTATTTTATGTAGAAATTTTAGGATAAGGGGATGATGCTCCAGTCCAAGGTAGGAAAAACCTTCGGGCTCAAAGAATATTTACAGAGTATTTTACATTTACCTCACTCTAAGGAGACAAGTGGAGACTCAAACTCTGCGACTTGAATGCTAGATTCTGTCTTGCTCAACTCGACCAACTCATTTAGGGGGTTTTTACATTATTATTTATAATAATGTATTATCATGTATCATTTTTTTTTTTGGTAAAGTTAAAATTTAGGATGAGGAGTGGTGCTTCAGTCCAAGACAAGAAAGCCTCATGCTCAAAGAGTACACTTACATTTACCTCACCCCAAGAAGATGAGTGGTGGTTCGAACCTGCGATCTGTCAAGTGCGAGACCCTATCTTACTCCATTCGACCAACCCCTTTTCGTTTTATCATGTATAATGACATAAAATTTTGAATGGCATATAATGAAGATGTACTTTTAGTTGAATTTATTTATTATAAATATAATAATTTATTGTTAATTCGTCCCACACATTCCCTTCCTCTTAACCTTTCTTCCCACCTCTAAATCTCATATACCTATTTTCCTCTTCCACCAACCCAAATCCATGCCCTTTTGTCTCACGTATTCAATCATATGTGTGTGTGTTTTGTTTTTTATTTACATTTTTTGTCTGTGGATATGAAATTAGGTTCTTGAACCAAATCTCAAAAACTATTTCCTGATAAGATTGTGCATTATACGACCTGAATACCGCACGATTTCGTGAGTTTTGGCAAAGATGTGGCTAATTCCATTCCCTAAAACGCAAAGAGCTAGCTATATAATTTCAAATAACCTAAACAGGATACAAATTTTTTTAGATTTAGAGTGCAGATGTATTCACTGAAAATTAAAGAATTAGCTGGAAATTGAAAGATTGCATGTGTTTTTATCAAACTAGCTAGTTCAAAAATAAGTTAATTAATTTGATTGAAAAAGTTCGATAAAACTAATTGTTGATGGGTTTAAGGTTTTAGATTAGTCTTCAATATGAACCCTTCCACAAGTGAGTCATAATATTTATTGATCCTTATACTGATTATGGCTCTATACTTTTTTTCTTTATGCCACAGCTATTGCCTTGGACATGTGAACTCTAATTTTATTTCTATAATTTTTCCATGGATAGCTAATCCTTCACCTTTTACTTCTTCAGATAAATTGCAATCTAATTAACCTTGTGTTTGAATACAATAATTTAAAGAAATTATTAGATTTCATGGGTTAGAATAATAAAAGAAATAATTTTAAATAACAAATAGGAGAAATTTTTATGATAAATAAAAGAAATTTTACATTACACATGTTGAAAGAAAATTTTAATATTTCTCTATTATGTTTAACTTTTTAGATTATTATTACAATTTCTCCCGTACTTATCATTCCTTTAACATTTCCTTTCATACAATGTTGAAAAATTCTAAAATTCTTTATCCAAATGCATTCTAAGTATAATTTTTTTAAGAAAAAAAAGTAAAATTAAATAAAAGTACAAGTGCTACTTGAATCCATTATACAAATTAAAATACTGCATCAATGCTTTAAGAGGTAAAAAACAAAAATAACCAAACGGAACCCATAAAGACGACAGTTACTGGGTACTAATAATTGCATACAGCCAAGGAGAGAAGTCCAATAGCTAAGACCACCAGCCAAATGACTAAAACCAAGACGGAAAAGTCCAATGATCAATCAAGGAAAACCATGGCAATTGATAGAACCAGCAAAGAAGCATATCAGTAGGAAACCATTAATTGCCGCCAGCAGTAGAATAAATTGGACAAATGACAACTGAGCAATGAAATGCAGTTTGTAGTAGAACCAATAGGCTTTTTTAACCTACAGGGGTGAAAAAAAAATTAATTACTAAAATAATGTGATAAAAAATATATTTACCAAAGTGGGGTGATTTTTGCCACGGTGGAAGGTTAATGCGCTAACTGGGTTGGTGCATCTTGAAGCGCCAACCCAGTTAGCGCATTATGTTAAGGAAAAGATATATAGGATGCGCTAACTCAGTTAGCGCATTAGGATTCGCTAACTAAGTTAGCGCATCCTATATATCTTTCTCCTAATGTTATTACATGATACACTACCTCACTTAGCGTGTCTCATTCATCACGTTATTGAATACGCTAATTGGTTTAGCGCTTTGAAAAAAGCACAATTACATAAGGCGCTTTGCAAGTTAGCGCTTTCCAAATCCAGCATAATTCCTCTTGCTGCTTGCCATTATAACAATTTTTTTGACAAATAAAAAAAAGATGAAAAGGTAGGTAAAAGATGTAATAATTAGTGTGATAAAAGAATAAGGTGAAAAATTATTTCTTCATGTCTTTTTTATAAGACACACTTAATCGAATTACACACACCAATAAAAATTATTAAAGTTAGTTAATTTTATTGGAATTTAAAAAAAAAAGTTTTTTTGTGGGAGGAGAAATAAAAAATAAAGAGAGGGAATGTAAAAGTAGAGGTGTCAAAATGGGCTACTCGGCCCGGCCCGACCCAAAGCAGGTAGCGGGCTTTTGCGGACCAGGCTAAAATACACGGCAAAAATTCGTTCTTGTAAAATAAGAGCCCGAGCTCGGCCCGGATCGGGTAGTGGGTTTATGCGTGCCGGCCCGGTTAAAGCCTAATTTATTAAAAAACGTAGCTCATTAAGAGTTATAAATAATTATACTTTTACAAAACTAAAAAAATTACAATATAGTTATAAAAAACATTAAAAAAAGAGTTTATATACCCTAATAAGGGTCAATTTGTTTGTGCTTATAATGCAATAAAGACTAAATTGGTGTATTTTTAATTTTTGAAGGACCAAAACCACCGATTTTAAAGTAGAGGGACTAAAATCAAATCTCAACTATATTTCAGGGACTAAAAACATATTTAACCTTTTTTTCTTTTCATCTCTTTTTTTTAGCACATTAATTATTATATCTTTCTTTTTTTCTTTTTCCTAAACCCATATCACATCCTAAAAAAAATAGTTAAGGCACCTATTTGGAAAGCGCTAACTCGTACTGCGCCTCATGCATATATATTAATTTGGTGGTGTTGTGCAAAACGCTAAATCAATTAGCGTCTTCAAAAAATGCGCCAAACTGAATTAGCGCATCCTATCTATCTTGCTCTTAACATGATGCGCTAACTGTGTTGGCGCATCAAGATGCACCAACCCAATTAGCGCATTAGCCTTCCATCGTGGCAAAAATCACCTCACTTTGATAAATATATTTTTTATCACATTATTTTAGTAATTAATTTTTTTTCCCCCCTGTACGGTCAAAAAGCCGAACCAATAAACTCGATCAACTCAACCCTCACCCTTTGGGTCAAGTTGGAGTTCCATATGAACCCAATTAAATCGGGTTTGGAGGTTTTGATGCTCCCAGCTCAATCAACCAAACTATATTAATAAAATAATAAAGTTTATATATTTTTTATATTTACATATTTTAATATTAATTTAATATTGTATAAACTGATTTTTTTATTATCAAATTATAAGTTTTTATTTATCATACTTGTAATGATAACTTATATTTTTTACTTAAAATATTTTTTATTTTTTATTTTACTTCTTAAACCCAAAAATTTTAAAATGTTAGACCCAATTAACTCAATTCCAACCCTTCAACGATAATCAGGTTGTGTTAGATTGCGTTGGGTTCACTCAACCCATCATCGATCACCCAAAAAATAGAGAGAGCAACAACCCAACTTTAGACATAATTAACAATTTGACAAAAAAAAAGACATAATTAACAATGGCCACAAAAAGAAGAATTCTGCTTTCCAGTTTTTTGAACAATGATAGTGATTGATCATGTGTATGGTAGTGTATAGGATAAAAGATAAAGAGTTTAATATATACACTGTCAGTGTAAAGAAATTTTACACAGACATCCAATGATGTGTTACCACGTCATTTAATGAATATGACACCTCATGTGTTATTAAATTCATTAAATGATGTGGCAGCACATCATTAGATGTTTGTATAAAATTTCTTTACATTGACAGTGTATATTAATTAAATGCAAAGATAAATATACACTAGAGTAGTGATAATTTTGTCTAGGGTAAATTTGATGGAAATTCAAGTTACTTTAGGAATGAAGACAATATAAAATGAAAAGCCTCAATATACCTTACAAAATGTTTATTTCCACTTAATGGGAACCACGGAATTGTAAAATTATTTAGATATATCCTACATGAATATAGTTTTTCTTTTGAACTCCCCTCTTTCACACGACCAATTTGATGGAACAATATAATGGACCGTCGTAACCTAATTGAGTAATTTCCATTAACTCAAAACAAATCACAAAATAATATGGGATCGTAGGAAAAAAATATATTAGACCACAACTCGTTTTAGTAAAACAAAAATCACATTAATTAATAGAAATTCAAACAAAAAAACTCTAATTAATAGGAATTGGTATATAGCAAAAGAAATGGTAGAGAAAGAAAATTCACACTTCCATCATTTGGAGTAACAAAAAAATATGATTTCCACTAAACACACTTTTAAAGAGGAATGAGACATCAGACATTTTAAATGTGATTAAGTCTCCCAATAATAGGAACGTCAAAAAAAAGTCTCCCAATAATAGGAGATATATAGATGCGGTTGAAAAAAAAAACTTATTGAAGTTTAAAAATAAAAATAAATCATTGCTCGGATGTGGAGAAATGGCACAGAAAATATCCACTTTTTCATATACCAAGTTTACACCTCGTAAAAAATGGGAGAAAAATTATTTATTATTATTTCATATAGGGTAAAATTGGGTAAGATTTTTATTTATTTATTTTTTCAATCCAATTAAATAAATACATAAATAACATCAATTTTATTTTTTTATTTTCTCTCTATTTAAATAATTAAAATAATTAACTCATTTTTCTTTATTTCTCTCTCTTTTTTTTCTATGTTCTTTCACTCCATACTGTTTTTCTTTATCTAAACACAGTTTTAAAGTTGTAGATAAATATTTGATATGCAGTTGAATATTATAATTTGACACTTAGCACATTATTGATAGAGTTCTTTTATACAAATTATCATGCATTACATTTTAATTAACTAAACAGATTTGAGTCAATTTAGTCCTTAAATTTTGTCATCTTTCTTCTCACCAGTCCTTAAATTAAATAAATTGTAAAAGTATATGTCAAACTGGTCCTCCTCATAAACCAATGTGATAAGATAATATAAAAATTAGAGAATTAATATATATAATAGATATTTAAAAGTTTAATTATTACATATAACTAATTTAGTTCAACTGACGAGTAAAAAGATGATAAGTTAGGTTTTGAGGAATTAATTCATTAGAGACATGTCTTAATTTATGTGGGTGCACTTTCTCTCCGGTACTAGACTAGTGATTCCACTTAATGGAGAGGATCTCCACCGCATTTATATATGATGTTTGTGTGTTAAGAAAATGCATATTGTAATGCTTTTGATGATATATAAGAACAGGGTAGATGGATATTTACAAAGATGAATTGAACTCCGATATCCGTAGTTCGAAGTTTATATGTATCAGACATCAGCATCACCACAAATCTCTTTCGTATAAAATTAAATTGGTAGTGAATGCTTAGATTAGATGCATTATTAGTTCCTTTCGCTGCCGCCAGAAATGAACACTATTATTGCGGTGACAGTACGTACTCACTTATGTTTAATTGGTTTCCATTTCCATTTTCCGTTTTCATTTTATGTTTCCTATTTTCTGAAACTTTACAAAGAAAAAACTGAAAATGCTGAAAACAGAAAAATTTTGGGCCTGTTTAGTTTACATTTTCATTTCATGTTTTCATTTCCTGTTTTCATTCTGTTTCCTGTTTTCTGAAATTTTACGAAGGAAAAACTGGAAATACTAAAAACAATAAATTTTTGTTTCCAGTTTTTCCTTTGTAGAATTTCAGAAAACAGGAAATGAAAATGCAAACCAAACAGGCCATTTGTTTCCAGCATTTACAGTTTTTCCTTTGTAAAATTTCAAAAAACAGAAAATAGAAAATGAAAACAGAGAACGGAAACGCACACCAAAAGTGCCCTAACTTTTCACTATTATTGCCATGACATTAATTGATGTCATCGCATGTCCATTTTCCACCAAAATAGACCAGTCTCCTATTTCAGGCCAACTCTGTATAACGTACAATTGCCCCGTGGACCCAATATATAGTATATAATAATTACCCCTGAAGGATATAGAAAAATGATCGTTACACATTCCAACCATATCTAAAAAAATGTGATAAATGTGATAAAAGAATAAAGAGATATATAATGAGTGTGAAATGGATCATAATATGTCCATATGTGTATTCATCGTTATTTAAAGATATATTTATTACTTAAAAAAAGATATATTTATTTATTATTTTTAAAAATAGAAAACTGAAAAAAAAAATGAACCGTTTCTAAAAAGTTTTAAAATGTGTGATTATTTTTTTAGTTTTTAAAAACTAAAATCTTAAAATTACTTTTAGGTGTTTTGAAAAACTGCTTTTTAATTTTTCTATTTTGTATTGAAATTCTATAAATAAATCATTTTATTTATAAAAAAATATTTTTCGGTACAATTGAGGGAAAACCGAGCTAAACTAGAATCTTTCTAGGGAAGGAAATTGCTATCAAGTCCTGAAATAACAAATTTCTACACTCTGGAAAAGGAGATAAAAAAGTATGAGATTAAACGCATATTTGCCTTCCCTATAGGTGTGGGAAATATGCACTTTCCAAGCAAGGTCGGCCTAAGGGGTGGCCACTAAGGGTGTGTTTGTGAGTTTAGAAGGGAAGGGAAGGGAAGGGAAGGAAATGATTGGAGGGAAAATGGAGGGGGAGCATGGGAGGGGAAGACTTGTGAAATGCATTTGTAAAATTCAAACTCTCAAACATAAAGGGAGAATGACTTCCAATAAATCCTCCTCCTCCCACGTGGCAAACTGGTAGAGTTACACCTCTTAATAACCTTTTTTTAAAATGTGAATTTGATCAATCCAGCAGTTGATTTAAAAGTTCTTATAAAGTAGATTAAACTTATAAAATTTTATAAAAATCAAAAACCAATTGATACTTCATCAATCTAATTTATTTTAACGTATAATATGTTTTTTAAAATATAAGTAAAAATTCATTATTAGATAACATACCTACGAATGTCCAAATTACCTGAAATTTGATATACATGATTATAAAGGTAATATAATATGATTTAACGGTTGGATTAATCAAATTCACATTTTAAAAAATTTATAAAATCGTTATATTAAATATAAAAAATATTGCTATTTTTAGTGGATAGATAATAGTTAACTATTTTTCAATAAAAAATAGTTTTCTCACTTTAATATAACTTTCTTTTGTTAAAAATATACCCTATTTTTTTTCAAAAAAATTAAATATCATTTAATATCTTTTACCTTCTAAAAATAAGTTCATATTTCATAATGTGCTTTGATCATACAGATTTATTACGTCGACCCTTCCAAGGAAGATTTGTGAGGTCCCGAATGAGGCTCACAAGTTGGCTGCAGGGGTGATAATCCTTAATTACAATCTTAGAGATGAGAGACGCAGCCACTTCAGAAGTTTAAAAATAGTTTTATAAAACAATTTTTAAAAATTAAAAAATTAAATTAAATCAAACATATTACTGTCTTTTTTTCCTGTTCATGATAGTGATGGAATTTGAAACTCATGCATGTCAGATTGTCATATATGCACGTGAATGCAACCATCCCCATTTGCATACAATTATACTAAAGCCAATTTTGATGTTGATTGATATATTGGAAATATTAATACATCGATTGTAAGTCACATTAGAAGTTCATGTCATATACTAAAACAAATGAATATGATAAGTAAAGTGTTGTAGAGCCTCCTCTTCACCTTGTTCAGTGCTTGCCTCACAGATAAGCAAAACCGTCTTCACATAGGGATAATGGTTTGAGATTTCAAAATACCACGTGTGTGATGGAAGTTTAACGGTATCATTTTATGGTCCAGAGATTGTTGATAGAAAAAGAAAACATAACGAAAATTTTCCACCTCTAAATCTAAAAACTTTAAAAAAATAATAGAAAAGGGGAAGGGGAAAGGAAGGGAAGTGGGGGTGAGGGTGTTGGGGATGGGGATGGGGATGGGAGTGGGAGGAGATTGGAAGAGAAGTGGGGAGGGGATGGGGAGGGGATGGGGAGGGGGGAGTGGGGAGGGGTAGTTTGGGGAAGGGTAGGGGTGCGAACACCAAGATGATAGGAGAACTTGCAGGAAAGCCACCATGATCACCATAGGAGAACTTGCATCGAAGCAATAGCCAAATGGAGGGAGGCGGCGAAGCTGTTTCAGACGAACAGAGCAGCGTCCGCCAACCAAGATGCTTTCCAACGGAGGGTGCGACGGCGCGGTGGAATAGGAGGTAGGATATGGAAGGGTCAGAGAGGCACTGAAAGGAGGGGTGATGAGAAAGGTTGTTCACAGCAAGGGGACAGATATGGAAGGGGGCGTTGGCAGTTTCACAGCAGAAAATCATTTTTTTTTAAATTATTAAATGAATCTGAACCATTAAATTAATCAATGGTATAACTTAACTCACTTTACCACTTTAGAGGAGCCGGATCCATCAATATTATGTTAAAGTTTAACTTAACTTAATATGAGTTGTGGGTTGGGCAAGATAATGCACTAGCCAGCCATTTTTTAAAACGTTATCTGTTTGATATTTAATAATTCAATGTAGTAAAATTTAGAAATGAAAACTAGTTTGCTTTAAGTTAATGACGGATAAATTAAAGAACTAGTTCATCTGTTAGCTGTTCTTAAAAACAAAGTATGATATTATGCTTTTCAGAAGGGTGTTGAATGATCGGAGGGGAAGGATGAAGAGATCAATATACCATTTTTGGACAAAAAGGCTACCGCGCGGACGCAGTTTCAAAGGGTTTTTGGAAAATTTATATCTACACCTTTAAGCATCTCTCCTAAACAATTAAGTCACAAAAATGGTACAAGACTCTAGTTTTCATCCCATCCTATCCACTCAGCTTCTCTCATATATATGATTGATATATATCAGTGACCAGAAGCACAGGACAGGAGTTCTATGCATCAGAACCATAACTACCACTATTGCTCAACGTATTACAATGGTTATGGCAAGTTAAGAGCTTGTCAACATCAGCAATCTCACTGCACACAGCATCATTTGTCTAGTGTGAGGTTTGCTTTTCTCTGAAGACACCCCACAAGTAATACTTTGCTTGGAACCCTGCCCAAAGGATAACTCATGTTAAAATGCAATCTTAAGTTCTATAAACAATAGAGATGTAGCACTGAAAAGCTAGAATAAATGAAGCTCACTCCTATGTTGGATTGGAAGCACAGTAGAAGGAAAAATTAAAAGCTCTGCATTTTCAGGCACAATTCTTATGGCAAGCTCAACGTGAATGATGTCATCAACCAGCAGATCAAAGACCTTTTCAGCTCTGTAGGGGA
This sequence comes from Sesbania bispinosa, assembly GCA_026901365.1. Taxonomy (NCBI): domain Eukaryota; kingdom Viridiplantae; phylum Streptophyta; class Magnoliopsida; order Fabales; family Fabaceae; genus Sesbania; species Sesbania bispinosa. The sequence goes on along the minus strand of QLOH01000524.1, from coordinate 565,391 downwards.
AATATTATTTAGCTATATCAAATTAAAGAAAAAGCACAGTAACATCATGTAAAGGTAGTCTCAAAAATCACCTTTCATTCTCAGGAAAGAAATAAAGAGCAATGCTCTTATCAGTTGGCCCCTCTTTCATGAAACTTTTAGGCCACACCACAGACCTGGGAAGCAAATCTGCACGAAGCACTTCTGGGAAACGTAATGTCTCCTCCAGAACTTTGGAGCATGCTAAACTGGACAAATGGGCCAGAAGTCCACTAGCAGTACCAATAGCATTGCTGCAGAAGGACAAACTCCCCCTATTAACCAGAAAATTATACTTAAAATGATATTCATGACAAAAGCCATAGAAGTTCACCAATTTCAAATGAAGGTAGCAAAACAAATTTCATACCTCCAGATTGGATCAGCAATAGGCTGTGCATCAATATGACAATCTAATTCTACACAGTTTAAATCATCATTGGTAGTTACTTGAGAGATGTGAACAGATTCGGGACCTACATTAGAATTAGCTGCATCTCTTGGAACTCGTCTGCACTTGTTTTTAAACTCACTTTCATCTTCACAGCTGATACTGCATTGAGGATGCTCAAGCTCAGGTGGACTGTGACTACCAGATAAAGGGACTGTTGCTTTCTTCTTTACAGCTTTCTTCTGCTTCTCTTCAATCTTCTTTTGTTGCTGTTGATTGCTTTTCTTCACTCTCTTTATGCCATTTTTCAGTTCTCTTCTAGCTTGGATTGCATTGTTTGCCAAACTTGCAGAGTTACTTGTTTTAGATGAGAGAGGTGTAGATTGGTCAACAAAACATGGAACTACTAGCTTTGCTTCACAATCCTCACAAAACCAAGTTACATCACCAATATAAATCACAGGTCCATCGAAACAGTACCTGAAAAAAAAGACAGTTAAGAAATCAAAGTCATTAACTGTGTGTTTGGTTCTCAGTTGAAGGAGGCCAAATATGGGTTACTTTAGAAGTAACTAAACAGTACCAGGAATTCATGCACCATGATTTTTTAACGCATGCCCAAACATGCTATAAGGCTTTAAAGAGCATGAAATTGCCAGTTTATAAACTGCAAACTTTCTATTTTATAAAACATTTGGAGAAAAAGTCAGATTCAATTTGACCACCAGGGTATTGATATCATTGTGCTGGGTATCTATTCATCCAAACCCAACTATATGGATGGGTACACTCCCAAGTCTTGCCTTCAATACCAATAGAAATTTTAAGAACATCCACATGGCAATAAAAAGAGAGGCATCTACAACTATATATTAGTGATAAAAATCTGCTACAGAAGTACATCATAATTTTAGAAGAACTTTTACCAAAACCAAAATCCTATCTCTGCTTTATATAGCATATGATACATATAAAAATCACTACATTTATACTAAAACAGGTTGTCACAGGATTAATCCTAAGCAATGAGTATCTTTGGATTGTCCAACTCTTAGTAAAATAAGATGGAGCAGCATAGGTAGTAACAGTAGGATAGTAGAAGGCATTAGAGGAATACCATGGGTTCCCCCATGGATCATCCCAAAAGTTTCCAGCAAGAGAGTTTAGAAAACTCATATATTTGATTGATTAAAAGATGAACTCAGTACATACAACCAGTATTTACAGGACTAGCTAACACAAACTAAGCTTAACAAATTCACTAGTAAGAACTAACAGAATTGTAACAGACTTCTAACACCCTCCCGCAAGTTGGTATTTGTATTAACCAATACCAACTTGAAACAAAGAGAGGAACTCAGCAAACACTAACACATCAAGAATCTGAATGTATACTGATAGTTACAGCCAAACACAAATACCAGTGAAAGTATATCCAACATATGCTATGATGTCCAGCAAGGGTGCTTCTCCACTGTCCAATGAAAGCAATGTCACCTTAAGCAATGTGGCTTGCATAAACCAACCAAGCAATCCCTTGATGAATAACAAGTTCAAAGCTTCTGGACTAAACTTTCCGCAAAGACCCAATGAAAAGCTAGCAAGAACGACATAGGTACCAAATGCCATTAATGGAATGTAAAGGTTTGGTGCATTTATATCATAAATCGGTGGTTTATAGGAGAGCCTTCCACCCACTGGTTCTGTGATTCTAGTCCAATGACCCCAACTTATATTGCTTTGGACATATTCAGAGCTTGATCCTAATATCTTTCCTCCATATGCACCCAATCCACTTCGAATGAGTCCTGAACCAGCAACTTGAAATGCATTCCCAAAAGGATTAGGTTGTGAGCTTGTTGGAGGCTGCGACACCCCAGGTTGGGAATCTTGGGATCCAAAGTTATTATACATTCTTGAAGCACTGAAAAAGTTATTATTATGCTCAAATTGCGTGCGCTTGAAACATTGTAGACCCTCATTGACAAGACCAGCATGACTACAAGCACTCAATACACCCACATAGATAACATCATTTGGTGCCAAACCCTCTTCCAGCATTTGTGAGAAAACTTCTAGAGCTTCCCTACCACATCCATGAATGGGAAGTCTGGGAGTAAAACCAGAAACAAGATTGTTCCATTCATAATTATGCTGTTGAGCACCAAAAACATGATTGTCAGTAATGGTCCTAATAAGACCAACATCAAGAACGGCACGGAATGCATCAAGAGTAGCAATGGCAACAGGGTTGCCAACTAGATTGCACTTATATATCAAGCCTCTGTAAAATAAGTTGTGCCTTGCTGGAGTTTCATCACTAGCAATATCAAAACCAGCATAAAAAGGAACAAAAATAGCAGCAGCAATGGAAGAATCATAAGTTACTTTTCTAAGCAATGAATCGTCCATGGCAATATTCAATCCAAAATGAAGAAAACTGTGGTTGTAAAGGTTGTAAGTGATATACCCAAATTTAACAGCACGGGAGAACAAAGGCAGCATTCCTTCTCTCGATATAAGGGTCACAGAAACAGGAGAACTTCTCTTATGCATTTCATCAAACATGATGCAAGCATGTTCCATGTCTTCCGCTGCAGCAGTAATCACAACTCCAATAGCATCTTGTGCCAGTATGGTCCTATCCTTAGGAGATTTTGCCTCCTCAAACTTACCTTCAGAGATTGCTTCCATGGCATTAGCTTTGGCCAACTGCGAAGATTCACGATTCTCATCAGTAACTTCCACAGAGGGGTCTCCCATCTTCTGCAGAGGATCATCATCAGGCTCGACGATTTTACCCTCAAGCTCAACATCGGATTCAATTATTGTATCTTCCTCTGTGTCATCCACCTTCTCTTGTTCGTCCACAACATCTTCAATGTTCTCATCGCTCTCCATGTGTTTCGATTCAGAGTAAGCGGACAGAGGAAGCTTTGAAAGATTGATAGAACTAAAACTCCCAAAATTAAAAGGATCTGGAGATGATTTCCGCTCCAATATTGTGGTGGAGACTTCACGAATTTTAGGCAAGAAAAATGGAATCAAGAAAGAACCACCGGTACTCGCTCCTTCACCTTCCTCAATTTGCTTTTCTTCAACAATTCCAGTGCTCGCAGAGGGTTTGATAATTGCATCAGCGGAGGATGGAGCAAGAACAGATTCAGTAGCAGCAGAAGAGGTAGATTTAGTAGTGAGCAAAACAGAAAACGAAGTCGCAGACAATTTCTTGACACAACAGCGTGACCTTTTCTTGGATTTCTTGAAACGTGGTGAGCTCCATGGATGGAGCTCTGATACCATCTTAGTAAAATAAGATGGAGCAGCATAGATAGTAACAGTAGGATAGTAGAAGGCATTAGAGGAATTGGGTTCCCCCATGGATCATCCCAAAAGTTTCCAGCAAGAGAGTTTAGAAAACTCATATATTTGATTGATTAAAAGATGATGAACTCAGTACATACAACCAGTATTTATAGGACTAGCTAACACAAACTAAGCTTAACAAATTCACTAGTAAGAACTAACAGAATTGTAACAGACTTCTATCACCAACTATAGAGAGTATAGTCCCACCTCCAGTGCAGTACACAAATGGAAAATTTAAAGGATGTTCAAATGGCATTAGAGGTGGTGTGGTGACATCAGCAGCTAAGTATGATGACAAAACTTGCTATATGTGCATTGAATAATGCAGAGAAAAGGAGTAAACAATAGTACCTGTGCAAAGCATAAGCCCGACACTCCTTGCAAAAAACCAACGTCTCTGGATAGCCTTTATCACCACACTTGAGACAAACAGTTTCCTACAACAGGTGTCAGAGTTTTACTGAAATGGTTCACAATTAATAAGAGCCAGAATGAAACTCCAAATATGCACTCATTTATAGAATACTATAATTGAAGTATGTATATAAAAGCTGTGAAATGAGTAGGCTTAGCTTTAGAGTCATGTATGTATGTATGTCTGGTGAAAAAACAATTCCTACAAGTTAACAAAACTTGCACCACTTCGTGCTCCAATATATTTGCTAGAGATCAGAACATAAGCATTTGCATTGGCTGTTACAAAAAAAAACTAACATTTTTTCTTCTGCTCATTTCAATTTTTGGTTATCATGTTTATCTAAATTTATAATAGAGTGCATTGTACAAAAAACAGAAGGACTTCTCCAAATTGGTAATTAAATCAACAATTCTTCAGATGTTACTAAGTTAAACCAAACCGTTAGCAGTGTAGCAAAATGGTTGGTTTGTTTAATTGGAAAATCCAACTTCCCCAAATAGTAGGTTCATGACTAAGTCTATGCCTGTCATTGTCAAACAGCAGTTCATAATTTACTTCATCAAAACCATTAAATTAAACCCAAATAGATACACTACACATCTAAAAAAGCAAACATCTATAAATCATTGCACAGGGCCAGCAGTCATTGAACATCTAAAATGGCATTTCATTTCAACTACCCTATCCTGGATCTGTAACATAAATAAGCGTTACTAAATTTTATGAAAACCACTTTCCGCACCACTTGACGATTGAGAGAGAGAGCGTCAACAAACAAAGACAATAACATTTCAAGTTTCGTTCATAAAAGTAACATTTTTTTTTACAGAACACGAAAATGAAAAGATTGAATATTCTACTCTGCTCTACTACATCCTCCAAAGAAAAATAAAAAAGAAAACTAACCATTGTGTTGTGTTGTGAGTGTGAGTGGTTAAAGTGGCAGCAGAACGAGGGCGCTATTTAGGATTTCAAAGGAAAGAATGGACGCCACCACACCCACACGTTTTACATGTTCCAGAACTCGAAAGACGGAAGTGGAAGTAGGTAGGTCTCCAAATCACAATTTTTTCGGTATTAAAAGTTAAAACACATTGCTTTCAAATTTTGGGTATGGCCGTATAGGAGATGAAACATGGATGGAGATAGGAAAAAAAATATATTGATGTAGTATAAAAAACAGAAAGATATAAAAATTAAAAAAAAGTGTAAAATTTTTTTTTGTCTAAGATCAAATGTATCTTCCACGGGAGTCAATTCTGTCGGGCCGGGTAGGATCTTTATGAGCGACAAGGCTCTCCCTCCGAGTATTTAACACACTAAATACATGAATTGTGGAAGAATAAATACTTCAATTTTAAAAAAAAAATATTTTTTATGGTTAAATTAATCAATAGGTCCCTATAGTTTTATTAGATTTTTAATTAGGTCCATGTAGTTTAAAATGATTCAAAACAATCCTTATAGTTCTAATTTTTTTTTAATTAAATCCCTGAATACTAATACCGTTTAAGTTCCGTTAAATCTTGCTGACATGGATTTTTATAAAGAAATGACATGACATTTTTTATTTATATATTGACATAAATATGAATGATATGGCAAGTGGCAACAAACCTTTTTATTCCACATTTTTTTTTAAAATTCCTATATAAATCCCTAATTCTCTAGGTTGCTTCTCTAGGAATACGAGTTCCCTGGAGCCGAAGCGCACAAGAAAGTTTTCTTTTTCAGAGTTTCAGGTATGTGCAAAAAGTTACTATCTTCGTTTTGTTGTAACATTTATATTCATATAACACATTGTAACATTACACATGTGAAGAGATTTCTATAGAAAAAAATTTGTTCCTTTTCCCTGTAACATGTTGCACATTGCACAAAACAAAAACACAACATAAGAATTTATGCTTTGTTATGCATAGAATTCTATTAGTCTAAAATACTAGTTGTGTGAATTGAGATTTAAGAATGGAAGATTTCTTTTCCTCCTTGCACCTTTCACGATCTGTTTAATAATTTGGATAACATGTGCAATAATTTGGATAACATGTTGCACATTGAATGTTCATGTAACATGTTTTGATCGCACACATGTCCGTTTGCAAATTCCTTTCTTTGTTCTGATTTTTGCTTTTCTCTAATTGTATTTGGACTTTGGCTCATGGTGCTGTTGTACACTGCAACTGTAATGTTGTTAGTGATTGCTACAAGATATAATAATATATATGGAATTTATATTTAAAGGTGAAAAACTATAACATAGAAGACAACATATATTACTTCTGGATTTTTAAATTGGTGTATAGAAAAGAATTTGCAAATTGAAAGACATTTCCAATTGAGAATCATGATATTTTAATCCATTTAAATGTGCCTCATTGTCTACTAATCACCAAACTATTTTTTTCTTTGCTCAAGCTATATTTGATTTGAGATCATACATAAATAACACTGCTTAATTTTGAGATATTTACTTACATTCATAGAAGGGTATTAAATGACGATGTCTTCTTGTTGTGACATTTTTTTTGTTTCTTTACAGTAATGGGTGATAGCAAATTTAACATTACCCTTCACCATGTGGGGGGCATTTCGTGCCTAGTACATCAGGAATTGAGTATGTAGGTGGAAGTACTAAAAAATTGGTGTATGACATTGATCGTTGGTCACTCCAAGAAATTGTTGCAGAGTTGAGAGATTTGAGTTACAAAGGATATGTTAAAATTTGGGGTAAGAAACCAGGTAGTTGCATAAACAGTGATTTTTGGTCATGCCATACTTCTTTTAAGTTGTTGACATATAGATTATTTTTGGTCCAAATTGATTAACATAAACTTTTTCATATTTACTGTCATGCTATACTTCAAAGTATCATCATTAGCCTAATACTGCAAAACATACTACAAACCAGTGAGAATAACTGTAATTGGACATTCAAGAGATTGGGGATATGATTCACCTTCATACTGAACAACCTTTCTGCATCAGTAGCATTTTGCTAGTTTTGAATTTTGCACTTCCCCATGGCTCTTGGTGTTGCATGAATCAGATACATAAGCACACCAATAGAGACATGATTTGTTTAAAAGTAAAAAAATGCTAAAGGGTACTGCAACTTGATACTAAACCAATACAAATTATCAACTTAAACAAAAAAATAATGGCATGGCTCATCCGAGAAACAATTCAAAAAAATTAACACATAACATATAAGTTCTCTAATTCAAAAAATTGTGTCTTTCTATAGCATCAAGAACCCATGCAACAGTGTCATCCCCACCACATACTAATACTCTAAAATATTGTACATGTTTGAAGAATTCCAGGCCGACCTCAGGACCTTGAGAAGAATTCAATTCAAAGATCTAAAGTAAAATAACAAAACCAGAAAATGTCCATTGAGACTATGATATGAAATGAAAAACATTTTCTATGTTCAGACAAGTATTGCTAGTATACAAAAGAAAGGAGAAAATCATTTTCATGGACAAGTTGCTTATAAGTAGTTATTTAGTAGGATTTAATGAAACGTTAATCTGAAATATCATACAAATATCCACTATAATAACAAGAATTTCAGGAGGGGTGGGGAGGAATTTGAAAGAAAGCCAGATTTGATGACAAAATTGAAAGATAACACTAACAAAACATAATGAGTTGAATTTCTCATGTTGCACGGTATTGACAAAATACAAATATGCTTAATTTTTTTAACTGCAGTTTACCTTATTTTTCTTCCTTTTTATTGACTTTTCAACAGTTTCAAAGAGGATTAAATACTTAAGAGACAACACCAAAGTATATGAATATTGAATAATGAACAGATTATGATTAATATCCAACAAGTCTATGTAATAAGGAATTGTATGGATTCAAGACATAGCCACAAGGTAATTAGGCAGGAGAAGATTTCATGATTTGGAACTTTGCATTCGATATCAATGCTTAAAAATGCAATTACAGCTTTAGCCTTTTTTAAAAATGTTTTCTCTTTCTCCAACAAAGAGAAAAGAAAATTTCTATTATATTGAGTCCAGATCACATAATGTTAAGCCAATAGGTCATGCATCATGGTAGAATAGCACTATGAAGTACGAATTATTGTATCTGCATTATGTCCTTGTTCACAATTATTTTCATCTCTGCAGAGTGTGACCTGAAAATTTAATTAAAGAAAATCACACCTTAGAGACAAAACAAGAGCTACATGTGACGGAAAAGATAACAGAGTATATATATTATAGGATCCAATCAAGAGAGTTTGAAAAATAAAGTAAATTCAAGAACAACATATTAAATCAGCTAGCTAGCAATAAGAAATATATGCATGATATAACTGTCCCTGAATCACAAGGAACACCTTCGAGTCAGGTATCTATAAAACCTAAAAGGGGCAAAATCAACAAGAAATGATCCAACAATGAACACGATACTCTCTCAGTGGGTAACAAATCACCTGCAAATAAATGATGATTCAGGTTCGAGAGGCAGTAGAGAGCAACTGCCTAAAGATCAGCGGAGTGGGAAGAGACGCAATCCTTTGGCTTAGTAAAACCTGATCACATTGATCAAGAACCTAGAGATAGTAGTAGCAACAATAATTCTCTTCCCCATTTCATGCAAGCTACAGAATCTGCTAGGGCCAAGATCAATGCAAATATTAGATTCAATCAACGAAGTGAGGCTTCCCTTTCATCGCAATGGATTTAGTGTACGTTTGGTTTAAATTTTGACCCACCCAGAATCAATTCTGCAGAATTGATTTTAAATCACTTCCGTCCGACGTATTTCGTAAAGTGTGCATCATTCATCTCAACCATTCATTTCTAGAATCAATTCTACGTGAAAGGAGTCTCTTCCAAGTGTCGGCATGTTATCATCCTTGTAGTCACACATATGACATATCACATTTGGAAAAATTTTAACGGGGTTAAAATGTAGGGATCTAATTAAAAAAAATAGAATTATAAGGATTCTTTTAAATCATTTTAAATTATAGGTACTTAATTAAAAATTTAATGAAACTATAGGGATTTATTGATTAATTTAACCTTTTTTTAATGAACTACGGGAGACAGTCTTACTCTTACCATTTTTTTCTTTTTTTCATACATTAATTTTCCTTTTTATTATTATATTAAAATATATTCTCTTAATATATAAATATTTATGATAGCTGATATTTTATCTCGTGCAAAGCACAGGCAACATAACTCATACCATCAATTTTCTCGTGCCTTCTTGTTGTATACCATGTTGTTGTACAAACAACATTTCTCCTTTTTTATATACTGACTATTACAATTGATCGGTACTCATTCCGTACAACATCCAATAATTCAAAAATAAGAACAATATGGGGAAAATAAAAACCTGTGAAGTTAGCCCAAAGTTTCACTCTGACTAAAATGCTTCTTGGGCTTTTTGACCACATTGGGGTAAAAAATAACCAAAATTACCAAAATAATGTTGTTGCAAAACTATTTATCCCGGATGGTGCTGTGTCAGGTCGCGTGTGCGTAAGTTCAATTGCGCTTTAGGAAACGTAAAGTGGGAATACGACTTTCTCTTTAAAAGCGCAAACTGAGAATGCGCATTGCATTTAGTTGCGAAGTTTGTATTGCGAATCCCATTTCTTGCCCAGGAAAGCTAGGCTTTCAACTTACACACGTTATTGATGGAAAATCCAAGTAGATGCACTGCATTGGTTCCCATCTTTCAACTTACCACATATGATCTGATTTCTTTGTTTTTTCAAAAAATAATAATGTGGAAGACCAGTATTTGTAAATAATAATAATGTGGAAGACAAGTATTTACAAATTTATAAATTTGTAAATAATAATCTTTAATAATAACTGATTTTTTAACAAAATATTTTGATTAGTTTAACTTTCTATTTCATTAATTGATTTTATTACCGTTAATTTCTTTGTTATTTATATAAAGAAATTAATTGTGTATAAAATTTATATTAATTTATGTGAAATAGAAAGTTAATGGTAAGGCTGCATATGAGCTAAGCTATTCATGAACTATTTGAGCTCGACTCGTTAAATGCTCGATCAAGCTCGTTTGTTTAATTAAACAAACAAGCTCAAGCTTAAAGTTGGGCTCAATTATTTAAATGAGTCAAGCCCAAGCTTTATAAGCTTGACATTAAGAGCTCGTGAATAGCTCGCTTAATAGTTAATATATATATAATAATTAATTAATCTATACTAATATATAAAGGCGATGCCTCTTTTTGGTGTCCACATTCTGTTTCTAATTATACCCCTAATAAGTATTGAAATATTTCTTATATTAGTCAAGAAGTTATGTATTGAATTTCGAAAAATATAATATTTTTAAATTTTTAACTATATATATCATATATTGAGAAAATATTTTTTTATATTATCATTTAATAGTAAAATACTTATTAAATACTAAATTCATAAACTTTAAAAAAAAGTTAAAGAAAATTTTCATAAAAGCAAAAACAATGAAGTTATAAATGAGCTAAATAAGTCAAGCCCAAGTTTTGTTTTTCTTTAACAAGTCAAGCCCAAGCTTTAAGTTTGGCTCGTTTAAATAAATGAGTCAAGCTTGAGCCACCAATTTTTTTCACAAGTCAAGCCTGAGTTTCAGATACTCGGCTCGACTCGGCTCATTTACAGCCCTAGTTAATGATAGCAGAAATTATCATTAATTTGAATGTATTTGTTTTTTCTTTGGTTTTATTTTATATAATCATTTTATTTTTTTAACAACTTTATTTATTTAACAATAATATTTATAGTCTGACTCACTTTGAATGTATTTGGCCTCCCTAACTTAAGATCCTGGCTTCGCTCCTGCGTCTAGATATGCTCTCAGCTCCCCTTTCTACAGTTGTCATAAATAATAATTATGTTATCGATCAACATGTTCAATAAGCTTAAGAAATGACATGGGTCAAGTACGAAAATAATGCGTAAAAAATTAACATAATCAAATTTTTACCTAAAGAGTTGTCACTTTCATTTGTATAACTGAAGGATTCAGGGGAGACTGAGGTGTACGACTAACAGTATTAATGAAGAAATGTTAGAAAATGATGTTTTAACATGGTGGTGTTAAAAAATGAAAAGTTTTAACAACGAACGAAAAGAGAGGCAAATTATTTACAGGATAACACAATGCCTTACAAGATGAATCATCCAACAGTAATGTATTTGATTCATTATAGTATCATTTCTCCTAAGGAAGATCAGAATCATCGTGGTCCCAAAGTTTCTTGACTCCTTAAAAACAATTTTCTTGTTCTTATTTCCATCAAGGGAATCGAAGTTTGTTTCCGTGCAACGAGAACGGTCCTACAAGGTGTTCATTTTGAATTTTAAACTTATCTGCTCCTCCTCTTCACCGCGAGAGCATTTGGTGGTTTCCAGTGCTAAACTCCTTTTTGGTTCTTTCATTTTACCAAATTCTTCTCCTTCCTCTTCCTTTTTTTTATAAATATGTTTTTCGTCCCTATAGTCTCGGTAACTTTAGTATTTGTTCCTGTATTTTGAATCATTATTTTTTGTCCCTACGATTTCTAAACCCCCAAACCGTGGTCCCTATCCGTCAATGAGATATGTTAACCTGATGAGCTAGCTAACAAAAGTTACATGTCAGTCTCAATAGTCAGTCACAAATAACTGACTATTCATCTAATTAACTTTTTTTATTATTTTTTAATTATTAAAATAAACCAAAATTACTAAATTAGGGTTTTCAATCGAGCAAGTTTACCCGATAAAAAACATAGTTTCATAATATGGTTATTCTAATAATAAAAAAGTTAATAAAAGAAGAGTAATTAAATGAGTTAGCTATTTGGGGCTCACTATCAAGGCTAACGTATAACTTTTATTACCCAGGTAATTAACAGATCTCACTGACGACCAGAGACAATGAATTGGGGGTTTAGAAAGTCCAAAACCAAAAAACAAAGGATTTAAATTACAGCACGGAATCCCTATAGTTATCTCCCCTTCTTGCCAACCTCTCTTCCTTTCACTGCATTGCGCTTCCCCATCGATTTCGAAGAATGTTACACAAAGCACCTTTCAAAAGATGTTGTTTGAGAAGAAGATGAAGGAGGTAGGCAAAAGAGTACCAATTGCAATTTCTGAGTATTAATTCAACAGAATCCTCCGGTGTCTCACATGCACTCCTGCTCTCGACAAGTTCTACCTCTGTGTCCAATACTCCTCACATGCAACAGATACCTGTGTCACTCCATTCTCTTTCCAAAGAAAACAAGGCCCTCTCTTTCATGCCTCGCCGCCACTTCAGAATATTAATTACTTTCCTCTTCTTTTTCGCTTATTGACGTGTGGGACTGGAAGCACTTTCTTCTGAGCCCTTTCCTCACCTCTTGTTCCATCTCCAAGTCTCTATCCATCCAACCATCCATCTAGGTTTTCCTTTTCACAATTCTAATTTATTATAACACTTTTTTATAGATAATTTTTTTTAGTGGTTGGGTTTAGTAGGTTTTCCTCATATATATAGGATGAAGTTGCCCATCGAGTGGAGTTTTAGAAAGTTTTTGAGGAATTCATTCTATAATGAAAATAAAAAATTGTGCTTTTCAGGCACAACAAGACCGGGCCAAAGCCATATCTGTTTCCAATCACGTTGAGGATAAGGTAGTTAGCATTGTTTTCTGCACTCATCCACAACTACTTCCACTCCTTCCTTTATATTCTTTTATGGTGTAATGGTGTATACTCTTCTGTAACTGCAACAAGTGGATGCACTCACTTGCTTAATTCTTTACTTATTTGTTAGGGCAAGAAGGATTCCACTGGTAACATGTTGGAGCATATGGTATATTTTTAGATTCCACGAGTATTCTTTCTTCCTCATCAAAATGGTGTTTAAGATTATTTTTTTTATTATTCTATTTTAAATAATTAAATGATTCTTTCAAGCTATGTTATTGTATGTTTATTATTTTTCCCGCCCTGAATGGCAGAGGATATAAAGGAGAATAAGCATGAACTACACTACAACATCATAGCATGGTGCTGGTGGAAATCAAATATTCCTTGGAAGGTAAACTATTGGATAGTGATTTGTTGTGTAAATTGTAGTTCATGTGATGTGATTTAGTAAAACTATGAATATTACAATTTAAGCCTCTATATTTGCATTATCAATGATGACTACTTTTGTCTACATAGTTTACGCAGTAATTTTGTTTTTAATTTTACGTTGCTATTGTTATTGTCATCTAACCTAATCTAAACCGTCTAAACCTTTACAAATCCATAAGTTTTTTCATCATTATTTATGTTCATTGGGATTTGATTCATTTGACAACAAATTTACAGAAATTAAAATTATTTTACCTAATATTGATGTGTAGATTCAATTTTAGTCATTAATAGGTTAATGTGTGGAGTGAGTAGGCGGGAAATTAAATTTCATAATAGGGTGGAATTGTATTGTATTATGAACATAATGAATATTTAAAGGTCACGATTAGTTTATTGCACTCATATATTAAGATTTAATTTGGGTATTATTGTAATTGTTTTATAAGCATTAAGACAACATGTTGTATGTACTTGAATTCATAATTAATGGATTTAATTCTTTGGAGACGCTAGGGCAGCAAAAATAAACAAATAACAAAAAGCTTAAAAATTAGAATCCTTTTCAATTGTATTAATTAGTTTCACATAATTTTCCCATGATGTTGACATTTTAAAGCTGCAATTTAAACTATATGGTGAAATTTGGTGTCTTAATATAAGTTTGATCTAAAGTGCTCTGATTTGGTGCAGGTCATTGATTTCAATGTCTAGATTCTAGAACACAAACCTGTAACAGAAACCAAAAATACTTGGCTGCCAATTTCAATTGGATATTATTATTAAAGAAGAAAACAAGCAATTTTCCTTATGGCTTAAAGCATTACAAGAGCTAATGATCGTTTAGATTCCTGAACAAGATTGTTTTCTCACAAATCAAGAATCTAAAATAATCTGGACTTCAATTTACAATTTACAAGTCCTGATAAAACTGGCTCCTAGGAGTCAAATATGGAGCCTCCTCTGAACTGAGCCAATCCCCAACCACAGTTTGTGTTTCTGGTGTATCATTTGGACAAATAGGCCTAATTCTCACCCTTGGTTTACTTGGAGGCAACATTGGAAGTGTTGCTTCTTTCTTAATCATTCTAGCTGCATCTCTCACCCTTGGCCTCTTTTCATGATCAGGGTGTACACAAAGAAGCCCCACCAGAAGCATCCTTTCCATCTCCAATGCATCAAACTTCCCCATCAATCTTGGATCAGCAGCCTCAAGGAGTTTGTTCTTTTCCCACAAGTTCCACACATAATCACCAACCACAGTGCCATCATCTTCCACAGGCTTCCTCCCAGTTGCCACTTCTATCATCACTACCCCAAAGCTATACACATCAGTTTTTACAGTTGGAACACCAGTATACACATATTCAGGAGCAAGATAACCCATTGTCCCTGCTGGTATAGTAGCATCCCTTGTGATAGAACTATGTTCATACACTTCTGCAAGTCCAAAATCCCCAAGCTTGGCATTGAAATCTGCATCAAGCATTATATTGCAAGTCTTAACATCTCTATGAATGATCTGCCTCTCACATTCTTCATGAAGATAGGTAAGAGCAGAAGCAACCCCTAGAACTATATTAACTCTTTGCTTCCATGAAAGAACAATTGAAGAATTGAAGTTTCTATGCAGAACTTTATCCAAGCTCCCATTGGGTAGGTACTCATAAACCAGTACCAACTCATTCCCCTCACAACACCATCCCTTAAGCTGAACCAAGTTTTTGTGCTTCAAATAACCCACCATTGTTGCAAACTCAGTGGCAAATGGATTGTGCAGACAATCAAAATCATCAGCTCTCTCAAATCTTTTCACTGCCACATCACCACCAAATGGAAGAGACCCTTTATAAACCTTAGCTGATGCACCTTCCCCAACAAGTCTATCTCTATTAAACCCCATTGTAGCCACTTTGATCTCTGAAAGTGTCAATCTCATAGGCACTTTATTTGTCTGAAATCTACAACTTTGACCTTCCTTTTTCTGTCTAACAACACCCTTTTTCCTTGTCAAGAAAACACAGATCATAAAAACTGCTGCCAATGCTGACACTACAAAAGCTGTTATCCCTCCCAATCCAAGAGCCAACTCCTCAATCTTTTTCCTTCTGTTATTTGCACCATTGTGTTTGGTGGATGTGATTGAATCCCCTGCATAACACAAGAAGCAGTCCCCTTCTTCTACCATATCCATAGGACTCACTGAAGGGGAATCACCCAAAGTTTTGAATTGCCAATGATGAACAAAGTAGATACCTGAGCCCTGTCCATTAGAGGCAGAGAACCCCACATGCATGAACTCCTTGAGTTTCTCAGAAAGGTCTATCTGGGAAACAAGAATTGGAGTTGGAGGCCTAGTTGAAGAGTAACCAACCCACACACGAACCATTTTCATGGAATCTCTGTACTCAATCCAAGCAGTGATCAATTTCCCACTTTTCAAGTCAATTCCACGAGAAAGAACATCCACAGAAGCCAAAGATACGACACTATTGACATCAATTCCAATGTGATTCCCATTAATGTCACCAAGAGAAGGGTCAAAACTGGTGTCAAATTCCACTGCAAAGTAGGAATCTTGTTGGTTGAAAAGGAGAGGTGCAGGAAGACCCATATATCCACGAGAGAGGCTTGAAAAATCGGTGCTTGAGGCTATGAGAAAAGCAATGCCATCGCCAGAAGGGCAAGAAGGTGAGGGAAAGATTGAGAAAGAGAAACGGCAAGAGAAAGAAGCAGTGGAGTTTGTCACAGGATCAAGAAAGCGAACTGGGTATACGTAGAAAGCTCTTCCCATCCCAGAAGAAGGGGAAGAAGGAGAAGAAAGGCAAGGGAGTTCCTTGGTGAGACTAATGGCGTTGTCACTGTAGAAGGCGTCGCCAAAGAGTGTGACATTTTCTGAAGGCAAGAAAGGGACAGAAAGTGAAGGGAAAATGAGGTTGGTGAAGAGAAAGAAATGGATCCATAGGAGCAGCAAAGGCATTGTAAAAGAGAGTTAATGGTGGCAAATTTTCAAGAATTTGCTTTCATGGTACTGATAGGTAGATAGTTAGTTGTCGTCGTTGAAAGCTCAGAAAGAAAGAAAATGGTGTTTGCGGACTTTGGAACAAACAGTGACATTGAGCTTGAGGGACTCAATGGACCCATTTTCGTGGCTTAACCCTTCTTTTCTGAGCCCAGAGTCTAAAGAGAGTATTTAGCACATTCATATTTTTTTCTCCTCTTTTTCCTTTTTTTTTTTATGTTTGTAGTCACATTCTACCCCATATTTTTCGGTCACTTTTTTATTCTCATTTTCATCCACTACCTCCAAAACTTCTACTCCTTCCTCTTTCTTGAGATTATGTCATTTTCCTTTCTTTTATTTCATCTTTGTTCTACTGTTTAACAATTTGTTACTGTCGCTCTTAGTATTTTAGCAGCACTGTTTTACATCGTATATTTTGTCTTTATACACATCTGTCATAGGAGCTCGATTTTACAACATTGATTTACCCAATTTAGTTGTTGTCGGTGTTGTGGATGTTTTGTTTTGAGTTGATGATTTGGAAGGAATAAAAAAGGAAGAAATGTCCAAGACTCTTCCCGATTATTTTGTAATAGTTGTGTTTTAGGATTGCTGAATAGTTTTGATTTATGAGTATGTGTGTTTAATTTGTTGTTTTAATCTGTATTGTAGAACTCTTTATTTAACATCCTACAAGTTATGTAAGTGTCGTTGGACATTTTTTAGTCAATGATATTTCAACCCAAGAAAAAATAAAAACAGTTTCAATTTTGATATTTGATCTCTCCTCAATTTTGGTACATAGGTAGAGTTTTAAGAAGCATCATGTTAGAGTATTCATATTCATACCTACACTAGTAATAAAAAAAATCATATCTTAACTCAACTTCCATATCCATATTTAATGGTTATGCACGAAACTCAAGATCATTATACCTACTTCTAATTTGATTAAAGATATTTTTCTTTTAAGGTGTTTTTTTCATAAACTAATAAAATAAATATGCTATTTTAGTATTGAAATTAGTTATAAAAGATTTAAAAATGTTCTTAATCCTAAATTGGCCTTTAATAAGTCCAAAATAGTTCTGAAAAAAAAAAGGCCAATTACAAACAAGTAGATCCAAATCCCATGTGAACTGGGTTTCATATGACCTAGTTATGGCCTCCGGAGTGTTATTATTGTCCTCTATTTTGAGGCTGAATTTTGACCCAAAAAAAGGTTTGAACTAGACAAATGTGTCCTCATGAAAGTTGTATCTTTGAATTTTAGCTTTAATTTGACATTAGTTTCACTCCATCTAGATACTTATGATTTCGGTTATAATCAAATTACTAAGCAAAGGTCATGTTGTCTTCACCTATAATATGGACAAACTGGGTCTTGACTTCTGAATAAAAGGGAGGAATAGACGAATATAATTATGTTCACTTTCAATATTTTCTCTTCTTTAATTGTTGGCCCACATTATGCTAGCAAGTACAAGATTTTAATCTACCTTGTTGGTTCAACTTCTGCGAAGGTTATTGGTGATGTTGCACTCTGTCCCCTTGAAGTCGTCAAGGTCTGTGTCCAACATTAGCCTGGTTTTGCAAATCTTGCCTCTTTCATGGACAATGCTAAAGGGGTAATGATTGGTGAGTTGAATTCAAGCTATGATCATGTTCTTTTACCTCCCTTTCACAGTTGGATAATGGGAATCGTAATGGAGTATGCTGATAACATTGTTGTATCAAGTGTTTGGTGCACATGTGCAACAACTATTTGATATAATGCTTGAAATGAAAAGGGATGTCCAACAATTATTTGTTGAATTGATTGTAAGGGATGTGTGGCAAATGTTTGATGCAATACCGGAGAGGAATATGGTTATTTCATTGTTCTTTTGTTTTAGTTGAATTCTTCTCTTGGTTTCAAGCTGATATTGGTTGATACCAAATATTAGCTTGCGGGAGGGTATTAAAAGTTACAAATTTTGTTACCTGTTAATTTTAGTTCACACGATTAGTTAGTTAGTTGAGTGGTTAAGTCTAGTTTAGTCCCTATAAATACCAGTTGTGTGTACTTATTTGTATCTTTCAATATTACAATGAGTTTCATAAACACTCTTTTTCTTTGCTATTGGAATCTCCCATGGGAAAACCCATGTGGTACTCTTCCTCACTTTACTATGTTTCTCCTCCTCCATCTTATTTCACTGAGAAAATGTTAACACTACTTATCTCCAATTAGTCTTTTGATATATCCATATATCCTTCAAACATAACAAGAAATGGTTCTACCTCTTTCAAGAGAGTAATAATTATAATACGAGTCATCAATTACTTATATTTTCTTCATTAGCACAAAATGTTCACCCACTTATGCCTTTGGTTCTTTGTAATTTATGCTTGTTACTGGTCTATGCCATGCTTTCTATACTAATGATTCCCTTCTCTTACTACTCACTTTAACGGTAGGTCATATATCGACACTCACTGTTTAATCACGAGTTATGAATTAATTATATCCAATGTCAACGAATCAACTATCCCAAAAGCTTAAGTTATTGGGTAGATGACACATTAATGATTTTATATTATATATTTCTAATACGCCCCCTCACGCAAGAGTCATTTGGACTTGAAGGGTGGCGAACACAAGTCCACCTATCTTGTGTTGAAATTAATTCTTTTATTGGAATAATGAGGACAACAAGGATAGAACTTTTGACCACTTGATCATAGAGACTCTCATACCATATTATAAACCAATTATCCTAAAAGCTTAAGCTATTGGGTGGGGAATACGTTAATATTTTATATTATATATTTTTAAAATCTAAAACGTTCATACAAATGAAAAACAACTACAATATAAGGTGTAAAGCAAAAGCGACGACAATGAACATATAATAAGAGAGATATTTGGAAAAAAGTTACCCCGGCCCCAACCCCTACCATAGTGGGCTGGGCCAAATTCTCATACATTCTATAATAGTTTCTCATAACATTTTTTTTCGTTGACCAAAAAAAACTTTTTTTTTTGGGAAAAAGGTAATATTTACAAATGCAGTACATTAACTGGTATATGTGGAGTGGAGAATGATATGTTACTTAAAATGCATATTTGAGTTTTGTTTGTAGTTTGGTAAGAAAAGTTTATACGCGCAAGAGACTAGTCAAACTTAACTGGAATCATGACTCATGAGTATAAATATGCAATGAATTCGTACTTGAAAGATGTTGTCTTTTATATTATTCAATTAATGTAACACAAATTCTTTAAAAGCTATATATGTCTTCAATATCACTGAATCATCTTAATATTAATTTCATAACAAAGTTCTCATCACCATTTCAATTTAATTAACACAGTGATCTTATAAAAAAGGTATATACAAATTCAGAACTTTTTATTTTCTTAATGGTGTGCTGTTTAATTCCTTTGGAGTGCATACTGTTTGATTTGAACTTGAAAGAGTTTTCATAGTTGGAGTATTTTTTTTATACTCTCTTAATAATTACTTCTTTTCTTTACTGATAAAAAAATCAAAATAATCACATGTCAACATTATCATAGTATAGTAATATGGAGACTAGTGAACAGATGAATTTAACATCACAAAATATTAATTATATGCTTCAACATGCTCTATTAAATGTGGACGGAATCACTAACAAAGAGGCAACTATGTATACTTTTTTTTTTCTTTCATCCAGAGCAACAATATATAGTTGTGTAATTGAGAAATGGACTGTACTCAATTTTTCGCAATGTGATTTTGGGCAAAGTTGGGTGTACTAGTCAATAAGGTGGAAGCTATGCTTTAATTTATATGTTGTTATTGTTGACAATGACAAGAGTCACAATGAGTAAGACAACAAGAGGAGGCAAAAGGCTGCCCAACTAATTGTTCTTTAAAGTAATAGCAACAAAAAAATTGGATTCATGTTAGGAATGTTTCAAGCACACCAAGTGACCAAGTTCGGCCTCTCTTTTCTCTCAATATATCTCTATATATTACTACTGGGTCACGGGATGTTGAAAGCCCATTGCCAACTTGTACCAGTTTTTTGTTGGTATTTACGTGTAAATTGTAGTTCTATAATGATAAAAAATTTGTAAAGAAATACGTATCTTTAGGCTAGTCTATTGCCCCAAAAACCTATCTGCTATATGATTTAATTTTTCATATGTACGATCCTCTAAATAGCTTATACTTAATTAA
This sequence comes from Sesbania bispinosa, assembly GCA_026901365.1. Taxonomy (NCBI): domain Eukaryota; kingdom Viridiplantae; phylum Streptophyta; class Magnoliopsida; order Fabales; family Fabaceae; genus Sesbania; species Sesbania bispinosa. The sequence goes on along the minus strand of QLOH01000524.1, from coordinate 544,867 downwards.
TATCTCACACTAAAAAAATCATGTTTTCTAAATAAAATAAATAAAAATGTTGATTTTGAAAACAACCAAAAATCACATTTGGAAAAATAGTTTAATTAATTGCTTATTTAATAAGTGTTTATCATATAAGAACTTATGTCATAAGCATTTAAAGGAGTGTGCGAGAGTCAAATGAGAGACAAAGAGCGTGTTTGGTAAAACTAGCTGAAAAACTATTGAATGTGTTTGGTAAAACTAGATAAAAATAGTAAAATGACATTTAAGGATAACATTAATTATTAAATAATGATAAGTGGGGGTGGTTGAGGGTTAAACTTGTAATTAATTTTCAAGTAGTAGCTGAAAATTGGAGTTTTTTTTTTAAAAAAAAGCTATCACAAGTAGCTTTTTAAGAAAAACTTGTAGCTACCAAAAAAGTTATCTTCCCAAATACTGCTGAAATGATTTCCGCTACTATTTTTAATTTTCAACTAGCTGAAATGGCAAGCCAAACACACTCAAATACTTAGGGCCTGTTTGGTTTGCATTTTCATTTTCTGTTTCCCGTTTTCTGAAATTTTACAAAGGAAAAACTGGAAATGCTGGAAACAAAAATTTGTTGTTTTCAGCATTTCCAGTTTTTCCTTTGTAAAATTTCAGAAAACAGGAAACAGAATGAAAACAGAAAATGAAAACAGAAAACGTTTCCTGAAACCAAACAGACCCTTAATATCCGCATAAGTTGTTTTATAAGCTACTTTGATAAGCTTATTGAAATAAATTAAAAAATATTTTATGAAACACGTCATAATTATTTTTTTATAAATTTATCCAAATACTTACTTACTCCCTCCATTCCAAAACTCTTGTTGTTTTAGCATATTCCTAAATTTCAAAACTCTTGTTGTTTTAGATATCCAAAAAAAATTAATTAATATTTTTCCAACTATGCCCTTATTTAATTACTTACATCAACTAACAACTACTCCCATTATCTCTATTAATTATATAAGTCTTTATATTTTCAAGGCAGTTAAATGATATGGGTGGATATTAAATGAGGCTATTTTAGTAAAATTAGTATTAAATTAAGGCACATCAATCATTTCCTTGGCCTGTGTGCATAACCTTAAACAACAAGAGTTTTGGAACGGATGGAGTATTAGATAAAAGAAAAACTTTTCCAAAAACTCCTAAATAAATTTTGGAGACTAATTATCATTTGAAAAGGAAAAGAATAAGAAAAATAAAAAGGGTGTGTATTAAATGGCATGGTTGAACCTTTTAATGAAAATGGCTAACATTCTTTGTTTTTTCTTTCTCAAAATTGATCGAATAGGGGCCCATAAGCATACAAAGAGACCGACCAAGGCTGGTTGGATACAGTGATTGTGTTAAATCAAGTGGGGACCTTCGCCATATAATTTTGGCTTCTTGTCTCCAAAGCAAAGCCTTTGGATTTTGGAATTGGAACCATCTTCATGATCTTCATTCTCTCTCATTTCTCTTTTTCATCATTCCAAGCTTTGCTTCTCTTGCATCGAGATTTTACTCACTTTTTCACCCACCAGATCAACAAAGTCGGCTTTCAAGGTGATCATGTTCCTATTATTGTAATTGTGCAATTATTCCCATTAACCACTAACTCCCAAAACAACCATGTAGCAATAGCTAACTTGAGAATATATATTTAGGTTATCAGCCAAACTAAAGTTTTTTTTTTCTTTGATTCTACACATACGTACGCACTTCGATCGGGCTAGCTATATAAGCTTTACATTAAGTGTATATTAATCTAACCCTACTTAAAAGAAATAATTTTATTTTTCTTAATTTCTTTAACACTCTTTCCAATCAGTTAATAATAGACATTAGAGGGAGATATTCGAAATTTATTATTAAACTAATTTTCAATCGGTTAGACCAAATATATAAAATTTGAAATTAAATTTTTAAATATTTATGTTTACCTAACTGTTTATATTTTATAAAGAATTAGTTTAGTTACTGGAAAATTAATTATTAGTTTAATTAATTTATGCAATGAATATTTAAACTAAATTGCATACATTTCAAACTTCAATTAAAGACAGAAATTGAAAATAACATAAGATTTAATTTCTCTTGGCTGAGAGGCTTCTTCCTAGTGTATACAGCCGTAGCATTTATTAGCTATAACATAGCTACTAGTCACTTAATTATTATGATGGTTCAATTATTAATTCTTTTATATTATCAAACCCCAATTTGGTGATATTTGGTTATTACTATTTGAAAGTTTAAATGAAAAAGTTGGTTTCTTTAGGAAAATATTGTTTTGTATGAAAAAATTCATAGGATTGGAGTTGTATAAATTGAAGTGGTTTTCAATGTGATGAGATGGGATTGAATTGTGGCTTTTAAATATTTTCCCAACCTATATATAATTAAATTATAATTTTTGAAATATTTTTTAATGTATATTTATATATATATATATATTTTCATTCACATGTGATTGCAACTAGTTAAGGGTGGAAACAGGTCAGGCCTAGTTTGGCAACTCCTAGTTTTTAAGCCTAAGTCTGGGCTTGTTACCTATTACAAGCCTTTTTTTTAATGTCTGGCCTAGTCTGCGTAAGAGTGGCTTGACTTGTAAGTTTGTTTAGAAGCCTGTTTTAAACAAGGCCTACAAACAGGTCGACAAGCCTATAAGCCTATGTAAGCCAGCAGACCTTTTAAACAAGATTTTTTATATAATTAATTTAATGCATTCTACCTTTTTATTATATTCTAATTTTTTAATTATATATATAATTATTCATATAATTAATTTAATATATTATATATTATTATATTAAACAAGTCGGTCTGTCAAACCTAATAGGTTTTTTCATAGGCCTGAAGTTTGGTTATCTAACTATATAAATAGGCCTTTTAAAAACATTAATATGCCCTTTTTTAATAAATGAGTCAGGTTAGGCTATAAACATATCAGGTCGCATGCAGGCCCATATGACAGACCGGCTTACCTTTTCTCACCCCATTATTTGCAACAATCTTTATAAGGCGCCGTTGTTAAAGTTTAATAAATTAAACCCCTTATATATTCCACATAAACAAAACAAAAAAAAATGAATTAATATACAACACTCAATCAGACTTAAACAATGAGTGGAAAACACAGTCGTAATTAATGGCAATGCATAGAAGAATAATATCGATTAATGGGGCGAAAATAAGTACTATATTCTAATAAGGATTATATATATCTATATTTATTCTGTAGGCTCGACATCTGTTATGTGCAATGGGAACCAATAATTTCTATGTAAGGTCTACTCCACAAAACATATCCAAACCGGCCACGAATCACAACATAAATAAAAAATAAGCCCATACAATAATTCCTCTCCGAGGCGATTTATATCCCACAAGAAACAATAATCGTCCAAACACGGTTGCTCACCTACCAAATCACAAACTTTAGTCAATAATTTACTAATTTATGGCTTCACAAAATTAAAGTACAGAAATGAAAGAATATCAAACTTTTTTTTTGGTATATAGAATATTGAACTTTAATTTGCTTATTTACGTATAGTAATTAAATAAAAGTAGAAATAAAAATGTTATCGTCGATCCTTAGTAAATACATAATCTTTCTTATTACTTTCTTATATAGGTTGCATTTGGTTGGAATATATATATATATGTATAGAATTTGAAACATTTTCAAAATCTCATATCTTTTAATCTGTAGTTGTTGGATTTCTTCAAACAATAGTCACGCACTGTACATGTACGTATAGTTGAAGAATAGATGAGCTACTTCTTAATTAATTGTGATAATTCATTCAGCTCAAACAATTTCGTACCGTGCTGTAAGAACAACTGAAGAGGCTACTTCTTGATTCTGATTGATTTTGAGAAAGACCATTTCATAAACCATATCAAATCATAAAGCATGGAAATTCCATTACCAATCACATTGACTAAACTAGGAAAATTAGTTCCTGAGAGATGTCTGATCATGCAATTTAGTCATGAGAGATTCAAAATCCCAAAATGGCCTATGAAAAATGGTTCTGTCGTGCAAAATGGTCAACAACATCATTTTTCAAGGACTAATTTGCATAATTTTAATGTCTCAGGGACTAATTTGTTTATTTTTACTTGTTTTTCAGGGGGCTATATATTTTGCACGAGAAAGACCATTTTGCATGACGGAACAATCTCTCAGGGGACCATTTTAGGATTTTGAATCTATCCGACACTAAACTCCCCGATTAGAAATCTCTCATGGATTAATTTGTTAGCATAGTCCAATCACATTTGATGATCTTATCAATTGGCTATCTCACTCCACGACATATTTGATGTGTTTCTATGTTGATCCAAATTAAATGAGAATACTTTTATCTTCATTTATCATGTCTTCAATAATCTCATCCAATTGTCTCTAAAGTAGAATTAGGTTTGGAGTATTTACATGAATTAGAGAGAAATTAAGAGGGAAAAAGATGATCTATTTAGGATTTCTACATCAACTTAAGAAAACTTCATTTTAATAAATTTAATCTATTATAATTACAACTTACTGTTATTTTGATCTCCCATATGTGTTATAACCATAATAAACTGTCACACGAGAGTTCAAAATCACACACACACATATGTATATAACGTGTCAAAATTATCACTTCTCTTAATGTTATGAAATGGACACTCATGTTTGGACTAATTTCACAAACTAATTTGTTAATTAATTTTTTCTTCCAGTAATCAAATTGGCCTATCCCCAATATTTAAGGGAGCAATTTTTTTATAAACACAAAAATTCATTAAAAAAATAGTACAAGAGGTACTTCATCCATTAAAAAAAATAAAGCAAACCGTCTCACCTAAGATTCAAAATTCTAGTAACTAAAATTAACCGATCTGATCTTATTTTATTATTGAGTAGTCATTTTATTTTCTTGTTTTGTCAATTTAACTATCTTCAATTTTATAATTGTCAATTTTATATATTTTTGACCGGTTTCTAGTCAATCTCTTTCCAATTTTTTTTTTTGCTACCAAATATCTTATTTGACAAAAAAATGCATTCTGCAATATTAGTGTAAAGGCAAAAGACTTGCATTATTGATGATGGTGATTAATAAATTGTATTTGACAAATTGCATTAGCACTAGCATGTGATTAGCTATGCGTTAATGTAAAGGTGTTAAAATGGGCTAACTCTGATGAATCGACACGTTTAGCCCGATATATGGGTAGGGTTAGGTTGTGAAATTTCAAGCCTGAATTAATTTTGGCCCAGACTAACTCGAATTTTGAGTGATCCATTGAGGGTTAACACATGATGGGCTGGACTATCCTGTTGACCCGTATTTTTTTCCTTTTTATTTTTCACATTTTTTATAATTGGTAAAATTATAAGTGATAAATGTATTATTAATATACATTTTAAGATTAAAATATTGCATATATATATTAATTAACTCTTTTTATTTCTAACACTCGTTGATTTTTACCATTGACGGACTTTGTTTTTTTATTATTATGTATCATTTTTATTATTATTTTATAGTACATGACAACTCATTATATTTTATTCCACTAATCAAATTATAGAATAGTATAAAATATAATAGATTAGAACTATATTAGCTTCAAGGGTTTGTTCGAGTGGAGCAAGACATTGTCTCATATGTGACAGACCACATGTTTGAATCTCCACTCGTTCCATTGGGGTGAGGTAAATGTAAGTAGCATTGTAAGTGTTTTGAGCATAGAGACCACTACAACAAATCAGCGATTTAGATGCGGACGAGTAGCGTTGACCACGACACTATTACTAGTAGCGTCGACCATTACCGTTGATCTTTTTTTTTATGTAGCATCCATCGTAAAATAAACTTTTTTTTATTTTTTATTTAACGTGGATAGAGAAAACAATTAATTGTCACTATTTTATCCTTTAAACATTTAACTTGATATTCCCATGACTTTCTCTAGAAGCATACATTCATAACTAGAATCTTAAGATGAGTGGTCAGACACAAATTGTAACAAACACTATATAATAATCTGAATTTTACCAATCTAACCGTTAAATTGAAAGTTCTTATAAAGTAGATCAGACCTATAAAATTTCATAAAAATCTAAAACTAATTGATACTTCATCAAACTAATTTATTTTAACGTATAATATATTTTTAAAATATAAGTAAAAGTCTATTATTAGATAACATACCTACGAATGTTCAAATTATCTGAAATTTCATATACATGATCATGAAGGTAATATAATGTGATTCAACGGTTGGATTGATCAAATTCACATTCTTCAAAAAGTTATTAAAAGGTGTAACTCATAAAGTTTGACACCTGGTGTCAATGGATCTGACTATATATATATATGAATGGATCCATGAATCAACTTTATCGTCATTGTCAAAATGACTCTAACCGTAAGTATATAAATTCGTGGTGAAAACGTACCGTATGAAAATTTAAAGTAAGTGATCACACTTATGGTCATTTAATTTAATAATAGTTTCTCTATTGCTACAGATAATAAAGACCATTTTCGGCCATTAAAGTATTTCCCAAATTAAGTAGATAAATGCCTGGTACCCACCTCATTTCTTATTGAGGATTTAATGTTAACAAGTTTATAGCCATATATAGTTAGATGGCTATTCAAATTAAATGTTCCTTCGACTTTATATATACTAATTTAATCTGCAATCCTTTTGTTTAGGGAGAGAAAGTGAGTGGATGAGTGATGAGTTAGAATTTCATACCAAAATAACAGATTTTTGTAATGTTATATATATTTTTTAATAAAGTAAAAACATTATTTATGAGATTGTAGTACCTAAATAGAAATATTATTTAGGATTTTCGGTTATAAGAAAAAAATGCAAGCCAAATATGTATATTAATTATCGTCTAAAACTATAGTATAACTTTAAAGTTATAATGCTAAATATTTTAAAAGTCAGACCGGTAATTAAATATTTTATTGGGTTTAAGTGCAACTGATCGTAGTTAAATCAATAATAATTAATTTGTTAATTTAATATTATTTAATATTTTAAATAATAAACTAACATAAAATCATACAAAGTTAAGAGATATAAAATTATAAATTAATATAAAAATTTTAATATATATTTTATAAAATAAAAAATTAATGATGATTTCATCAATTACTATACATCGATGACCGGATAATTCTTAAATATGTGAATTTATTTATCTCAAATATATTTTATATTAAAAAATTTAGTATGCAATGCAAAAAAATTACGTAATTAATAACTCTATATATATATAGATATATATATATACATATCTATTTTAGTAATAAAATAAATATATTAAAATATATATATATTAATTTTATAATATAATTAGTTTTTATTAGGGATTTAATTTTAATATATATTAAAAAATATGTACTTTAAATTTAAATAATTAATTCATAAAAATTAATCATTACAGCTTTATTATTTAACCAATAATATTTCTTATACTTTTATAATTATTATTTTCTTTTGTATAATTTTAACCCTTTTTATAAATAATATTTCCAAAAGCAAATGGGAAATATATAGCGAATGATTGTGATTTCCCACCACAAGGCTATTAATGGGGAATAACCGAATAAGGGCGACGAGACGAGTGTACAGAAATTAATTATATCTAAGAAATAAGAAAATGTTTCAGTTTTATGTCTATATCAAAGTTATAAATAATTAAATGTCCTGCTTCTTTTGGAAAGATACATAGAAAATAAACAAATAATAACACAGAAATTTAGACTATTTAGTGGACAATTTATATTTCGTGACTTCATTAATAATTTGTATTGTATTTATGTCTTGCTTGTCTCCTAAATATATATACTCCCTCCATTAAAAAATTAGGGTTTCTGTCCCTCTTAGGCCTCTTGATGTTCTTGAATAACCCTAATATCTTGTTCAACCAAAAAAAAAAATACTTCCTCCATTCGTATTTATTTGTCTAATAAGACAAAAACACATACACAAATCAAGAAATATAATTACTCCTATATTTTCTTATTCTTATGATCATAATTTTTTAAATTTTCTATTATATCTTTTATTTATTTTACACTATTTCTCCTTAATAATTGAGTATTTATTATTACTTCAGAATTAACATTGAGATATAGTTGAGAAAAATATAATCAATATAAGAACATTGGTTAAAGAACCAAAATCGGAAAGTTTTTATTGAATTGTGCAGTATTTAATACTATAAATGCAATCAATACCATGATTTATAAAAAAAGACCTACTATATATGTTTTCTTTAACCAATGCTCTTAAGGAACTCGTTATCGTTAACCGGACTCATTGATAAGTATTAAATTAATGTAAAAATCATATTTAATTTCAATACTTATTAAGGGCAAAATGGTAAATGTATACCCCAATTTATCCCTTTTTGGCTAAAAGTGCGATTCTTGTAATTATTTAAATTAAATTTGAATTTGATGCTATTTTGATAAAGATTTTGTTGATTTTTGAAGATAAAATGCTTAAATTCAAATCCATCATCAAGATAGCAACAAATAAGGATAAGATCAGCACAAGATAAGCTTAAAAAGGAAGAAAATCAAGAAAGCATATACGGAGATCTGCGCTCCACTTGCACAGAGAGCAAATGGAGCGCATAATTAGAAATTCACCATTGTTTCCTGCGCTGAGCGTAGATCTGAGCGCATGAACGAACACGGAAATCTAATTTCTTATGGGCTAAGCAAGGTTTAAACGGGCTTTCAAAAGTTCTATTTAAAGGGACCTTTAGCAAGATTGAAGGAGGAGACGACGAAGCAGATCTGGAGCTAGAGAAAAGTGTGACAGTCTCTATATTGGTTTGTAATGGTTGCCATGAATAGCTAAATTCTCCCTTAGGATTGAATATAGTCGATTCAATCCCCAATTGTATTTGGATTCTCCTTGTTAGGGGTGTAAGCGGGTCCGATCCAACCCGCGAACCCGATTGACCCAACCCAACCCGAAGGACATTTAACGGTTCGGTTCGGGTTTCGGTTCGGTTAAGACATTTTCTTTCAAGCCCGATCTGGTTCGGTTCGGGTATCGGGTTTGCCTATCTTGAACCCGATAGACCCGAACCAAACAAAACCAAGAAAAGAAGCCTTAATATTATTTCATTTTCCTTCCCATAGAGAAAAAAAATAGGCGCAACGGCAACACAAGTAGCGGTGGTTCCCCAAACCCTATTTCATTTGTTCCTCTCATTTTATGTTTCCCTATTTCTTTTCTTTTTTTCATATCATATTTTAATTTCATGTCATCTTCCACATTTTTTTAAAAAAGAAAAATGTCCATGACCCGATGACCCAACCCGAACATATTCGGGTTGGTTTTGGTCGGGTTGCTCACCCAAAAAATACAAAACCCGAACCAACTCAACCCACCATCATTCTATCGGTTCGGACTTGAGGTCACCTCAAACCCGACCCAACCCAACCCGATTACACCCATACTCCTTGTTATCTAAGGATCTCTATTTTTATAATATATTAGTGTTTTTACTTTGTTCTTAATGCTTAGCTTCCGCCTTTGTGCCGGAGTTATGATATGATTTTATGGGGCGCGTTGGGAGGCGGTTTTGTGAAATCAGGAGCGAGTTCTTGGGAGCCTATAGGAATAGGGATGTTGAATTCTGATTTGGGTAAGATCACTCTGTATAGGTTGAATGCCTATGGATAGGGTTTAATTTATGGATAACTATTAACAACGGATCTTAATGCTAGGTTAATTTGTTAAATTGCCAAGGAATTGGGATTTAGGGAATTAATTCTAAGGATTTCATAGTTGAGGGATCCTTATGAATGACATTTATTTGGACTTCAATAATTATAATTATAAATTCTTAAATTTCACTAGTCTCCGAATACAAGAAGTACAAGAAGGGTGCGATAGACAAAGTTCAATCCTAGTTCCAATAATTTGCTCAACCTCATCTCATTCTTGTATTTACTATTGCAATCTACACAAACAGCCATCTTCCCATATTTGATAAGTGTGACCACTAGAATTTATATTGTACCGTTCCCTGTGGATACGATAACTCTCTTTACTTACTATTATACCGCTGCGACATTAATACGTCTGCCAAGATCTCAACACTCGTAGTATTAAAGTATATTGCATTTAGAAAATATTAGCAACACATTCTATGTGGCATTCTTCCCACCACACTCTCTATAATTCGTTTAAAGTTACATGGGTCCCACCAAGTTGAGAATGTGACCCACGACAGATGTGAATTCCAACTAACTATAAAGAGTGTGTTAAGAAAAGTGTGATATAAAGAACGTGTGGACAACGCTCCTCATTGCATTTAATTGTGTTGAGATAATATATAATGTCATTTATTGCTAACAATGTTTTCTATATTTTTATCTTTATGTTTATTATTTATATAAGGTAGTGAAATCATCCATTGAGATCTAAGAGGAGGATAAAAAAGTAAAATTATTTCAATAAAACTTCTAAAAGCAGCAAGTCAAATTTTCATTTTAAATATTAATATTATTAACCATCATTAATTAGCTATAGTAAATATGTTAATGGAAATATCACTAAAATTACTAACTAATAATATATCCTCTAATTTACCTGAAAAACCTACAACTTTTGTTAATCTTTATTTTATAAAATAAATAACTTAATTTGTTTAATAAATTATAAATATTAACACCTAAAAAATAAATAATTATCCTGCTTTGAAAAAAAATAAATAATTTTTTAAAATTTTTTATTAAATTTTTTAGCATATTTTATGAAATATATAAGAAAAATAAAAATATAATAAAAAATTTAAAGCATGCTGAAGCACTTTATAATTATGGTAATAGTAAAGGAAAGTGCCTTAAATTAATTGTGTTAAATTGTATAAATCAAAAAGTGGGGGCGAGGTTACATGTGTGTGTGTGTGAGTCGTTTAAAAAAATGATATCAATATTTAATTTTTGGGTTAAATATGTTTTTGATCAATCAAAATATAGCGAAATTTGGTTTTACTCCCTCATTTATTTTTTCATTGGTTTTGGTCCTCCATTTTTTAAAATCGCATGTTTTTAGTCCTCTTTGTTAAATATACTATGTTAAGTCACTTTCGCAATTTCACTACAACTTTTTCTAGGTAAAAATTCACAAGAAATTTCTTATGATTTTTTCTCAAGAAAAGTGGTCTATAGTAAATTTCCAAAAAAATCACAATTTTTTTACAAAAATTGCTGGTTTAAAATTTCTTTGCTTTGTTATACACAAATCTATAGTAAATTTCCCACAAATTTTAGAATTTGAACACACTTTATTTGAATTTTGAAATCCGTAGAACAATTTGAAGAAAAATTCATAGAAAAACATGCAGGGAAATAGTGTTATATGTCATCACTTTGCCAAATATAACTAGGGGTGAAAGCGGGTCGGACCCAACCCGCGAACCCGACGAATCCGACCCAACTCGAGGATATTTAACGATTTGGTTCGGGTATTCGGTTCGGTTCAAACTTTTTTTGGAACCCGATCTGATTCGGCTCGTGTATCGGGTTTGCCTATGTTGAACCCGATAGACCCATCCCGAACCAAACCAAAAAAAGAAGTCCTAATTTTATTTCATTTTCATGCAAAAGGTGAGAACAAAAATAGGCGCAGCGGCAGCGCAAACAGAGATGGTTTCCCAAATCATATTTCATCTGCTCCTTTCAATTTATTTTTCTCTATTTCTTTTCTTTTTTTCATTTTATATTTTAATTTGATTTCAACTTCCAAATTGTTTTAAAAAAATTGATAAATGTTCATGACTCGACCCGACCCGACCCGAACATATTCGGGTTGGTTCGGTTCAGGTTACTCACCCAAAAAATACAAAACCCGAACCAACCCAACCCACCACCATTTTATCGGTTCGGACTTGATGATATCTCAAACCCGATCCAACACTACCCGATTACACCCCTAAATATAACTAGCGACAAGGACTAAAAGCATGTGATTTTGAAAAATAAAGGATCAAAACCAATGAATGAATAAATAAGGGACCAAAACCAAATTTCGCTATCTTTTGAGGGATCAAAAACATATTTAACCCTTAATTTTTTTTAATTAATTGTTACCATATTTATTTTCAAAAAATAACTTCTTTGTGAATATTTTGATTCATATAAATTGTCCATGTGCCATAAATGCACAATTTGATAGGTTTGATGGCTTTTATACTTTTGGAATTCTTAGTAGTGTAAGTCCTTCAAAACTTTAATACCTTAACATTAAAATAAAAGCAATATTCTTATCATATTAAAAAATATAGATTTTATTTTAGATTGTGCAATATAACACATGGCTTATAATCACTGAGATGGACACGTTTTCAAAGGAAGAGTTATATTGAAAACAATGTTGGAGAAAAAAATTGATTTCAAGACTATCATTATTTTCATATAATAGAAGAATTACTTTTAAATTTCAACATAGACAATTTCCAATTATTGTTTCATTTAGAATGATAATAAAAAAAGAAATAGACATATAATTTGTCTTCTATTTAAATTCAATTTCATGTTCTGGCTGACATGGTATTGAAAAATCATTTATTTTTTCATGTCTTAATATATAATTTACAAATAAGTATTATTTTATTAATTCAATATATCATGTTCGTGCGTCATATGGCTACTAGACTAGTTACATATTAAAGTATGGAAAATATTAACAGGTGTCATGGGATGGGTAACAAAACATGGAAAAAAAATTACTGAAATATTTATTTTTTTCTAATTATAAGAAAATAGACCCAATGTTTAGATCAATGTTATGAAACTCGGACCGGTAATCGACTCGACTAGGTTATTGGGTTAATGGGTCACTGGTCGAACCAGCGAGTCATTGGTTGAACCAGTTAAACTGGTATATATATAAAATTCAATAAAAAAATTTAATGCATTAGTTTAGAAAAATTAATGCAAGTAATTTTTTAATTATATAGATATTTCAAATTTGAGTTTGATGTAAAAAAATAGAAAATAGGTATGATTAAGTTATAGATGATACACCATTCTTTTAAAAAAGTTATTAAAATTATATTTTTAGTATGTTAAATCTAAAAGATTACTAGAGAGGAAAAAAAGAAACAATATTTTATTATTTTCTAAATGGAAAAGGAAACAATGTTAGGGAAACTAGTGGTGTCCATAATTTAATAACCCGACCGGAACCCGATAAAACTTTTGCCAAATTAAGGTAGACGGTCGGGTAAATACAGGTATTAGGTTCAAATGGGTTAAAAAAATGAATGAGGACGGTTTGAAACGGTCGGTTTCGGTTCTAAAAAGTTTGAATCGTCGGTGATCGAAACTGACTGAACATGCGTGCAATAAATAATAGTGCATGCGAAAATGTGATGTGACAAATTGACTGCTCAGATTACACCACATCATTAATCCGTGCGCCTATGTTTAATCTTAGTCGTCCATTTCATTTTTGTGCTTTCACATATTTTAATGCTATTTATTAGTGAAATGTGAAGAGTTTCACTCTCATCAGTCATCAAACCTAGCTGCCCACTCCTCTCAATCTCTCACTCTCTCAGCTCAGCCTTTCTCACTCTTTGTAAAAGAAACACAACTCTCCTATGGATAAAAGTCTGAGTGAAAATTATTCCTCCCTCCTCCTACCCAATCACTTTTTTATCATGACTTTCTCACCATATAACCATCGTCGACCACCAGCCATGAACTGTCGTGACCACTAGGCGTTGTCCACCGCTCAGGCTTCTACCCACTGTCGATTGCTCAGACCGCTAGCCACTGGCGACCACATAACCGTCGTCGCGCCACAACCAACAATCATCGACGACGTCGTTCTGCCTTCTCGACCACAGATCGTTGACGACGTCGTTCTTCCTTCACCTCCAACTGCAGAATCGTAAGCAGCGACGTTGCTCATCTTCCCGCCTCCGTTTTCCTTTATTATTCCTCCTCACAAGGAGAAGACTTCTTTCTATTCTTTGTGGTTCCTGATTCCCTGTGTTTTTTGCATTTTGGTTTTTCTTGTATTCTTTTATTTTGTTTTAGATGCTTCTGCATGCTCTGTTTTTATGGAGAAGATAACAGATAGATGTTGAATCTTAGAGATGAATACACTATTTTTTCTTTTGTTTTTTTTTTCTTTTAATTATTTATTTCCTGTGATATAATGAGAATTAAAAAATTTGTAAAATTTGTATTTGTAGTTAGTGTCTCAATTTTTAAGTTTGGATCTTTTTTGAAAACGTGGACAATACATGGATTACAAATGGCCCAAATAATAAGGATCCTGAAAATTGGCTTTGTAAAACTGAGGAAAAATGAAAAACCTGCACCGAAAATTGAAAAGGCCCAAAAAAATTACTCGACCCCTTATTAGTCCATACCCGTCAATACCCACCCGCCCAACCCGTGATCCGTCCAACATGTGACCCGCTTAACACGAAGGAGATAATGGTCGAAAACGGTCCATAATATTTGTTGTTCAGTTAACAACGGGTTGAGGTTTATGGGCCCGAACCCGCTCCTACTCGCTCGATGGACAACCTTAAGGGAAACTGAAAACTCATACTCTCACACGGTTCGCTATTTGATATTTTCTCATTATTAAATTAATTGATAGCAAAATTGAAATACAATATATATTAACTTAAGCATATGTATATCAAGAAACAGTGCTTGGTTAAGTGGTTGTGTGGCTTCTTCAGCAATTGAGGGACATGGGTTCAAATCTCATGTCTGTTCAATTCGCTTGAGTTTTTTAATATATAAAGGACCTGTGCGCATAAGCTTCACTCGTTACTCGTCCGATTTGCAGCGAGTTGGCCGAGTGTTGACCGAGTTGAGCGAGTGTTGACCGGTTTAATGACACAAGCGGTTCACATGGCTGACCGGATCGGCCATGGGTCCGGTTCCCGATTGAACCAGTCGGACCGGCCGGTCCGGTCCGAGTTTAATATCACTGGTTTAGATGCATTTATTGACACATAACTTTTATATCCATAATTTATTGTGAGATTTATGTTAACAAGACTACCCATTCTCAACGTAAAAAAAAAAGACTACCTATTCTCCATACAGAGTGAATGAAATACGTGTATATTTGAATTAAACTTTAAATCAAGACATTATTCAATAAAGGGAAATGCTAATGAGTTTTCTAAGGGCACCAATAAATTAATCAAATATATGAATATTTTATTAAGACGTGTAGCATTTATTATTTTTTTTTGTGAATAAATAGGGTGAGGTGATGGTGTCCCAGTTCAAGGCAGGAAAAATCTCCAGGCTCAAAAAACACTTACAGAACCTCGCTCCAAGGGGACGGGTAGAGGTTCAAACCTGCGACTTGTAAGATACGAGACAGTGCCCAGTGTGTAGTATTTATTGTTATAAATACATTCAATATCGTAAATTCATAATTTCCAATAAAAATCTTCTACGTATGTATTCCCTAACCAGTACTTTTAGGGCACTCGTTAATAGAACTCATCATCAAAATAATCAATTTAAATGCTTTCTCTTAGTCATGATGATTTGGTCATTTATTTCTTATAAAAAGAATAGGAAAGAGTGTCACAATTTCAATGAATGTCATCATTTACAATGAAAATATTTTATTCATTGATTCATCTTTGGCCCAGGTTGGAATAATATGACTCGTAATGGGTAAGGAGGGCTTTTGTTTGAAGACCACAGTGACAAAGAAATCATACCATGAGATGATTAACATTTTCAACCACTATTATTTTTTAGTATTTATTTGCAACTTCAATAAAAAATTTAATGATTTATCCCACTGCAATTGAAAATCCTATGCAAGGTTTACACCAAATAAATTTGGCCTGTAATGATATGTTGAGTGCATTAGATGAGATCCATCTGTCACCTTACAACATATCCGAAGGAAGCATGACCCACTAATCCTTTACAGCAGTGCTTGTGTATTCATCTCCACAACACACATGTTCCCATTTAGAATAAGTTCATGAAGTCCCTGAGGTCTCTGTGATCTATGAATGCCAAACCTTTTCAGGATATGTTCCCCGATATTCATTTGGACACATCCCTACTAGTTCTAATTATTTTGAGGGCAGTTCATCAATGTTTGCCACCAATTTTTCTACACCAATGTCATCATATCAACAATCACCATTTGGTGACCATCATCCTACCATGGCACCTGGATTAAATGACATGAATGATGTTATCAATGAAAACACCAATGATTATGATGATGATGGAAATGGAAACCATAACATTGGTGCCAGTGATCAGGAATACCTCATCCCCATACCTGAACGACGAAAAATATTGGGCGATCGTGTCACAATAAGAGATGACCAAGAACATGTGATTGAACGACCTCAAAGGGTTCTACCAGCAAGAAGAAGACGACCACCTAGTGTCTGTTTGGTTTACAGTTGAGTAAAATTGATTTTAGAAATCAATGGTTGGGATTAATGATAGACTTTTTACGAAATACGTTAGACGGAAGTGATTTAAAATCAATTCCATGAAACCATGGTTTCGTACTATTACAACATGGAACCAAACGAGCTACTAATTGTGGGACATCATCCCAATAAAAAGACACGTAATATACTATCCAATATGTAATTCATATGTTATTATATTATATGTGTCATTTATTCTTAAAATTAAAAAACAAGCAAGTTGCAAATTATTTTTTTTTATAAAGGCATAGATCATTTTGACTTGTTTTTAAAAAGAAACTAGTCGTTTATTTTCCATATGATTTTGTAATAAAAATATACAAAAAAGAAATACTCCATAAAAGTTGCATGTTGGGTATAAGTCTTTTGTTTTTTTTAAAATATACAACAAAAACGCACATCTTTTATATGACTATCAAAATTTACAATAAAAAATAAAAGTCTCACTTTCAATGTGAGACTTCTATACGTTAATTATTAAAATAATAAGTCTTATAATAGATGTAGGACTTTCTTATGGAAGTCTCACTTTTAATACGAGACTTACTCTATTCTAATAATTTTTTTTTCTTACACCATTATGGAAATTTGGAAATAAAATTGCCTCGTTGAAGTAAAAAACCCGTAGATATTTCATGCGAGAATCGAATCGTTCACAACCAGGATTAAAATTTATATTATTTTGTATAATATATTTGACATATATGTAAATTGAAACTCTAAAAAAACTTATTCCATAGGTTACTTGCAAGAACTTCCAAAATAGTTTAGTGTGTGTCTTGATCCATTTTAAGAGTGGAAAATTGATTATATCTATAGAAATAATCGATTTGAAGGTGTTTGGTTTCATCACCCTATAATTTATTTCTACTTCAAACCATGGTTTTATCATTAGCAACTAGAGTTGTTTTTTATCATTACGTTTGGTTTAAATTCTAAACCATACAGAATCAATTTTGCAGAATTGATTTCAAATCACTTCCGTCCAACGTACTTCGTAAAGCGTGCATCATCCATCTCAACCATTCATTTTTAGAATCAATTCTACTCAACTGTAAACCAAACGGACTATTCATTTCTATGAAATTTCATTCAATTTTTAACCTCCAGGCCCGCTATACAAAGAGCTGTTTCTATGTCTTAGAATTTAAAGAATTCTACCTGTTAGTTGTCTTGTAACTTAAGAGCAATGTGGATTTAATTTAATGTATATTTTTTATCTATCACTAAAAAAATACATTATTATATTGATTAATGTTTAATTCAATTTTTCATTAATATTTAGATAAATACTATCATATAATTTACTTATAACGTGATTATTAAATTTGTATATTTTAAATAAAAAAGTATTTAATAACTACATTGTTATTGTAAAACTATTTTACACAATCATCTAATGATGTATTGATATATCATTTAATGAGTTTAAAATACATGAAGTGTCATATTCATTAAATGATCGAATAACACATTATTGAATATGTGTGTAACACTACCGGTGCATAGTAATTAAACTCAATAAAAAATTATATTATTATAATAATTAAAATTTTAACTGAAGTTTTATGTTTAGATAAATACCATAGTATAACTTACTAATCAACTGATTATTAGATTTTTATATTTATAACTAAAAAAATAATTATTATAAAAAATATAAATTTTCTGGGAAATCTTTGCATTTTATTTTAAAAGTTAAAATATTATACAAATATTTTATATTTTAGTTTAATATATATATTGACCTAAATTTAAATAATTATCCAAACATATATGTATTTAATATATATATATATATATTAAAAGGGATCTAATTAAGGATTTAATTAATATACACTATCCGTGTAAAAAAGTTTTACATAGATATCCAACGGTGTGTCTCCACAACATTTAATGAATATGACACATCATGTGTTATTAAATTCAATAAATGATGTGGCAGCACATCATTGGATGTCGATGCAAAACTTCTTTACACCAACAATGTACATATATTAAACTCTTAAAAAGGTTATTTCTTATATAGAAAATATAAATAAAACCCTAAGTGGTTGGTCCAGTGGAGCAAAACAGGGTCTCGTATCTGACATGTTGCAGTTTGAATCCTCACTTGTCCCCTTGGGGTGAGGTAAAATGTAAGTATCTCTATAAGTGCTCAAAGAGCCCCAGGGGCGAAGCCAGCAAGTGATGTCAAGGGGGGCCAATAATATAAATTTTTTTAATCAATACCTCACCCTAAAAAATACTTTGTTATTAAATATATAGTTATAAAATTATAATATAACTAAAATAAAACTAAATCGAATATACAGTTAATTAAGATGAACCCTTATAATTTGTATATATATGAGTGAAGATCCACTGAAATTTGGAGTAACTCTTGGTAAAATTACCCCACTTAATAACTTTCTGTAAACATTGAGTTTCATCAATCCAACCGTTAGACTTAAAGTTTTCATTAAATAGATCAAATCTGTAATATTTCATAAACTTTTAAAACCATTTGATACATAATCAAATACCTATGAATGTCCAATTTATCTAAAATTTGGTGTGTATAATCATCATGTTGGTATCATATTATATATTCAACAGTTAGATTTCTTAACTTTGTATTCTACAAAAAGTTATAAGCGGAATAATTTTATCAAGAGTCACTCTTAAAGTAAGTTAATCTCCACCCATATGCATATTTTATGTTTTATTTGAATTATTTAAATTATTGTTTTATTTTTATAATTTATTCTAATTATTTTTACTCAAATGTTTTATCATTAAAAAACTAATAAGAATTTATTTTTTTAAATATAACTAAAACTGTAATTACCTAATATTATACTTTTACTTATTTATACCATAACATTTATGTAAATGTCTTTTTATGTAATTTTATATTAATTATTCACGTAAATCAAATATTTATATTTCAATAAGTTATCTTATTAGCTTCCAATTAATTTATCATCTAGTAAATCATGTCTCATTATAACTAAATTTCCACTATATAATTTTATTAAATAGTATATAACATATAAATTTATAAAATAATATAAATATATAAATATTATATACATATATTTTTAAAAAAAATTGAGGGGGCCATGACCCCCCTTTGTCCTAAAGGGCTTCCGCCCCTGAAGTGCCCGAAGACTTTCCCTGCCTTGAACTAAGACATCGTCCACTTATCCTAATTTTTTTTATAACAAAATATAAATAAACAACAATACATGAACATTAATCATATTTTAGTAATTAGATATCATAAAAGCAATTTCAATAACAAGCATCCAAACAAAAACTTTTGTAGAAATAACTTATCAAATACATATTATCCAAACAAAAATCACATTATTTTAAATCAAATTTTAGACAAAATCAATTTTATATAATCAATTTAATTCTAAATCAACACAAGTACAAGTACAACCTTAACCAAACATTGATATTCCATAACCTGCCTTGCCCACCTTCAAATTACCAAACCATCCTTCTTACCTACGTGCCTTTTTCCTAAACATAAAATAAAATAAGTTAAAATAATTTATCCTTTATAATTAATTAATAATAATAAATTTTTAATTTTTAAAAAACAGGAGTCATGCTTTGGAAATGTCTTCTCATTTCTTTTCAATCTTTCAGGAGAGTTTCTGCTTTTCCTTATTTAATTTAATATTTATATGCTTTTCCTTATTTAATTTAATATTTATATAAAATATTTTTTGTTTTAATTTTTATTTTTTCTTCTTCTTCTTTTTGACTAGTTGTACTTTTTACAGGCTCCGATTCTCTCTCTCTCTAAAGTCTTTCTCTCTCCTCGGTGTCTTCCATCGCCCGCTTCGGCGACGGCGCCGGGACACGCATTCTTCGCCGGAAATTTTCTTCCGCCGCCGAAAAACACCTTCTTCTCACCCTTTTAAGCAAACCGCTTCGACCGGGTCGCGGAGAACCGGGTTTTTTTTGTTTCTCCCCTGGTCCAAGTCGCTGCATGAGTTGAAGAAGCAGTGTCTTTGACTTGGAATTGTCAATGGGGTTACTGGGTTTCTGTTTTCTGTGAAGAGGAACAGATCCACGAAGGTTTTTCGCATTCTAGAGCACGAATAAGAAGTGGGTTTTGGTTTTCAGAGAGAGAAAGTGAGAAGAGAGGTCGAGGTTTATGATGTACGGAGCTCTGGGCAGCGATCGCAGAGGGTGGTGGAGTTTCGGTGAATCTCTCACATGGAATGGCAGATCTTGTTAGCTACAGGAATGCCGACCGTGACATTGAGCAGGTGAGTTATAGTTCAATGTGAAAGTTCTAATTTTTAGTCAAATTTTGATTCTTTGTTTCGGTTTCTGGTCAAATTTGGAAACTGGGTTTTCTTGTTGAAGGGTCCTTGTTTTTGGCTGGCTAGGAATGTTATGATCACCATCAAGTGCTTGTGTCAGTTTGTGTACGTTTCCTTGTTTGAACTAATTGGGAAATTTGAGGGAAGTGAGAACATGGGAGTGAAGGCTTAGCGAGTAAATTTATGTATTAAGTCTATTTTGTTTTGGGATGCCAAAATTAGGATAGAAATTTTGATTAAAAACTTCATCTTGTCCTCGTTGTGAAGTGGGGTTTTTGACCCTTTTAAAGAGGTGCAGTTGATTAAATGAATTGTTGCCTTATCAACTGCCTTGGAATGGAGGTGTCTCGAAAAGAAAAGATCGGGGTGCTTATTTGTGTTTGAAAGGGATGGACTGTGATGTATTGCAACTGACATGGATTAAATTGTTAACAGCTAAATGCTAACTCTGTACGAGGGTAGATGTCTTTTGATGCCATCTTTTAATGATAAAAATTTGATTGTGCAGCACCTTATAAAAATGTCTTGGATTGTTTGATACAGGATATTGTACCTTACTTCAATTTTGTTGTAATGGCTGTAATTACTAGATGGAAGATGACTGAATTAGCATTCTTCTAGTGAAATTGAGCATGCAGTTATTGTTGATTGCTTGGACAATAATGATTATGTTCCCAGAAATATCTGTCGCCTGTAGTCCTGTACAACATTTTCCAACCATAAATTTGGGAGAAAATATTATGAAGGAAAATATATATGCTTCTCAAAGAAACTGAATGTTGCAAAAAATTACTGGATTTTTTTTATGAAACTTCACAAGATTTGTAATATAATATGGATTAGATCATTGTTATATTTCATTCCTCCAGGTCTGCAGTATTTTTAATATAGATATTTGTTTGTCTGTTTAATGTTTCCTGTGGTCTACCATGTTACCTTTTCCTTCTGCAGGCATTGATTGCTTTGAAAAAGGGTGCTCAGCTGCTTAAATATGGTCGTAAGGGAAAACCTAAGTTTTGTTCGTTTAGACTTTCCAATGTAAGTTAAATGAAATCCTTTTCAGGAATGTGTTTGTGGATTCTCTATATCTCTTGCTTTTTTAACAGTCTGGTTGGACAGTATTCAACTGATTATATGCTCAATTTCAATTACTCTTTGAAAGATAGGTACTTTTACATGTTTGCTGATGTTATATAAATGATGTGGCACGGAAATACATTTAAATTGTATTTTTGATTCTTTTATCTGCCTTGTTATTACATGGTAAAGCTATTTTTTGCGCATTGCTTAGTACGTACTACTTGAAACCAGTAAAAAAATAGCTTTAAATGGTTTTATTAAAAATTTTGTTTATGATAATGTCCATTGAAACATGTAGCTGTCCCCACATAGTATGACAAGGTTATGGTTGTACTAATGATATCAAATGCAATTGAAGTTAGATTTCTGTAAGTGGTCCTCACAAGTTACAAGGCACCATTCCAATCTTCTATAGGACTGAAGTTTGTCATACGACTCATACCACATTTGTGTTGTGTTTCCATATCCTTAATTTCACAAGCTAGGAGCTATGAAACCCAAATACCTAATACAGTACAGGTAGAATATGACACACATACAGGGATATGGAAATTTTTAAGAAACTGAAGATATGATACGGCCTGAATACACTAACACAAAATTATAAATTCTATATAATGCATAATAAATCTATTTTATCAAGAGACAATTCTACCAATTCAAGAAGTCCACCAACTTCATCAAGTGGATCATATGCATCTCCACTAATATTTCACCACCTTGTCTCTCCTTTAGTATATCCTTTATCTTTCCTAAACAAAAGGTTGGAATGTAGATAAAACATATACCCTGCCCTTTTTGTACCAGCTTTGTTTCTCTTCAAATAATTATGTATACCAATTCCTCTCACAACATGATGTAGAACAAGGTTATACAAGAAGCTTTAAGACAAGTTTTCGAAGTAGTATCCCAAGTGTATTGATGAAGGTGTGTTCCATACGTATCAGACAATAATTTCTTTTAAAAAAAATAAATTGGAGGATACTCCTAGAATATGTACTATGTATCGAGGAGTATCATGCGTGTTTCAGTATTGGATATGGGTACGGAACCAATACTTTGGAAATTTTGGAGTATACAGGCTTTGTAGGCTAGGAGTGACTATTAACTTGTGATCTCTGACTAACTATTGACTGTAGAGCCTGCACCTAATCTTTTTGTGCCATTTTCTTTTTTTCTTTCCCTTTGTTTTTGGTTACAATCTATCCTTGGTTACTGCATTGGAATTAGATGGCTACAACTTGATGCATTTTAGTTTTACTAGTATGCCATATATAAAGTGAGCTTCTTGGCTAAAATCAACACTTTCCTGAATCCCAAGTTAGCACATGGAGTTCTCTGGTACATCATTGCTTTTTAGTGGAAGGTTGCAGGCCATTGTTTATTATTACTATTACTATCCATAATTTAGTGATTTAGCACAGCTTTTGTATTTCTTATGTAATGGGTTCAATAGTTTATAGGGTATGAGGTAGTTTGTTGGATTTTAATTCACATTCAGGTTCAATATAATCCGTCAAATCAAGGCATTGTAATAATCAGTGGTTAACTGGAAACAAATAAAACATCAAATCTTTTAGTTAGCTTAAGGTCAGATTTAATGACTTGTTACGCAAGTGACATAATTTCCTCACTTTGTTGCTAACTAGTAGTGGGTTTATAGCTTTATTGCTGGGCACATATGCTTCTTAATTTGATGTATGTTTTTACAGTCTTATTCATGATTGTCAATAAGAATGCTGAGTTTTTGTTGCTTTCTTGGTTGTAGACTATAAACTTAACAGTCATGTATATAGTAAGTTTGGATTTTGGCAGTCTTTTTATTTCTAATTGTACTCATTAGAATTAGAATATCCATAAACCACAGGATGAGTTGTCTTTAATCTGGATTTCAAGTAGTGGAGAAAGAAGTTTGAAGCTATCTTCTGTCTCAAGAATTATTCCTGGACAAAGAACTGTGAGATTTCCACACTATTATTCTATATCATACTAATGCCTTAGCATTTGTTGTGATTAGCTAAGTGATTTCAAAAAGTTTTCTATAAACTGTTTCTTCTCTGTTATTTGACTATTTTTCCTTATCTTCTGGCAGGCTGTTTTCCAACGATATCTGCGTCCTGAGAAGGACTATTTGTCTTTTTCACTTATTTATAACCACGGGAAGCGATCTCTTGACTTGGTTGGTGCTAAATTCTGAAATTCCATGGATAACTGTACAATTATTTTTTCCCCGTATTTTCTGCATTTTCCATCATTACAAATAACACTTTTTGTTGTGTTTCAGATTTGCAAGGATAAAGTTGAGGCAGAAGTGTGGATTGCTGGTCTCAAGGCATTGATATCTTCTGGTCAAGGTGGGCGGTCAAAAATTGATGGATGGAGTGATGGAGGCCTATATCTTGATGTAAAAAACCTACTTGTTGTCTTTGTAATTTATCTCATTTTACTTGTACTATGTTTCTTCTACTTTGATGTATAGACTGGGAAAGATGATAGATCTTCCACTTGAGCTGCAGTGGCATGTTTCATCATTTTCCTTGAAATAAATGTTTTGGATGAATCTTGACAGGGGAACTTTTTGGTTTTCTGCTTTACTAGAAGAGTGATTATTGTTTCCTCTGAGGAAAGCTAAAAGCTAATCTTTATATAATGGTTTAGCAGCTGTTATCCTTGGGGGGGGGGGGGGAACAGACTACAGTTTTCTGAAACAAAGTGCCATTCGCGTGCTTTTCTTCTTCTTTGGTCACAGTTTAGGGATAGTTGATTGTGGCATTTGCCTACTTTAATTTTTCTATAGTAATGCTATTTGTTGAGAAATTATGGACTGATTGAATTAGAATTTTTCCAAAATTCATCTATTTCTCCCAATGCCATTATGTTGTGTAATAGCTTGAATGATAAAATACATGGAATGCTGCTTATAACTTTTTCTGGCTCAATTACTTTCAGGATAGTAGAGACTTGACATCAAGTAGTCCTAGTGAAAGTTCAGTTCGTGTTTCACAGGACATCAGTTCTCCTGACATTTCTGTTAGTGTGCCAAATACTTCTCCAAAGTCCTTTCAGCCTGAGAATACCTTAAATTTTGAACGGTCACATGCTCCATCAAACCCATCAAATATGCAAGTGAAAGGATCTGGTTCAGATGTTTTTCGTGTTAGTGTCTCAAGTGCCCCCAGCACATCCAGTCATGGGTCTGCACCGGATGATTATGATGCTCTTGGTGATGTGTACATTTGGGGGGAGGTCATCTGTGAGAATGTTGTGAAAGTTGGTGCTGAGAAAAATGTCAGTTATCTCAGCCCAAGGGCAGATATTCTCCTCCCCAGGCCACTGGAGTCCAATGTGGTCTTAGATGTACTTCAAATAGCATGCGGTGTAAAACATGCTGCTCTAGTTACAAGGCAAGGTGAAATTTTTACATGGGGTGAAGAATCTGGTGGCCGCCTTGGCCATGGTGTTGGGAAGAATGTGGTTCAACCTCGTCTAGTTGAGGCACTGGCTTCTACAACCGTTGATTTTGTTGCCTGTGGGGAGTTTCATACATGTGCTGTTACAATGGCTGGGGAACTATATACATGGGGTGATGGTACTCATAATGCTGGGCTTCTTGGTCATGGTACAGATGTTAGTCACTGGATACCAAAGCGAATTGCAGGTCCACTAGAGGGGCTTCAAGTCGCTTTAGTCACCTGTGGTCCATGGCACACAGCTTTGATAACTTCAACTGGGCAGCTCTTTACATTTGGTGATGGAACATTTGGTGTCCTAGGCCATGGAGATAGGGAAAATGTTTCATATCCTAGAGAAGTAGAATCCTTGTCTGGGTTGAGGACAATAGCTGTTGCATGTGGAGTGTGGCATACTGCAGCTGTCGTAGAGGTTATTGTAACACAATCCAGTGCAAGTGTGTCATCAGGTAAATTGTTTACTTGGGGCGATGGAGATAAAAATCGCCTTGGACATGGAGACAAAGAGGCCCGGCTCGAACCAACTTGCGTACCTTCACTTATTGATTACAATTTTCATAGAATTGCTTGCGGGCACAGTTTGACAGTAGGCCTGACAACGTCTGGACATGTTTTTACAATGGGAAGCACTGTTTATGGTCAGCTTGGAAATCCCCAGTCTGACGGAAAGGTGCCCTGTTTGGTTGAAGACAAGCTTGCTGGAGAATCTGTTGAAGAAATTGCATGTGGAGCTTATCATGTTGCTGTTTTAACATCCAAAAATGAAGTTTATACGTGGGGGAAGGGTGCAAATGGGCGATTGGGTCATGGAGATGTTGAAGATAGGAAAACACCTACTTTGGTTGAAGCCTTGAAGGATAGACATGTGAAATATATTGCATGTGGTTCAAACTACTCTGCTGCCATATGCCTTCATAAGTGGCAATCTGGTGCTGAGCAGTCTCAATGCTCTGCTTGTAGACAGGCATTTGGGTTCACTAGAAAGAGGCACAACTGTTATAATTGTGGACTTGTGCATTGTCATTCATGCAGTTCAAGGAAAGCATTGAGAGCAGCTCTGGCCCCAAATCCTGGGAAGCCATATCGTGTTTGTGATTCTTGTTTTGCAAAATTGAATAAGGTTACAGAATCTGGCAATAATAATCGGAGGAATGCTATGCCTCGTTTGTCTGGTGAAAACAAGGACAGATTAGAAAAGTCTGAGCTAAGATTGTCGAAGTCAGCAGTGCCTTCTAATATGGATTTGATAAAGCAGCTAGATAGTAAGGCAGCCAAACAGGGGAAGAAGGCTGATACATTCTCTCTGGTTCGCGCCTCACAAGCGCCGTCTTTGCTACAGCTGAAAGATGTTGTCTTGTCTACTGCTATTGATCTGAAACGCACAGTTCCTAGACCTGTTCTTACACAATCTGGAGTGAGTTCCAGGTCTGTGTCCCCTTTCTCTAGAAGACCGAGTCCCCCTCGTTCTGCTACACCTATTCCAACAACATCAGGACTTTCCTTCTCAAAAAGTATTGCTGATAGTTTGAAGAAAACAAATGAACTATTGAACCAAGAAGTGCTGAAGTTACGTGCTCAGGTATTTTATGCTTGCCTCATTTCTCATGTCAATCAAGTAGCAGAAGTTAGCTTCTTTGATAGCATAGCTTTCCTTCATTTTAAATTTCTTCCCTGTTGTAGGTTTGAGTATGGCAAATAAACCTTGTAAAACATGACCAGTATCATGCCAGAAGAGTTAAATTATGTGTTTATGCTTATATGTCTTTACTCTTTACTTATTATGGTATCAAGAGAAATCTAATATAAATCCTGTTAGGTTGAGACCCTGAGACAGAGATGTGAACTGCAAGAATTAGAGCTTCAAAGGTCAGCAAAAAAGACTCAGGAAGCTATGGCACTGGCTGCTGAGGAATCTACCAAATCTAAGGCTGCAAAAGAAGTTATTAAGTCACTTACAGCACAGGTTAAATTTTTGGTTAATACTTCTCTTGGAGTCAGATGTATTTTGAAAGATTATTTTCATGCGGTGCTTTTCGACTCTGGCTTTAATGTGTGGTATTTTATTTTGCTTTTTCTAGTTTTCATTTGAATCAAATGAATACCTAAATTAGACCTCCTATCAAATTGGAATCTATTGTAACATAATTTCTTATTGTAACAAGATATATAGAATTGGTTTTTGAGCAACATGAAAATATTGTATGGAATTTTATTAAGGGGGTAAATGAGATGTGTCTTTTTCTCCCTTCTCTTTCGCATTGCATTATTTCGTTTAGTGGGAGAAGGAAGTAACACACGGGTCTGAGTCATGCTGAATACTCTTTTACCTTGTCTTCTTTAAAGTAAAAATTTACCTTCATTTTCATTCCTTCTTCCTTATAGTATTGATGTTCTATATTTCTGCTTATTGACCCGTCACGTTGTTTCAGCTCAAAGATCTAGCTGAGAGGCTTCCTCCTGGTGTTTATGATGCTGAGAACATCAGACCAGTGTACCTGCCAAATGGTCTGGAGTCAAATGGCATCCACTATCCAGACTTAAACGGGGAGCGTCACACCAGGGCTGAGTCAATCAGTGGCTCTAGTTTGGCTTCCATAGGACTTGAATCTTCTCTGATGAATAGAACAGAGGGGAATTTCCCTGGAAGCTATGGAACTAGTCTTTACCAGCAGAGCCGGGGGCTTGTCGCCTCTAATGGGACAGATGATTACCCAGATGCTAAATTGCCAAATGGAAGTGGTGTGATTCAGGCAAGCAGCAACAGTGTGTCAGATACTGTTGAGGGTAGGGATTCTGGGCATTTCCAAGATGATGAGAGTGATATGAGATCGAGGAATGCTGCATTGCCTGCTAATAGTAATCAAATTGAAGCAGAATGGATCGAACAGTACGAACCTGGTGTCTATATAACACTTGTTGCCCTGCGAGATGGAACGAGAGATCTAAAGAGAGTGCGCTTCAGGTAATAAAAGAATTATCCACATTTCCATGTTGTTTATATGCTCCTACTGGTATATATGCCTGCCAAATGCCAACTGTAGACAGCATCAAATAGTTTACCGGTGATAATTGTCATGTGGTGATTTAAAAGTTTGGAATTTGAAGATCATTATAATTATTGGTTAATTGCTTAAGTTTCTTATGACAACTCTGCATTGTTGATATCTTTAACTAGGTCCTGAAATTCAATACATGATTATAGTTGCTTTAAACCAAGATGTTTGAATTAACTTGCATTTGTCATCCTGCATGTGTAATATGTTTGGTGGTAAATGTATATGCAGCCGGAGAAGATTTGGAGAGCACCAAGCAGAGACATGGTGGTCAGAGAACCGCGAGAAGGTATATGAAAGGTACAATGTTCGGAGCACAGACAAGTCTTCAAACCAAGCAGCACGTAGGGCAGAGGGTGCTGGTTCACCTGTTCTATAATCTTAGGAAAATAGATGGAGGGAAGTTCTCCATTAACACATTTTGATGTTGCAGTGAGCATACTTGTAGGAATCCATATGAAGGAAGGAACCAAGCACCCTTTTTGAGTTTTATTGTCTATCCTTTTTCTCTTCAATCTTTTCACCCTTTTCTCTTAAGTTAAATGTCTTCCATTTTTCATATCTGCTGTATTGTAGTGTATATAAAATCATCAATTGAGATAACTTATATTTTCTTGTTTTTTTTCCCTGTCGCACCTTTTTTTTGTTACCACCATATGTATACCTCATGCATAAAATGTACTTGTTGATATTTTTTGTAAATTATTATTTAATTATTACTGGGGGTACATTTTATACTCGATGTTGCATTATTCGTTGTGAAAAAAAAAAGTCCTCTGTTATGGAAAGCAAAGCAAAGCAGTTGTAGATAACTAGCTATCATAACCAAGAGACGGATATTAGGGATGATAAGATGGGCTTGGCCCGACGGGCCAGCCTGTTTGAACCCATGATTTTTTATGGACTGAAACCACTGGGTCAGCCTGTCGGGCTGGCAAATTTTTTTGGTCCAATTAAAAAAAACGTTAAATGGAATAATGGTTCACGCCTTCAATGGTTGGACGTTGGATATATGTAATCGTTGTTCAACTGTTTGTTTTCTAGTGTCGGTAAAATTGGTTAGCTCGATCGGGTTGACATGTAAAATTATAGGGGCTCTGGCACTTATGTTATAACTTATAAGTCTGAATAGCTCCTGGACTTTTTAGGTCAACCCGATAAAGTCTGTTACCCATAAAATGCATAAAAAAATGACGGGTAACTCGTAAAATGCGCAAAAAATTGGGGTACTCGTAAAAATATAGGGTTTGGGGACTTATTTTAGAAGTTCAAATAATTCTCAGGCTTTTTAGTCAAGTCTGATGAAGTCCGCTACCTGAATCGAGCTGGACTGGGTCAGGTAGCCCAAATTGTCAACTCTGTTGTTTTCCAATTGATGGCCCTCCAAAATTATGTTTAGGTAAAAATAATAACTACTTCCATTAGTCAGAAATATGTTTAAAACCTTCCTAAACCCTAAACAAACCTAAGTATCGAAGTCGATAACTTATAAATGGTTAATTTTTTAACTTTAATCAAAATAAACTTAATTTAACTTAAGCCACTCTTATAATAAATTATTAAATATATTGTACAGTTCTAGATCATTTGTAATAATTGAATCCTCGATGATAAGAGGGGAAGATGCATTAATTCACACTTTTAGTTAGATGACAAAAAGTATAGAGAAGTGAGAAAAAGAGAGAAATAGAGATGAGATAAAGATGTTTCATAAGTTGTTTGATATCGATAAAAAAATGTATGAAATAAAAAAGAAATAAAAAATGTTAATTATTTGGTTGGATAGAAATGATAGGAGAAATAACAATTAGTGGAACCCATAATATATACTTTCCCATCTCATTACTATTTCTTTGATGAGATTGAGTAGTGCTACCAACACACTCTTTGTGATTAGTTAAAATTCACATGAATCCCAATAAATTGTGTGGGTCCCACTCTCAATGTGGTGAGACTCATATGACTTCCAAAATTTACTTGATCTCACGTTTTCTTTTAAAGAACCTCCACTCAGGTCTCAAGTGTTGACGATTTTAAGGTGGACGAAATGTGACGCAAGTATGCTAAAGTGATGTTGCGTTTGTTAACTTGGACGAATATGACACTTAAGTTGCATGGCCATGTGTCATCTACATAGGCATGCAAATATTTTTGCACAAACGTCGTGTCATAATAGAAAAGGATGTTGAAATGTGCTTAATTGCATGGTCGTGTGGCTTTTCAAGCGTGGCGATGGGTTGCATGGTCGTGTAGGTTTCTATAAGACAAATCTGATTGTTATTACCCTGATTGAAAGTTCATGAGCACTTGGCACTTTAACTGGAGGCTTGCGTTATGCATAATTTGTATTATTACATTCCAAAAGATATCCTTTATCCTTTTGACTTGAAGCTTCCCTTTCATCTTTGAGTAGACAAACAAGTGTTGTGGCATGATGGGTAAAAGCTTCCCAAGGGTGGCGACCCTAGGGCAGAGTCTTGTGGCTTTGCAACAACAATAATGATTAGGAATTTATCAATTTTTCGATGAAGATAAATTTGTGAGATTCAAAATCAAATGCCCATCATATATAATTATAAAAATACACCTAATTTTTTTGCAAATAATCAGACATAATGACATTTTATCAACTTACCATTTCTTACAAATGTACTTACAATATATCTAGCATTATTGTCTTTTAACTTGTAGAGTTTTATTCAATATAAGAATTCATAGTTGATTTTGTAGGATTATGGATTGAGTTGCTTTATTTCTGAAATTGTACGTACTTTATTGTATGTGATAAAGATAATTAAGAATATCACAGTAAGATTGATCTTAGATTTTCTAATGCTACATATTTTTTCATACATTACCATAGAATTCCATTTTATTTTTGTTTACGATCATATATTTATTGATAATTATCTGTAACTTCCGTTCAAATACTTCCACCCGCTTACTGTCTACATAGACAAGAGCCTTTGTCAATCTATATTTACTTGTGATTGGCTTCAAAGCACGAACTTTTTTCTTTTGTTTATTGGAGGTAAAAAAAATTGCTGCGTGGTATATAATCATAAAGGATGAAACTTTTTTGTGTATACTTTCAAAGGTAATTTTCTCTTTTAAATATAATTAATATTGCATCATGTTGTTTGAATATAATCCTCCTCAAACTTATAATATCACAACATAATACTACTCGGCGAGTTAGTTGATGCATGTATATCCACATCAACATAATACTCCTTAACATGGTCCTAAAAATCCGAACAGACCAGTCGATTCGATCGAGAACCGGTTTGGTGATCAATCCATTAACCCCAAAAAAAGTTATTCTTATGTTAGCTATAGTGAATTTCGTACCTCATCTCTAGCTACCAACAATTACTATGTAAGAAAGTTTTCATATGTAATGCATAACTACCATTGAAATTTTCCCTGCTATCCAAAAACCCGTAGTCTTATATCATATAAAAACAGAGCACTTAAAATAGTTTTGTAGTAGTATGATCATGATGATGATTGTATTGGTCCTGCTGGGAGCTGCTTAAGTAGTGTTGTTTTGCATAAGGAGCATGATCATATGCTTCATTGTTTCTTTTCTTGAAATCATAATCATAGATTGTCTCCTACAATGAACTTAAATTGGTACCTTTTATTTGGAAGCGTTGCATTTTCCATGATATTCATTTGTTATAATTGTTGAGACCAAAATCAGTGATTGTATCCTCGCCCTTCAATCTTGTTAATGCAATATTATATGCATTAGTCACTTATTCCTTAATGTTTGGTTTTTCACCACTAGCATCTCTGTTTCAAAAAATACTTTTGTTTCAAGTCTAATAAGAAGACTGAGTCCAATTACATTAGCGTCTCTAGGTTTGCAAATTGCAAGACCCTTTTCATCATCCCTTAGTTTTACTCTCTAACTCTATCTCTTTCTCATATTATGGAAGATGTAAAACAACGAAGTATTTTTATTTGGCTCTCTTTCTCAAATATTAACTTCTTTCTTTCTCTAACATTTTTCTGTTGGGGATTGGGGAATGTTGACATGCAAGGAATATACAAGTGAGACTAAAGCAGCTAGAGCTCATGACTTAGTTGCAATTAAGATATGGGGTACCTTTGTACACACAAAATTTTCAGTATATACAATTAATGTAGAATAGGGGCACCTTTGTAAGCATAAATTTGCTCCTAAAAAAATTGTGCGTACAGAGGCAACCCTAATCTTGATTACAACTAAGTCGTGAGCTGTAGCAGCTTAAGTCTCACTTGTATGTCCCCTGCTTGTCAACATTCCCCAATCACCAACAAAAAAAAATGTTAGAGAAAGAAAGAATTTAATATTTGAAAAAGAGAGCCAAACAAAAATACTTCATTGTTTTACACCTTCCACAATAGATAAAGATAGAGAGTAAACTAAAGGATGATAAAAATGGCCTTACAATTTGCAAACCTAGAGACGCTAATGTAATTGGATTGGATCTTCTTGTTATAGTTGAAACATAAGTATTTTTGGAACAGAGATGCTAGTAGTGAAAAACCAAAAACTGAGGAGCAAGTTGAATTTTCCATGATATTCATCTTGTTATAATTGTTGAGACCAAATTGAATGACTGTCTCCTCCCCCTTCAATCTTGTTATAGTATTTTATTCATTAGTCACTTATTCCTCAATGTTTGTTTTTTTTTTTAATTAGAGAAGCAAAGATAGTAATACTACTTTCATTTCAAAATCTATTTACTCTATATATGAAAAGTATTTCCCTCAAGGTCACGCGTCGTCATTTGACAAAAAATCTACCAACTCAAACATACCCCTTTCCTTTTTAATTTTCTCTTTTTTTCTTTTTCCAACTTTTTTTTTCACACTCCGCCCTTCTACACTTCCTCCCATGTTTCATTTTTATCACCTTAATAATTTTTTTCCCTTTTTATCTCCATCTTCG
The DNA here is from genome assembly GCA_026901365.1 of Sesbania bispinosa. Taxonomy (NCBI): domain Eukaryota; kingdom Viridiplantae; phylum Streptophyta; class Magnoliopsida; order Fabales; family Fabaceae; genus Sesbania; species Sesbania bispinosa. The sequence continues at coordinate 511,481 of QLOH01000524.1, read as the reverse complement.
TACTCCTTCATTTTTTTTATATACGTGTCATGTTTTATCTCTCTTTTTTTCTACTCTTATAGTATTATTTTTACACATAGATGACAAGAACTTTGTATTATATTTTTTTATTTTTATTTATTTTTATTTTTATTTATTATTACCTCTATTCATATTTATCTGTTTTTTACATAAAAATATAGATTGTAAAATACAATAAATGTGTTGATTTTTTTTGTACAAGGAAAACATTGAAGTAATAAATGTGGGTAATAAATGTGTTGATTTACATTATATTTATTGTGTTCTTTCCAATATATATATATATATATATATATCATTTATCTCTCAATTTTACCTTGTTCACTTTTATTTATTACTACCTTTATTTTTATTTATTTATCTCATTAAATAAAAACATAGATTATGAAATATAAGAAACGTCTTTATTTGTATTAAGTTATTGTGTTTTTTCCCATATACCCTTTATCAAAGATTCTGTATTTATGTTTTTTTCCTTTTATTTATTTATCACTTTTATCTACTATTACCCCTGTTCTTATTTTTTTTTGTCTAATTACATAAAAATATAGATTATGAAAATAATAAATGTGTTGATTGACATTAATTCTGTTATTAATGGTAAAAATAGAAAATCATATAATCATTTAAAATTATATTAAATATTTATGTGACACGGATAAAAAAAACTTCAAATGGTATCAATAAATCAATAAATATGAATAAAGGTAATAGCTATATAATAAATCGAACTGATTTTACATGTTCACCAAATTAAATAGCCAAGCCACCCTTTTCAACAGAAGTTTCAAAAACTGGTAGAATTTAGAAATGAGCAAGAAGCCCTGCTTGTTTAACAAAACCTACTTGAAACTTGTCTCCCCAACACCAAAATGTTTAAATTAACCACCTTTGACTTGTTCGCATTTGATACAAATTAAATATGAATAATATATATATCTTCACTAATTACTTTTTCTGATAAATTTCTTGACTATTTAAAGAAAAGTAAAGAAAAGCGTATGTTAAAAACTTTTAGCTTTAGGGTTTATTCGGGGTGCTTCTGAGTTTTCCATTTTTTTTTTAAATTTTAGATCAAGTTCTTATAATTTAAAATCAATAATTGAAAAAACAGATATTTTAAAAATCACAAAAAGTAATTATAGTTTTTTATTTCAAAATTTTTTAAAATAAAAAATTAAAAGCTCGTAACCAGTCGAACGATATCTTAAATTTCTCAAAACATTAAATGATTTTATTTTTTGCATATATATTTTAAGTCATTATGCTTATCTATTTTTGCTTTCTTTGGTCTTTTATCCCACTATACCAAAAAAATGTCACTAATAGTAATAGGATTAATTAGTTTGCTAGGATAGCATTATTCTTGAAACATATATGTACTAATAGAATAAAGACTTTGTTAATATATATGTACCTTTTTGGTTTCTTAAAGAAAAATTTGCTAAAGGATTTTATGTTTTTTTAGTAATTCCTATTTCAATCTTTTAACCTATGTTAATTAGAAATGTCTATAAAAAATATACATCTTTTTAATAACCGAATTATTCAAAAAAAAATCATGAAATATTTTTTAAATTTCCGACGCTTACATTTTGTAGTTGAATGTTATTTTCAAATAAATAAGAGAATGTTAAGGGAATTTGTTAAAAAGGCTACATGAATACTTGAATAATTTTTTTATATATATAAAAAATTCCAAAATTTGACTCCTCCTCCTTTGCATTTGGTATTTGAAATTGACCATTATAATTAATAGGTTTCAATTCAAATGGCTTCAAAGCTAGGTTTGGAATCAAGATGTGATGATATGACATGAAACGGCTTACCCACCCAACACATTTATCATTTTGAGGGGCTAATTTATTTTTCAATTGTATTCTAACCGGAGAAAGAACGTCATATATATATATATATAAAAGTACATGTTTGATTATTAATTTTGTGGAATTAATTTTAAATTAATTTTATCGAACGTAATTTATAGATTATGCATCATTTATTTTTTATTATTAATTCTATAAATTTATCAAAATCATTTTTACCAATCTATGAACTTAAACTAAACGGATCCAACCTTTAAGTCGGTTTCACTCTTTTTGTGATTACTAATTTGAACTCGTCATATTGTATCATGTATTAATTAGCAATTAGAATTGTGAACTGTTGCAGACACGAAAGCTATTTAATTAACAAAAGATCAAATCTTTGTAATGCCATTTTCTTTTCATCAACAAACAAAAAGTTTTAGTTTGTGATTATTTACTATTTACTACTATAATTTAATTAAGTGTTTGTTTAGTTGATAATTAAATAAAATGCATAATTAATTCCAAGAATAAATTATAAATTACTTTCATTGAATTTATTTCTTAAAACACATATTACTCATTTTTAATCATTAATTCTAAAATTAATTTCAATCAACTATAAATTAAATGAAACTAACTGAAAAACAAACTACCACTGAAACTATAATTTTTCTTCAATTAGGACAAATGGGTATAGGTAAGCCAAAGACACAAGTTGAAGCTAGCTAGGTGTAGTGTGTAGGATAGCTAGCTAGGAAAACAACACAACACAACACAAGGGTCCTCGTACGAACATTTATTTGCGACTCATAAAAATCAAATCAAATCAAAGCGCAACAATGGACGATTCGCACGTCACTTCCCTAAATTTTATGAGAATGTATGGTCACTCTTAGCAACAGTTACTTCCTTTTTATCAGCTCTGCACGCATTCTAATTACTACATATTTCAGAGAAATTATTTAGTAAAAAATTAGAAGCTCCAAGTTTAGAGCATCACAAGAATGGTCAAATCATGAACTTGAAATTAACCACTAGAAAATGAAAGAAAGAAATCAATGAATAATGCACTTTTTATATCAACAGAATTCATGGAAAGTTCCATTTTTTTTTCTTCTTCTCCCTGAGGGGAGAAAGAATATATAATGCCAGCTTGCATTTCCAAATCAAAAAGCTTACTTGTAAGAAACAGAAGCAGAAGTAGATAAACATCAACTTTGCAAAGGTTTTGTCACCTTTTTCTCTTTGCTTCCAAGTACAAGAGCTTTTATCTTTAAGCTAAGCCACAAAACACTTCTTGGTTTTGATTTGATTTTGAACCCTCAAAAGGGTTCTATTACATGTAGTATCATGAATAGCTAATAAAGCTTATCCAGATATATATATCTATCCTTCACAAGCTGTGTGAGGAATTGAAAATCTACACACACATATATATACCCTTTAACAACTAGTTCTGAAACTGTTTTTGTCCCTTGAAAATGATCTTAAAAATATAACCAGAAAAGAAGGAAGGAAGAAAGGTAAAGACAAAATAGAATTATATAAGACACCATTTATATACATTATGGCTAGGTGAAAGAAAGAAAGAAGGAATAAGATACCCCTCTATGGTTTCCCCAATGAGCTTTCCATTCCAATGCTGTTGTGCTTCCTAGAAGGTCCTGAAGGTGGGATTGGCATTGCTTTTGGCAAGAAACCAAAGAAGTTTGGAGGCAAAGCTTGAGTCTTGGGCTGCACTTTGAAAACTTGAGTGTGTCTAGAGCCATAACTGTGGCCAACAAAATGTATCAGCAAAAACACCATAACTAGCAACACAGTGAGATGTCTTTTTGTATCCATAAGGGAAGTTTTTGCTTTATAGCAAGAAGAGAATCTCAGAAGGGTGTGAAGAAGAGAGAGAGACAGAGAGGGTTTATTAAAGGGGGAAAATGTTGAAGGAGATAATCATTTCTCACATAATAAATGAAGAAGGGGAATTTATGGAATGCTTGGTAGTGGCAAGAGTGGCTTGTTTGTGAAGTATATATGAAAGAATGAAAATGCAAATGTTAATGCTACCAACAATAAAGAATGAGGCCGGTGTATGCGGAAACATTGGAGGGGGGGGCGGGGGAAGAGTAAATGCAGGGTCATGTGCTTTAAGATTTGGCTGTTGGGAGTGATATTTGTGTTAAGCTTTTGGTGGCTTGTAGCAATAAATGAGACAACATGAACCAATAGTACTTTTTATCCAAGGGACTAGGAAAATACCCTTTAATTAAGAGGCCTTGGAACGGGTCCTTAGGGAGAGTGTTCTGTGTCACACACAAGTTGTGACAGTAGAAATTAACCAAAAGGGTATAGCCAAATGAGAATAGAAAGGAGAAAAAAACTATGTAAATTTTTTTTTAATGTTTATTTATTATAAGGATTGCAATATATTGAGAGGAAATTAAGGTGAGTGTTGTCTGGTTAGGTGAATCTGTGGGCCTGCATGGAAATTAATGGCCGACTAAGGAACTGAAAGTCTGAAACTGTTGTGCCAAGTCTCAAACAACATGTACATATGTCCCTCATTCAATGACTTGGGGACTAAGCTCTATAGGGCATTCAATGAGATGATGTCATAGCTTCTCTTTTACTACCAATTTATTAATGAGATTTGGTTCTTGTTCCAACCCCCAATTATATAGAAATAGATCATAAGTTAATCAAAATTAGATAATTATGTGGAAAAAGTATGCTTATCTTTTTTTTAAAAGATGAAAATCTAATTTTTGTAGTTGTCTTTTCTAATTTGTTTATATAGATAAGGTTACTTATTTTATATGGAAAAGTTCACACATTGGCAGTTTACACACACACAAGAGGGAATTGATGAAGGAGGCGAGTACTACATGAGTAGGGTAGGCAAAAGAATTGGGGCTTTCTTGTGTTCTTGACATAATTAAGAGTTGGACATTGAAGTTAAGGACCCCAAGAAAAGAAATGCGCCAAAATAAGAAGAGGAAGGCACATAGAGTTGGACCCACGTGCTGTGTGGAAACAGAGACAGATATTAGGGACAGATTGATGAGAGGGTTGATTGTGTTGTAATCAGTGCTTTTAAGTTCTCAGCAGAAGTAAAGCTCTATGCTCATAGGAGAAAGGAAACAAAGTTGGGCTAAAAGTTTGGACACTGAAGAGGTCTGTACTTATTAACCCCTTTGATTTATAGTTGGGTATGAATGATTTATGAAATATTTTAGTTAAAGATGATTTAAAAACAGTTAAATTGAGTCTGAGTGGTGTCAATTGGGGACCAAACAAACATAGCTTTAATTAAAGAATATAGATATAGATTGTAAAACAGAAGAAAAAAGTATTAGATTATTATTGTTAGTATGTCAATGTTGAGAAAACATTTGGATAAGCAATTTGGCCCTCTTCTGTTGATTGGAACCTCTTTCATTCAACCCTATTCATCAACATTAGAACAAAAATAAAAAGTAGGAAATTTACACCTAAAACTGCCTATTAAATATTGATGAAGAGAACTACCCAATAATTATACGATTTAACTGTTCTTCACAAATACAAAAAGTAAATATAGAAAGGACCATCATTTTCATACACTCTTTTTTCTTTACTTGTTTTGGTTAGTTTGTTCTTTCCCTCCTCACTTTGTTTCCAAAAGACAAACAAGGTTGGGACCTTTCCAAACCTAACACTACTGAAATAAAGAAAAGAACAAAATATTGGAACTATACTAGCCATTTGTTTTTTTGGGAACTACTGTTATACTCAACTGAATAATGATCCTATATACATATTCCACTGACCTCATATGCAGTGAGAGTGAGCTTGTAGTACTCTGGAATCAATATAGCAACACTGTTGCTACATTGATAATAATAGAGAATATATTCCATCTAAAAGAAGGTAAAGAAAGAAAAATGCAGTGAATATTTTTCTTTCCCCTGATACTCATTTCATTTATCTGGTAATATCTTATTAGATTTATTTGTTCTTAAATTTTTGTATTTCACATAATTACATATTCCTCCATAAGTCTATTAAAACATATACTTTTCTAGCATTCAATTACATTACATAACCATGTACTAATAATACTAATATTGAAATTTCTTCTTTTTCTTTTTTTTTTTGGGTCAAATTTCTTCTTTTTCTTGAATTCAATGATTCTCCCAATGTAGACAATAGGAACTGGACTGGGAAGGCAAGAAGAATTTGGGCTTTTCTTTGTTTTTTACTGAAGACAGTTTGGGCTTTTAAATTGAAAGTCAATGTCGGGCAGATTTTAGCTGCAAAAAAAAAAAACCAGAAAAGAAGGAAGACTGAAAATTTACTATAGATCTGAAGAAAAAGATGGCATGACAACTGGACTAGCTTTTGATCCATACTCTGTGCCAAATTTATATCAATAGGATCTCAATGACAGGTAAATAAACAATGTTGAGGCTTCACACTTTTTGTTTTTTCTTCTTCTTCTCTAACTAGTGCCAATGAAATTATTTGGTGTCTACAGGTACGTCCTTCATTTACATGTGTATTTACTAAAATAGAAGTCCATATAGTTGCCTTGGTGCAGAAAGGGACACATAAAACTTAATAAAGGGAAGATGATAAAATGGCCAAAATAACTCTTGAATTATTTGTTGGTATTGAGCTCCCTTCCTATGTGGAGAAAATGCTCAAATTGAGACGTCCACATGATGTCTCACTTAACTAAGTGAAAGGGGTCTGAAGTCAGCAAGAGAGGGAGGGGGGGGTCTGAAGTCATAAAGAAAACCAGTAGTTTGAGAGAGAGGGGAAGAGAGAAAGTCATTTTCGTTTTTACACAGAACTACAACGGTAAAATTGCTACTGAAGATTCGTTCACCGTTGGATCAGGCTGGAATTTTGACATAAGGTTTGGAACATTTGTTCTCTATTCTGAACGGTTGGATCGTCGATACGAGGTCTATGTTTGGAGATATTCAGTTCACACAGTAGCTGTGTATTTGGGGTTTTTTTATCTTTCATGTTCTCTATTTGTAAGCTTTATTGCATTGTTGTTTGGCTAGGTGTTAGCACTGTTTTGTGCACTTGATTGAGACTCTTTTTTATTATAGTGGAGCTATTTATTTGGTCTCGGTGACCCATGATTTTTTACCTTATTTTGAGGGGTTTTCCAAATTTAAATTTTGGTGTCTTCTTTTGTGATTTGTGATTTTGGTGATTTGCTATTGTTGTTCATTTGTCGTTGCTCCTCATAAATTCTTCCAAGTTTGGGGGATTTATTTCCACTCCATTAACCGTGTTTGAGTGTGCTCTGTATTGTTATTGTAATGTTGTTTCCCATCATTATCCACCGAGAGCAAATCCACATTGGGTCAATCATGGTTACATTATTTTCATGGACTCATCACTCTTATGAAGCAAAATTTTCTCTGCCATTCGGTTTAATTTCAGTTTGAACTAGACAACAAAAACAAAATATTAACATATTCAGAATGGAGCCTAACAAGTTTGTGCAAAAACATCCACACTATAGGAACAATCAAAAGATGAGAGAGTTTTATAGAATATTTAATTTTCATGTGATGCATAATATAATATATCCTCCGGAAGAAGAACTAACAGCACGCTCTGAACTAATTAAATGATTTGGAGGAATGTTAATTATACAACATGTGATATAAAGAGAGAAATAAGGGAAATAAGAGATAAATGTGAGATATCATAAATGATGTGATAGTAAAAGATTGAGAGGAAAAATGTGTTATATAAGTTGTTGTATGTTTTATGTTGTATGAATTTGATATTTTAATGAGTCGCACAACTATTGACTTCAACATCCAACTAGAAGTCATTTTTTCCAAATTTTTTCACTTACAGACATACGTGTCTGTAAACCCCATTTCTGGACACATGTTCGTAAGCCAATTTTTTAGTTTAATTTTTGAACATATTCATAAATGACTTACAAACACACATGTTAGAAAGCCAATTTCTTCTTAAATAGCTTCCGGACATAATTCTTCCTAAGCCATTTTTATTCGAAAAATGATTTGCGAATGCAGTTGCCTGCAAATACACACATATCCGAAAAATGTATGGGGTGGTAATAGTAAAAATGGGTGGGAAATATAATGGCCAGGGACATTTTAGCCTGTCCATGGAGCCCAACGTGGCCCAAATTTCATGAACAGTATTGCTACAGGCCTAAAAAGTAAAACCTACGGTGGAGCATTTGAGAAAAAGAAAACTACAGTGAAGCATCAAATTTTCCAGTTACAGAGTTAAGGATTGATCCAAAAAAAAAGTTGTAAAGTTAAAGATAGATATAATTTATGCCCCTTCTAGTTAAGGAATTTTTTTTCAGTTTTAATTTCTTCTTCTCTCACTAAAATTATTGTATTTAGTGTGTTGAGAGTTTGTAAAGAAAAAAAGGGTTATAGAAAAAGGAGGGGGGAGAATTTTATAAATCATATATTAAGAAAACTACACTTACTAATATAGAAAAGGAGAGGGCCTCTCATAAGCTTTCCCCTTCCCATTTTCTCACTTGTAAACTATAGACTATAAATTAATTTTTAAATTTTTATAAATCTGAGATATCAAGATTTAGGTCCATATTTTTTTTATTTTTTTCAATGTGACTGATAGAAAGAATATTTTAATAGTGAATGATATATATATATATATATATATATTACTTTTATTATTAATTTTAATTGAAGAAAAATGTGAATTGATTAAAGAAATTAAAAACAATAAGTCTCATTTGTTTGAATAACTAATTAAAAAATTAACTGATTGTTAGTTTTTTTAATAGACGAAGGATAAGAACTGAAGAAAAAATCAATCACATTATAGTAAAATAAACACTCATAGCACCTCACGCCAACAAAGTAAAAATGTTAGGAGGTATATCATCGAAAACATGTAAATAGCTGATGTTTGAACGAGCTTCATCTTGAAAAAATAGTCCACACACTAATTACATTTTCTAATAGCGTGAATAAAGGAGATAAATCAATCTCTAGAGGTCATATCCTTAGTACTTGATCGTGGCTGAGATCACAGGTGGTGGTTCGAGATGTTAGACACGGGCTGAGGCTGCTACAAGGGGACCTCCGGTACGGTGGCGCGTGGTGGGGTACCTGCAAAGGCACTCCAACGCTCAAGTCAGTGGAGGAAGCTGAGTGAGTGAGATATGGATAGATGCATTACCTTGTATTTGTGAGGGGGAGTCCCCTTATATAGCCATCCCCTGTCATGGTAGAGGGGTACATAGGTGTCATAGGCAGGCGGAGCAGGCACGCCTACGCCGTAATCCTCCTGCTGTGGCCGTAAATCAGGGTTACATGTGTCAGTAGTGTCCCCTCTGTCCGGGGTGGTAGGAGGCGCATTAAATGCGATGAGACTTGGTAGGTAGCCTAGGTCTGGGGCCTAGAGTCAATAAGTTCTGAGGTCGTCGACGTGGCCGACGAGCACCTACGGATGGTTGGTGTTCTTTAATCATCTCGTTTGGGCCTGCGTCCCGGGAGTACCTCGGACCGATCTCCCGGGACCTCATCTAGAGTAGGCCTCGAAGGAGTACCTCAGATAGGCTTCCCAAGACCTCGTCCGGGTTGAAGCCCAGGGAGCACCTCAGATGGGTCTCCTGAGACCTTGTTTAGAGTCGGTATCTGAGGAGTGCCTTGGACAGGTCCGGATCAGTTGCCCCCCAGCTTGATGGTGAACTTGCTTGACCATTAAGGTGGAGACGTGATATTATTCAAATAGGCCGACATGATGGGTGTATTGAGTGGTTTGGGTCAGTACTCATATCCTTAATAGCTGAATCTATAGACGCATATTTATTTTTGGATATACATAGTATGAAACTCATATATATATATATGTGTGTGTGTGTATGTATGTATGTATGTATATGTGTGTGTATACTTGTTAAGTAATTTCTGATTATTAAAGAAAGTGATGTCTTGGAAAGGCTTTAATAAACAATTTTAACAAGACATAACGATAAAAGAAATAAGTATTAACAATATACAATACTTTAAATTGTTATTTTTATTTAATAAAAGGAATGGTTGGTTTCAAGTAGGAGCCGATAAAATGAGCTAGTCTGATGGCCGCTCGATTAGATCGGTAAAAGCCCGTAAAAAACGTAGGGCTCAAACCTTTTTTTATTTTAGAAACATGAATAATTTTTGAGTTTTTTAGCCCGACCTGATAAAATTCACTACCCGCAAAAAGCCGGACAACTCACAAAAAACCTACAAAATAAAAAAATCAGGCTTTCTGCAAAAAAGCACATATAAAATATAGGGCTTTAGCCTTTATTCTAGAAACCCGAATAATTTTCTAGCCTCCCAATTAGACTCGAAAAACCTCTTACATGCATCAACTCCGGTAACTAGAATTGTTTGTTCTAGTTCCAATTAAAAGTCAACAAATCATAGATGAATTTATTATAATATCAGATATCTAGATTTTTAAATCATTATTTATATAAAGATTTTATCTAACTGTCACTTTTAAATGGTTATCCCATCGTGAGAATTCCTCATCAATTACTAAAAAAAATTTATATGACATAAAAAATATCAAATGCAATAAAAATAGCAATGATGATTTTTTTTACTTTTAAGTCTTTTGATGAAAGAATGTAAGACTACTATATATAATAAAAAATAAGGCAAAACCATTTCATTTGATTAAAAAAAAATACCATGATAATATATTTTAAATTGATTTTACTAGATAAGCAATCTATCATTTGCTCACGTTATAATTTGGGGTGGTTGTGAGTTTTCAGTTTTTGATTTTTAAAAATTTTGAATTAAGTTTTTACAACTCAAAACCAAAAACTGAAAACACTTTTTGTGGTTTTCAAAATGCTTGTTTTGAAAACCACAAAAATAAGTTTTCAGTTTTTGATTTGGAGTTGTAAAAACTTGATTTAAAATTTTTAAAAACCAAAAATTGAAAAACTCACAACCACCCCGAACGGCCCCTTAGTTAGGTAGAGTTTGATAGACACTTTGGCAATGAGACATGTGGGTTCTATTATATGTTTGGTGTATTTTAAAAGTTGAATAAAATTGGACATATCATTAAAAGAGTGAAACACTTTGGTTCTATAAAAAAGGTGGAACCAAAGAGGACATAACAGAACATCTTATTATTGATTTTTTATTGACAAAACTATCAACCTTCTTCCCAAAATTGCTATTCCTCCACTATCATCTAACACATTTTACCATAATCATTGTCGCCTAGCATCCTACACCACCATCGTTGTCGCCACCACCGCCGTCGCCGTCGCTGCAACTGCCACCGCTATCGCCGCCGCCACCACCTTTGTCGTCGCCGCCACAACCTAACACATTTTACCACCACAATTGTTGCTCGACACCCTACACCACCACTGTCGTCGTTGCCGTCGCCACCACCATCTCTGTCACCGTCACCGTCGCCACTGCCACCTAACACCTTTTACCTCCACCATTGTCACTTGACATTCTACACCACCACCATCGTTGTCACCACCACCACCACTGCCATTGCCACCTTCGTCGCTATCATCGCCGCCCTACACTCCCCACTACCACCATCTAACAACCCATATTAAATTTTTTAATACTTGATTAAATAATAAATAGGATAAGGATATTTTTTTTGTCTCGTTACATTATGTTCTGTTCTATTTTGTTATATTTTATCCCGTTCTGTTAATCTACCAAACACTACCTTAATTTCAGATTTAAATATATTATATCTACTAATAATTGGTTATAGTGTGGATTGTGTGTTCAAATAAATTTTATCTACGAGAATAAAAGAAAAAAAAATATGGATATAGAATGAGGTTTGACATCTAAACCAGTAAATCGGCCAAGCCCCACCACTAGGCCATTAAAACAAAATAATTCAATTTTTTTCCATCACAATACCATTTGAATCAATGATAAAATAATTCAATTTTGATAAAACTTAAAGATAGTTAATGAATAAAATAAAGCAATAAAAATATTCATCCATTAAGTGTTACCAAACATGACATATTTTACACACATATATATTTAAAAAAATACATGGCATATTTTCGTCAAAAAGAATAACATACTAAACACACTGTTCTTGTGTGGAGACTGGTCAAGATCAGGAATTAGGGTTTGTTTTTCGCGAATTAGGGTTTCTGATTGGGATCTCTTTCTTAGCTATAACCATTCACCAACAGATCCATCAACTCTCGCCATCATCATCATCTCTTGAACTATCGCCATGACGGATGGCTTCTGGAATCGGCAGCAAGCGCTCCTCCCCTCTTCCGGCATGCTCAAACGACCTCGTACTGAATATGGTTTGTTCTCATCTCTTTTCGGTGCATTTTCATTTGAGAATTCCTGTATTTGACATCTTCGATGCACTTTTCTCCATCAAAACATGTCTTTAGAGAGGGAAAGAGAAGGGAGGGTAAATTTTTTTTTTTTAAAACTAAGGGAGTTATATAATCTTTATTAAATAGAACAAGGGATTAGAAGAAATTTCATGATAATATAATCTTTTATTTATTTTATGTTTAAAATTGATAAATTAGACAATATTTTTTGTTATGAAAATTTTACCCTCGCTTTCTTTTACCTCCAAAACCCCATAGGGAAACAGCATTTGGCTTTTCAAAGTCAGGGTTTGGTGCTAGGGTGTTAGGTCCTCATAATTAATTTAATAGCGAGGTTTATCTGTATGGGATTTATTAAAATGACAGTGGGCATCAAAGGTTTTGACCTTTTAAAGTCGGGGTTTGATGTTATAACAATGCAAAGGATGATATGGAGTTTGAGTGTATTTGTACTCTGAGAAGAGAACACAGGAGGATATATACACTAAAGTAGTTGGACTGGCTCAGAATATGAATGCTGTTTCTGGGCTTTAAGCCTTTAAGTATTTTTATGATTTTGAGTTCTTAGTGGTTGAATTCTTAATGGATATAATTTGTACAAAAAGAGGATAACTATTATAAGCAATGCTGGCATTTTTGAGGATAAAAAGGAGGAGGCTGCAAAGCTAAGGGAGTCACACGAATTGGAGGAGGTGGAGGTGGAGGCAGTGCCAGAGCAGTTTAATTAGCCATAGATTCCAATGCAACCTTGCTCTGATACCATAATAGGGTTTTGGAATTCCAGATTGAGAGAGTGAAAGTGAGAGGAAAGAAAGAGAGTTTCTGAATGTGAATATTCTCATTGATCTGAAATGAACATCATACACCCATATACAGATGTGTCTACAAGCTAACTAACTGAACTGATCAGTTACAACCAGTTACAACTGAATACAGAGTTTTACTCCACTATAGCATACTCTAATAAGCTGTGATTTTCAAGTAGGTTCAACACTGACTGAGTGACATCATTGAGAAGATTCAAGTTCAACTCTAAAATGGTCATCCATGAATATATTTTAAATTGCTCTATATTAAGTAATCTCTGGAAATCCTTTTGCTACCATGGATTATATACAGGGGTGGAACTAGAATTACATTTCTTTTGGGGGGAGGGGGGATAAAGAACTTTGAATGGCACATTTGCTAGGTGAATAGAGCTCTCTTGCATTGCATCTTGAATCTATGCCCAGGTTGGGTCAGCTGCATGCAATGTGAAGATATCATCATTCTGTGTTATGCATGCAATCTGGGTAATGTTGAAGACTCAGAAAGCTTAAAAGGATTTTATAGAAATTTGGGGCAAATCAAACCTCACCTCCATTTAACACTCTCCAGAAGAGCTTATGGGCAGGTTCTACTAAGATCAGACTCTCTCTGTCTCTCCCTGTCTTTCTTTTGCTTTCCTGACAGCTTGGTACTTTTGAATGGCATGATTTGATCCCTTCAATAAGCATTTCTTGATCCAAATGAAAAAACCAAAGTAGTCGACTATGGAAAGCAGGCCACCCCAAGAAATGATATAGTGCTGTTGCAGATTGTGAGGCAGGTGCTACAACAAAAAAAAGCAGTTGCAACTTGCAACTAATTTTTTTTTCTGTTTAAGACTGAAGATGTTATAGGGAAAAGGATTGGGTTTGTTAGTAACAAGGGCCTGCTTTCAATCAGGTATGAGTTGAGGTTAGAGATTAGAAATTGTTCATTTTTTTTATGTGTGATATGGATCTTTTTCTGGCATGGTGTAGGGGATATAGGCAGTGAAGAACTGAAGATGGAGTTGGATAGACAAAGGGTTGAGAGGGATTTAGATAAATAATGTGGAGGTAATAGTGACGTTGGCCGTAAAGGGAGGTTTTAATGACAAACAAATATAAAATATATATTTTTTCCTGATGATGTGATGAGAATACATTTTAGATCACTTCTGATAATCCTTAATCTAATTTTATAGTAAATAAATGGACATGTTGATTTCCCAAGTACTTGGAAACATGTTTAGTGTGAGATATATGAAACGTTTAAGATCCACTTACTAATTTAAACATATCACTAATGGGATCTTCAGTATATAATAAACATATTCAATTATCTTTTAAACAGACTTTTGAATAATTGATAAATTTGGATGTTCACTCAACAAATGCTTCATTGACTTTGTAATTTCTATGTTAATGATTTTGAGCATTTGGTGCTGCATTTTATGTACGGCACATTTGGGTTTTGGATGATTATTGAAGTTATATTAAGTTTATGTTTCAAGTATGAGTTTTCTTATATGTATTTATTGATTTATTTGTAATTTTTTGTTATTTTGCTTTGTTTTTTTTAAATAGATTTAAGCATGAAACATCTTTATTATGTACTGCACTCTGCTTCAGTATTACCCAGCACAACACAATCTGCTTTGGTGCTGAGGTCTTTGCACAGCATTCTGCATTATGCAGTCATGTCTACGTTCTTGCAACAAAATAAAAGGCTTAAAAGGAAAGAAATCTTAACATTTTAATTTGTAGCAAACTTAAAAATTTATGCGTGGAAAATGTGCTGGATTTACACTATAGAATTAGATTTGTTCTTGGTATTGAAATGGGTCATTTGGTTATGTTTTATCAGTAATTCAGTATTTCATATGTAAGGATATTTACATATGAGAGTGTGGAGGATTTCAGTTTTCTAAACAACTTGAGAGAATTAATTGCAGGTATATATGTCTTTTCTTGGTGTTAGAAACCAAAAACTAGTGAGAAAGTGATAAAATCCAGGAGAAAATGAAGGAGAGAGTGAGAGAAAAAGAGAATCAGAGAAGCTTTCTGTTTTAGAAACTAGTGTTATTAAAACCGGACTAGTCATTGACTTGGTCAGGACACTAAGTTAATGGGTCATTGGTTCAACCAGCGAGTCACTTGTTGAACCGGTTAAACCGGAAATATATTATTATATTATATGCATTTATTAAATACATAAATATATATTAAAATAGGTAATCGATCATTAATTGATCATTCCAAATATTACTATATATAGTATATATATTAAATTTGTAACACATATGGCAAAAAGGTGCTGTGGCGCAGTGGAAGTAGTACGCGCCCCTGTCTGTTTGGTCCAGTGTTCGAATCTCATCCGTGCCATTCTGAGAATTTTTGCGAAAAGTATTCTCCAGCCTTCACTCTATCAGACCGGTACACAGACCCGCCCGGCTCAACCCGGTTCAGTACTGGTTTTAATGCAGAAACGATCTAAACTGTTGATCAGACCAGCCATGGGCCTGATTTCCGGTCCAGCTAGCCTGTCCGGTCCGAGTTGAATAACACTACTAGAAACTGTTTACCATAAAATTGACTGAACTGTTACAGGTTCTGTTTTATTCATAGTTAGGAACATGGTTCAGAAAACCGGACCAGATTAAATTGGCTAGTTTATTAAATAAATAAATATATATTAATATAGGTAATCGATCATTAATTGATCATTCCAAATATCACTATATATAGTATATATATTAAATTTGTAACATATATGGCAAAAGGGTGCTGAGGCGCAGTGGAAGTAGTACGCGCCTGTCTGTTTGGTCCAGTGTTCGAATCTCATCTGTGCCATTCTCAGATTTTTTACCAAAAGTATTCTCCAGCCTTCACTCTGTCAGACCGGTACGCAGACCCGCCCGCTTCAACCCAGTTCACAACCGGTTTTTGCCGGTTCAGTACCGGTTTGAATGCAGAAACGATCTAAATCGTTGACTGGACCGGCCATTGGCCCAGTTTCCGGTCCAACCGACCGGTCTGGTCTGAGTTTTGACAACACTACTAGAAACTGTTAACCATAAAATTGACTGAACTGTTACAGGTTCTGTTTTATTCATCGTTAGGAACATGGTTTAACTCGGACTCATGGTTGGTCTGGGCAAAGTGGCAAACCTATAAGACTGGGCAAAATTAGGAAACTGGATGTTAGACTTCTGAACAGTCATTAATCAGTGGAATTGGCCATAACCAGACTTGTTTAGCATATAATTGGTTTTCAGAAAAAAAATAACATTTTTTCCTTCTCTGTGGTTCGAAGACAGCTCCATGTGGTAAAGGGAGGGCTTTCAACCACTGCACGACGTGCAACCTTTGTTATGTATAAGCATATTGCAGTATATATTTTACTTCTTTTTATTTGATACAACAAAAACTATTTTTACTGTATCTCAAAACATTTAATATAATATATGAAAATATATTTAATATTTAAATAAATATAATACATTGTGCAACCTTTGTTATGTATATGCATATTGTAATATATATTTTACTTCTTTTTATTTGATACAATTATTACTCAAAACATTTAATATTATATATCATAATATATTTAAATAAATATAATACAAGTATATTTTTAAATTTATGAATCTATATCATTTTGAAGATATATTAGTTTATTATTTAATTTAATTTAAAATATCATATAAAATTTAAAAAATATATAAAATTATCTCTAGTTTGACTATGGTTGAATCAATCGATCATAAACCGGTCCCTTCACTGGTTTAATTTCTAGCTTGATTTGAAGAACATTAGTTAGGAATCAAACTCAGGTAGTGTTTGGTGGGTAGGTTAGAATTGAACAGAATATAGAGGTTTGGTTCCATATTTGGTGTGTATTAAAAACTAAATAGAACAAAACAAAAAAGTATAAAGGTGGTACATTTTAGGTCCATCTAAAATGGTAGAACTAAAGAGAACAGAACAAGAGAGACTGTTTTGTTTCATATATTTGTGTGCCAAACACTACTCAGATTCCTAGACTAAGCTAAACTTTTGTATTTTTTTAAGGACTACAAGTGAATAAACTCTAAATAGGGATTGATTACATAAAACATCACATTTTCAAGGACCAAAACCATATTTAACCCCATATTTTTTTCTAAGTTAATTTCAATTGTTTATTACTTTTTTTTCATTTATATGCTTTTTAATATTTTTAGAGATGATATATATAATTTTTCATGTATATCTTCTGTTTTATCTTGTACTTGTAGCCTAGTCTGTAAAAGAAATACCATATATGTGTATCATACCTGTATGGTATCTGATACAATGATACTGGTAATTGTATCCATGCATCATAGCATATCACGAGTTTAGTTCTCAATATTCAAATACTCCTTATCTCTGAAATCCATCTTTTAATTTACATGTGAATCAATGAGCTATATATATATATATATTAGGATGACACCTTGAAATTCATGACAGATTACTAGTTTTGTTTTAAAACCCAATCACTCCTTAGTCCTGAAATCCATTTTTTGTAATCAAGTATGAAAAAATAGCTATAATAATTTTACCTTTTCTAAGGAGTATTTTTTTTCTTCATAAAGTTTCAGAAGCTATTTCCTTTTCCCCTTGTTTTTGTTATTTTTAGAAAGAACATACTATTACTTTAAAATTTGTTAGACATTTTTTAATTAGAAACACATTTTTTCTTTAAAAAAGCACAGACAAATGGGTTCACATATCAACAACTACTAGCTATAGATTTTTATGACATCATTTCTGTGAGGTCCACCAGCCACAGAACTATTTGGATTGCTTGATTAGTCAAGTATTATATATTGAAATTTTGTCAGATCCAGAGTTTTCATGGAAGCTAATGCGTGGGATTTATCATTTGCTTATTTTTATATATAGTTTATGTTTTGTTTTGTCTTTTTTGTCTGTAAATGTTATTCTAGATTTGGTAATTCTGTTTCTCAATCTAGATTTCAAATGTTGCGAAGAGTCAAATACTGATTTATTATTCTATTTGGTTTGTACTGATAATTTGATCATTATCAATAAGCATGTGTGTCTGCATGTGCAGCATGTTCTTTTTGTTATTACGAAGGCTTTGTATTATGGGGGATGTGCTGTTTAGGTTTCTTGAGTTTTTGTAATTTCTAGCATGTGGTATACTTAGATGTATTCTATAACTGTCAGTAGTTTAGATTGTAGGAATTGTAATGATAATATGATATTTCAAATAAAAGTAAACTTCTGTGTGTTTTTCAGCTTTAGTTCTTTCTGCTAAAGACAACCCTTCCCTGAACCCGCCATGGCGGGAGCTTTATAGCACTAGGTTCCCCTTTTCCCTTTAGTTCTTTTTGCTAAAGAAGCAATTTGTGAGACTAGATTTTTATATTGCAGATATGTCACCTTCTGGTCTGACTTCAAGCAATGAGATGCATAATTATATTGCCCGAGATGATGACCGTACTGGTCATCGAATTCTAAAGGATACCAAAACCCTTCAGTCTGCTTATGACCGCTATCTTCAGAGTGCAGGGGTAATATCTTAACCTGTTTTATGTGCATATAATGTGTGCGCGCTAACACTGCTTGTTTGCTGAAAACTTCCATCCTGTTTGGTTATGAAGCAGCTTACTTCATTTAATTCTGGGGAAGCTAGTGCAATTGGTGGTGTTGGATTGGCAAGGAATGTTGGTGGATTGCCAGGCCATTCACTAACTGATCCTGCCGTCATGGGGCATCCTGGGGGTGGTGGCCCTGATCTTTCACGAAATGGACGGAATGTTAACTATGGTGGTCAGTTACCAGTAGATGCAGTTTCCAGGCCTGGACCTGAGACGGTACCTCTACCCCCAGATGCTTCTAGTACTTTATATGTTGAAGGTCTCCCATCTGATAGCACAAGAAGGGAAGTGGCTCGTATCCTTTTTGTTTGAGATGCTGTTTAGGAATTGTATCATCATGCTTTTATCTGTGTTTCTTGAGCTTCATTCATTTTAGTTCAGTTATTTAAGTTCCTTAATGACATCTTTAGATATTTTTCGCCCTTTTGTTGGGTATAGAGAAGTAAGACTTGTGAGCAAAGAATCGAAACATGTAAGTGCACTGCCTGTAACAGTTGTCTGCTTGTCCTTTTTTTACTTGGTTTGTCACTGTTCAGGTTATTGGCTGAAAGTTCCATTGTCCTCTGTATGCTGAAATGCTTGTTTATTGCAGCGAGGTGGAGATCCTTTAATCCTTTGCTTTGTAGATTTTGCAAATCCAGCCTGTGCAGCAACTGCTTTGAGTGCCTTGCAAGGTATCACTTCTTGTTACCTGCTGATATAAAAGGAAATTGATTTAATGTCTTGGTTGTGCAAGTCATCTGATAGGGAATCATCTCAGCATAAGGTAAATTGATGGGGCATGTGAAAATTGAAGACTGCCCTTAGGTTTCTGACACTGAACAAGATTTGGTTATGAAGTTGGAATGAATTTTGGATGTTTATAAACAAGTATAGAAGTATGATATGCTTATCTAACTCATAAAATTACTCAATATTCTGCTGAACTAAAAGGATTTCAACTTAAAGTTGTAAATCACTCTGTTTCACTAAATATCTGTGTTATCTCCCTGTGATGTAGAGGTTTATTCACACTCATACTTTATAGTAACTGAAGTAGGTAGTGAAAATACTACAAATGAATGCCCAACATCCATGGTTGTGTTTGTTATCCTCTCATTCAAAAGTACATAAAATGAACACATACTAAGATATATGCTCTATTAACTATCAATATCATTGTCATCATGACTTTTGAAATTGTTATCATCCCGCACTCTTCTGTGTTGGCCTTCTCTGTAGTCTGTACTGGAAGTGTATTCCTGTTCTCTAATGGTGTGGCATTTATCACCATCACTGTCATCAATATCATGAATATTTTTGGAAGTTGCCTAAACCCCAAAATTCTGCCATTAGAATATAGTCAGCTGAGCCTGTTGTGGGCAAGCTAATTGCCAGTTTTCTCTGTATCTTAGTCACTCTTAATCATTGTAGGAATTGTACTCCACGGTTAATGATTTTTCTTATAATTATGTACTCAATATTTATTATGGTTGCTGACATTGTGGTTGAATGGTACAGGTTACAAAGTTGATGAACTCAATCCTGAGTCTAGTCACTTGCGGCTTCAGTTTTCTCGGTTTCCTGGTCCCAGAACAGGGCCTGGACCTCGTGGCAAGAGGTGAGCTGGTTCACCTTGGGCATTAAGGTTTTATTCGCACATCATAATGTCTTACAGTCTTCCTTTACATATCTTTCTGGGGTGAGAATGTTCATGGACCTATGCTCGCCACATGCAAACTTAGTCTTGTCCCCTAGCTACAATCCTAGTTAGAGCTAGTGAGGTGCACATAGTCTTAATGGGCTGAGATCAAACTTCAATTGCATTTAAGCATATCTAACATGGAGATTTTTGGGATGGTCATAGTCAATTATTGTGTTGTATAAATATTGATATTTTGAGTATGAATCTGATGTCTTGTTTATCGTAGAATTTGCTCTTTGTTTCTCAAATAAAGCTTTTTATTAAAAAAAAACAATAATATCCAGTAACCTGAGTATTTGGGAGCTGTTATAATCTAGTTTGTAACTGAGCTTGGTAACTTGGTGAATGGTGATATATGTGGCATATATGGTAGGAATTGAAATTGGAGTTCTTTTGCTCAAAGGGGTTGATAGCTCAAAAAACTGGGAATATGAAAGCTACTGAGATGGTTGTTGAGAAACAGATTTTGTGTTTCACTTACACAGCCCTCATCTATTTTCATTGGGGAGATGGATATAATAATGTAGGAATAATTGCTCAGAAAGTGATATATTACAGGGAACTGTTTTCATACGAAGACAGACTTGTTGGAGCCCTTTTACCAGGTTTGGTGGGTTGTTTTTATTTTCCTTTTTCATTTATATAAATTTACTTAAAATGGTTTAATAGCAAGAAAAATATCAATTGATATTTTAACAATTATAATGTTTTTTTATCAAACTAAATATACCGTGTTATTATGTATTGTTAGAAAATTCCTGTTTATGATGCGTCAAAATTACGATATGAATACCACATACATGTTTACAATTTCAAGTCATTTTTAAAACTTAAAAGTAAAAATATCTGACAGTTATTGCAGTGAAACGATGATATTAAATATTTAGTTTTAAAGATATTGTAATAAAAATGTGTTAAAATATTTTAGTTGCTTTAACATTGCATGAAATATTTTGTTATTTCTTTTTAATCGTTGCTGTGAGGGGGCTACTTGGATTCTTTAGAAGAAATTGATGGTAATTGTGTTAAAAAAATACCAAAATTATAAAAGGGAAAATTTAATATTATGTACTGTATGAATAAGAAAAAATAATTAAAACATGTTTTGAGAGCACAACGTATTTATTAATTTACAATTTATTCTTAAAATAATTAAAAAGATTATTAGATCATTTGGAGGATTCAGAATTATGAATGTTGTTATGAAGTCTTTTTTTTCAAAGGAAATCAATATGCTTTTTATTGTCGGTCTGAGATTTTTTTTAATGCATTTGAGGGTGCTTTGTGATTTAGAGCAATAACAAAAAATACTTTACATCTCTTTCGGAGAGTAGTTTCACATTGACTTTTATGCATTCTGAGTTTTTCAGTGATGCAGATGCAGGTGGTCCATTCTGTTTCTTTAACGTACAAAAGTAATATAAGTGAAAGAACTAGGTATTGTAAAAACTGAAGTAATTATGGTGTTGACGTCTCATTTTATTGCAAGAACAATTTGATCGTAATAATTTGAAAATAAAATGCAAATCATATCAAATAATCACCAACCTATAAATAGTTCCAATCAAAGCTACACGGTACTTTATACTGTTAAAAATTAACAAGTTGAATTTTAATTCAACGAGTTGTTATTTAACTATCTGATTTCTAGTACTCAGAATGGTATGGTATCACAAGACTAATTCAAAGTAATGGATAGTTTCGAGTCCTAGATTTATCAAAAGTAGTAGATCTGATTTAAATCTATCTGTATCATCCCTTGGCATCATTCTGCAGTTGGTGGCTGACTTTTCTTCTCTTTTCTTCATTTAAACATGTTAGTCTATGAAAGCAATCAATCCATAACAAAGCAAAAATAACCATCATCGTTGGTACCTTGTCTTAGCCATAACTCAGACAATGATTCCTTATTCGTTGAGGAAATTACCATGGGGTCTTTCTCTTCTAAATTATACTAGTTCTGTCCTGTTTTAATTTTCCCCAGTTAAATGGAGATTCCTTAACCCCATCTGCTACTATGACACTGTAAGAACTAAGCAGCTAATTTAACGTGGAAGATGGGACGAACTGCAAGCATTTTTCCAGTTTGGGATTCCTTGGAGTGTAGTTGACATGTCATGGAAATAGTAAAGCAAAAGTGTGTAAGGACCTTAAATAGAGATCAATAATTAAGGAAATTATGCTTTGTTTTTCATACAATGCAATTTGCTGGTTTACCAATAAAACTTGAGCTATTTGCTGTTGTACATATAGCTTGCACATGATTGCACTCATAGCTCCGGGGCCAGGATGAGGGGAAAAATTGAAAAAGCCATCATATAGATAAAATCCCCACTTGTCCCCATGTGCCAAAAAGCACTAATATTGTTTCAAACTCAGACCTTTTTCCCTTCTCTGCTTGGTATCTCCAAAGGCATATACCTAATATCACTGTCTTCCCTAATCAATGTTAATTTCCAAAAGAGTTGCGTGCATGCATAGAATTTGGTTAAAAACCAAAGTTACATTTGTGTATCATTATTTTTGCCGTTTGTAATTTACACAATAATCTTTGTCTAGCATAAATATGACCAAATACATTTTGACTAGGATAGTATCATAGTTATTACAGTCATATCAATCACTTTATTTAAAAATTACACATGAAAAAATTCTCACTAATTAAATCAGAATAGCTCCATACCAGTTGATACATGCTTGATGGTGTTGGTGCTGGAAACTATTGACTATTGATTTAGCACATTTTTTTCATTTCAATATTAATATTATAGTACTTAAACATTACTATCAATATATATAAAATTGAGTAATTACTATGATTAAGAATGAATTGGAGCATTTAAAAGGAGTATGAAATGGTATTGGAGGTGTCAACGCCAATAAAGCATATTTAGGATTCTTTTAAGAAAACCCTCGGATTCTTTGCACTTTGCAGGGAGGTAGCATTCGCAATAGCAATAGCAAAGAGAGAGAGAATGAAGTGGTCCACACCATGCCTTCATCAATCATGCAAAACTAGTATTCAGGAACTGTAGGATTCCCTATCAAGATTTATGGATTTTGTTTCCTTGCGTTGGCGATTGTTCAAACTCGGGAACATTCAGAAGAAACCAAACACTAAAGCCATACATTGAGGCCTTGATGTGAACCTACTTTGACTTTTCCTTCTGGATTTTCTTTATGTGACGTGGTGGATGCACGTGCTGACTCACTCACATCTTTTGATAACTCCATCTGATCAAATTGTGGCCGTCTGATCCACCTCTTCATCATGATGTTGTATGCCTAAATGTGCAATGAGTCTCATGCTATTTTGCTTTCTGTGTCGGTAACTGAGGAGTGAGAGGACTGACGCGATATTTTTCTTACCCTATAAATTATTATATAATAAAGTTTTTTTAATTATTTAATAAACTATAGGCTTATCCTCTTGGTCTTTATCAATTATGCTCCCCATTTTTCTACCTGCGACACGAGTCTGTCCAGCTAAATATGTGTTAAATAATGGTAATAATGCATCTTCATTTTTTAAAAAATTATTGTGTTTAATATTGTTTTAGTGCTTCTGATGCTTGTACAAATTAACATCATAATCATATCTTTCTTCGCCTTCCCTAGGATCCTAAATCCAAATCTTATACTTTCATCTTGTTAATTAATTAAATGCAATCATTAGCTTATATCTATTTATTTAAACATTTCATAATTATATATGGTTGGTTCTATAACATATTAATCATATAAAATGACCTAGCAAATGAGTAATCTTTTACTAAAGATTCGTCCTGGCCGGTTTATAGTGATAGGATAATAAAGCAAAAAAAAAAATAAAGGTAAGAAGTTACATGTAATTAATTTCATGTGGTTGATAATTAATCTAATATGTTGTCCAGCTAATATAGAAAATTACAACGAGCAATTTGGCTTTTTAAATTTTAAATTAATATAAGGATAAAGATATCTAACCACTCAAATGCCTTGAATAACTAAAAGTGAAAAAGAATACTCTGAAAAAACATGTTAAGTTTATACTCTCAAAGTAAATAGCATGTGTATAAGAACCAACATGCCATACACAGATATTAACAAATATGGCCAGTTGAGTAGATATGCTATAAGAGAGTATATAAGTTTTCAGCGGATTGTCACATCTTGCCATTGATATTAAAAAATAATTAAAAGGAAATTAATTAATTAATTCTCCTGATCGAATCGGGGTTTGATATGGTGCATATGTAAGCGTTTAACTAATTCAAAGTGACCATATGACATATATATGATATTAATTTGTACTAACTTATAGACGACTTTGTACGAACATCTCATCAGAATTTGACCTGCATGTTGTCTACACATTTAAGCTGTAAAAGCCAATTCAAGTGTTAAGATGTGTGGCCTCTAGTGGACTGTACACCCATCTTGCAGACATCTTGATTGATGATTGCCCTAATTCACATGCTAACTACCCTACCAAATTTTATATTAAAAATTTTTCCAATGGTTTTCATATAGTTATTTAATCAATTAATTATATATCCTATAAATAATAAGACTAATAATACTACTATTTTTTTTAACATGCTTACATGCCAGCATGGTGGATTATGTTTATAATTGAATAAAATTAATTTTAGAATTAATAATAAAAAATGAGTGATGCACACTTTATAAAATATATTGCATAAATGATTTAAAATCGATTTTATAAAATTGATTTTACAATATACATGACTGAAACCAAACAAACAATAAGAATACCTCACAAAAAGTCTTCCCCAAATAAGTCAATCATGAATATGAATAAACCCTGCAGAGTTCACCAAGTTAGGTAGATCTGATGTCTGTTAATCAATTAAGATAATTTTATCTTCAGATTTCTTTATTCTAGTGGTTTATTTCGATAAGAGAAATAATTTTTTTCGTACTCTTCTTGCAGAATTGACAATTTCTAATAATTCTTTTTTACTTGAAATAAGTTATTATTGTTCAAAATTGATAAACATGTAGCTATAAATTAAAATTAGTCTCTGAAATATTTTTAATCTGCTTTTGGAGCGATTAGGAACTAATTAATTTAATTTTATTATAAATTAAATTCAAATTTATTTAACTTGATTTAAAAATTAAATTTTCTTATATTTTATTTCAGTCAACTTTTATAGATATAAACACACACACAGAGCAATATACAATTAAAATTAGAAAATTAAAATCAACTCAATTCTCATTTTGTCTTTTCATCACATAAAAATTTCATTTCAAAATCAAAATAATTTGTAAATATAATTTTATCAAGTCACTTTCATTTCATATGTAAGTTCTGGAATTTACACTAGAACAGAGCAAGGCGAGTATTAAAGTAGCTGGCAGTGGCGATTGGCGAAACCAAATTTACCGTTACTTTACGCTGCTTTTCATTACCAGCAGAGAAAGAAAAAGGTTATATATTTGGTTGTGGTAAATATAAATAGGGAAATTCTAGGTTACCCTCTAGTGAGAGAGGGTTTTGGTACTTTCTTTGATCATTTAATCAATTTCTCTCAACTTTCTTAAATGATCTTAGTATTTTTATACTTATAGGACAATATTTAACTATTAGAATTTATATTTTAATTTTTAAAAAGACTTTTTAACCCCCTATAACCATTATCATGTATTTTTATTGTATTCCCCATTTTTTCACATTCTCATTTGCAATACGCATGTATCTCATTTAAAATCTACTTTATGTCTTCAAAATAATTTAGGACGGAGTACACGACTTATTCCTATGTAGTTTTGACTTATTCAATAAAAAAATGATAAGAAGGTACCAAAACCCTCTCTAACGGGAGGGTACCAAATTGCGACCCATATAAATATTTTCTAATGTTTTTTGAGGTGGGTGATTTATTAGAAAAATTAATTATATTCTAAAAAAACATGTTTCAGTTTAAGTACGTAGAAGTATAAAAAAATATGGCTTTTACTTTAGGTTGAGAATTTTATATTAAATTTTATTATAAATTAGTTCTTAAATAAAAATACAAATAATTTCACTTTAAACCTAATTTAAATTTAATTAATGTTACTAAACAAAATCACCCAAAATTGAGTTTATAGATGTTTGATCCAAAGGCACACAAGATACTAATAAATGGTTGGTTTAAGTAGGGCATATGCCATATTGTTCAGATAAAATTTTAGATTTTGAGACATGAAATTTGATTCGAACTTAGTTTTAGTCTCTAAACTTTAAAATTGTTGGTTTGAGTTTCTCATGTTTTGAAATCATGTAATTTTAGTCCCACTTATTTTGAAATCACGTAACTTTAGTTCATCCTCTTAAAACCGTTAACTTTGACGCAAATGTGACAAACAAATTTCTGTGTCAATTTGTCCAGTCAGTTACAATAACCATATTGTGGCAATTGAATTACACTAACTCATCCAGTCAGATTTTATTTAGTGTTTATTAAATCTAACTTCATGGTCATTGAAAGTGTTTGGACACATAAAGATTTCATTAACTGGAAAAGCCACAAAATTGATTAGATAAGCTGAGTTGTAATTCAATTGTTACATCACGGTCATTGAAAGTGTTTAGATAAACTGACACAGAAATTCGATTGTCACGTCAGCGTTAAAGTTAACGATATTAAGGGGGATTAAAGTTACGTGACTTTAAAATATGAAGGATCCAAATTAACCATTTTAAAATTTAGAGATCAGACTAAAATAAAATTAGAATAAAACTTGGAGATTAAAAATATATTTAATAAAAACAATATATTTATGAAAGAGAGAGATAATCCCATAATATGAAAGTATGAGCACAATTCTCTCTAAAATAGAGGATATATGTGAGTTAGGTAAAAAAAAAAAAGACACGCAAAGTTTAGACTTTAGACTAGTCATGACCTATCCCTCCTGTTAGTTATAGGAAAAGTATCAAAAATAGCATCTATGCTTGTGAGAGGGTGCTATCTCTGTGTTTAATTCACATATGGAAAAGGACCTTCGGTCAAGGGAAATATGTCATCTATGTGATCATGAATAAGGTCAGACAGATGCAGAGCTGGATCTGAAAGTTAACCAATTTTTTTTCCCTTTCTGATGTTTAATTTCAAGTCATGATCAACCTTGATCTGGAATATCATTGCCTTAGTTGGTGCCTTCCTTTTCTTCTATACTTTTATTATATCTTGTTTGGTTCATAGTTGCTTGTTTGTACACTGTGACGGTGAATTATAAATGTTTCTTTTCTTATGAAAAACATTTAAGTTTACTTACAACAACATGTTCTGCCCCTGACCATGGTTTTCTTTCTTGTATTACTTCTTAGTCAATCATTAACTAAAAGTAACCACCTGTCATTACTATTTTTAATTTTTTTGTAATAACGTACCTGATGAAGTTAACATCTGCTTTGATCTATTATTTTACATTTTTTTCACTAGTTTAGCCTATTAATTGTTTATATAGAACTCGCAGGATTAATGGTGTATGCCCTGCTCAATCAATAATAAATATTGCTTTAGACTTTCAGGTTATTTATTAATTAATAGTGATGTGTCATGTGTTTGTAATATTTTGCAGACTTTCCCTAGTTTGACATACATTGAAACAAAAGTAATTATATGCTTACCAACCTTTATTACCAACTTTAGTATATGATCAGTGTATGCAATATGGAAAAATGATAACTTCCACCGAATTTTACTGATATAAGAGAGTGATATAAGCAACTATGAATATCTCCACTTTTCTTCCCAACTTCTTAATTAAACAAGTGACATATGCATGCTCCCCATATCTCTCTACTTTTTTTTGGAACCTTTTAGCTCTTTAAAATAAATCAGAGAAATATTCTCTCTGTTTTCCCAATCCCATCCCTCCAACCCACATCTTAAATTTTATTGTGTGTAAATCAAGTTTCACTTTAACTTTGATTTACAGAAGGTGACATGGATTTTGATAGAATAACAGTTATTAATGAAAATACATTATGCATCAATTCCTAAACACGTTAAATTAAAGTAATTTTAATTAATTTTAATCCAATTGATAATTGTTACCAATAAAAATCAAACAAGCTAGTAACATGCTTAGCTGAATCACCTTTAGAAGAAGTGACACTTTTTTTGTTCTTTCAAATTTAATTTTTGTTTAATTGTACTTTTGGTCCTCCTATTATAGTATATCCACGATTTTGATCACCCTAAAATTATTTTTGCGATTTTGATCTCCTGAAATTTATTGTAATTTTCCGTCTTTAAAGTCAATTGAGCCTTCAGGTCTTCAATATCTTTGTAAGCAAGTCATACTGTGAACAAAACGCACTGCTTACAAAGAGATGTAAGACCTCAATGCTCAATTGATTTAAAAAAATAGAATATTACAACAAATTTCAGGAGTCAAATTAAATCGTGAAAAAAAATAGGGGGGTCAAAATCGTGAAAAAAATTAGGAGAACCAAAATCGTGAATAAACTATAATAGGGGACAAAAATGCAATTAATTCTTCATTTTATTAACAAGAAAAACCGTTCTTTTCTTTTCCTTTAACCAAAGAAATAGTTTATTATAACTTATAAGTTACAATTATTTCCATGTCTGTTGTTGGATTTCACTTTTATTTTATAATTGTAAGGAATTTCAACAAGAGTGACAAAAGTAATGGAATAAATTTTATTAATTCATATATATATATATATATATATATATATTTTAAATTTTATTGTAATATTAATCATTAATTTTTATTAATAATTTATTTTTTTCTCTGAAAAAAGGGTTCACTTTATAAGAAATAAAACAAGTCATGGTGATTAATTATTGCAGTCATTTTACCTATTTAATTATTGAACGCATACCAATAATTTATGAGAACGAAAAGAAAAATGTTATTTGTTGAATTTTGGTTCCAGAAGATAAGTACTATGAATTAAATAAGTTATCCACCATATTTTGATTGATTAACTAAATACTCGTAAAAGCCCATGCTGCATTATGTATATATTTGGTCAACGTTATAAAATATGAACAACGATATATATATATATATATATATATATATATATATAAAAAATAAGTCGTTTTTTGCACTTAGTTATAAAGGATGGACAAATTTCCCTTACACATAGAATACGAGAGTGATCACTACTCTACGGGAGATTTTAGGTAAAAAAAAAGTGCTGCACGTAATAATTTAAAATGTTACAAATAATAAAAAATATATTCATTTATTTCATATATATTTTTCGTTATTTTTCATTTTTACATGTTTTTTTAAATTATCATAGGAATCAATGATTAATTTAAATTTTTTTCCCAATACGCTTATTAAATATCATGAATAATTACTTCAGCTAACTAAGGTAAATAAAAAAAGTGGAGAAGTTTTCCGTCAAAAAAAAAGTGGAGAAGTTGGTGTATTTTAACAAAGATATAATAAATTTATATTAATTAGCACATTTTAAACTTTGTGCATATCCTTAAAAAAACAAAAGATATGTAATGGAGTCCCAATATTTGGTCACAATGGGAGTGGAATGTGATCTCAGGTAGACTTTACCTGCAAGATCATGAGTTTGAATCCTAAAGCCACCCCTCTTTGAGAGCTTTATCTAACCACCACTCAGTCCGATGGTTAAATATACAATTATTACTGTGAGGGATTTTCTGTCAAAGACAAAAAAATGTAATGGAGGGAATATTTTTTTTGTATAATGTCTTTAAAAAATATATTGTTAATGATAAATAAATATATTAAAATATAGATTACATGTTGAGTTTAAAATAAAATTAATTTGATATATAGACATTATATTACATAGTATAATTATTTTGAATTAGGGATTCAATTTGGATTAGTATCTTAACTCATATCATGCATAGAAATATATTTATTTTTATATAATTAATACATGCATATATAGTAATTTATATATATCTATATTTAATAATATGTATGAATTAAAATTAAAATGAATAATTTAAATTTGATATGTAAATAATATATTATAATTAGCTTGAATTCAGGATTTATTTTGGACACATCTATTAAAGAAAAATGTTTTGAATTTAAATTATTGATTTATGAAACTAAAATATTCAAATCATATATTTAAATAAGTGGTTAGCCCGATTTTTAAGCGGGTTTTTGCGGTCTACCCGGCCTTTTGCAGCTTTTTGCAAGTTGCGAGCTTTATCGGGTTGGGATAAAAAAAACCGTGGAGTTATTCAGGCTTCTAAAATAAGTACCCGAGCCTACATTTTTGCGGGCTTTTTGCGAGTCGGCATGGTCAGGCTAGCCCATTTTACCGGTTCTTGGGCCTACGACCCAACCTATTTATGGCCTAATTTGGCTTGGCTCGTTTAATTAAAAGGTAGCCCTAAACTTTTAAAAAGTCTTTTTAATTAAATAGGACAGACTTAGGCTTTTTAAAAAGTCTATTAGGCTTGACAACCTAGCCTATTTATAATAGTATAATAATATATAACTCTTTAATTTCTCCAGTTGGCCTATTTAAAGGCGTATGTCATTGACATATTTACATTTTTAAAAAGTAAACATATTAGTCCGTAAATATACTAGCCTATTTAGAGATAGACCTATTGGTCTATTTAAATGTCATAATATATGAAATAGACTTTTAAACAAGCTAATAGGTCAAATCAGGCTTTCAAACACATCAATCAGGCCTGGATGACATATGACATGTACAAGCCAGGCTTGGACCAAGAAAATATAATACAGGCCAAACTTGAGCCTTGCAGGCTTAGCTTGGCTCGGCCTACTTCCACCCCTATCTAACACTGAGGAGTGACTTCTCAAAGTGATGTGATAGTACCCATGAATTTCACTATTCATGGTGGGTTATGATGCCATGTGTGATTGACCTGGATGTTGCTGCAAGTAGGGTTGTTTCTCAGGCCAGGGTTCATTGGATTTTTTGGAACCGAACCGAACATGTCTTGTGGGTTGGGTCGGTTCGTGGTGGGTTGGTCGATTTTAGATTATAAAAACTGGAAAAAAAATGTAGAATGATATGAGCAGAGACCCAAGTCACCAGATCTGAGAAAATCTACACATAATAACGTTTTTTCAACAGAACAAACACAAAAGGTAAACCAGAGAAAAATAGATCTGAGAACACTGTTTGAAACAGATACAATGAAACATTGTTTGAAGCACATACATTATATAGAGAAAAATAGAAGATAAACCAGAGAAAAATAGAGAAATACATATAGATACAGAGGGGAAAATTGTTTGAAACACCATCAGAAAAATAGAGAAATACAGATAGATCTGTGCATCTTCCGAACTCCCAGGCGCTGCTAGGAAGGCGACGCCGCGACAATGAGTGAACGATGGTTTAGTTGCCATTGAACGACGACGCACGTCACAGAGTCCGATTTCTGTCAGAATCGGCGTTGATCTGAAGAGGATGGGTTGTGGTGTTAGAAATCGGCTACCACTTGTTAAGGAAGATTCATATCTTTTAGTTTTTTCAGATCAAGGGTCGTAGGGATACCTATTGGAGGGGAAACGACAAGGTGACGATGGCGAATGGAGAGGATAAAGGCGGACCAAAGGGGATGGCGGTGGTCGTTATACAATGAGAACTGCGTCTTTATGTGAGGCTAGGTTTTTTGATGTTGAAAGTTTCTATCTTCTCTGTTGTCTCTCAAATCGCAAATGGGGCTATAAGGCCATTTCACAACAAGCTTGTTTTCTTTATATATACCCGGGTCGGTTCAGGTACTTGAGTGACTAAAAACCAAACCCGCTACCTGACTCAATATGCTTGGGTTCATCTATTTCAAAACCGATTTTACCCGTGAAACATACCCAACTTGGTTAAATGTCCTCGGGTTGGGTCGGGTTGTTCGGTTTGGCCCAACCCATGATCACCCCTAGCTGCAAGATCCCTTTTAGGAAATGTGCAATGTTGTATCTTTCCATAGGTTTGTAGATCTACTTGGACCCTTTGGCCAAGATGTATGATATAGATTGGACAATAAGGCTAAGGTGTTCGCATATATTGCCTAGGACATGTAGAGGTTGTTTCTTAGTGAGGATTGGGCCTCTAACGAAGAGCCTTAATTTGGGCCAAGACGAAACATATGCTCCCTAGCCCATTAAACCGAGGTAGGAGGGTTGTCATGAGCTGCGAGTTATGTCGCTTCCATTGCCTTATCCTCTTGCCATGGTTACCACCTTTATCTTATCTAGAAAACCCAACTCTTCCAAAATTTCCATCTAATTTCCCTTCTAGTTGTAGTGGCTTCTTTCTTTAACTTGACTCTCTAATTTCTACTACTTTCACAACCCATATTTCCTGTGATGGCCTAAAAGAGGATTCACTTGTAATAGAGTATGGGGTGGTAACATGTCCATAGTACATGATCAAGTTCTACCCATCTTCTCTTAGTTTCATCTAATCTTTTTCTAAGTCATCCCACGATGTTTTTATTAGTGGCTTCTACATGATCATTGGTTTGCGGATGTTTTCTATAAGGTGAAATGTTGCTTAACCACATAGTCATGGATATAATTCCCCCCGAAATTTTAAAATTACTTGTAATATATATATATATATAAACTATGAGTTTTATCTGAATCCAATATTTTATATTTGGTTTAGTTTTTAATTTTTCATATATTAACAATATGCTACGACAATACACAAAAAAAAAAGATAA
Source organism: Sesbania bispinosa (assembly GCA_026901365.1). Taxonomy (NCBI): domain Eukaryota; kingdom Viridiplantae; phylum Streptophyta; class Magnoliopsida; order Fabales; family Fabaceae; genus Sesbania; species Sesbania bispinosa. The sequence goes on along the minus strand of QLOH01000524.1, from coordinate 478,456 downwards.
AAGGAAAGCAGACAAACATAATTTATGTGGTTCGATCAATGTGACATATGTCCACGGGTAGTTAAAGAGTTTCTTATTTTTTTTTCGATCAAGAGAATACAATCGTACATAGGCCTGTCCACCGGTCGGGTTGGGACGGATTCGGGCCAAGAAGGTCCAATCCGGAAAACCCGTGGACAAAAAATCATGGCCCAAATTCGATCGATCTAAGCCTCGGGTACAATGGGTAGCGGGTCAGACGAGTGGGTTGATTCGGATCAAACGATTTTTTTGCTAGTTATAATTTTTTTTATTTCTGATCAATTTTTTTAAAAATTGTAACAGAAGAGATCAAAATTAGTAGGCAATAGCAAAAAATCAGATCCAATATCAATGAACAAGAAAATAGATCCCTCGTCTCATCCCTATTAACAGAAAAATCCGAACCAATATTACAAAATCAGTACAAATCAGAAATAAAGACACAAAATCAAACCAAAAACAGAGACAGAAGAAGGACGACAGAGATCCACCGTCGCACCACCATCCGTGTTTCCCGAAGCTAGGCGTTGTTTCACCGCCGCACTGGCAAGGGAAGATGACGACGATGATCAAACACAACGATTCTTTTGCTTCCTTGTTCGTCATGAACTACGATGATACGAGCATCCTTCGAGAACAGAGAAGACTGATGACGTCGCCGAAGATGGAGAAGGAGAAGTGAGAGGGAGAGGAGCACGCTGTGAAGACAACACTGCCGTGCACCGTGAAAGGGAGGTCGCGCCGTCGTGCGCTTCGACAAGGCAATGAAGAAGGAAGGCATCGGGAGAAAACGAGCGAGGGAGAAACAGAGACAAATGGTGAGACTTTGAGAGTTGAGAGAAAGGAGAAGAGAAATGAGGGGAGGGAGGGGACGACTAGGGTTTGGGACGGGACAGTCACATGGGTAAAGTAGAATTTATATGAAGGATAAATTAAAAAAAACAAGTGGGCGGACGGGTTCGGGTACCGTTGGTTTATTAGTTCCTAACTCGCACCCGCCCTCACCAACCCAATTAAATCCGTATTTTTAGCCCAAAAAACTTGAGGCCCATATAAACCCACCCATCCACCCCTTTTTTTCCAATTCGGTTCGGACGGGTACGAGCGGGTTAATTGTTTTTGGACAGCCCTAACCGTACAGATGCCTTCCTGCCTTTTCTAAAAACATTAAATGTAATAACCCCTTAAAATCCCATTACACCCAATTAACGTCTGAAATAATGAGGTGTCCGAAACACCAAGGTTGGGCCTATCGACTCAAGCCCTCTGCTTCCACCACAGACCTCTACCTTTTTCTTCTTCAAATTTCAAACTCTACAATGTTGGGTTGGGTCGGAAGTCGGGCCAACATAAAATTCAAGGCATCTAAACACAATATTTATATATAATATTTAATTAAAATTTTACGTGTGTTCTGCTTATAAATTGTTGCTTATATATATTGAAAGGGAGAGAAAAACTAATGAGTGAGATTCATTTAACATAATATACATTTATAATATGAATCAGGGGGCATATCTAATGAAAGAACATTTCTTATATGAGACCGAGAGGGGTAAATCATAGTCATATAACCATGTATGGATAATTGTGATTAAAAGCATTTAATCACGTGATCAATTTTAACCATTGATGATATCATGCAATGACTCTCATATAAAAAATACTTTTTCACTTTAATATATCTATGTGGAATCAAATAGCTAAGTATTATTTTGTTAAAATGAGGTCGTATATACTTATGTATATGCTCCAAATGATGAATTTAATTAGATATATTTTTGAAGACTTGAATCTTTTTATTTAATTTTTCTAATAAAAATGTCTGTGATTAATATTATTGTTATCAATCGGAAAACAAATTTGGTTTTTTGTTAATTTTCATATTACATTAGAAACCACATTTTTCTATTAAACATTAAAATAACATCAGGGATTTAGGGATCGAGTACAAAATATTTGACCCACAATTTTATAGCCAAGTTATATACTTTAGAGAGTAAAAAATTTAAAACCTGAAAAGTAAAAAGAGTCATACATTACTCTTGTCTTATCTGAAAAGGACAAAGGCTGAATCAATGCCATGCAAAAATGTGCAAGACGTGGGCAGTGGGCTAAAATGACTAGTGTAGACTCTAGAGTCTCCCAACAAGGACAATAGGTTTATCAAAATCAAGATCCCTTTTAGGAATGTGCAATGTTGTATCTTTCCATAGGTTTCTAGATGTACTTGGACCCTTTGGCCATGATGTATGATATAGATTGGACAATGAGGCTAAGGTGTTCGCATATATTGGCTAGGACACGTAGAGGTTGTTTCTTAGTGAGGAATTCGGGCCTCTAACGAATAGCCTTAATTTGGGCCAGGGACAGAACATATGCTCCCTAGCTAGCCATTAAACCGAGGTAGGAGGGTTGTCATGAGCTCCGAGTTATGTCGCTTCCATTGCCTTATCCTCTTGCCTATGGTACCACCCCTCATCTTATCTAAAAAACCCAATTCTTCCAAAATTTCCATCTAATTTCCCTTCTAGTTGTAATTTCTTTCTCTAACTCGACTCTCTAATTTCTACTACTTTCACAACCTCTATTTCCTATGATGGCCTAAAAGAGGATTCACTTGTAATAGAGTATGGGGGTGGTAACATGTCCATAGTACATGATCAAGTTGTTCTACCCATCTTCTATTAGTTTTATCTAATCTTTTCTAAGTCCTCCCGTGATGTTTTTATTGGTGGCTTTGAGAGGGAGAAAACGGAGACAGAGGGTTGGGACTTGAGAGTGGAGAAAGGAAAAGAGAAATGAGGGGAGGGAGGGGATGGCTAGGGTTTGGGATGTGACAGTCACATGGGTAAAGTAGTATTTATATGAAGAATAGTTAAAAAAACAAGTGGGCGGGCCGGGTTTGGGTACCGTTGGTTTATTAGTTTCCTAACCTGCACCCGCCCGCACACCAATCCAATTAAATCCGTATTTTTAGCCCAAAAAACCTGAGGCCCATATAAACCCACCCATCCACCCTTTTTTCTAATTCGGTTCGGACGGGTACAAGTGGGTTGATTGTTTTTGGACAGCCCTAACCGTACATATGCCTTTCTGCCTTTTCTAAGAGCACTAAACGTAAAAACACCTTAAAACCCCATTACACCCAATTAACGTATGAAATAATGAGGTGGCTGAAACACCAAAGGATGGGCCGATAGTCCCAAGCCCTCCGCTTCCACACAGACTCTACCTTTTTCTTCTTCAATTTCAAACTCTACAATGTTGGGTTAGGTTGTTGGATTTAAGCTACAATGGAAGATACAAGTTATTCCTCAAGTTTATCATGTGTTAATTGTTTGGTTTTGTGTAGAAAGTAGATGCTTTATGTTTTATATCATTTTGCAGGTGCCAAACAAGTTTCAATAGATGTGACACTTGTATTAATTGTTTTTAGTTTTAGGCAATATGTGTTTAATAATTCTTCCTTGATTGATTTATGATTATGCAAATTGAGTTCATGATTGGTTTTCAAGTTTGGATAGCTTGGTAGCTAAATTACTCAACTAAGTATTGATTTGCCACTGGTTTAATCGATTACTTCAGTTGGTAATGGACCCCAAGTTGACCCAAAATTGAAAATTGCCCGAATTCATGATCAGGAATGATTTAATCGATTACCTGATGAAGGTGATCGATTACTTGCATAATCATATTAGAGTTTTTTGTTAATACGCTTTGGTTTAATTGATTACCCAAGGCAGTAATCGATTATCACAGAGTCTGCATAATACTTAACGTTTTTAAAACTATTTTTAACTGATTTTTAACAAACTTTCTAGTTACTAACTAACTAGAAACTTATTTAATCTGTGATTTTTTAAATCAAAGTAAGAAAAGAGCTAAATTTTGAAAAACAAGCAAGATCTCTTTAGAAAATCTCTCCAAGAATTCTACTAAAAAAGTCTAGAAAATCTGCAGTTTCAAGAACTCTTAATCCAAGATGATTAGACAAATGGAATAAAGCTTTGATATTATCATGGAGTTTATTTGCACAAACAAGGTGTTATTGTTCTAAACTTAGTTCTTTATTGATTGTTCTGAATTGTGTTATCTCTTGAATAGGGTGTTCATAAAGATTTGTTTGAAATCTTGTGACGGGGGTGTCATGAGTAAGGTTGATGTTCATATGATGGGGTGTCATTGAAGAACATGCTCTTGTGGGGTGCAAGAGTCAAACCTTTGTTTATTTGTTAGAAAGTCTTTCTTTAGGATTGAATGTGCATGATGTTTGTAATCAATTCTATAGTGAAAGAAGGTTTTAGTGGTTGTGCTAAATCTAAAACTGGATGTAGGCCCCTTTTTGTGCTGAACCGGTATAAACGACTGTGTCATTTCTCTATCCCTACTTTATTTGAATTGAATTTCTTGGCATATAAATTTGAATCTTGATCTGCGTGATAATTGTGAATTGTTAAGTGTAAATTGATTGTTACTGTAATAGTGAACAGAATATTGAAAACTAAATCACAAAATTTAGTAGTCAATCTTGGTAATCAATTACCTTCTGCAACTTATTGATCCGCTTCACATTTGATATTAAACTCTGAAAATTTATCTTTTGAAAACTCAATTTGAAAGAATCTTAAAGGCAAATTAGAAAGAGGAAAATGATTTTTGATTTTGAAAAAGGAACAAATTTTTGTGAATCCTTCTAGATTCCCTCTGGGACCAACATAGGTTGGAAGTCGGGCCAACGCACGTAAAATTCAAGGCATCTAAACACACTGTTTATATATAATATTTAATTAAAATTTTTACATGTGTGCTGTTTTAAATTGTTGCTTGTATATATTTAAAGGAAGAGAAAAAACTAATGAGTGAGATTCATTTAACATAATATACATTTATAATATGGAATTAAGGGGCATATCTAATGAAAGAACATTTGTTAATGAAAGAACATTTGTTATGAGAGTGGGGGGGTAAATAATAGTCTTACGACCATGCATGGATAATTGCGATTAAAAGCATTTAATCACATGATCAATTTTAACCATTGAATATGATGCATTGACTCTCATATAAAAAAACTTTTTCACCTAATATATCTCCGTATATTTTGTTACCATGAGGTCGTAAATACTTATGCATATGCTACAAATGATGAATTTAATTAGTTATATTTTTGAAGACTTGAATCTTCTTTTTATTTAATTTTTCTAATAAAAATGCTTGTTATTAATATTATTGTTATCATCGAAAAATAAATTTGATTTTTGTTTAATTTTCATATTATATTAGAAACCAACATTTTTCTACTAAACATTAAAAGTAACATTAGGGATTGAGTACAAAACATTTGACCCACAATTTTATAGCCAAGTTATATACTTTAGAGAGTAAAAAATTTAAAAGCTGAAAAGTAAAAAGAGTCATACATTACTCTTGTCTTTATCTAAAAAGGACAAAGGCTGAATCAATGCCATGCAAAAATGTGCAAGACGTGGGCAGTGGGCTAAAGTGACTAGTGTAGACTCTAGAGTCTCCCAACAAGGACCATATTAACCACAGGCACATATAGAGGGGAGGAATAAATTAAAAATAATGAAAATGATTGTTTTACTGAAATTTTATATGCAAAATCTATGCTTATTTTTATCAACATTAAATAGGTGAGATTAATTTTATTATAGTTTATGAATATATAAATAAATGAATAATTTTTATCAACATTAAATAGGTGAGATTTTTTTATTATAATTTATGAATATTTATAAATAAATGAATCAATATAAATTTTATATATGATAAAGTGTTTTAAAAAAATTCACGTGAAAGTATCGTCCTTAAAAATCATTATTGAGGCTGCTAAATGGACCCTGATGTACGAGTCTTTTGTAGTCTTCCAATGAAAAACAAATATCGTCCAAAGTTAGGCAACCATACATGCATTTTTCAAAGATTAGTAAACTGTGTGAAGACAATAAATGACGAATTAAATATTAATTAATGATTTAGATGGCTTTATGTTTGGAAAGATCGCTCACACAGTCAAAATCAAAATAATTAAAAGCGCAATGTCACAATTACTAGCTATTTTATAAGCCTTCATCAAATCCAAATCCGCGCTCCAAACCCCACTTGGGACAAATTGTTTAGAAAAAACAACTTTTTTTCTTTGAACATAGACGAATGATTAAGGGAATGTGTTCTTTTTATGAAGGTAAATTTGGGGAATGTAATATTCTATATTCATCATCATTTTCTTCCTTTTCCAATTAATAAATCTTAAGTATTCGGGAAAAAATAATTGACAATACTTTTATATTTTTAAGTGATAATATTCTTGTGCTAGATACTAACTTTCAATTAGAAAAACAAGAAAGGAGACAACTTATTAGCATCCGAGTTTTGGTGGGTTCAAAACAAAGTTACCAAGATAATTAGTTGGTGTTGAATGGGGTAAGAAAGAATCTATATAAAGGGTGGCACTTGCCTTGCTTAGAGCATAACAGAAACCCACTTAGTAGTGAGGTTGTGGGAAAAAAGATGGGGTCTCTAATGGCCTCTGCCACTCTGACTCTTTTATTGGCAATAGTGTCTCTAAGCTTGCCATCTCAAATCCTAGCAGACGGCTACGTGTATGCATCACCTCCACCACCCAAGAAGTACCCTCCTCCGGTGTCACCCCCTACCACTACCCTTCACCACCTCCTCCACCACCTAGAAGGCGCCTTACTACTACCACTCTCCACCACCACCAGTCTACTCTCCACCCAAGCATCCTTACCATTACCCATCTCCACCACCCCCTCCAAAGAAGCCATATAAGTACCCATCTCCACCACCACCAAAGGTCCCATACCATTACCCATCCCCACCACCTCCAAAAGAAGCCATACAAGTACCATCTCCACACCACCAAAGGCTCCATAACACCACAAAGAAGCCATACAAATACCCTTCTCCCCCACCACCAAAGGCTCCTTACCATTACCCATCTCCACCACCCCCTCCAAAGGCTCCTTACAAGTACCCATCTCCACCACCACCAAAGGCTCCCTACCATTATCCATCTCCACCACCTCCTCCTAAGAAGCCATACAAGTATCCATCTCCACCACCACCAAAGAAGGCTCCTTACCATTACAAATCTCCCCTCCACCAAAGGCTCCTTACCATTATCCATCCCCCCACCACCACTAAGAAGCCATATAAGTACCCTTCTCCACCACCACCGGTGCACGTCTATCCTAAACCCCATTACCACTCACCACCACCACCAAAGAAGCCATACAAGTACCCTTCACCACCACCACCGGTGCACGTCTATCCTAAACCCCATTACCACTCACCACCGCCACAAAGAAGCCATATAAATACCCTTCTCCACCACCACCGGTGCACGTCTATCCTAAACCCCATTACCACTCCCCACCACCTCCTAAGAAGCCATACAAGTACCCTTCTCCCCCTCCACCAGTGCATGTCTATCCTAAACCTCATTACCACTCTCCACCACCCTAAGAAGCCTTACAAGTACCCATCACCCCCACCTCCCGTGCACATATACCCTCCTCACCCACACCCTCACCCAGTTTACCACTCCCCACCCCCACCCACAAGAAGCCATACAAGTACCCATCTCCTCCACCTCCAGTCCACCCTTACCCACATCCACACCCACATCCTCACCCTTACCCCCACCCACACCCTGTTTACCATCTCCTCCACCACCCCATAAGAAGCCATACAAGTACCCATCTCCACCACCACCAGTTCATCCTCCCTACATTCCCCACCAGTTTACCACTCTCCTCCACCACCTCCATACAAGAAGCCTTACAAGTACAAGTCTCCTCCACCACCTGTTCACTCCCCTCCACCACACTACATCTATGCATCACCTCCCCTCCTTACCACTATTAGATAGTGGTTTAGCATAGCTCTCTAAGTAAGCTTCTTCATTAAAATTAATTATAATATATTCCATTCACATTTCCTTTCTGATCCAACATTCACATACATTTTTTATTTATAATGTTTAATTGATTAATGGTCGTGATTCACCTAATTAATCAAGGTTTATTATTTTACTAGGCTAATTAATTAATGAGAGCATTTTGGTCTGCAATATTCATGTGAAATGACAGAGACAGAGAGACAAACTAATAATATATAATGTGTATATTTTATTTTTGTAGGATATGAAGAATATTTGCAAATAAAGAAAGCGAAGGAAGGAAGAAGAAGCGCTTCATTGATAATAGAAGAAAGAGAAGAGAAGAGAAGAATGGAAGCAAAGTTTCCGAGTTTGTCCTCATAAGTGTTAATTTATTATTCCCTATGATAGGATTTGTTTTAGTTTTATGAAAATTTCGGAGATTTTGACAGTTGTAAAGCACTGCTGTTCTGTTATGCTATCATGCATATGTATTGTATTTTGTATTGTACGCACTCCACTCAAAGTAATAGTACATGAATGCTGTGTAGTTTTCAACCTGCTCAGCTCTGCAGGGTTGTAAAACTAATCATCATATAATAAAATAAATATTCTCTCTCAATTTAATTTGGTACTTTACATTTTTAATTAAAGTATATATTATAAAAACATACATTTTGTTTGGTGTTGATGCCGTGCGTCATGTTGCAGAGAGTGACAAGTTTGCAGTGCGTGTATGTTCCTGAAAGAAACGTTTGTTCAAAATTTCTGGGCGGGGTGACAACCGACAGGGAGGGAAAATGGGAACTGAAATGCCACCACCAAATATTTTTCATTCAAATATTTTCTCCATGTTTCTCAGGGAACTCATAATAGCCTATATATAATTAATAATTTTGTAACAATTTCCTCAAATTAAAGAGATAGATAACAATTTCCTCAAATTAAAAAAGAGTGAAAGTAAAAGACTAAACTAGCCGTCTTATTTTTTTAGATCATATAATTTATGTCATTGAGAAAGAGTAAACTCTCAAAATGGTCCCTGAAAGATATGGGGTCGGTCACATTGGTCCCTGAAAAATAATAAATTGTAAAAACGTCCCTAAGAGATAGTAACGTCAGTCAATTAGGTCATTCCGTTAACTCCCCTCTGTTAAAGTTAACAGAACTGCAAGTAAATCTTCAAATGGTCCTTGAAAGATATGGGGTTGGTCACATTGGTCCTGAAAGATAATAAATTGTAAAAACGTCTTTGAAAGATGGGGTCGGTCACATTGGTCCGGAAAGATAATAAATTGTAAAAACGTCCTTGATAAATAATAACATCATTTATTATGCTTACTTTTTCCTCGATGATTTCGTTCCATTCCCAAATATTATTGGTCGACTATCCAATACATGCATATGTTTCTATTATAATGCTCTACACACTTTTGTTCAGTGTCCTATTGTTGGTTTTCTCTCCCTTGGCTAATGTATCATGAACCAAGTCTTTTGGTTTCCTCTTTCACTAGAAGCTCACGCATATCCTCTTCCTCTGTAGTCTAAGAATAAATAGAAACTCCAAAACCTTTAAGGACAAAGAAAGTGCATGAGCCAAATCATCATCTTCTTGTTGAAGATGACTTTGAGGAAGCCCACCATCAAATTAATGAATCTTGAAATATTATTCCGTTGAAGGAGGGAAAACTTTAGAAAGCATAGAGAAATAGAAGTAAAATGAAGTCCATTGCTTTGTCCTTGCAGCAACAATATCATGACATATACACCATGCTGAGATAATTGTTGCTGCAAGGACTAAACCAATTATCACCACTTAGAGGTCAGAGTCTACATCATGACAACCATCTCATCAAACAAATTGAAGCTAGAAAAGTGTAATGGACAGCTGACACCTGTTCAACAAAGTAGGCTGGAAAGGGAGAAAAAGGAAAGCAATAGATGGGGTCCCATTTGGGCAGGTAATAGTATATGCCAATATATTGTTGTTCAAATCTTTAATTTTATATTCTTGTTCATAACTTAAATTGTTAATATTACATACATAGGTGATGGTGACCATCTTAAATATGAAGTGCAATGTTATCCAACTAAAGTTTTTGTTAATTTGGGCACTCACACTTGTACATGTAGAATTTGGAAACTCACAGGTTTCCATCCTTTTCTCTGTTTTCTGGGTCTGCCTGGAGCCCTCTCATTGGTGGTGGCAGTGGTGGTAGCTGATCTGTCTTCTGCCAAAATTGTTCCCCTTGCAAAGGATTAACATGGTGAGCATAGGTAGCATTAATGGATGTCATTGTCAACCATCCATGCCAATAATCCTCTGGTTTTTCCCCCTGTGTGCCAATGCTGCAATGGCATGCATGTAGGGCATCCCTAACAAAAAAAGAATAGGTAAAATTAAAAATCAAAAACAGATTATGAAGTTAAAAACCAAAAACAGAAGTTTATATAAAATCATGCATAAAGGTCCTTAACTTATATAAAATCATGCACTTAGGTCCTTAGTCAGCAGTTTAACAGCAGGAATTAACAGAAGTTTAACATTTGGACTAAACTGCATGACGGAGGTTAAAGTCAGGGACCACGGGACCAATTTCCTAAAGTCAGGGACCTAATTGCACGACGCTCACAAGTCAGGGACCTAATGCTAGTTTACTCACGTAAAAACACATATTAAGAAATGCAATAAATGTGTTGATTCACATTAAATTTAATGTGTTTTTCCAATATACTATTTCCGGTCATATTTATAAGAGATAAAAATGTGTTTTTTTTACAAGGAAAGCAAATATGGTTTGAACCTAGAATCTCATGTTAAACTACCCCAACCACTAGGCCGACCCTAGTGGGTTGATAAAAATGTGTTTTGTTTGGCCATACATATAAGAAACATAGTAATTAATTTACAAAGCGTCATTGAGAATTTTTCAATCAATGATATTTCGATAAAAAAATGTGATTGGTTATGAGATTTCAAATCTCAATATATTTTAAATTTATAATTCTATTAATGATATTGGTTACAATAATAGGTGTGTTCACATTCTACTAATTGATGTATTTGATTATTTTATAATTTAATTTATTGTAAAACTTTAATAGTATATGTAAAAACAGACATTACCGTGCGCGAATAAATATTATGCATCGAATAATAAAATTAATCATAAATGAGTATTGTGAGAACCATAGCCTAATATTATATGTGATTGTGATCACAAGTTAACTTTATTTCTTGTATGGTCAATTGTTCAAACTCGAGGACCAGGATGAGGTTTTATTTAACCACCTCTAGCCTGAGCCCGAGGAGGAAAGAGAGAGAACTTTTCAGACAAGAAAAAAAACAGAGAACAACGCAGACAACACAGGGGCGCTGCTGCTCTATCTGTGTCTCCATCACATCACCCAAGATCCCACTTCTTTCCTCTCTCTCTCTATGTTACAATGCAAATAACATTCCTCTTAAATTATAACTATATTTGTGAGGATTCTTGATCAAATATATATGTGTGTAATATCTTGTGTTTAAATATGCTTTAGACACATGCACCTAATAGAACCCCTTGTCACGGCCTTGGACCAAGGCACCATCCCCTCACCCTAAATTTAATTTCACCAAAAAGAAATGCACCTAATAAATTCCAATACACTACTATTAATGCTTTTATTTCTTTCTTTTTATATATATATATATCTATATATATATATATATATATATATATAACGTTGCTGCAAACGTGAATGCAATATTATTTTAACGTGATACCAAACATGTTATAAATATTTTGACAATGAATCCGATTTAAGAAAAAATGCCAGTCACTTGGCATAGCTAGTGAGCTGTGACTATGGCAAGTTTGTCACTTGCTCTTGTTTATACCTAACACCTTTGGACATATCATTATCCCAACATTATTGAGACATAGCAATTAGCAAAGGCCCTACTATCCAACATATCCGTGTTAATGTGCCACCTGATACGGGTTGGTGAGTTTGGGATGCTGAGATTTGGGTTTGTCTTTTATTCTCATTTTCCCTTTTTATATGAATCTTCTTTTCGCATAAAGATATATATAATAAATTAGCTAAATAATTAATTAATAGGAAAAAAATGAACAAATTTCTGTACGAGTTCTCTCATTAAAAACAAATATTTATAAGAGAAGGGGAAGGTTATATATTACATTCGTAATCATCATATTCATGGCCACCAACCATCTATTTTAATTCTAGACATTAATTCAACATGAGTAACATGCCGACTGTGTTGACCTTTTAGCGCATAACTCACTTAAATTAGTTTTTGTTTATTTTGCAATTTTTATTCTCAATCAACCTGAAATTATGGAGAAATTTATGGAAACATCTTTTTTTTTTCTCTCCCGCTTAATTAAGCCCTAGCTAGCTAAGTCAAATAATTTTGTCATCATGTAAGTGGGAGAGGGAATAACTAGTATTTACAAGAGTAACGTATATCAACTATATCTCAATATGTAATGCTAGTGAAAGATGGAGCAAAATCAGATATATAGCGCACCAGGTGGTTATATATCTGTGATTCTGAATAGAAATTAGAAGGTCCAGATTATAGTTAAGAGGTCTCTATTATATGTGTAAATAAAAAGGGGACCTGATAATAAGATTATTAACTTTGTTGTTATTGTTATTATTGTTTGTTGAGTTTCAAGCAACTAAGTTCTAACTAATATATATATATATATATATATATATTATATATATTATTTGTTTGAGGTTGGTGAAGTTTTTAACTATTTATATGTAAACAAACAATTAATTTTAAAGTGATTTTACTCGTAATTTAGTATTAACTACATATTTAAAAGAAAAATGATTTTTTCACACTTTAATAATGTTTATACCTTAAATATAAGCAGAGATAAGAGAAGAGAAAGAAATGATAAATATAATTAATGATGTAATAAAAAAGAAAAAAGATAATACAAAGATATAAAATAATGAATATTCCAGGTTAACTATAGTATTGAGTGAGTGGTGGGAGATCCATTTGGTTTTCATTTTTAGTTTTTTAAATTATAAAAATTTCACATTATTTTATTTTTTTTTTAAAAATTGTATTGAAAAAATAACAAATAAATTGATTTTTTAATTAAATTTGACAATTAAAATAAAAGAAAATAGAAATATAAACAAATAACCTAAATTTCATATGAAAAACATGACTCATCAAATGTGATTGATCTCATACAGTTTTAAGGTATAGATAGGTTTTTGTCTAAATAGGAAGTAAATGGTTACATACTTACATATATAGATATCCAGAGGGAGATAAGATTGAAGAGAGATAAATAATAGATGTGATAAGAAGAGTCATAAAAATATTAATTATTAATAAATATGAAATAAATGGACGTCTATATAAAATAGGAATGTTTTGGGTTGCAACCCTGTACCTTTTCCTACCAGAGGGTTTTGGTACCTTTTTGTTTACTTTTTTATTGAAGGAAGGCATAAAGATAAAGTTACATAGGAATAAGTTGTGTACTTCTTGTTAAATCATTTTGAAGACATAAAATAGATTTTGAATGAGAAACACGTGTAATGCAAATGGAATGTGAAAAAGTGAGAGAACACAATAAAAATACAGGATAATAGTTATAGGGGGTCAAAAAGTCTTTTCAAAAATTTAAAATACAAATTCTAATAGTTAAAACATGTCTACAACGGTAAAAAAATACTAAGATCATTTAAGGAAGTTAAGAGAATTTAATTGAATGGTGAAAAAAGGTACCAAAACCCTTTCTCGCTAGAGGTTACCTTAGAATTTGCCATGTTGTATATGTAATATCACTCTATCTTAATTATAAGTGTTTTGTTCTACACCTTAAGGAGTTCTTTTAACACAAATGTTTGGTAGACATTCAAGCGGGTGTCTACATATGGAGAAAGTTAGGAAGAAAGGAGAAAAATTTGATAGTGGGTTCTACATATTTTTGTTTTTTAACTATGGTGTCTTTATATTAAAGATTTTTCTAACCTTTGTAATATTGCACAAGATAATAAAATAAAAGTGGAAAGCTTTTATTGGGAATTACAATCATCACACACTCAATGCATTGGTAATGTTATTGGTTTAATTCCCTATAAAAACTTTCATCTTTTGTTTTATTATCCCGTACAATATTGCACATGTTAAAAAACCGTTATATCAATTATTGTTCTTTAATTTTGATTTGCATGTTTGGTGGTTATATTCCGTATTCACATTTCTAGCTTATTATTTAATTAAGTTGTTTATTAGTGGGACCAACTTAAAGGAATCTCAGTTTGATCATATAAATAATTAGGTTGGAAAATTATTATTTCATACTCCAAAATTGAGAATACATGATAGGTATAGAGATCAGGAGAGAGATAAAAAAATAATAAGTAATATAATGAGAAGATAAAAGAAAAATAGGTGTGGAGGAATATGTAATTAGATTGGAGTATATTGAATTATATTTATACACTAAAAAAAGGCATGTAAAGTGGTGAAAAATATTAACAACCCATTTAATTCTTTTGATTGATTGTTTAATTGTTGGTACAAAATATTAACAACCCGTTTTTTAATATTTTGGCTTAAATACGTTTTTGGTCCCTATATTTTCGTAAATGGGTGATTTTGGTCCCCCTAGTTTTAATTGCTCAATTTTGGTCCCTATACTTTTGTAAATGAGTGATTTTGGTCCTCCTAGTTTTAATTGCTCAATTTTAGTCCCTTGAATAAATCTAATCCTACTGTTAGCCTCCCATTAAATATCTAGCATATTTTTCTGGCATGGATTTAATTTTATAACGTCTAAACTATCACATGATAAAAATTATTATTTAATTTTATCTCTTAATTTTTTAAACGAAAAAACAGAAATAATATCAGATTCTGCATAATTTAATACAATGAGAAAACAAATCTCACTACTACACTTCAATTTCCTCATAAACAATAAAGCAAATACAAGTCCCAAAACTAAAACAATTACAAGTCTGCTTCAAGCCATCAACTAAGCGAACTGAAATCTCATCCGGACATGAAATGAAATTTAAAATGAAATCGAAAGCGAATTGAAATCTGCAAGCTCTGATTTTTCGTTTAAAAAAATCAAGAGATAAAATTAAATAATAATCTTTGTCATGTGATAGTTTACAGGTCACAAAATTAAATCAATGTCAGCAAACTCTGCTAAATATTAATGGAGGCTAACGGTAGCATTAAATTTGTTCAATTTTTAAAGAAGGGACCAAAATTGAGCAATTAAAACTAGGGGGACCAAAATCACTCATTTACAAAAGTATATGGACCAAAATTGAGCAATTAAAACCAGGGGACCAAAATCACCCATTTACAAAAGTATAGGGACCAAAAATGTATTTAAGCCTAATATTTTTACTGAAATGTCACATCCACTATGACTTATTAGATCAACATGATGCATTAATAAATAAATTACACACGTTTAGTGATATCATTTATTAAATTTAATAACATATGAGGTGTAACATTTATTAAATGATATGACAACACATTATTAAATATTTGTGTAAAATTTCTTTACACTGACAAATTAAATCCAAATTAACATTTTCATATTTCTATAACAAATATTATTAAAAGATGAAGTTAACTATATATCTTCTCGATCTACTATACTTTTTTCTTAATGTGGGGAAGTTACATACGTGGGTTTCATAGTGGATTTAATTATAATTAAATAAAATTAATTTTAAGATTAATAATTAAAAAAGTGATATACTGTATGAAATACGTTGATAAAAAATGATTTAAAATCAATGTTGTATAATTGATTCCGGATATATTGTTGAGAATTTTAAACAAATAAACACTATATAAGTTTTTGGAAATGCAGCGTTACAATTTGTGTAGACATTTTTCCTTTTTAGGTGCATATAGTCATTGAGATGGTACAAAATGTGAATCTAGAAACAAAAGAAGCGATCATTGATCATCCCCATGATCATCTTGCAATTTTGCTTTCCATCGAGAGGTGCCATTGAATAATGTAGTAGTTAATGACATTTTTTTCTTTCTTTTTGTTGTTACTTTTTGCTATAAAATATACTAATAATTAGAGAACAAGAAATAAAAACGGATACCATTTACCTATCAAAGCTTTTTTTAGGGTTTGAACACGTACTTATCAAAGAAAAAGAGTTAAAAAAAAAATCTACGCTATTAGCTAGTATTAGCCCTTCTTTTAAGTTTTTTACTCCTTTTATCCTTTTGACATACAATATTTTTTTCTACAAATTAGGGATGTACGTTATATATATTGTTTCTATATAAGCTTTCTCCGTTTATTTTTTGTTTTGTAAGATTATGATATGCATATATAGTAAAAAAATTGATATATCAACATATAATTTAGATAGAAGAATATTGAAAAAGAACTATAAATTAAATCAGTAAAATAAATTTAAATTTTTTTTATATTTCATATAATTTATATAATCAATTCTGCTTAATAGAAAAAGGTTTAAAATTAAAGTTGTTATTGTATCCACGTAACCGTTGATGTAAATTATTATTAAGATGATATATATTCGTATAACAAAAAGTATATAATAATTTATATAACATATATTTTCATTATATCTTTTTACTATATTACTTATCATATTTTACACTTTTTTTCTCTCTTTTTTTTATCTTCATTGTTAGGGCTGTAAATGAGCTGAGCTATTTATGAACTATTTGAGCTCGGCTTGTTAAATGCTCGACGAAGCTCGTTTGTTAATTAAACAAACAAGCACAAGCTTAAAGTTGGGCTCGATTATTTAAATGATTCAAGCCCAAGCCTTATAAGCTTGACATTAAGAGCTTGTGAATAACTCACTTATTATATATTAATAATTAGAAAAAAAACATACAGTTATAAGTTTTTTTTAAAATAAATAATAAAATAATAAAGTAAAATAATCATTCTATATATATGAAAATAAGTATTAAAATATTTCTTATATTAGTCAAGAAGTTATATATTAAATTTTGAAAAATATAATATTTTAGAATTGTCTAACTATATATATATATCGTATATTAAGAATATATTTCGATTTTTATATATTATCATTTAATAATAAAATATTTATTAAATACTAAATTCATATACTTTAAAAATGATTTAAAGAAAATTTTCATAAGAGCAAAATGAAGTTATAAATGAGCTAAACAAGCCAAGCCCAAGTTTGTTTTTCTTTAACAAGCCAAGCCCAAGGTTGAAGTTTGGCTCGTTTAAATAAATGAGCCAAGCTTGAGCCACCCATTTTTTCACAAGCCAAGCCTGAGCTTCACGTACTCGGCTCGGCTCATTTACAGCCCTATTCATTGTTATATATTATTTATTGTACAAATAACATCTCTCATCATCATTATTATTAATTATTATTAATTATTATTATTATTATTATATATTATTATTTTATTATTATGTCTGTGTGACATACGTCTATTGTATTTAATATCTTTGGCTTTGGGTGGTTTATTATTGTTAGAATAAACAAAAGAAGACTGAATAAAAAAAGGAGGGAAATGAAAATAGACAAGATAAGCAAGACATGATCTGATATAGTAGGGTCCAATGGTTCCATCATATCATAATATATATATTAAAACATGAACCTGCTACAATATATGGGTCCCTTTCACTAAACAAAGATGTATGACTATGTGTGAAGAAGGACCCTTTTTAAAATTACTCATATATTGTGCTCGATCCTTCCATTACTCGCTTGATGCTCCGCTCCATGTGTCTGGCTCGGGCAGCCATTATTATGTGTAATTAATAGAAAAATTGTAAAATGCACTTGCATATATATTTTTTTCTCACATTAAATTATTTAAAAATTTCTACCATAGAATTAATAGTGACAAAATATGATAGGTAGTAACATAACATTATTCTTAAGGAGACACGTCCTACTCTCATGTCACTTGTTTGCTTGGTATGTCAAATCGGCGAAGAAAGACCCACCAACTTTGACGTAAATGTTATATTGTTATTCCCGGCATAAATAACGAATTGCTCTCAAGAATTACCCTTACTCTATAGTATCCAAGGAGCTGCCGATAATTTAAATATATATATATATCCAAGGAGCTAGAATTTGTTTTGACGTAAACCTCGTTTTGACATCAATATTGATAATTTTTCATATAATTAATCTCCAAAATAAAAATAAATAAATAATTTTTTTATGAAATATTTTAAATTTTTACTATCAATCACGTTAACCTTTAATAAAGGATTATTAGTAAGAATGGATGTAATTGATAAAAAAACAAGTTAATAACTTTTATTGATATGAGTTTAATTAATATATATTTTTAGTGTAAAATTTTTACATTATCATCCAATTATATGTTACATATTAATTTAACGATCATGATATCTTATGTGTTATCAAATTTAATAAAATAATAATCCATTAAATACTATTTATATTTTATTAGTTAAAAAACTCCATAAAAGATCTAATCAAATCAAAACAAGAGTTTCCCCTTTTGATGGTGTAACGATCCTAGCTACAAAACTAAGAGTTAAACTCATCCACCATGTGCCCATTTTAAGGACCGTCAATGAATGTTGTTCAACAAGAATGAGACTCCATCTTAGTTGTGTCCATAATCGAAACCACTTTCTTAACACACCTCACTCATATATGACATATCGTAGATTCAAACTCCCATCCGTCTTTTTGAAATTAGGTAAATGTAAGTTTCTTAAGTATTCTTACATGTCTTGAACTGAAGCAATATCTCACCCTAAATTTTAAAAATTTAAGAGGGTATGTTTGTTTACAATTTTTCAAAACTTTTTTTTTCTATTTTTTAAAAACAAAATTGAAAATCTTGTTTCACAAGCAGTTTTTAAAAATAGTTTTGAATGTGTTTGTTATTTTTTTAAATTACTCTGGGATATTTTAGAAAATGGTTTTTCTAGTTTTAATGTTTATACGATGGAAATGCTATAGATAAATCATTTCAATTAAAAAAATCAATTTTCAAAAGCTCTTTTGTAAAATAATTTTTAAAAACTAAAAAACAAAACCGAATCAAACACACCCTTAAAGTTGATTTATGTTGACATTATGACGTTGGGTTCCCTCTCGGTCGTGGTGAACACATGTACTCCTACTTGAATTTACATGACATAGGACATCTACAATGTCACCCATACAAAGTCAATGGGTTATTAGTTCAAGTGATATATACTACTACTTTGGACTTGAATATAAATAAAAATAACTAATTCACATGTATTAAAAAAGTTAGTTAAACTCATTAAATTTTCTTGATACCATGTAAAAAGTACGTGCATTGCCTAAATTACCCTACATTCAATTTTATTAAAAATTGTTGCAAGTGGACATACTCTCTTTCTATTGACACATGATTCATTAAATAGAGTGATTGGAAAGTAAAATCTGAACTAAATAAAAGACATTTTGGGTTTATCTCATTAAATAGGGTAAAATTAGTTAAGATTTATTTATATTTTAGTCCACCATATGTGAGTGTTTTTTTTGCTTATATTTAAGTCCGAAGGGAGTACTTAATTTTCTTCAAGCAAGGTCTCCGATTCAAATCTGTGTATAAAAAAATAAGTTTAATATACATTGTTAGTGTAAATAAATTTTACATAGACATCTAATGATATGTTGTCACAACATTTATTAAATTTAATAACACATGAGATATCATATTCATTAAATGATGTGGCGACACACTATTAAATGTTTGTGTAAAACTTTTTTACGCTGACAGTGTATATTAATTAAATCCAAAAAAGTTCCATCGGAAGAAATAATTTAACCATAATGTAGATATTTCTAACTGGAATAACATTGCCGCGTAGAGATATTTGTGTGTTGACACAAAATGCATGTTACCCAGATCTCTACGGTCGAAATGATGAAATTTCAACCTAGCCAGAGGAAATGTCTTGTTGCATTGTGGGAAATTTTCTTTGAAAAAATACAGTCAAAATCTACTTAATTTTAAATATAGTATTTTAGGATTTTTACCCAAAAAAGATAATATTTTAGGATTGTACTTAATTAATACAATATATGATAGTAAATACTTTTAATATGATAAATAAACGTTAACCAAATTTTAGTTGAACTGTTGATTTTTAAATACTAAAATTTAGTTTGGAGTCATCAAATAAAAAAAATGTAGTCACTCAAGTGAACGAGCTTGCAAAAGAAAAACAGAAGCAGCATTCAAAATTTCAAATGATTGAGATGAAGCTGGAAATTGAAAATATGTATCTGGACAGGATGCTAGCTAATATTCATCTCATCTAATAAAGCACCTTACACTTTTGTCAGTTTATCATTGTGCTTGAGTCCGGCAAGTAAGCTGAATTTGGACGCCTTTTTAGTTATATCAGTCTATCTCTATGATTGGATGGAGAGAAATTACAGACTGCAGACCACTTTTCTTCCTCAAGGAGGCTTAAATAAGCACCCAAAAAAGAAAACTACTCGGCCTGTCATTGGTTAAACGTTGTACAGTGATTTCGTGGAATTAGTTCAGAATCACTTTCATCCAATATATTTTGTGAAAATTACATCATTCATATCAATTATTAATATTTAAAATCAATTTCACTTAATTGTAAATCAAACACACTTCATCCATCAAAATAAGACTAAAAAATATCATGTTTCATTTTCATAACCGGACAGGCGGGCCAGCTTGAATACATATATATAAGAGCCTTTCTTGGGGAACGAAGTCTTCACTCTTCTGTTACACCACACCACACACTAAAATTACTAAATCAATAGGTGGTATAGCAGTTGGTACTACCCAAGGTAAGCATGGTGCTAATAGCAAAACAAGAATTTGTGAGTGACCAAACTGCTATAGTGTGTGTTTGGATTGACATTTGCAAACTTGAGTTTAGATGAATGTGATTTATTGAGCGTGATTTAGAGTGAACTTTGAGTTTATATAAACGCGATTTTATGTTTGGATAATTTATTACAAACGTGAGTTTAAGAAAATGAATGTTGTTTGGATGATATTTTTTAAATCACATTTGGAGATATAATTACTAAAATGGACATGCTTTTGTTTGTTATATAGATTTCCATTTCATAAATATTAAATATATATTTGAGATTAATACTAACAAAAAATAAAGATATTTGTATAACCACATAAATGTATTGTTGAGCATAAATTTTCTCAACAAGATTCATAATCCTAAAATTCATATATAGGTGAGTTTAGAAATCTAATAATATAATAAGCAATAATAAAAGCTAACATGTTAACTATATATATAAAAGCTAAATGAATAGGTATATAAAAACTATTTTTTCTTACTGTTCTAAGACTAATATCGAAATTTATATTATTTAAAATTTTGAAAAAAAAAAATGCTCAATAAATATAAGGGAAATTCTACTGTAGCCTCTAGTGAGAGGGGGTTTTGGTACCTTCTTTGATCATATAATTAATTTCTCTCAATTTTTTTTAAATTGTCTTAGTATTTTTACACAATGTTTAATTATTAGGATTTGTATTTTTAATTTTTGAAAAGACTTTTTGATCATCTATAACCATTATCCTGTATTTTTCACTATATTCCCCCATTTTTTCACATTCTCATTTGTAATACACATGTGTCTCATTTAAAATCTACTTTATGTCTTCGAAATAATTTAGGACGGAATACATGACTTGTTCCTATGTAGTTTTGGCATTTATGCCTCCATTAAATAAAAAAAAAATAATAAGAAGATACCAAAACCCTCTCTGGCCGGAAGGTACCAAATTGCGACCCTAAATATAAACTATTCTACTAATCTAACATTTTTTTGCTTTGATGGGTCTGCATGTGATTGCATGTGAGGTCATTATAGTGATAAACAACACACGATAAGCAAGTCGCTAAAGCTTGTTAAAAAGGTTTGCATCTAGGAGAATATTTGAAGGTTTTTGAGTCACCATGCACTATATTGTGAGGTTTACTGGAGTGGAGAAACAATATGAGAGCAACGCATTCTGCACCAATGCGAATCCGAGTTTGCTATGATAATGGATGTGTGTTATATTCCAGGCAAGACAGTTTTCAAGGCTTTCGCTGGGTAATAATAAACACAAGTTTATATAATTAACTTTTTAAAGTTGATACTGCCCCCTCTAGTCACAGTTCTTTTTTTTTATTGATATTCATTATTTTGATACTGCAACATTGTTATAGCTACCTCTCATTGTGACGCATATACATGCATGAAATCCATATCCACCATCTCTGATCTTTAGGCACATGGTTGCTTTAGCTCTCTTTGTTTTTCCTCAGCCTCTCTAAATAAATTATAACATAAATTATAACGTTGTATCTACAATTGAGGAACTGTTAGGGACTTGCTTCACTTGTCTATGTATCTGGCAATTAGTAAGAGCAAGGATTGTGACTTCTTCTTTCCCCTTGAATGCATTGCAATGCATTCAGTAAGATATCTATATATGCATGCACTCAATTCAGATACTCTCAATACATGACTACAACCAAGAAACGAAATGACTACAACCAAATTAAGAAACAGACTCGTGCCCATATGAGAGAAACTCGAAGGATAAAGATGTAAATGAAAGACGTAACCTTCACAGTGCCCTCCGAACTCGCGTATACATGAACGCAAAAGCTCCGAATCCACTTGAACGCACGTTATCTTTCTGACTCACGTCTCATATGTTAATCCAAACATCACAAGAATATCCAAATCACATTTTTATGAAGCATACGCAAGTTTGAATGGCATGAACGCCAATCCAAACACACTCATACACTTTCATGTTGTTACATCTTTTGTTAAATAAAAATTTTACTACGTGTACAACGATAATCAATGATTGTTTAACATATCATCTTTTCATCAAAACAAATAAAATCGTCTTCAAAAGTTAAGTATAAAAATTATATTGAAGACTGATTTGGAGGACCAAACATAAATAACTCATACGGAAATAATTAATTAATAAAGACGATAATAAGGAAGGAAAGTTGACACTGCATTTGCATTAAGCTAGTTTATATACCCGGGCTCATCGCTCCAGCCTCCATACCTGTCATTAATATACAATACGTGGAAACAGCAATGCTAAACAGAATAATTCCCCTCACTATACAACATGATTTTGATCTAAACCAAGCACACACGGAAGCGTCAATTTAAAGAACACATTGATAGCAGCGTGAAACCCATTCCTCATATCAGAACATCTTTTCAAAGTTAAGTTTGACGTGATTTTGCCTGGGATATATATATTTTTAAGGATTATCAACTATACCTCTTTACATTTTCTCACTTTGTATTGGTCAGCTTCTGTGAACTCCTTTTTCCATCGGTGCAAAAAGGAAACGTTGAAAACTCTAAACATATTTGAATAGCGCAAGAGGGAGGGGGGAGGGGGAGATTCTCACCCCAACCGCCCGAAAATAAATGTAAATAATAGTTTGTGCTGAAAATGTCAAACACTTGTCAAACACCATTAGCTTCTGAATCACTCTGCAATTTGCACGTTAAAAACTACAATCAGGTCAGCTAAATTAAATGTTTATCAGGTAACAAAAGATGTAATAATATTTAATAATAACAGTTAATACAGTTTACCTCCATTTCTTGCAAAAGATTTTCAAGTTCAACTCTTATCTCATTAAAGGATGGACGGTTGCTTGGAATTGCTTCCCAACATCTTTGCATCAAATCTAATAGTTTAGGGTGCCCATGCTTTGGAAGTTCTGGACGCAGTCCCTGAAAGGATGTACAACATCACAGCTGGGTCAGACACAAAGCGGATACTCCCGGTTGAACACTGCAACTTATACATACTTATCATGAATGAAAACAGCCATTTTGTACGAACTTGTTGATACGAATATGCAACAAAAGATGTTTGAACAAATCAGCGAACCAAAAAAAATACAGGGGTGGGTGGAATTAGAAGAATGTGTGGTTAAAAAATAAACCAAGTAACTTTTGCACAACCTTCATGTAAAAATTTCACACTTTAGCATTAATCAATATTAAAACAGGTCCAACATTAACTTTTATTGCACATTGCTATCATAAGTATGCATTCACTGAGCTAGCGTAATTATTTCTGTAAGAAAAATCCTTTGCCTAAGTTTTATTTGTTGTTGACACATTGAAGCTAAAGTTAATAGTTTACTGTTAAGTAGAAAGAAAAAAAGGCTTGAAGTGTTTGTACATTTACAAGTTCACAGCTTCACGGTCACCTTCACCATTATATCTTTGATGATTCCCTTAGGGTATGTTTGTGAGTTTGAAAGGAAGAGAAAGGGAATATTTGGGGGGAAATGGAGAAGGGGGAAGGAGGGGGGAGGCTTTATAAATTATAAAATGACAGAGATGCACTCACAAACAAGGGAGGGAAGGGCTCCCTTGAAACCTTTCCCTTACCTCCCCCCCTTCCTTTCATTTTCCAACTCGCAAACATACGTTTATTGACTATAACCTACGACTTCTATCATGTCAGCTTTATGTGACTTAAAATTAATTGACCATCCATCTCTTTCTAGTAGAATATATGAGATATGATAGAAGCAATTACTGAAAACTATTGAAGTGAGAAAAGCAGATTCTCTAGCACTTGCTTGAGGTTGAAGGCAGAACTTACTTATGCCATGATATCCTCCATAACAACGTCAACAGCACACAATATAGTTATTTTCTTAATAAAAAGATAGGGAAACCGGCCTGGCAAGGAGGCTAGAGAGAGGAAACAGAGTCTTTTACACAACCGGCATGAACCATAAATGCATAATCAATTATACATTTACACTTTGCTTTAGTTGATTGGAAAAGCCAAACAATATTTTGTATCAGCAAACCCAGTTCAAGATTTACAAACAATAAAGTACTACTTTGTAATGAAGAGGTATGCATACAATTAAGTATGGTGCTGTCATACTCATGGAGCTTTACAGTAATAATTTATTGAGGCTTCAATTTTATGTATTAAACATTATTCTTAAACATTCAAATCTCATTCATAAACAAAGAGCATACCTGTCTTACACCCAAGGCAGCTTGTAGAGGAGTCATGGTATCATATGGTACCTGAAATACCAGAAGATAAAAGATTGATTTCACAAGAATCTCCTTCATATATAAAAATCATACAGTTTAAAGAATGGGAAAGGAATATAATAAGAGAATAAAATATTATCGTTCCAATTTAGGCTATACCTTTGCTGTCACTAGTTCCCATAATACTATGGAAAAACTGAATACATCTGCTTTTTGATTATAGGGCTGATGGTTTATAACCTAGTGAGAAAACCCAATAACAGTAAGATGCTGAAAGTAAAACCAGAAAACTTGAAAAAAAGGATTTGAATGATCTTATTTTTTCTGATAACTGTAATACAAGGGGCTGTTACAATTTATATACAGTCTATATCTATCCTAATTAAGGAAATACAAGAAACAATATCTGTACAAAATCAAAGCTAATCAAATCTGCCCTAATTATGTTAATTTCAAGAAATATGGAAACAAATCTCTTTTAATTATAGTAATTGTTTCACACAACAACAACAAAATGAATATATCACATGGCAGGTACGTCTAGTAATAATGAGAAATCTATGAGTATAGGAAAGAGATTCTGAGTTTTCATCTCTTCTGCTCATTTCATTCCATTCTAGGTACAGCATCATATTCTCCCCTATTGGGTTAATTCCGAAATAACCAGGAATTTATTCTTACACTACCCATCTGACACTTCTATTAGGGACAAGATTTATGAGTTAAAGAACCTAGGGTGACAACTCGTGATTAGCTTCAGAAAAAGTTTGCCGGAGTAATGAGGACAGTTAAATAATGGAGGTCATGTCCTTTTCTTTGCTGTAATTCTATGGACACCAAGGAGATATATGTATATATATTCATTGTCGGATGGGATAGTGTTTATGTCCTCATTTTGGTGCTCAGTACATGCTAAGGTTTCTTTAATTAAGGGAATCTCAATCTCAGGACATATATTCTGAGAGACTAGAGAGCTCTTCTATATTAATTATTAGATTTTGGACCTAGGCGTAACTCAACCCTAAAAGCTAGTTTGTAGGTGAGGATTGCTCAGGCATATACTATAATTTGGCCTCATCTCTAGGCAATGTGAGACTCTAACACACCCCATTCACGCCCAAGGCCGGACATCTGGAGCATGGACAACTACACGGGTAGCAGCCCAATGACAATAACAATAAATCATCTAGGATAGACTCTGATACCATCTTAGATTTTGGACCTAGGTCAACTCAACCCGAAAAGCTAACATGTAGGGTGAGGATTTCCCACAACTTATATCCTATGATTTGGCCTTATCTTTAGGCAATGTAGCACTCTAACATTAATAAGTGAAAAATATTTGACATAAGCATTGTTTAAAGAGAATATAATGTCCCCTCATTCTTTGTGGTCCTTCTTCTCATTTAATAAAATCTCTTCTTTTATCTGATGAACAGCAAAGGCACAACAACCAAAAGGCAACAGATAGATAAACAGTTTTAAAAAGAAGAAAAAAACCTAAAGACCAAATATCAATATCCTACTTATACAAATAAGAACATCATACAACATGTTAGAAAACATTTAACAGATAGGAATCAGAAATCTGTGCACTAAAAACAAGAATATTTTTTTTGAGATTTTACCATTTAGAAATATCAAAGCACAAAATATGTGTTGTCTTCATCAGATGTACAAATTTGATTCTGGAGATAAATTATTGTAATTCCCAGAGAATCTGTCATTGTTTATGTTGAACAAGAAAATGCAAATTAAATTGTAGATAAGAGTTTCCATATAACAAGTAAAACTCAAGTAGTCAACAGAAGAAACATTTAGTTGTTATGGACCAGCACCCTTGTCTTTACAGTACCCTCCTCAACATTGATTTGAAAATATCAAAAAGCACAACAGTTTTTTTTTTTTAAATAACGAACCTCTGGTGCCATCCATCTATATGTTCCAGTTTCCGCTGTCATCACTCCCCCCTGATTTAGGAACCGAGCAACTCCAAAATCTGCCACTTTAACAACCTAATCAGACATGGGAAAAAATTAAAACTTGATTTGAAATTTTATAAAATTACAAGCATGCAACCAATATTTTTTCATAAAAAATAAATGTTATTGTCAATCACAATTCAGCAGCAGCAGTTCATACAAATAACAAGCAAGTCATTATCCATAAATATATTCCAATATGAAACAAGATGCCCATTTTTCTGAAAGTATAGGATAGACTGCCCCAAAATTCATGTCACATTTTATACTAGTAATATCTGTCACATGCTTTGGGTGAATCAGAATGTCAATTAAACTTCTGTACTAGAATTATTATTAACAGTTTTAGTATTTATCTAATTCATTGATAAATTATTCAGAAAAACCGGTGGATAATTTATCACACAATTACAGAAAAATGTAATGAAATTAATTTAATGGGTTCCAAAAACACGCATAGATCTGGTTTGTTAATGTTGCTTGCTTACAAGATAACTGTCATGTGTCATGAACCAACTATTCCAAAAGCTTAAGCTATTGGGTGGAGGACACATGAATGATTTTATATAATATATTTCTAACACACCCCCTCACGCAAGAGCACTTTGGGCTTGATGCCTGGACCATGCACAGGTTCACTCACTTTGGGCTGAAATTAATTTTTTTATTGGAATAATGGGACAGTAAGGATTGAACTCTTGACCACTTAGTCATAGAGGCTCTGATAGCATGTTATGCCAACTATCCCAAAAGCTTAAGCTATTAGGTGGAGATTACATGAATGGTTTTAGGTTTTATATAATATATTTCTAACAATAACACCCATTTTAGTAAGGATAATGTTATAGTGTAGAAAAAGAAGTTAAAAACTTTCAGCAAATTCTTACACTGTGCGTATCCATTAGCAAGTTGGCCGTCTTCAGATCCCTGTGAATTATGTTGTTTCCATGCAAATACTCCATGCCCTTGCAGACATCAATTGCAAACTTTAGTAATTGAGACAGCTCCAAGACATTATGATTTTTGTGCAAGTAATCATATAAACTTCCTCCAGGCATATACTCTGCAAGAAAGAACAGAAATTTAAAAATTTATTTTGGTAGATTAAAATTAAACAATAAACAGAAGAGGAGACCAAGGCACAGTTTTCAAAGCAATCAATTATGTGTTCCTGTTCCTGAACCTACATGAATTTAATTATTCAAAGCCAAATTTAGGTGTATGCCTTCACATAATTTGAACTAAAATACTCTTCCATATACTTGAACACAAAAGGTCCGAAGAAGCATCACATGTAGAAAAAAATGAATAAAGACATATGGCACCATCAGTATAATGGTGTATCGTATGAGTGAAGTCAGCGACAGTAAGGTAAAGCTCTGAAATGCAGGGAAATAAAGAACAATGTAGCAGGCCCAGTTGATTTAATTATTTCAGTTTCACAGCCATAATCATTAGGAGGAATTTAAATCGCAAATCATTTGGTAGGTTGAGTTCATTAGAGTTGATGAACAAATTCCACTAAATGAACTAGTTCAGAATCAACACACAATGGATATTACACTTGCACAGACACAGGCACTTGAGAACAAGAATCCTAAGCTTGACACCCAAACATTAAGGAACATATTCTCCGTAATCCGTAAGATATTGATAGCTATTGACATTAACTGGTGAAAATGGATCAATTTTAATTTGATTTTCAGACCATTTTTCGTGACATCATAAAACAACTACACAGAGGAAGATTGCCTAAGTCATGGGATCCAGAAGTCCACAAGTGTGCAAAATGATTAATTTGTATGATATTAGAAGCTAAGTCTAATGACGTTGATCTGTATTATAAACAAGTCATGCCGAACATTTTACAAAGACCACCACAGTGCTTTAAGCTAACAAATCTCCTGAAAAGTACTAAATGATGAAAATATTAGCAGTTTAGCACAAGGTTAGGTGATCAGAAGAAAATGTATACTACTCAGAACCAAAAGGCACATGACATTTAAAACAGTAACAATTAAACATGTAAAGATCCTGATCCTAAATCCTGCAAGATTAGTTATTAACATACACCAGTGAAGTACTAACAGTATATCATGATCAATCGATTCATGTGTTGATAGAAGAATGACATTGACAGTATTATGAATACAAGTACAACTACATTTTAAGCTAAATAGACCACCCCCCTAGAACACAAGCTTCAGATGCATGAGCAAGTGCAGATAAAGGTACAAATCCATCGAAACGTTAATTAAATTGTAAAATATTTGTCATGCAAGTGTGTCTCAAGTGTACCTACATAACTTATTTAATTATTATATGAGACATGAAATATAAATGTTTAAAACTGTAAAAAAAAAGATTTTTTATTAGGGTGTTCAGTTATATTGGGTCTGTTAATAGGTTGTTAGCATAAATTTTTGACACACTTTCTGCATAATAGTAAAGCATCGGGATTTCCGTTTTTTAGAGAGCTAAAACCCTGGTTTGAGGAGTATTATACCTTAGAGTAGTGCTCTAGGTTTACTGTTCTACATCAAAAGGAAATGGCACTAGCATCAACAAATGAAAGTTAGCATCAATAACAGAAGCCTTTATAAATATAGAGGTCTGCCCTAACATATAATTTGTGTATAAGAAAGTGGAAAAAGGAAACAATTTTATTCGTGCTGCTAGACACATGAAACCACTGTAAATCCTAGACTTCAAGTGATAGAGATTAGAGAGTACTAGCTTGAATTGATTAAATAAGGAACTAGAGTTTCCTATTCTAATAAAGGTTGTGTGCTCTTATTATTATTTCATACTTCAATTAACCAAGGGTTTCTTATTTTAATTAAAATGAGGATTAGTTGACATTACTCGGCTTATAAGTTATTCAATCAATTTTTGACATTGGGGTTTAAATAAGTTTCATAAAACTGCTAGCATGGTGATGACTTGATTTCTTTTTTGTTTCACTTACAAATTTCTGCCTCATTGTATCAATTTACTTTCTTCATCCCATACCCGTTTTTCTGGTCTTTGAATAGAGTATCCTCACGAGAGTAACTCTTCGGACACTGGCATGCATACCAGGCCCTCCCAACAAAAGTTTGTCCTCAATCATCAGGAATTATTATTCTATTAGTAGGGCCCAAGAGGGGTATGGATGTAAGGTATTTTTTTTCTTCTTTTATTGGTGTGTAAGGGGGTTCAACTTCAAACCTCAAAGGCTCAAACCTTTAGGAGGGAATCTAAAATATTTCCCAATAAGGGATGACTTACTAGTTCAACATTCAATTGGATAACATACAACTACAAGTCTGCAGAACCAAATAGATAGATCTATACCTGTTACTATGCACAAATGTGGACACTTTGTACAAGCGCCAATGAAACGGACAACATTTTTATGATGCACCTGCCTACATTCAGAAATACAAAAGTCAAATTGTCAAAAGATACTCAGGGTAGAGAAGGCAGATGGACACAATCAAAATGAGAAAGTGAGCAATTTATTTAATCTTTAAACTTATATCTTAAAGATGTATAATTAAATCCATGCAACTATGGATAATGTGAACAAAAGCAATGACGAGATAAAAGTGAGTAGCAGATGGAGGAACCCAGCACAAAAAAAAATCAATGAGAAACTAAGAAGTTCTAGTAGACAGGCATCCAATCCTTGAAGTGTTAACCAAGGAACAGTTGTGGGAATGCAGCTAACTAAGCAGTTTATTAGCATGAATGCATGATCTAACACTTGATAGTAAATCACTAGGGGACCAGAAGAGAGCGAGGCATATTCTTTTTTCCTTTTGGAAAAATTAAGACTGATAGTTTTGTAGCATGTCAAAACTACTTCTTAAGACTTGGTACTCGAGTTGATATTTCAATTATTTCTTTATTAATTTAAATATGTATTCCTGAAGCAAATGAGAACATCATTCTTAAATTTTGGACTGGACCTAACTCAACCCCAAAAGCTAACTTATAAGGTGAGGATTGCCCAAGACCTATATACTCTTCTTTGGCCTTATCTTTAGTCAATGCGGGACTCTCCAACAATCATTATGAGCTTAAAATAAATGTATTCTACTGTACAACACATAAGAAAAAAAATGTTCAATAGTCTTTCAGAAAAAGAATTCATAAGAAATATTAATAAGAAAAACATGATCTTACACTAAGCAGCAAAATACAAACCTCAGAATAGCGACTTCTTGAGCAAACTCATCCTCTAAGGCATCATTCAGTTGCTCAGATCTTAGAACCTTAACAGCAACATCTTCACCAAGATAAACTCCACGATACCTGAGTATAAATCATAAAGCCAATTAGAAGCAAAAGAATATAGAGAAGGATAGGAAGAGAGAAGGAAAAAATACAAAATTCAATAGTTTAACAACCCGACTTACAAATCTCCACAGGATCCAGATGCTATTCTTTCTCCAATCTTTAACAACCTCCTGTCTATTTCCCAATCTCCAGATTTTCCTTCTGCTGCTAAGGCTTTCTCCACAGCTGAATGAGAATTTGAAGAACGAGACCATGACCCCTAGAGAAAGTAAGAATATTGATTACAATCTCACAGGCTTTGATTACATACTACGCAAGAAGGGTTACCAATTTAAGATTGTTACTGAATCCTAAATATTAGGGTAATATGCAAAATACTAGTTTAAACTTTGGCTAATGTGTGGTTTTCCTGAATTTTACAAAGTTATTATTCTTTAACTCTTTTATCGTAACTTCAACTTTAGTAGATGTGCAAAAAACAAATGAAATTTACTAAATATTTATAAAATTCCCCTCGGTCCATTAAACATACACTTTATCAATAGAAAATTAAAATGTACCTTGTATGATCACTTGAAACCACCAAAAACTCTTGAGCAGTAGTGAAACCACTCACTTTCATAACCTCCATGGTCAAAATATCATTCTTTTGTTCAACTATGTATGATTTGAATGAAATTTAAAAACAGATTTCTGATTTCTTTAAAATCATGTATTTCTAATATTAGTTTTTTAAAAATTCAACATCACAAGTTACAATGGTTTCAAGTGATCATATGAAATACACATAACATTTCACATTGATGAAGTGGATTACTCAAGACAATTTTGGAACACTGGTATAAAATAAAGTAATATTAATGATCTGTTACAAACTCATAGGTGGCTTGACAAGGTGTAGTACACCTAATGTGTGTGTTGTATTTTTGGAGATTGGACAAACAACCATCATTTTTTACACAGAGGCTGCTTGACAGCTTTGGAATAGACATTTTGGCATTTTGAATGAGCAGTGGATTTGTCCAGTTTCTTTTGACCAGTTTTTACAATTGTCCACCTTAGAGGATTTGGTGGCAGGAAGGAGTGTAAGATCTTTTGGCAATGGTGTGCTCGTTTTGGAGGTTTCTGTTGTACATTGTGGGAGCAAAATGCTTGGTTTTTAATTAGATATTCTTCCTTCACACCTTCTATGCAATAGAGTACTCATTTTTGGCATCCCTGTGGTCATGATATTTTTTCAAGGAGCGGTTTTTTTTGGGGGGGGGGGGGCGAGATTCTCTAGTAGATGTGCAGATGGACTGGACAGTATTTGGTCTGTCTTTTCAGTTGCTTTCTCGTAAAAAATGTCCATTCATCTAAATAAAAGGTTACTGGCCCGGGAAGCTGCAATACTGCTTTAAATTTTTCAAAGAAAACTATTTAACTGCTTTCCAGAATGTGTTAAGCTTGTCATCACTAATCTATACATCCATATCCACTTTATCTTACATACTTTTCCTCCCCTAGCGCCCACACTCATGAGCCATGTCTAAGGAAATTCTGAAATTGTAGAATTATTACTTTTTTTAAGTATATTACAGGAAATACAAGCCAATGAATGTTAAGAATCATTCATTCATTCATTCTTAAAAAGAGAGATAATTCAACATCTCAAACAAAGCTAATATATGAATTTGTAGATACAAAGTCAAGGAGACACAATGCACCTCACTTCTTGCTACAGCTTTTTCCATAGCATCATACAAACCATCTGTTTCCTGAGCACAAGATTGCAAAGTCCACATTGAGATTCAGCATAGAACCCTGTCACAAGAGAATATAATAACAATGTTCCTTAATAACCTACGAGCTTAACTCCTGGTATAGACCGATTCATTTTTTTAATCTAAATTAAGAAGTATGTTAAGAAAATATTATTTACAAGTTAAGATGCAGATGAAGATTTGTGGGTATAAGTATAAATAATTGTGTCGAAACCTAATCTGTCATCAAAGCTCAGATAACGGCAGTAGAGTTGAACACTTGAGCCGCCATACAAAATAGTATAATGGATTGAAGAGTTATCCAGTGCATGCAACAGGACAAATGGCATTGTAAAATTAACATTAATGAATAATGACAAGTTCAAAAATACAATTTGCAGATGTCTTCACAGGAAAGCAATAGCATGAAATTCATCACAAGTAGCAGCATACCTCTACAGGCCATCCATCCACCACAAAGACGTCAAGGGAGAAGCCATCAGTTGTGGAAAAAACATGTGCTTCACGGATGTTGAGCCCAATATCAGACAGCAATGCGGACAGCTAAAAGAAAAATATCCATCAAAAGAAATCATGATATCCATCAATTATATTTCAGGGCACTAATAAACTAGAACCTCACACTTGATTATGGTAACAAAATGAAACTACATTTACACAATAGGAAAGCCTCAATTTCCACCCTCAAGATCTTATGTAAAATTCACTCCAGTTTTTAGTAGAGCCGGTAAAATGGGCTAGCCCAACCGGCTGGCCCACAAAAGCCCGCAAAAAGGTAGGGCTCTGGCACCTATTTTAGAAGCTCGAATAACTCTCAGACTTTTTAGCCCAACCCGATAAAGCCCAATATCCGCAAAAACACGAAAAAAGCTAGGTAGCCCGCAAAAAGGTAGGACTCGGGCACCTATTTTAGAAACCCGAATAATTTTCGGGCTTTTTAGCCCAGCCCAATAAAGCCCGTTACCCGCGTCGAGCTGGGTCGGTTCGGGTAGCCCGAATTGGCATCCCTAGTTTTTAGTTTACGTCCTTTAGCTCTATTCCACCCCACGTGTTTGGATAATGAAAGAATAAGAATGGTTGTTAAAGTTAACAGGAATATGCAATAATACAAATCACTTGTCACTATCACGAAAACAACAATACAGCAAAACTACATATTAAAACATCGGTATCCAATATCCCACTAAGCTTTCACATAGCGCCTATGCTTCATTTTATTTTGGTCTTATATGACAACATACTCCAAAACTCCTTAA
The DNA here is from genome assembly GCA_026901365.1 of Sesbania bispinosa. NCBI lineage: Eukaryota > Viridiplantae > Streptophyta > Magnoliopsida > Fabales > Fabaceae > Sesbania > Sesbania bispinosa. Next base: position 444,105 of record QLOH01000524.1, on the reverse strand, counting down.
TAAATCACTAGTTATCAAATACCTGTAATTTTGAGGGTAGTTTCCATGTCATTCAACAAAATTGACAGATAGGTTAAATCAATAAAACAGTGAAAATAAAAGCAGAGTAGATTGAAAATTTTTAACTCATTTTCTTTGGAGTTTCAATTAATTTAGAAATATATAAATTTTAATAAAAAAATATAAGATAAAGTTTTCAAACATACCTGGCTTAAAAGCTTGGGCTTGTCAACAGTGGAAAATATTATTTCATGAACTGGGACACTTGAATGTTCATGCCTGCATTTTACATTATAGTGTTTAACTTATTTGCCACAAGCAAAGATATCTAATTATCAAGGTAATGTTTTGGCACACAAGTAATACTTCAATTTCCGATATGGAGAGGTCACATATTGATAAGACTAAGGAACAAAGGTCCAATTCCCCCAACAACATGGAAGAAAGTTATATTGTGCCAACCATAATGAATATATACCCGAAACCTGTAAGTCACATAAATAACACAAACATAGGTACAATCTAATGTATCCTCCAAAATGAAAAAAAAAAGTAAGATTATTTTAAAAAATAAACAAGTTCAATAGTACAGAAACAAATTTCCAACCTGAAGGGATTTCTTCTTCTCTATATATACAAATCGATAATGGGTTGATTTGATACAACAGAAAGAATAGCCTCCTCTCATCAGTCCCTTCCCTCCTCCCCAAAATAAAATTCTTTTTCTTCCTTTAGGAGTTAGAGTTAGACATGCAATGGAAATGAAGAAATGTTCCGGCCACATAATTTAAGAAAATATGTATAAGAAAGGTAGAAAGAGATAATTGTAAATTCATTCAATCAAAAATTACTTTCTTACAAGACTAAATAACCTATATAGATACATACAAAAAAATGGACTTATGGGCCCAAACTATCAAACTATCTATGTTGACTACACTCCCCCTCCCCCTCAAGCCGGAGCATATAGATTATATGCACCCAGCTTGTTACAAATAAACTTAATTCAAGGACCCCTAAGAGACTTAGTGAAAATGTCATCTAGTTGTTCATTGGAAGCGATGTAACTAATGACTATACACCAGAGAGGGCTTTTCTTTAATAAAATGACAATCTCTTCAATGTGTTTGGTCCTCTCATGAAGGACCGGGTTGGAGGCAATATGGAGAGCAGCTTGATTATCACAAAATAACATCATTTGAGAGACTTATGTAACTCTTAGGGGCCTGTTTGGTTTGCATTTGCATTTCTTGTTTCCATTTCCTGTTTTCATTCCGTTTCCTGTCCTTTTCATGAAATTTCAACAAAGGAAAAGCTGGAAATGCTGGAAACAGAAAAATTTTGTTTCCAAGCATTTCCAGTTTTTCCTTTGTAAAATTTCAGAAGACAGGAAACAGAAAATGGAAACAGGAAATGAAAATGCAAACCAAACAGACCCTTAGTTCTTGAATTAGTTGCTTAATCCATGTGAGCTCACATGCAACCAAGGCCAGAGCACGATATCAACCTCGACACTGATCTAGCTACAACATCTTGCTTTATTGCCTTTTCATAAGACAAGATTACCTCTAGGAAGAACACAATATCCTGAACTAGAATGTCCTATTACGGGGGACCTAGCTCAATCAGCATCTAAATAATCAATCACTGTTAGTGTTTCAAAAGGTGACATGAGTAGAACGACAATGTTGTTAGTGTCTGGAGAGTAACATTTATATACCTTTTTTAAACACAGAGTACTTGAGAAAGATGCACTTAATTGCTTTTTCTGATAATTTATCCTGGCCAGGATCATGTTATGAACAAACAAATGTAGCTAGAAATACGTGGAGTGAAAACATACAATGGCTGGTCAGGAAAAAATTGGAGTTAGGAATCGATGTTAGAGAGCATTCAATTTATAAGATAACATGTCATAATAAGTTATAACTACATCTCCTAGAAAACAGTAGGCACATCATTGTGAAGCAAAAAAGGTGTGGGCTATTTCAATTAAATGTGTATTTTACATTCAGCAACCCATTTGATTGAGGTGAATAAGCACATGATGATTGATGTGCAATTCCTTGAGAAGACAAATTGAATGAAAGTTGTAGAAAAGTACTCAGGTGCATGGTCACATTCTTAGAATTTGAACATTTGTTTGAAATTAGTTTCTAATACTCAGCAACAAAAGGTCTCAAAAATGGAGAACACTTCAATTGATTTTTCATTAAATAAACCAAGTACAACACGAATAGTCATCAATAAAGGTTACAAAATACTGAAAACCAGATAAGGGACAACACGATTAGGACCTCAAATATCAGAATGAACTAAAGCAAACGTGAATGCAACCTGGTTATTGACTAGTTTACAAAAGGACACTCCTAGTTTGTTTGCCTAAATGACATGACTCACAATTAAAACTCGACAAAGAGGAGAGACCATGAACCATTTTCTGAAGCGTAGATAAACTTGGGTGATGATTGTGAAGAAGCTCTAGAGATGAAGCAATAGTGCAGGCACAAATGGTGATAAAAGTTGATAGAGGCCTTGTGACTCACGTCTTGCGCTAATCACCTTCCTCATACCACGATCCTGAATAGCAATAGAATTATAAGTCAAGGTGATGGAACAATTCAGGTACAGGTTAGACGACTGACAAAACTAGATTAAACGGACAATCAGGAACATATAATATAGAGTCCAGAGGAACACAAGGTAAAGGTTTGCAATATCTGTAGTTGTAGGAACTTGTTTAGTACGCATGGGCACAAGTTACAAGAGATAAGGAGTTGGAATTAGTAACAGGAGCGAGTAAAAGAGAATTACCAGAGATGTAATCAAAGGCCACCACAATCATGGATCCAAGGTCGAAGGTTGACTGGGACAAGCATGGAACAGGGTTACTGGAATGAGCAACTGAGGTAGGGGAGAAAAGATGACTGTTATGATGCACAATACCTCAAGTAATCATCATAATCAGTGCCGGAAAGAGTGAGAGTTGTTGCACTAGAGTTCCCTTGACTGCTCAAGCAAAGTTTCATTAGTGTGAACAAGATTAACATGAGGAGGGCGACCATGTAGCTTGAAGCACTTGTCTTTAGAATGTCCCCATCATGGTTCTAAATTGTGTTGCGGTTGCAGATGTGGTCCGCGGTTGTGGCCATTATGATTCCGGCATTGCAGATGCTACGATGCATATGCGGCTGTTGCGGCGTGAAATAATTTTTGGATTGCACCACAGTAAAAAAAAAAATCTATAAATGGTATATGATTTTATTACAAGATTGTGTTGATTTTTATCATTTTAAAGATTTTATATCATATCATGAATAACTTAAAATAATATAAATATATAATAAAATAACTATCTAAATATCTTTTAATCAAAATAAGATTTTATAAAAAATTCTAATAAAAAACATAATAATGTCCCAATCCCCAATCCCCTCCCCCTCTACGAGCTCCCACACCCTCCCCTGTTCAACTTTTCTTTAGCGAATCATCACCTCACTTTCTAACTCCTAAACTAGACCCACACAGCCAGACAAGACAACCCACATCCCCCTTCCTTGTTTTCAAATTCAATTTTCTCACTAATAATATCTTGATTCAGTTTCCCTAACTAGCACCCACAAACTACACAGGCACAGCACACCACATGCACACACACCATACGATCCCCTCTCACTCTCCAGCCTCCCCCTCCCCCTAACTAGGGCTACAGCCGCCCCACCGCCCACAAACCCTAATCGCTCCTCGTCCTCCTACATGCAGCCAGCGCCAGGCAAACCATGAAACGAGACGGCCAGACAGACATCGACGCGATTAGAGCACAAAAAGGAGAGAAAGGATAAAGATCAAGACGAGACGCGAAAGGGGAGATCGAGAGAGCGTTGCGATGCATTGTGGTCCCGTTGCGGGCTTTCGGCGCAATGGCGTTTTGTTGCAGCCGTTTCAGTGAATGTAAATCACTCCGCATTGCGGCCTGATGCCGTTGCGGGGCGTTCAAAAACCACAATATTGCGACCGGCATCAAGCGATGTGGTCCACAATTTAGAACCATGGTCCCCATCTATTATGACAATAAGTACACTTAGGGTGGGGAGCCCTATTTCCTCCTCGATGGTTGCCACCTAGGTCATCTCTAGGATAGTGTTGCACATTAGAGGAACCATGGAAGAACTCTTTAGGGCAGCTAGCCTATGTGGGAGAGAGGTACACGAAGAAGACGAGAGAAACCTCATCCAGGAAAGAATATTTGGGCTAGCATAATCTGATCTCTCACAGATGCAAAAATCTGGACTCAAAGCAGCCAGGTGCACACCATGAAAAAATTTATCTCACTGAGCTAGCCTCATTAGCAATGGTTTTCCAGTAGGTAAGAGGGGCAGTAGAACTCAGCTATTAACAGAAGACATCTGACACAAAAATCAGAAGCACTCATGACTTGTTGACGGAGATGATTAGCTTATTAACAATTGAATATAAGTGCTGGTATAGAGGGACTGGCTTGAGTCCATAGATCATAACAAGTATCAAATTAGTGTAGATATTATGAAGAGAAGGATATATGGACTGCCATAGTAATGAACACAGCAAAGCATCATTCCTTTCCCAATTCCTCTTTGTCACTTTTAACAATCTTCAAGCTTAGTATAGAGATATTTCTTTAGGCCTTGTCCAATGCACCACTTTTCAACAGTTATAGACCAAGAGAGATAATTAGAGGATCCTACTAATTTCTCTGTGCAATGGCTGGAGTGGAGGTGAAATTTCCAAAAAAAGGTCCTGAATTCCTGGAAGAGGATGAACTAGACATGGTTAAAACAAATTTAATTAAGAGCTGTATGCACCAAAAATAGACATACCGAGAAGAAGGTAGAAGAAATGAACAAGTAAAAAAGAATCCTTGCAAAAAAACAGTCAGGACAACTAGAGTTCTGGCGAGTCGGTGGACGGCTGAGAGAGGCAAACTACCACCAATGGTGCAGGCTGTGAGAACTCACGCTCACTGGAAAGAGGCAGCGCGATTGGCAGTGACTCTTGGTGGTTGGGCAGCAATAGGGAGTGAGCACGGTGGTGGCGGTGGTGAGGACAGACGCACGCCGGAGAGAATAGTCCACCGGTAAAGGAAACAAAAGAGGGTCGAAAAAATAACTGCATGCTAGGGTTCAATTGAGTTTTGGCTCTAGATTCTATGTAAGAAAGGCAGAGAGAGATAATTCTAAATTTCACTCATTCTAAAATTACCTTTTTATAAGACTAAGTAACCTTTTTTTTTGGTCAAAAAGACTGAGTAACCTATATATATACATATACACACAAATGGACTTATGGGCCCGAACTATCAAACTATCTATAGTATCTATGTTGACTACAATATGTTTTTAGCTACAGCTGCTATGAACACCAATGTATCTAGCAGGACTTCCAAATTCAACTTGTAATTTTCAATTCTAATAATTTTATATTAGTCAATAAACAGAAATATTTGACATGTAAATCTGGGCAACAGGCATAGAGCTACTTTCCTGCTATCCAAAGACGGGGAAATTGCAGCCATAGTCAATTATGATGAATATAACAATACAGTTTTCAAAAATTAAAAGTAAGAATCAGCATTACAATTTTATTTAGATAGTACCTCTGGCAAAAGTTGTCAGTAGGAAAATTTTCCTCTGTCTCCTTTGAGTTCTTTATAACATCCAAATTTAGGGTCCTCAAGCTTTGAGCAAGGCTCAAACTCAGCTGCAAGATCCCTGGTCATACAGATTGAAATGATATAAATTATAGATTATGAAGAGAAAAAATTGATATTTTCAGCAACAGTTACAGGAAACCTGTGTGTGCATTCATATAGTTTACTTCACATTTCATTGGATAGCATACCTCTTATGAGATGACACAGCTCCACCATTTGTTGAATGAGAAGATGACCCTAGGCTAGGATGACTACTTACAAGTTGCTGCTCTTCACCATCTGTTCTAGTAGAAATATCCTGCCCAGCAAATTGAATGAGAAGAAAATTGGGTATAGACGTGAAAAAGTGAATGAAATATCTAGACTTACTGCTTAAATGAAAAAATAGGCACATGCAAAGGGAACTGATATCAAAATTTAAAAGTATAATTTGTTTAAGAAAAGAAAAGATCAAGAACTTGGAGCCAGCATTTATTGAGAAAAAGATGACAAAATCTTGCCTAAGATGTTCGGCTATGAGGAGACAGATGGAGGGCCCCATTAAGAAGAGTTATTAGATGGAGGACAGCCTACTAAACAGAGGTGAGGCAGTCCAAGTAAGGAAAACCAACAGATGGAAATACTAACTAACTATAATTACCAACATATGCACTTGAATCTGCAACTAAATATATAGATGCACAGTTAGGAGAGAACAGGAAGAAAGACTACGAAGAATTCTTGCAAGAAAGAAGCAAAGACACGTAAACAAGTAAAAACTAATATAGTTTATCTTTTGGATAGGCATCTAATATTCATCATACATAAAAAAATCTAAATTTTAAAATCAACAACATATTTGATGCTTCTTCAGACAAGCATAGCAACTGTCAGCATAGACATATGTCCCCAACAGGTTCAATTTATTGGCTGGATGTGTAAATTAAGATGCTGGCATAGCATCATCTTTACTTTCAGGATTCATCACAGTTATCCGTTCCAATAATGTTAGACTTACATGCTTCTGTACTTTATATTATATTTTAACTTCATGCCCAGGTTAAGGAGTTCATATATGATATATCCAGAATATACTTCCTTTTTTAAGGATTCCTTTATAATTACATTCAGGTCACTTCATAATGACTGATACAGCCATGCTCTTTATCTGCAACCCATGCTTCATGCTAACTTTTTCACAAAAAAACTCGTTTTCTTGAGCTTCTCAATGGCCACTAGAACATAAAAGTCACCAACATAGATCCTATGCTCTTACTAGAAAAACTAATCCCTGCATATAACCAAGTCCTTAGAACATACCCTGATCCTCTTTTTTTGTTGACACAACCAGTGTGACATCTAGTCAAATGAATATTCCTTTATATACTTGGTCAGCTGTTTCTCTCCAGTTACTGGACTAGTCCAGTACTGGAAAGGATCTCTACTGCAAGTCTGCAACATTATACACAATATACAATACAACACACATGGAGACACATTCACCTAGAAAATAATAATACAAAATATTAATGATAAATCAACTTCTGTTTTGTTTTAAATTCCTTTCAACAAGTTTAAATCATCAACCCATGACTAAGTTCAAATAGAAACAAACTTTGTAAGTTGATAATTGGATTGCAATCCTTGACGACCTTCGCTATATTACTTGATACAATTCGCTACAATTGCCAATTCCAGATCAATTTTTTTACTAACATAAATATGGAATCGAGGAAATTATATGAAGAAAGATTCATGTTGTATTTTAGAGGCAAGTTTCTAGACAAATATTTGGAACCAAATTAGGAGTAATTACCTCCACGAAGCGTATATGGTAGAACGGGGGCGCTTGTCTGGGTCTTTTGCCAAAGCAAGAAGTCTCTGATGCAATAGAACATCTTCAGCTCTATCGATATTAACATCAAGTCCATAACTGAAACAACAGCAACAGATTGCTTAACAAGTGCACCACATAGCCATATTCCATATTCCACACTTTGTTTAAGGACTTGATTTGCTTACGAACTCAAATCTGCTAGGAACTCAAATCTTAGCCAAGAAATCGAAAGCCATGGTACATACGAATGCATCCCAACACAATAATCCAAAACTAGTTACTAAAATAATTGACAATACAGAGATCAAATTGATGATGAACCTTGGAGGCAAGCGATTGAAGTGAGCTTCCAACTGTTCGCGAAACTCGGGATTCGACACGGCTTGGTCGTGGCCAGTTTCTACCAAGCGATTGTAGACGTCGTTCCTTACATCGTAGTTGCTGTAACCGCTGAAGGTGCGCGGGGGAGGAGCTCTCTCCCACGCCTTCAACTAAATCCATTGCTTCTTTCTTTCTTTTTGCTTTATTTGCTCATGGCAGGGAAAGAGAAGAAGGTGAATTGCCGAGAAAATTTTGGCTAAGAGAGAGAGGGGGGATCTTTGAGACTTTGACTGTGGTGTGTTTACTGGTTAGAGTGGGAGTGGAAAAGAAAGAGAAGGGTTTCGTTTCGTGATTTCAACGGGAAATAAAGGGTAATTTCGTCCACCATGAGTACTGTATGTCGCTTAGACACAGAGGGCGGAATTTTAGCAAAATAAACTAATAAAGGATGGACAAGGAGAATGTAGTTGGGAACGTCGTTCCTCTTACGGTATTGTATTCAGGGATATATATTTATATTTATAATAATTTATACATTTATAGCATATTTTTTATAGGGTAAAATAACATTTTAGTCCCTATAAAATACCCGAGTTTTGATTTTCGTCCCTGTAAATTTTTTCTTTTTTATTTGATCCTTATAAAATATTTAAGCTATTTTTTTAATCCCTGTTATTGATTCCACTATCAATTACTAATGTCTCGAACGTCCATCACAATTAGTAATCATATGTATTGTACCTTGGCACATTATACAACAGTGTTAGCCTCTTTAAACACATTCAAAGACTATTTGTGATATATATGAAGGAGGAAATGTACAAAGAATTTATGTTCAAATTGACCATGAAATTTGACTTTCTAAATGAATTTAAGGAAGCTAACACTCTTATATAATGTGGTAGGGTACTTCTGAAGTATTGTTGACTATTATGGGTGTTCGACACATCCATAATTAATAGTAGAATCAATATCAGGGACTGAAAAAATATCATAAATATTTTATAAGGATGAAATAAAAAAGAAAAATTTTCCAGGGACGAAAATCAAAACTCGAGTATTTTATAGGGACTAAAATGTTATTTACCCTTTTTTATAATAGTTGGTACTAATAAATAAGTAATCCGAGAACATAGGATAAATCATAATTTAATATGTTTTATCTCAATTTTTTTTATCTAAAAACACATGTAAGTGTTTTTCTTTCTATATTTCTTTGCTAATATAATATATAATAGATAACGATACGAAAATAACTATAATAAATGCTACTTCCACTCCGTTATTGAATTTAAAACAAAAAACTTAAATATGATGATATAAAATATAAGTAAATTTTAATTAATTTATTTGATTTAATGATATAATCTTAAAAATTAAAGTATTATGTGATGGAAAATTTAGGAAATAAAATTATTTTTTAGAATATATGAGAAAATTAAATAAGGTTAATTAATATTTTTAACCGGTGCAGAGTTAAAAAAATTCTTTGTTTATATTCGAGTATGAAAAAAAGTACAATGTTACTTACATAAGATTTATTAAAATTATTTTTATATTTTGCTCTCATAAATTTTCCATTTTATTTTATTGGTACACTAATGGGGTCATTGGATGTACATCGGAATGAAAAAAAAAATCACTTTCAACCGGATGAAAGATATATCAATTATTGCAATATCTTGTTTGGAAAAAAGTAAGAATAAATTACTCTTACCTCCCCTCTATTTTGCACTTCCAACACAAAACCCCCCTCTATTTTGAAAACATACACAAAACCCCTCCAATTTTAAAAATACATTACACTTAAAACCCAATTTTTTATGATACATTTAAAAGAAATTTTAGTTAACGTCAACAATTATTTTTTATATTAAATTGACCAAAATACCCTTACTAACTATAAAGTTTTTTATTATATATAAATTCATCAATTTTTAAAGCTTTAACAAACTCCTTATATTTCATAAATGAGTCAGGATCCGTTGACACCAGGTGTCAAACTTTAAGAGTTACACCTCTTAATAACTTTTTATAAAATGTGAATTTGATCAATCCAACCGTTGAATCACATTATATTACCTTCATGATCATGTATATCAAATTTCACGTAATTTGGACATTCGTAGGTATGTTATCTAATAGTGGACTTTTACTTATATTTTAAAAACATAATATAACGTTAAAATAAATTAGTTTGATGAAGTATCAATTGGTTTTCGATTTTTATGAAATTTTATAAGCTTGATCTACTTTATATGAACTTTCAATTCAACGGTTGGATTGATCAAATTCACATTTTATAAAAAGTTATTAAGAGGTGTAACTCTTAAAGTTTGACACCTGGTGTCAACGGATCCTGACTCTTCATAAATATATTATTCTTTTTTTTTATTGGTGAATAAAAGAAAACACAAAAAGTTAACTTCATACTTTAATTTTTTTTAAATAAATTATTTTGAATAACAAAAATTATAGTCTTATACCAGCAAAATAAAGAAATTTATTTTAAAACTTTTTATATTAAAAATTTAATTAAAAACTCAAAAACTAATAAAATGAACCAAAATAATTTATTAAGATTAATTTATGAAGTATTAATAGATTAAAAAAAATATTAAGATGGATCTTAATAAAAAAAAGCTTCATAAATTATAAAAAAAACTTAATATGTAAAATAATAAATGTTAGGGTAGTGAGAAAGAATGAGAATAATGAATTTTGCACGAGAAAGACAGAGATTTTCACGTTGGGGTTTTATTGCATTTATCATTTATGATAATTCAATTAGAAAGGGGAAGGGGCGTCTTGAGGGCAATGTTGGGTTTTTAATAAATCATAAAAAATTATATTAATTGGGGTTTTGTGTAAGTTTTCAAAATAGAGGGGGTTTTGTGTAGGTTTTCAAAATAGAGGGGGTTTGTGTTGAAAATGTAAAATTGAGGGGAGATTGGAGTAATTTACTCAAAAAGTATTAATGTGATTTTTTAGACCTCAGGTTAAGCATTTTCAAAAATACTTTCTTCCGAATTTTTTATTAGACACTTCTTACAAGCTTTTGTGGTCCTTTTATAAGACACTTTATAATTTTAAGGCAGCATTTATTATCATTTTCCTTCTTTAACCCTTATTACTCTAATGTCTTTCCAACTATCAAATGGTAGTGGAGTTACCAACGTGGATTGGTTCAAGTGATACATGTTTGGATTCTCTTAAGCAAGGTCTCAGATTCGAGTCTTGTGGATACAAAAAATCTTCGTTGGGAGAGCTAGCTTCACCATGACGTGGATGTTCCCGGCTTAAACGGGATTGCCTCACGTGGATGATACTTGTGGTTAAACAAAAAAAATGGTAGTGGAGTTAGTTAATTAGTGATATTAAATAAGGATAAAACTAGAAAGTTAAGCTATTTTTTCAAACTTCAATATAATTAACCAACTTTACCCACTTTTATTGGTATGATAATATTAATACTTTTATTATATATTTTTTTTGAAATATCAATATACATGATGCATACTCAGCTCAAAATTTGAACTATAATCTCAATCTCCAACACTGATTTACTTTTGTGTTTTAGAAATATTTGAAGAATGACATAGAAATGTTGTATCCATTGAGTAATAGAAACCTACAATTTTTATTGTTACGACCCTTCTTTTATCTCTAGTTGCATATATATGTCTTACTACAACATTTTTGGTTAAGCTATAGTAATGCATATATATGTCTTTCTATAGCTTAACCAGAGAGTTGTGACTCGGTTGGCAATGCAGGCTGAGATTGTGAGAAGAGCTTTCGGGTTCGATCCCCACTAAACACATTCTTCGGGAGGGATGAGGAGCATTAACTGTGACTAAGCCCAGAATAGTATTGCCCCTGGTAATAGGGGATACCTATGGTTTACAACCAAAAAAATATGTTTTACTATAGCGCAAAAATGTCAATGAACAGTGTATCTATATTTAAGTTCGATTCCATTACAATAATGTGTTGATTTAGACGTGGGAACGTAGAGACGACTCATTAAATCGTCGCTACAACACATTAAATGGCAGCTCAGTGCAGTTAATACTTAGTGGGCCTGACAGTCGCTACGTCGCGACGGTAGAGACAGTTGGATCGTCGCTACACTTTAAAAAAAATTCCTAAAAATATTAAAATTAAACGTAGTGACGGCATGGTCGTCTCTACGTTATAATTAAAATTTAAATTTGGCACGGGCTGAGAAATTTTTAAAGTCGACGGTCAGGCCGTCGCTACGTTAAAAAACTGATACACAACAAAACCTTTTCCCCATCCCCTCTTCTTCTTTCTTCCTCACATCCTCCTCCTCCCCCCTCCCCTTTACACTCCTCTCCATTCAATCCATGTTTCTCTCTCCTCCCCCTCTCTTTCATTTTCAAAATCTCACCGATTAAACACTCCCCCTCCTTCATAGGTTCGTTTTGAACCGATCAAATCTGAATAGTTTCCCGTATGTCCCTTTGCACCTCCCTCCCTCTTCCTCTCCAAGCGTCGCAACCAGTAAGTTTTACAGTTTTGATTAGTTTATTATGTGATATAGGTATTAGTTTTATTAGTTTATTAATAATGAGTAGTTTTAGTTTTATTAGTTTATTAATGTGATATAGGTATTAGTTTATTAGTTTTAAACATGTGCTTTAGTGGGTAGGTTGTTTATTAGTTTTCTTATATTTCGCAGTCTTCGTCTTCTTTCCTTTCGCTCCTTTCTCGCTTCGCTTACTTTCCTTTCTCTCCGTATCTCTCGTTCTTTCCTCCCTTTCTCTCTTTTCCTTTCCTCTCCTTTCTCTCTCTCTCCCGGTGTGTTTTTTTATATTTTAACTTAAACTTTATTAAATTAGGGAAAAATATCTCGTATGCGTGGTAGAGGTGGAGAGAAGGTCCTACCTATTAGAGGAAGGTGCATTCCTTAGGGCGAGCTGGCTACACAGTTAACTCGCTCCCGTCGGGAGAGGACCAACCCTCTAACCCTGATCAGCTACAAGATCTGTCATCTACTTCAGAGCCTGTAGTGGCCCACCTCCAGTCTCTTCTTCCTCCCCTGAAGCTACTAGTATACCTGTTGCAACTGACCCGCCGCCATTCGACGGAATGAGATTCATCTCGACACCGAAATATCGTGACTTCCCTACAGTGGTGGAGAGGAGCTTCCACATATGCCTGTGCCAGAGGTGGACACTGAGCACGCTCAGGCTGAGATGGATGAGGACGCTGACCCTGAGTTTGATGCAGAACCAGTTCGGTTCCTGGGTGCTTGCTCCAGCCGACCTCATGAGGTATACCCTCATGGTAGGGTTATTATTCGACCATTTGGCAATGGGTGAGTTTGTTTTTTTTTACTTATTTTGAATTTGATAATATTGAATCTTTAATTGTTTTATCAATTAATATTGAATTTGTTTATTTTGCACTTGGGTGCCTGACAACCCACCCATCGCAACCATTGGTCATGCAATTCATTCGCAATTCCGGGGTCGTCATTACCTGTGGGAGGTCACCCCGTAGGATGTACGAGACAAGTGGTGGGCCGAGTTTACGCTAAATAAAAAACATAAACACTTTATATTTTGTTCCTTAAGTTATGTCATTTTCTAATAACTTACCCTTTTTTTTTCAGAACAAAGTTACTTGGGACCCTTCTGATGAGGCCCAAATCAAGAAGGTGTACGAGCAGAGGATTGCTCGTCGCCTTCGAGATATGATGAACAAGGCCTGGAGGGCTGGGAGGAGACCTACTTGGTGTGGTGAGGGAGGCCTGGGAGGGTCTTTTGGCCTACCGAGCCTCTGATGAATTCAAGGGGAAGTCTGCTCGTAACAAAAGCAACCAGGCTTCTCAACGCGGGGGGCAATCCACACCACGGGCTATAGGGCCACCCACCATGAGGTGTTGTTGGATATGGTATGTATAAACAAGCACTCTTCTGTATTATTTTTGTATTTGCTATTAAAATAATTAATTTGTGTAATTATTTTGTGTAGGCTCGACAGCTTGGGCGAGAGGTAAAGCCCGATGAGTTTTTTGTGGCCACCCACATAAAATGGGTGGTGGCTGGGTAGATGACCGAGCACAGTCCACCTATGCAAGTCCAAGTTTTTACTTATTAGTGTTTTTTTATATAATTTCATATATTTGCAATTGAATATATAACTAACTAATTATACGTTTATCTGTACTCAACAGACAAATTACCAGGACCGCCTGGGGGGAGGTGGAGCTCCAGCTTAATTTGATGGGTCCACCAAGCTACAAATTTGGAAGGATGTTGCGGGTGGCAAGACCCGAGGTCGCTGTTATGGCACCGGGGACTTGTCAACCAACATTCGTCCAGGTATGACCAGCCTCACTCAGGGAGTCTTAGGCTCATACCAGCGGGAGTGACGGGTCCGGGTCATGACATTCGGCTGAGGAAGCGCTACGCCAGGAAGTCATTGAAGCAAGGCAGCAGGTTAGCCGAGTTGAAGCAAAGTATGCACAATTGGAGGAGGACTTCGTACGACTCTGACAACAACAGATGCACCAGTTGCTGGAGGCTCGGGCTGTTCAGGCTCAGGCTCAAGCTTATGCTCAGGCTAATCAGCCACACACCCGACCCCCACTATGATGACGGCCTGGATGAACAGTCGTTGGATAAAGATAAAGATCCGTCCCCCCACCACAACACCAGCGTCGTCCCCTTCACCATTGATCTTTTTATTATATTTTTTTATACTTTTATTGTGTTATGTTTGAACAATTTTGTATATATATATATATATTAAATATATATTTTTTCCTCTATCGCTTTGTTTATATAGTATTTTATATTTTTCTTTATAATTTTAAAACTAACAAATATTAAAATAAAATAAATAATAATAATTTTATGAGTAAATTACTCCAACCTCCCCTCTATTTTGAACTTCCAACACAAAACCCCCTCTATTTTCAAAATGTACACAAAACCCCTTCCATTTTATAAATACATGACACCTAAGTCCATTTTTTTATGATACACTTAACGGAACTGTTAGTCAATGGTCAACAGTTATCTTTGGTATTTGATTGACGTAAACGCCCCTACTAAATAGTTTTTTATTATATAATAATCCTTTTATTTTTTTAAAGTTTACAGAAAACCCCTTATATTTTATAAATATATTTTAATTAAATCTATATTACAATAAAATTTTGAAATTATAAAATATGAATATTTTTTTTCAAATAACATTATTTAAAATAAATAAAAGTGCACTCTCATGTTTACAAAATAAAGGAATTATTTTTAAATTTTATTGCAGTAAATTTTTTTATAACCTTCATAGAATAGAAAATACGTACGTGGTAGTCCTGACCAACGTTTTTTTTATCTGCCACCATTCTTTAAAGTTGAGTACCCAATACAAAATCAAACAAAAGAGCATGAAAAATAATGATAGGATATACACCACCCCACCCTTAATACATAAAAGCTGAATCTAAAAGCATAGACCAAATTGTACACAAAGTGACGTTCCAAATAAACCAAGCAACATGATTAAGGCCTTTAACCAATGTCAGCAAAAGTAATGCAACCAGGCTGGAATTTTTGCAGCACACCAACTCGGACAACCCAAAATCAAGCAGGAAATTTACAGATCAGAAAATCACAAAACAAACCTATATCATGTCAAAGAAATATTGATCAGAAAACACAGGTAAAGATCAAACCGTATGAAGGCAAGGCTTACAAGTTACAATACCCATAAACCAGTATGAAGAAACTATAGTGAACAAACTCCCTGAATTATTAACAGTAGTGGAACAAATACTGGATTTTCGCTTCACTTTTTAGGAATACTAGAAGAAGAAGGTTTTTTTTTTGCGCCAGAGAGTTTCATAATGGATTTTCAGTTTCAGTGCATTATTCAATTCTGAATTTTCAATTAGAGAAAGGATTTTTAGAAAGGGTAATGTTGACATTTAAAAAAAAAATAATTTTTAATAAATAACCAAAGATTCTTATAATGGAATATTCCTAACAGAGTTAATGGATTGGGGGTTTTGTGTAGGTTTTGAAAATAGAGGGGGTTTTGTGTTGGAAGTTCAAAATAGAGGGGAGGTTGGAGTAATTTACTCTAATTTTATTTTAAAAAAAATTATCATTAGAGATGGCCATTGTCGTCACTAGATAAAAAAATTTAAAAAATAACAATAATACATAGCGACAACCTATTTTGCTCGTCGTTACTACATTAATGACGAACCTTTTAGCGACGTCTGTCGTTACATAGGTTATAGTGACGAATTTTCACTTTTAATGATGACTTTTGGCCGTCGCTAAAAGGTGAATTTCTTGTAGTGATTCGCAAATTTTCCTACTTCTAATTACCAACCATTTACATATTAAGGAATCTTATATTATTAATTAACAATTATATTACTACTATATTTTAAATTTTCAATATCTCACTTTATAACGTAACCAATTAAAAAGATCTAATTTATCGTTGCGCGGGTCTAAATCTAGTTAATAGAGCTTGTTCCAAAGAGAAAGAGTTATGAGTTTTTATTAAGAGAGAGAGAAGAAAATAGAGAAATTTTAATGAAAGGGAGAAAAGACATTTTATTATATGTTTGGCGAAGGTTGAATTAACTTGAAGGTTAAGAAGTGCAATGAGAGCTAATTCAAGTACATATTTTATACCCCTTAAGTAAGATCTCGGATTAGAGTTTTATGAATGGAAAAATTCCCTGTCGGGAGAGCTAGCCCCACCATGATATGGATGCTGTTGACTCGACCATATTATTTAAGCCTTAAAACCATATTATTTATTAATCCTTAAAACCATATTATTTATTAATAATATTTTATATATTAATAACAAATAATATTAATGTTTTAAGAGAAACTAAATGAACTATATTATATATATTAGAAAATTTCACTTGAGAGAGAGCATTAATGATAATATTAATTAGGCTGAAATATGTTTTGGTCCCCAAAATAATGCGATTTTTCCATTTGGTCTTTTTGTTAGTGCACCGTTAAAAGTCTCTATTAAATGCCTATGTGACAGCTTAGGTAAAAAAACAATCCTAAATGGCACTCCCATGTGTCATCTGAAGCATCCTACATGGACTTTTAATAAGGGTTCGTCATATTCTTGCATGACTTGCGTTAGGGCATAATACCTTGTGGTGGAAGAAGTTAGATCAACGTTTCTCTACGCCAATGATTGACCTAATTGTGTGAGTGGTTGATAGTGTGTGAAGAAATATGTGTTGTTACTTGAGTGAAGAGGAACCACAAAGGGTATGGGAAACATGAGGAGTAGGGGAAGATCAGTGCCAACTCCTTAACATGAAGTAGAAGAGTTCAGAAGGTAACATTTTTCACCTTTTAGTGTAGTTGCATCAGGAAGAGGAACCATAAGGGGTAGAGGAAACATGAGGTGTAGGGGAAGAGTGCCAACTCCTTAACATGAAGGCACTGCATCTGACCAAGCGCAAGGCAATGTAAATGTGAGAATTAAAAACTGTGTGGATTTGATTTAATAGTTGTAACTTATTAATACAATACTTCTAACACGTGAAGTTTTGATTTCAAGGGTGTTGGTGGATCAACAACTATTAGAGGAGGGGAGCAATATTTGGTAGAAGATGGGGAGCAACACCAATGGGTAATGTAGACGCGGGGTTAGGGTTTTGAAAGAATATGTAGGGATTTCTATGATAATTAGGGATTTCTTAAATTTAAAAGGATATGAGCTTTTAAGACACATATATAAGATGACGCATGAGAATGCCATTTAATTTAGGAATATGTTGTCCACCTAAATTATCACATAAGCATTTAACATAGACTATTAACGTACACTAAGAGAGGGACCAAATTAATGAGAATGTGTACGTTATAATTTTGGGGGGACCAAATAAAAAATTGCTATATTTTGGGACCAAAAACATACTTTAACCTATTAATTAATTATTATTTCAGTCATGCTTTATTTTAGGTGTTAGTCACAGGTATCCCCTATTACTGGATACTGTTCAGGTTTTAGCTACAGTTAAAGCTCATCACCCCTCTATAAGAGCGTGTTTAACGGAGATCAAACCCGAGAGCTATTTAGTCATTCATACTTTATTTGTACCTAATGGAACTTTATATTATTAAATATATTATTTATAAACCATCACTTTTCCCTATTTCTTTTTAATCTCGTTATCAAATCATCCTTTTCTTCTACCTTTCTCCCTTTCCATTTAAACCCCTCCATCATAATAACCCTCCCGAAATTAAGCATATGATCTCTACCATTTTTCTTTTATAGTATTTTGAATATAATACCCTTTAATTTCTACATTTTTTATTTTTATAGTATTTTTAATATAATACCCTGTGGACGCCTCTATTTGTGGGATGTAATAATGTAATATCAAGGTTTAAACTTCAAAGGGAAGAGAAAAATTGGATTTTATTAATTTTGGGGTGAAAGGTCGGTGAGTTTTAATTGAACGGAAAAAGGATTAAAAAATAATTAATTGTTTCGATTTGTAAAAAAATTGAATAGAAAATAAGAGTAATTTTGGAGTTTCAAGTAAAAGAAAAGTGATATGGTGATTTAATTGTAACAAATGGAAAAAGTGAGAGATTAAGTTTGTACAAAATAATTATCGAATGACCAAAATTACACATTTTTATAGGCATTAAAATTATGAATTAATTACAATGGTGGTATTAAAAGTATAATTAAATCTTAATTGAAAGTTATTGTTGATACAAAATAAATTTATCCAAATATAAAATAATGGCAATGTTATTTTTGAGAACTTTATTGCTTGAATATTCATCAATACAACAAAGGAAAATCCATACACGCATGAGTATGCATGTATTACAACTTATGACACATATAACATTATTTATGAATACTAAAAGTAACGAGGATTTTGATGATGGATCATGGTGTTACCTAAAAAATTATCTATGGATTTTATTATTTGTAAAATTCACAGATAATTCTCTAAATAACATCATGATCCACCATAGATGATATCACTTCAAAATCCCCCACTAAAATGACTGCGTACATTTGCCAACCTTATCAATATCAAACACATAGTGCATTCCTTTCTATGAGAATGAAGAATTATGCAAAGTACAAGCACAATTTTCTGCACCAATATCATTTGCAACGCAAGGAGGCTTTCTTAGTCCATCTCGATACCAAATGAGTCGTTGTTGAACTAGTTCAATAACAAATGAGTCTAGCATTTCAATAGTGACATGTTGCATTACAACCACATGTGCAATATTACCTTTGCAAGCCAAACTCCACCTACTCGTAAATTCATCATCAAGGGGCCTTTCAAAAACAATTGTATTACTAAACCCATTCAACATTGCACCAATGCCAGCATGACGTAGTTGATCCAGTAAGTGACGTGCATTCATTATGCACATTTCCACTTCCTTTTCAAATCCTATTAAACCTCTCTCTTGGATAGCATACCAGAGGAACATTGGAGCATGCCCACAGCGGCTACCCGTGATTGTGACATCCTTTGAAGCAATGTATTCAACATCTTTAGATAGAACATTTATATGTTGTAAACGAGTTATTACAACACCACAAGGAATTGGGCATCCAAAGAACTTATGGCCAGAAATGGCTATACTTCCAATGGGCTTCTTGAAGGTAGTCCTTGGAGCCTATGTAACCACCCATGAGAATATTATAAGATGAGTTATATTTGAGAAGGAATCATGAATCATGCATATACACGAGTTTAGTATATAATTTTATATTTACGGGTTACACTCGTATCTATATGTAATATTTGTTGTCATTCTTAATTGAAAAGTGTTAGCAACACACTCTTTTGCACTCTCTTTCTAACACACTATTTGATTGGTTAAAAGTCACATGGGTCCCACCACATTGGAAGTGAGACCCACATAATTCGGTGGGACCCATGCGAATTTTAATCAATCACATGGAGTGTGTTGATAACACTCATCTTCTTAATTTCTTACTCACTATTCTTCTTAAGTGAATTGTCATAGTAAATGTTTTCACTAAACATGGAGTTGATATAACTTCTACTTACTCTTTTAAGAAACGGCAACATCATTCCAAATAGAGCTCCATCGCAGTGAATATAGAATCGATTGCGAGGGAAGCCACTTTCCTCAAGTGTTTGTATTGTGAGATCAACATCATCAATAGCTCCTTTCATAGTTGTTCCTAATTTATGTAGCAAAAAGGAGGAAAAAATCCTTTTAGTTTAGCCAAGTGTGTATACATTATGCGCACGAGTTTTGTGGGTGTAAGTATTAATGAAGTGTATAAGCAAACGTGTTTATTGTATGTTGTGTACATGACAAAGTGTTTGTTTGGTTATAATTAGATAAAATTGATTGAATTATGCATAAGTTAAAGAAGTGGTTGCATTTTAGTTATTGAAAACAACATTATAAACTATAATAACATTTGAGAGGAAGACCTATGTTTAGATTGATGATGGCTGGCTTGTCCTTGTGAGCAAGTAGTGAAGTATGTAGTTCAACATAGTCAATTTCACCAGACACCAAAGTGCCAACCTTCACGCACTGCATTCGATACATTCTTGCTATTTTGAATATTGAATAATGTGAATCTTCTGAGGCATATAAGATCCCATCGGGAAATTGTTCTCTCCTATATACACATAACTCATGAGTGTTTGTGATTAGGATCAACACATTTTTTTAAAGAATTAAATATGTTTTTAATACTTGAAATATAATCAAGATTTGATTTTAATCCTAATTGTACGATTTTTTTACAACTTTTGCTACGAATTAATTATGATTTTTTAATAAGGACTTAAAAGAGGTATCTTCACTCTTTGAAGGACCAAATTCATCAATTTTAAATTACAGGATTCTCAACTATATTTCAGGTATTAAAATATATTTAACCCTTTTTTAAATATCAAAATGACACTAATTAAAAATAAAGTTTAATAAAAAGTAAACTGACCCTAGTAGAATGCCGTGAAGATTGCCTTCAGTTCCACCAGTTGTGACATATCCCCAATACTCACTCTTCTCTATCTCCCACAAATTTGCAAACCAATCAAGTACGCACACTTCGAATGCTGATGAATTCAGAGAGTAGCTGCTCCCTAGAAATGGATCGCCAGCATTGTTTATGTGAAATTGTAACAATGGTTTCAATGCAGCATAATCGAAATCCAGATTAGTGGGGTAGCCTGCTTCAATGGAGATCACTAGTAAAGGTTCTTGCAACCAAATGTAATACTTATATAGGGATATATAAAGACTCAATTTTTTTTAATATATATATATATAGAGAGAGAGAGTAAGAACATAAACTATGCAATTAATTAGAAAAGTCCATACATACCCAAAAGGCGCAATTTGTTTTGATTTAGTGTCCCCACATAATCGGTAATTATTTTAGCCAAATTAGCATTTGTCTCTCCAGTGCACTTGGTTAGGTTCACATGTCCATTGTTCTCTTGGATATCCTCATGCTTATCTTCTTCTATAGAAGGCTTGATAATATTGCTGACTAACCTAGGTAACCTCCCGGTGCATATTGGAACATTGAAAGACATTTCCACGTTCTTCTCAACTGGGTTCTCTATTATTTCCAATATGCATTTGAGGTGCGACACAAAAAAAAAAAAAAAACAATAGATGTATATTAATCAGCACAATAGAGTACGTAGGAAAGTTAACCTGCATATTGAATATTCTTATGATTTATCGACAAGGCATCTGGTTGTAAGAAATTAATATAATATATCTGAATTCTTTCAATCTCTTTTCCCTATGCATGACTATAATTTGTTTCTATTGATTTTATATATATAGTGTATTAAGATGTAAATTTATGAATTTCAAAATTTTGACATTGATAATAAAAATAAAAATATTTATATAAAACAATACAAATGAAATATTTATAATATAAAAAATCACGAAACACGTTAAATTAAAAGGAGAATGAATTAGTCAAAGTTTCCGTACTCAAATAAACTTACTTATAAAAGTTTATTTTCAAGACTTCTACTAATTTACTTTCCTTTTTATGTAATTTCTTTATCAAATCACAACATTCCAAATGATATATATTGTCCTTACAGATAGATTTAGGGTAATGATTGGCTGTCACAAGGACACAATCAGTTATGGTTGGCAATTTTTTCTTGGTGTTATTCAAAGAAAATAATTGGTTGATGAATAATTGATTAATCATTTTAACAAACCTATTGATGGGGCTTGTACTTTGGAGGTCGAATTTATTTTGTCCTCTCTTGGGATTCAATATTTTCAATCATTTTTTTTAGAATTTTAAAAATTATGAAATTTGAGTAATAATTAAAAAGATAATTAAATACCAGAAAAATTATAAATGATAATAATAATAAAATATTAAATATAATAAAAAAATATTAAAATTTTTGCTCAATATATATGTGTCGATTAAAATTTTTCATATTTATTATCAAAATTCCTCTCATTTATTATTTGAATTAATTTAGAATTATTTTATAAAAAATAAAGTAAAAAGTATCATCCATTTACTAAAAACCTCTTTAAGAAATTTATTTGGGAAGGGGAGATAATCAGATTTTTTTTTTGTTCAAAGGAATTCACTTAACGAGAAATGGGCACAACGGCCCAAGCCCCAAAGGGCAAAACAAAGCGAATCAGCAGTATAAAGGATAAGCAATCTAGACAAGTACACTCGCCTTACTAATAGTGTGTTTGGAAACACGGTAGCCGCAGACACCAATGCACGTTTAGGCAAAAGCTATAAGTGATAGCGTTATTCTAAACGTGGATACAATGTCATTTTAACGTGATTCTAAACACACTATAACTCTTCAAATCTACCAACTAAAGATAAAACCCTAAGAGAAGGGGCTTTCAACAGGAAGTACTAGCATCCTCTCCGGCTAGCTTTATATCTATGTGGTAAATTTTTCATAAAAGTTTTTCATCTTTTAGTTAGTTATAAATTTTCAACTAGTCTTTCAGTTAATTTTTTTTGTTTATACCCGCTTGCAAACTTACATTTGTACTTTTCAAGACAGAAAAGCAGATATCAAGATAAGATTTTAGAAGCAACTATTTGTTGGATCCAAATTGGATGTAAGAAAGGTCAAGTTGGTGGATTGCGGTAACATCGATGGAGGGGACGGACAGTATTAGAGAAAATTGGTTGGAAAAATCAAAGTCAAATCGGAGATGAGGGAGATGCTCACTTCTTGCAAAAATCCATGGCTTGGAGAGATCATGCTCTCTCTCTGGACAAACACATATATACATATATATTTATAAAAAAATCTTTTTAAACTCATTAATTATTAGATACCATATATACGCCTTCAATCACAGTTGCCTCCACCGAAACTGCAGTGATAACCAAACATCCAAAAGCATCCTCCAAAATGTTATACACTCCATCTTCAGATGTACTAGTATTTCACAATCAAGCTATAGATCCCAAGCATAAGATTGGTGGGGGTTTCATGTTTTCACTAAAATAGATATATATACAAACCCCAAAAAAGGAAGTCAAACATAGAAATGAGGAATAACACAGTGGGAAATTAAACCAGCTTCCATATAGCATGTCATAATGCATTGTGGAGAAATAAAAAAGGAATCATGCATGCATCACAAATTCACAATCTTACCTAGCCTCGTCGTAGTAATCTTGTTTAATTTTTATGCTGCTCCCCTCCATTGTCTCTACTCCTAGCTCTACCTCATTATATATAAGGGGAATGCTATATATATTCCCATA
Source organism: Sesbania bispinosa (assembly GCA_026901365.1). Lineage (NCBI taxonomy): Eukaryota > Viridiplantae > Streptophyta > Magnoliopsida > Fabales > Fabaceae > Sesbania > Sesbania bispinosa. Next base: position 420,469 of record QLOH01000524.1, on the reverse strand, counting down.
TGATTTTATAGAAGGAGTGCATTAATAAACTACACATTTTATTTTAACAAAAATACCCACATCTTTCTTTTTAAAATGATCTAAATTTATGGACATAAACGTAATTTATTTTTTTTAAATTTATATCTCTCTATCTTATTTCTCCTCTCTCCAATTAATTGTTATTTCTCATCTCTCTCCTCTCACCATTCTACTCTAGCTCCCTTCCTCCCTCCTTTTATTATGATAGTATATATTGATGCGAAATGAAAACCAACCAACATTTTATGAACAAAAAAGTAAATTTCACTGTAAACTGTGAAATAAAAGTTTAATTTAAAATTTATTATTTATTCATTCTTTCATTTTTTTTTCCTTTACGTTGAGTTAGTAGGTTTTGTAATTTTTCTACAAAAGTTATGTAGAAAATTTATTAATTCGGAGTCTTTCAAGGTTCATATGAATTGCAGGGACAAGAATATAAAGAGTGAGGGAAGGAGCAGGTTTGTAATTTTTCTACAAAAATTATTTAAAAAATTTATCAATTCAGAGTTTTTCAAGTTTCATATGAATTGCAGGGAAAAGAATAAAAAGAGGGAGGGAGAGGGAGACCACTAAAAATGAATGGAGAGAGGGACAAATGATAAATGAATTTTTTTTGTGTGTAAATAGGTAGGGACAATCCAGACTTAGTGACAGTTAAGGCTATTCATCCCTTTCGAAGAATGTGTTTAGTGGTGATCGAACCCAGAAGCTCTTCCCACAATCTCAGCCTACATTGCCAACTAAGCCACAACTCTTTGGCAGAAATTAGTTTAATTGGAGAGAAGAAAGAAGATAGAGAAATATTAATGGGAGAGAAAAGAAAGAAGATAGAGAAAAAAAATTTAAATTTTAAATTACCATAAATTTAAATTCTTTTAAAAAGAAAAAAATATGGATATTTTTATCAAATTAAAAATGTGTATTTTGTTAAGCTTCTATAAATCACGTGGGAGTAGGGACAAATTCTCTGATGTAAATTCTCTCTGGTAAATAATGCCAAAAACCATTCACGGAATAGGCACGTAGGGACAAACTTTTTTTATTTTTTTTCGGACATCATGTAGCAATACTGCAGTAAGGAAATCATAAATTCATACAACTCAAATTATACAATAACTCATACAATACATTGGGTCTGGGTCCAATTGTCATCCCTAATTGTAGTTGTGGTGGAGCATAAAGAGTGGTCACTTTTGAGATAAGTCTACTTTTCTCTCTCCATTTTTATTATTTAAATTATTTGCATACCATTATTTTTTGTTGTTTCTTAGGAAGTTTTTCAGGTTTATTATTAAAATAAATAATAAAAAATATTAAAAAAATATATAAATATTTTTAATTTGGTTTGAATTTTTAGAATTATGAAAATTATTTTAAAAATTTAAAAGATACAAGTTTAGAAAATAAAAAATATAATGATAATAATAAATTATATTGGTTCATGTTTTTACGCCTCAGATGTAACGACTTCATCTGGAACGGTCTTTTGGTCAAACACAAATGAACTGATCTTTTGGTCAAACACAAATGAACTGAAATGAACCTGAGACGACTATATGCTTAATATGTTAGCGGCCAAGTTGGTTTTAGATTATGCTTGTGCGGTGCGGCTGTTAGAGTGTGCTTGACTTGCCATTTCAGCTAGCTGAAAATTGAAAATAGTAGTTGAAATCATTTCAGCAGTATTTGGGAAGGTAACTTTTCTGGTTAGCTACAAGTTTTTCTTAAAAAACTACTTGGGGTAGCTTTTTAAAAAAAAAAAACTCCAATTTTCAGCTACTACCTGAAAATTAATTACAAGTTTAGCACTCAACCACCCCCACTTATCATTATTTAATAATTAATATTGTCCTTAAATGTCATTTTATCATTTTCAACTAGTTTTACCAAACACATTCAATAGTTTTTCAGCTTTCAGCTAGCTTTAAACTTTCAGCGAGTTTTTCAGCTTTCAGCTAACTTTAAGCTTTCAACTAGATTTATCAAACACACTCTTACAGTGCGGCTGCCAAGTTTTTTTTCGCTCACATGGTCATAAAGTTTTGGGATGATTTTTTTTGGGTTTCTTTTATTTTCTTTTGGTATCCTTCCCTTGTACTCCCAGTTAATTAATTAATTAATTCTCCTTGTCTAGAAAAAAGTCATTATGGAGTGTGAACCATCCAATTTCTCTACTCTCAAAACCACGTGTCATTCTTCATGTTTTTATATTGTTTTCCTTTGAGTGTGTCTTTTACACGGTTTAATTTGCAAAGATTTTTATACATTCTCAAATCTCTCCAAATTTATTGAAAAAAAATGATATCTTGATTATTTATAACTGTAAAGCTTAATCCATTTCTTTCCTATTCCAAATATTTTTTTAAATTAAATATGAATTCTTATAATGTAATAATATATAGTCCTTAATAATTATAATGACAAATAATCGAATTTAAAAATTTAAACAACATAATAATTGATTTTTATTTTAAAATTTAAAATAATATACTAGTTTTAAAATCACATTATTATGTGAATAATATGGTTAGAATAATTATTTTTTGTGAATTAATAATTTAAATTTAAAATATTTATCCTTTAATATATATATATATATACATTTTTGTTTTAAACAACATGTATCATGCGATAATAATCATGTTAGACTCGAGAAAATTCACATCATGGTGGGACTAATTCTTCGAGCGGAGATTTTTTTTCATCCAGACTCGAAACTAAAACTTTACTTAAGAAAAATCAAACATGTATCACTTGAACCAACTCGATCTCGTTGGTCTTTAATATATCCATTTAAATTAAATCCCCAATTCAAACTATTTATTTCTTAATATTTATATATTAAACTTAAATTTAAATTATATACATAACTAAATTAATTGTATTATAATATTTACATATCAAATTTAAATTATTCATTTTAAATCTAACATAAACTTCATATTTTTATATATTTATTTATTATTAGAAATAAATATATATTAAAAATATTGATTGTATACGCGGGGATGAAATACTAGTTGATGTAATATTTTTCCTTGATAAATTAGAGGTGTAAGGTGGATCCCATATTAAATCAGAGAAGAAATAAATAGCTAAAATCCCTCAAAAGAGTTAAAATTATTTTATTAAAATTGCTTTTTTTTCTATAGAGATTTTTTTTTTTCATTCCCTTGTTCTCTCTGGCAAGTAGATTATGAAAATCCAGATGGACAACCACCGAGCTTAACTATTCAACAGTATTTGTCTAATCCAACAATAGATTAATTACTTCAGCAAGCTGCTGATATAGAAAGGTAGTACGTAGGAAAAGCAAAACCAGTAAATAATATTAATTTAAAACAAAGAAAATTGTCTTCTCTTTCCCTTTTCTCCAAAATCCTCAATATAACTACACCCCCGTTAAAAGCTACTATAAAATAAAATAAGTGTAGTCCCACAAAAAAAAAACAGTATAACTTATGCTTAAGTTATTGTAACATTATTATTTTTAAGAGTTTAATATATGTACACATCATTTAATGAATATGACACTTCATATGCTATTAAATACAATAAATGATATGACAACACATAATTCGATGTCTGTGTAAAACATCTTTACATTGACCGTGTATACTAATTAAATCATATTTTTAATTGTAGTTTTTTATTTGTTGTGTTTTATTTATGTAAGAGAAAAATTCAGCTTCAGCCACCCCGATGTCAATCCGTTTGTTGGAACTGCCGGTCAGTCAAGACCTGAAGCATGTTGGTGACTGGCTGACTGCAGGTCACGATCTCAAGCATGCTTGGATTGTTTGCTGTGCTGACAATGCCCCACGTACACCACATGTAAAATGTGTAAATTATTAAACAATGTTGCGGTTCTGTATTCCTAGTGTCTTTGGTTTCATCTCATAGAACTCATTTTGAATTGGATTGATTATGTAGAATTAATTTTGAGGCAATGCAATTTTTTTTATATATTTATATATATAGATAGGTGATTTTTAGAAAAAATTATTTGAATATTCATTTTCTAAATTGCTTTTATATGTCTAATTATTAAAATGGACTTAATGTTAATGTGTTTTTCTTTATTTATATTTTCTATATTATAATTAAGTTTTTTTAATATATACATTAATATTTTTAAAATATAATAGTTTGGATAATTTTTTTAATTTAGATGATTAATATATCAAAATAAAATATAAATATAAAAATATTAATATAAATATAAAAGTTAAATAACTATCTTATCAACAAATTATACTATACTAATTATCTAAACATTAATTAAAAATTTGCATTAAAAATATTGTTATTATAGTAATGTAATTTTTTATTTATAGATATAAAAAAATTAATAATCACGTTATTACTAAATTATATAAAAATATTTATTTGAATATTAATCAAAAATTGAATTAAAAAATTATTTATTATAACAATGTAGTGTTTTAATTATAAATATAAAATCTAATAATCATGAGTAAGTTATAAAATATTATTTATCTAAGGATTCATTAAAAATTTTAATTAAAAAGTTAATTTTTATAATAATCACATGTCATTATTCACATTCCTATTACATGGTAATTTAACATGTTGATTTTTTTAAAATTTGATACATTGAAACGAAATTTCATATAGCAGAGCTGAAGGACAAACATGGAATGAAATTTCATAATTGATTCACCTTATAATTAAAAATAACTCTAATTTGCTTATGACAAAATCATGATTTGGAATAGAAATAAATTATTGAGTGATGAAAATCATGAAACCAAACGTGTTCAAATTAATTACTACCCCTGTCTACTTTTATTTTTCATTTAAGGTTTTTGAATATAATTTAAGAAATATAATGAATTCTCTAAATTTCATCAAAGATGTTAACTAACTTCATATTTTTACCTTTTACTCTCTTCGTTTCTATTTATATATAAGACAACCTAGATCAAATTACACATATTAAGAAAAATAATTAATGCATTGATTTTCAAAAAAAAAATCTACAGGATTATAAGTTTATCCCTATTTAAAATTAAATTTCACTACCATGGTAATTGTGTCAATTTAAAAACTTTAACGGTTAACAAGAGAAAATATGAGAAAAAACTATTAAATGCTTCTATATTTGTGTACTTTGTCTTATAAATAACTATGAAAAAGTTTTAAATATTGTCTTATAAATAGTACCGGAGGAAGTATTAACTAATTAAATTATGTCTTATTTATTATTTGTAAATAATATATTTAATGAAAAATACTAAGTATTTCTTAAAATTATAAAAATGACTAGTAAGATGAGCCAATTTTTTTTTCTAAAATAACAAATAAAATGAGATGGACAAAATATTTCAATAGATATAATTAATTTTTCACTTTTAAAAATGATCCAAACACTAACTTACCCTAGAGCAATGCCAAACCGCCGAAGGGTAGAGGCGAACCAAACAGTACACAAGATAAGCTTTAATTTAGCCCCCTTAGCTCTATCCACCATTCCATTTGCTACAACGACATAAAAGTGCCCCACATATTAGAGAGAATGGTTGGGAGAAGAGAGATTTTGGGGGGAGAAGAGTCTGGAATTTATTTTTAAATAAAATATTGTATAATAAATTAAATTAATTTTTAAAAAAGGACTATTTAAATAACTATTTTAAAAATTATTTAAACTAATCCATAATAAAAAATTAAATTAATTTTATTCTTAATTTTATCTGTAATTATTTCACAATTATTATTTTTAAACAAGTAGTGTGAGTCAAATTAGCCGTTGTGAGTCAAACTAATTACTATTTTGTGTGATTTTTATCTCTAATTTTTATTATTAGTAAATATTACATCATTAAAATATATTTAATATCGGTGTTACTATTACATTTTATATTTTTTAATCTACATTAAATATTTTTTATATTTCAACACAATAGTGTTTTATTAATTACCTTTGAAACTTATTTAGAAAATTAATTTTTATTTAAGTATGTTTAAATTTTATTTAGAAAATGAAATAATATTTTAAGTTGAACTAAAATATTAAAATAATAAAGGTTAGGTAGCTTGTGGGGTTCATATTAAAGTTCCTGTAGAGTTGCTCTATTGGAGTGTAAAGTTGCTTGAAAAGTAAAAAGCGATGATGTATACAAATATGCCACACATAAATATTAATAAATAATATTTTAAGCAACTTTGATGGGTTGCTCCATTGGAGATGGTCTTACCCACCTCACTTCAAAATATAATTAACACTTTTAATTTTATAAAAAATATTGTTTAATTTTTTATAATATCATTAATTTATATTTTATTCATATTTTTTGTTATTTTATTTATTTATTTATTATCAACTGATTTTTTTAAAATACATTAACAACTCATAATATGTGGTGATTGTTTGAATTATCACGTATCCTTCAAATTAGACAATTGTAGTGTTTTACACATTATGTTTAGGTGTTCTATTTTTGGCTTTTTGCTGTCTTGTACTCTTGTACTATTTTGGTTGCTATTTAATTTATTATGTATTGGAGTACCCTTATACTCAATTTTTTTTTTCTTATAAAAAATCCATGAAAATAGTATAACTTACACGCCACACTATCATCTCCTATTTGATTCTGAATCATGATCCCTCTTTATGTTTATTTTGAATGTGTGCAATATTGTTTAAAGATGTATGATGAAGTTGTATGAAACCTTTGTTAAATCATGCGCGTGCCATACATGAGTTTGATCTTATTTGATAAATTATATTTACTTACATATTGAATGACTTTTTACATAGTTGAGAGGATCACACCATTAAGAAATCATAGAATAATACTACCTCTGATCTTATTTGTAAGAGATAAAAATATGTTTTTGTGTGGTCTCAAATATAAGAGACAATATTATTTTGAATTGCATTAACGTTTTTTTAACCTGTGTAACATTGCACATGATAATAAATCAAAAGTGAAAAGATTTTATTGAAAAATGTAATATTTAATATTATCAATGTATTGGATGTTGTGATCAGGGGAGAAGCCAGGAAGTGAGGTAAAGGGGGGGCCGACCAATATTATAAATTTCCTCAATCAATCACTCCATCTCCAAATGAAATTTTAATTTGTTATTATATATATAATTATAGGGAGAGGATTGAGTTACTTCAGGAGTAACTCTTTATAAAGTTATTCTATTTAATTACTTTTTGTAAGTATTGATTTTAATCAATTTAATCATTGAATTGAAAGTTGTTATTAAGTAGATCAAGTCTACAAATTTTTGTAAAGTTTATAAACAATTTGATACTTAATCAAATAACATCGATCAATTTAAGATATAATATACGTTTTTATAATATAAGTAAATGTTGACGGTAAAATTGTACATATCTATAAATGTCCAATTTATCTAAAATTTGATATGCATGATCATCGTGTTAATGTCACATTATTCAACAGTTAGATTTGTGAAATTCTTATTTTGTGAGATCTTATTAAGTGTAGTAACTTAATCCCCACTCATAATTTATAATATTAATTAAGTGAATTATTATTTTATTTTTATAACTTATTTTCATTATTTCTCTACATATTTTAATTTTTAATCAAATGTTTTGTTTATAATAAAATTCATAAAAAACTAAAATTATAATTATCTAATAATGTACTTTTGTCTATAAAATAAAAATAAAATTTATATAATAAAATTTATGTAAATGTCTTTTATATAATTTTGCATTAATTGTTCACTTAAATCAAATACTTATAATTCAATAAATTAACTTATCAACTTTCAATCAATTTATCAGTTAATATTAATATAGCCTATGTCTCATTCTAACTAAGCTTCTATATTTAATTTTATCTAATAACATATTATATATAAATTTACATAAAAAAATATAAAATGCATACACATTATATATATATAGTTTTTTTTTTTTTAAAAAAAGCAAAAGTTGAGGGGGGCCATGGCCCCTTTGCCCTAATGGGCTCCGCCTCTGGTTGTGATAGTTGCATTTTTTTTAAAAAAAAATATTTCCACTTTTGATTTATTATCACGTGCAATATTGCACATGTTAGAAAACCGTTGTATTGATTATGAAGTTACTTTTATACCCTTATTTTATTGTCCACTACTCACTTATTTCCCATATTAGTGGATGTATTACGCTATTTTCAATTACAAACCATTGAAACATGAGTTACTACTTTAATGATGGCTTTGATTAGGAGTAATTTTACCACAATTTTAATTCTTTAATATTAAGAATATTTCTAAAATAAAATTTAAAATAATTGCATTATTAATTAAAATTAACAAGTTTTAAAGCATTTTCTTGATCTTGATGATTTAGTCATGTGTTTCTTATAAAAAAAACCGAGTGTAATATTAATTAAGATGAACTCCATGTTGTGTGATATTGGAGTTAATAAAAGAATACTTAAGAGAAACTTCCTTCGTGTGATCTTGGAGTTGATAAAAGAATACTTAAGAGGAATTCCTTGTTGTGTGTAATCATGGAGTTAATTAAAACATTAATTAATACCACCTCTATTCCTATTTAACTATCCATTTGGACAAAAAAAACATATTAAGAAATATAATTATTACTATTATTTTCGTGGAAATAAAATTTAAACTTTCTATTTTACCCTTTAACCCTCTTAGTATTATTGTGTCTCATTAATTTTCAATAGTGGACCGTTCATTAACATAAGCGTAACATGGAGAAAGATGTAATTATTTTTGCATTGAATTTGTAATTAGACAATTAAATAGGAACAATTTTTATCTCTTGAAATGAATAATTAAATAAGAACAACACACGGAGGACTCCAATAGATTGTTTGAACCAAATGTAACACCGCATGCATGTGCTAAAGATGGTTCTTAATATTCAAGCATTGGTGCCAAAAATTGAAACACGATGGAGCATTGCTTTTTTAGGGTGCTTATTTAAGCATCCGTGTTTTAGTGACAGAGCAAGAGTCTAGGCTTGCAGATTGCAACCTTCGCGCGTAAAATAATTAAATTAATTTAAATTAAAAAACTATAAAAGGTAAAAAAAATAAGTGATGTGTAATGGTGAGACTCATTTACAATTTATAAATAGTAAAAAAATGAGATGCTAGATTGGAGATGTGAGATGCTTAATAAGAACTTGATGATGTGTAATGGTGTGACCCATTTAAGATATGCGAATAGTAAAAAATGGGGGTACTGGTATGCAGATGGCCTAAGATCCATTCTCTCTCCTTTTTATTATTTAAATTATTTTCATATTATTTTTTACTTTTAGGAAGGTTTTTAGGTTTATTAATAATATATATTATAAATATTTTTAATTCTTTTTATTTTTAGAATTAGGAAAAATCTATTGAAAAAAATTAAAAGTTAAAAATTTTGTTAAAATTAAAAATTAAAATATTGTAAAAATGAAAATTTAAAAAATTAAATTAAAATAAAAAATATTAATATATATAATAAATGAAACTAAAAATTGGTAATAATAATAGAAATAAAGAGAAATGTAAAATAAAAGTGGTGAGTTCTTTTTTCAAGTTTGGCTAGAATGATTGTGGTGTTTTGAATAATTGTGTATTGTGTGTGTCAATTAAATTAATTTATTTTGGATATTGAAATGAATTAGGCTAACATCAATTAGGGGATTTTCAACTATTGATGTGCATGTTACACCTCCTTAGATTGTTGAAGATATGGTATGGATAAATATATAGCCAGTTATCTTCTACTTTTTTTCTAAGTAAAATGAAATACATTAATAGGGAGTAGAAAGAGTACTCAATTTAACCCATATAAAATTACAAGACAAAAGAGGTGGAAGGACAAAAATTATAAAGAGGTAACCTAAAGCCCAACAAATACATTCACCATCACATGAATAAAAAAGCACTTGATAACCAACTAAAACCATATATCAACAATGGAAACGTAACATCATTGCAAGTGAACTAGAACAACCACCAAGTAATTGGATGTGGCACTAAATAATCAAATTATTTAATGCCTTAAATACTATTGCTCCACAGCATCCACTGGCCAATGTAACGTAGCATAACAAAGCACCAAAAGTGGAGAATCCGTTCCTATAATTACACAAATCCATTCACAATATTCCAGAATTGACATGTGACCCAGTGAATAGGCAAGAATTTGGAATCCGGTCTAAAATTGGCAGCTAAAAATACCATTCATTTGCATCAATTACAATTCCAAATAAATAGAACTAAAGCTCAACAGAACTGTACCAAGCAGAAACACTAATATAGAGATGCAACAGAAAAAAAGAAAAATCCAACAGTAACTTTGCATCACAAGCAGTTTTAATTACTCCAAAATTAGTATCTAGATAACAAAGACACCAGTAGATACAGTAGCCAGGAAGAGTATAATCCACGGTCCACCACTTGCAAAAATTAAATTTTTCTATGAAAGGCAAGCAGCAGGATTTGTAGACCAGGAAGCAAAATCATAACAAAAATTCCTATGCCTTCTCTTTAACCAATTCCATGATCTAATCTTAACCAAATCTCTTGTAGAATGAGTTTTTGAAGAAAACGGCAAATAGTCCATATAATATTGCCAACCAAATCAAAATCCAGCAATCCTTTTTTCTATAGTTGCAATATGCAAGACCAGCAAAATGTTCTAGATTCACATCACAATTACTATGAAGTATTGTACTAAGTACGATCCTAACCAATTTAAAGCACTCCATCTACACCAGGTAGGCAACATGACACTCAAAAAAGGGAAAAAAATTTTTCACACCCAACTTTATCCACCCACCTCACACCCATTTTTTTTTTTTTTATATGTGAATAGTACACAATTTTTTTTTCAAAAAAGTCTGATTTTTTTTAAAAAAAAATTATTTTTTGGTAACCAGATTAATAACCTAGTTAACCACCAACTTAAATGGTATTAACCACATGTTTGAACACTATTTTTTTTTAAAATGTGAACTGTGTTATTAATCTGGTTAATGGTTAATATCATATAAGTTGATGGTTAATTGTGTTATTAACCTGGTGAATAATTGGTTTTCGAGTTAACATGTGGTTAATACCATATGAGTTGGTGGTTAACTGTGTTATTAATCTGGTTAATAATTATAACTAGGGCAAAAAGTGATTAACTGTGAGTTATTATGTGGTTAAATAAGTTGCTCAAATGGTTAATAGTGATATCAGTTCATATAACTTCAAATGACAAACCTTTAACTTTATTTTCAAGTGAACATGTGGTTAATATCATATAAGTTAGTGGTTAACCGTGTTATTAATCTGGTGAATAATTTGTTTTTAAGTGAACATGTGGTTAATACCATATAAGTTGGTGGTTAATTGTGTTATTAATCTGATGAATAATTTGTTTTTAAGTGAACATGTGGTTAATACCATATAAGTTGGTGGTTAACTGTGTTATTAATCTGGTTAATGGTTAATATCATATAAGTTGGTGGTTAATTGTGTTATTAACCTGGTGAATAATTGGTTTTCGAGTTAACATGTGGTTAATACCATATGAGTTGGTGGTTAACTGTGTTATTAATTTGGTTAATAATTATAACTAGGGCAAAAAGTGATTAACTGTGAATTATTATGTGGTTAAATAAGTTGCTCAAGTGGTTAATATTGATATCAGTTCAGATAACTTCAAATGACAAACCTTTAACTTTGTTTTCAAGTGAACATGTGGTTAATACCATATAAGTTGGTGGTTAACTATGTTATTAATCTGGTTAACCGACAATAATTTTTTTTTAAAAAAGTAGGTACTGTTCACATTTAAAAAAAAGTAGTGTTCAAACATGTGGTTAATACCATTTAAGTTGATGGTTAACTAGGTTATTAATCTAGTTAACAAGAAACAAATTTTTTTTTAGAAAAAAAAAATCAGACTTTTTTGAAAAAAAAAGAAAAAAAATTTGAGTACTGTTCACATATAAAAAAAAATGGGTGTGCGGCGGGTGGATCACTGTTCCGGTGTCCAATCCTCGGGATTGCTCAAAAAATAGATGACCAAACCATTCTACGTAATCTGTGCATCGGGGTCACTCCACCTGTGAGCTTTGTAAGACACCTCTTCTAAGAAAATTTTGTTTATAAGAAATTAAATAACCTTCCAAGCAAAAGCTTTTGAAGGTGCTAACTTTAACCATAGTTTCAAAAAAAGGTGGAGTACGTTTGACATGAAAATGGTATCTTCTATACTATGTGCAATTTAACTTAATTAGATTTAAATAAAATTATAATTTTAAGAAAACTATAATCCAAATTCATGTGACGATATTAAGTGATTGAAGTGTGATTTACACTTCTTTTGATAGTTGAAAATATTGTGCAGATAAATGTATAACTTGCTATTTTTTATCCTATGTAATTCAAATTGATCACTTTAAATAAAACTTTCTTTTAATTTATACAACAATCATCGGCGATTGACGTGTAGTGTGCTAATTTTTATCTCATACATTGTAATTTGACTTTAAATAAGATTTTTTTCTAAAAAAAAATATTCACGCCGTGATCCTCAATGGTTGATGTGTGATTCACCTCATTTGATTATTATAGGTATAATATAGACAAATGTATGGTCTACTATCATTTATCCTATGTAATGTGAGTTTTATTTTCCAATGTAAAATAATATATAATAAAAATAAAATGAAAGAAATTAAAAACCACCAACCAATAATTATTTTTTAAAAGAACTACTACATTTTGAAATCTTCACTGCACCACATGATATGCAAGAATGAGGATTATTCTTATGAAGTCAAATTAATTATTTTTACAATATAATCCTTATAAATAATTTATAATTTAATTTTTTTTCATAAACCGCGCGTCTTTTAATTTTATTTTAATTTTAGTATAAAACAAATATTTAAAGCTAATCAACAATTTACACAATTAAGTGTCTGTTTGATTCCCCAATATAAAAAGTGGGAACCAATTCAACTGTAAATAATTTTAAATAATTTTTATTTAATGTGCTTCGTAAATTGTGCATTATTGCATTTTCTAGCTTCCTGCCATTAATCATATAAATTTATCAAAATTAATTTTATCAAATTGTAAACCAAATTGACCTTAAATCTTTTTTTAGATAAGCTAAGAAATTTATTTAAAGAAGTACAAGGGGTACTCCAACCCATATACAAAACACCACTAAAAGAGAGTGGTGACAAAACCAATCACAATAAAAACCAGTGATCTAATCCAACCAAACCAAGGACCAAACCATAATACGCCTAAGAACGATCAATAGTCATCAAATACACAACAAACATCGGTGACTAAATATGATGAATACACCCAAAATTGAGACACAAGCACAGGGTTCCACTGACCATGAGTAATTAAAACTGATATGAAAATCTATAATCCTTTGCTTTTATCCACTTCCAAGAACGTACTTTTACCAAATCTAACACTTCTAAGACAGTCAGAGTTTTATTTGAGAACACAACTTCATTTCGTGCCGGCCATAAGCTCCACAAAGTAGCCATCCAAATCACGGACAACCGAAACCCCATTTTAGAGTCACAATTTAGTATCCCTAGAAACTGATAAAAAATGAGGAATATAAAAGAATTGGGAAGTACCGAATGAAAGGCACACCACTCCAAACAGAGCATTCACACCTGATAAGCATAGCAACACTCAAAGAGACCTTAGATCTAAGTCACTTTTCTAAATGAATGTATAAAAGAAGTTGTGGATTCACTCTCCACCATGTACATAAGTAGGGGTGTTCATTGGTTTGGATTGACCCGACGAACCCGGCGAACCAAACCAAACCAATCAAGTTGGTTTGGATTTTTTTTGACTTCCGGATCCGAACCGAACCGAACCGATGAAACCGAAGGCTATTGGTTCGGGTAACGGGTTGAGCAATCCAAACCCGTTACCCAAACCGAACCAATCCATATATATATATATATATTAAAAAAACGTTTTTTTTAGGGTTTGTGTTACCCTAACCCTTCCAGACTTTACTCATTTTAGTCACTCATTTCATTTTAGCCCGCGGCGCCTCCCTCCCTCCCTAGTCCCTCTTTCTCTCAAACACTCAAATCCGGTGAACCTCCGCTCTCCGCCTCCCTCCACTGTCAGACCTCTGGCCTCCTTCCGATCGACCGCTCTAAGACCTCCGACCTCCGTCTCCGTCTCGATCTGTTGCATCTCCGTGCCTCCGTCTCCGTCTCCGTCTCCGTGGCTGTCTTCGATTCATCCTCATCCAACCGCGCACCGTTCCTTTTCGCTATTCCATTCCTATAATCTGATTCCTTGCTCGCGTTCGGTGTTTGAAAGGGGTCTGTTCACGGTTTAGGGTGGTAGCTGTCCATTGTGAGATACTTTGCGCTTTAATTTTAGAATTATCTATTTACCCTGTGTCAAGTTTACTGTCTTCTTCTACTTGCAGACTATATATATTACTTCATATATGTTATAATAAAAGCCTAATATTCATGTCATCTCAGATACCCAACTTGGACATATTTTGCATTATTTTGAATTGCTAGGGTTCTCTACTAAATAGTCTAAATTCATGTCTACTTAACTGCAACTAAGTTGGTTATACTAGCTATTTTTGGTATGATTTACATAGCAGTGTGTGTCTAAAAAAATATTCAAGTAATTAAAAGTGTACTCTTGCTTAATTGAGTTTAATAACTTCGGATAAATGAATTGCCACCAGTATTCAAAATTGCTACCAATGTCTTGTCTTGTAAGGTTATATGAATTTAAGGACCTTCAAACTCTGAATAACAGCAAAATTATATAATACAGTGATTTGTTTTCTTTGTTTGTTTGCTGAACTAGAGTTAATCTTGGTAAATTTTAATTGGGTGAAAGGTAACATTCAAACAGAACATAAAACTATTATGAATTGAATCTTCTATCTCCTTTTCCAAGTCCTAGAAAAATTATCTTCTATCTTAATTTTTTGCGTGTAACAGTGTGTTAAAGAGATGGCAAAAAAAAGATATTTTTTTAGTTTCTGATCCAATTGAACTGAACCGAACCAACCCGTATTTAATTGGTTCGGTTTGGTTCGGATCAATGCAGAAAAAACGACGAAATCTGAACCGAAACGAACCGAACACTTTTGTTTGGTTCGGATTTCTTTTTCCTTTGAAACCGAACCAAACCGACCCGTGAACACCCCTATACATAAGCAACTTTCGAACTTAAATTGGTTTACACAAATCTCATTTTTTTTGTTTTTTCCCATAATAAATTAACCATGATTCCTTGTTTTTATATTTTATTCCTTACAATATTTTAACGGGTAGCTACATGTGGATTAAAGTTAATTTATTAGAATAAAAATTCCAAGTTTTAAATTATAAAAAATCTTTATATTTCTTCAAAGTTCAAACATTAATCTTTCATATGTATGATACTTAAGAAGCCCAAACATACTAGGGAATTTAGGCCTATTATTGCTTTGTGTAATGTTAATAAGAAATTGATCACTAAAACCATTGAAAATAGGATAACAGTTTTTCTCCCAGATATTGTTGGTTGTAACTAGAGTGCCTTTTTGTTCTTGGAAGGTTGATGGCATATGATACTGTTCATTTCACGAAGAAGAAATCCGGGGGGTGGAGTGAGTTATGTAAGCGTTAAATTAGACATGCATGGTTAAGGCTTATGATAGGATGGAGTGATGTTTCTTACAACATGTTCTTAATTATATGGGCTTCGTTCCCTTCTCACTTGATATTTCTCATCATGAGATGTGTTTCTACTATATCTTTTTTTGTTCTCCTAAATGGTAACCCTTGTGAAGAATTCTCTCCCTTAAAAGGTCTTCGACAAGGAGATCATTTATCCCGTATCTGTTCATATTGTGTGTTGAGGTATTTTTAGGATTGCTTTTGAAGGCTCAAGAAGAAAGGGCTCTTCATGGAATTAGTATAGCAAGATCTGCTCCGGAAATTACTCTTTTTTTTTGTTGATAATAACATTACTTTTTCAGGAGTACTAACCATGAGGTTGATTTAATACTAAATATTCTAAGCCGACATCAATAAGCTTTTGGCCAAGTGATCAATCAATCTTGACAAATCTGAATTATCTTTTAGCCGAAATAAAGCTGGATGAATATCAAGGTTGTTAATAATCATTCTAAATACATGGATTTCCCTACCTTTATTGATAGGTCGAAAAATATATCATGTTTTTGATGTTTTTTTTCAAGATAGAGTTTGAAAAAAGTTAACTAGTTGGAAGGAGAAATTCTTATATTGTGATGGTAGAGAGATCTTGCTGAACGTTGTGGTCTAAGCTATACCTTGTTACATTGTGGGTTTCTTCATGCTGCCAAATAATATGTGATAAGATTGAATCCATGATCAGAGGTTCTGGTGGGGAAGTTGGAATGGAGAGAGGAAAATACATTGGACTAAGTGGGATAAATTATGCTTGCTAGTGAAATCTGGGGGTAAGGGATTTCGTAGCTTCCAAGCCTTTAATTTAGCTTTGCTAGCTAAATAGGGATGGATGATTATTACACAATCTGATTCTCTTATGGCTAACTGCATCAAGGCAAGGTATTTCCCAAGAAACTCTTTCCTGCATGCCATTGTGGGACATAGACCAAGCTATATATGGCGAAGCATTCAAATTAATGTTGATATTTGGTTTTTTTTCTACACTTCTAATGAAATTACATGAGACCAGAAGAAGACCAAACTGATCATAGAGATCTTAAGTACTATAATTTTAAGTAGAAGAAAGTTTTAAGTACTATAGTTTCATATAATTTTAAATTTTTTAAACAAATGATTAAGTGATTGGGTTAGTTTTGATTGAAAAAAAGATAAATTTGATAAGCAAACCAGTTATAATTGACTTGGTTCGGGTTTAAAATAAAATTAACATAGAAGAGGAAGCTTAAATAATTTGATTCATTTTCCCATCCTTGTGTTGACCGTGATACATATGTAGGTGCAACAAATTACGGGACCACAATTGACGATTACATAAAAAATTGATGATTGCATCCATTTTGTCCATTGTAGTAACATTGATCATATGTATATATATATTGATCATGTAGTTTCTCCTCTGTCCTCCCCGACCGTAAAGAAAGAATTGTGCAACACATAAGCACAATTTCCAAGAATTTTACATGCCTAATTTCCATGTCAATTTTTTTTTCATTGTTCTAGGAGAAAGAGAAAAGGTATATACTACAAATATTATTTTGTGACATGAAAATGACAGTTTTTAATTTTAACAGTTAACATAGATAGTGTTTAAAGAAATAAATCACAACTTGACAAATATTAAATTATATACTATGATATTCCATAAGTTAATGTTTGGTAAGGAATATTTTATGGAAAATCATCTTTATTTGTCAAAAAATTTCGTAAAAAACTTTTCATTAAAAGTTATATGTAACCCACGAACAATATATATAGTTAGTTCATGAAGCGGTACATATTTGATTTTCTTTAAGTACATTAAGTCTTGGATTTGAATCTCGTGTCTAAAAAGACTCATTTAGAGAACTATCCCTACCATGATATGATTATGTTTCGACTCATGAGCAAGGATATATATATTGTCTCCTTAGAGTTTATTTATGACTCAGAGACCAAAAAGTCATATATCATATTAAATCAATAAATCAATTCAAATACACATTATTGCCAATAATATTGAGAATTTATTATTCGATATATATGAATATTCACTCAATACAACAAGTGCAAACACATGCATAAATGCAACTTATGGCTAAAACCACATTATTTATGGATCTTAATGACTCTAACGCCGATCATACATATATTAATTGGTCATGCATTCCTTCACATGAGAATGAATTGTGCAATGTACAAGCACAATTCTCAACACCAATGTCGTTTGCAATGCATGGAGGTTTTCTCAGTCCATCTTTGTACCAAATGGATCGTTTTTGTATAAGTTCAGCAACAAAGGAGTCTAGCATTTCAACGGTGAGGTGTTGCATCACAACCACGTGTGCGATATTACCTTCGCAAGCCAAATTCCACCTATATGTAAAATCTTCATCTAGAGGCCTTTCGAAGACAACCGTATTACTAAACTCATTCAACATTGAACCAATGTCTTCAGCACGTAGTTGATCCAATAAATAGTGTGCATTCACGATGCACTTATGTACTTCTTTCTTGAGTCCTAATAAACCTTTCTTTTGAAGAGCATACCAAATGAAGATTGGAGTATGCCCACAACGGCTACCTGTGATTGTGACATCTCTTGAAGCAATGTATTCAACATCTCTTGATAGAGCATTGGTGTGTTCTAAACGTGATATTACAACACCACAAGGAATTGGGCATCCCAAGAACTTATGGCCAGAAATGGATATACTTCCGATAGGCTTCTTAAAGGTAATCCTTGGAGTCTGTGTAACCACCCAGAAAAATATTATAAGATAAAGTTATATAATTGAGAAAGAATCATGTGTATGCTTAAGTGCCCGTTTGTTTTAGATTTTGGAGCATTCAGAATCAATTCTGCAGAATTGATTTTAAATCACTTCCGTCCAACGTACTTCGTAAAACGTGCATCATTCATCTCAACCATTTATTTCTAGAATCAATTCTACTCAATTGTAAACCAAACGGACCCTAAGTTAGATAATTTAATAGGTAGGTTTGTAGCCATATACCATAAGTGATATTACTAAACATAAAATTGAAGTTAAACAAATTCACTTACCAGTTCAAGAAATGGAAGCATCATTCCGAATAAAGCTCCATCACAATGAATATAGAATTTGTCACGAGGGAAACCACTTTCCTCAAGTGTTTGTATTACAAGATCAAGATCATCAACACCTCCTTTCATAGTTGTACCTAATTTTTGTAGAATTAAAAAAATTAAGTTTAGCCAAGTATATATCTATAAATTCTATAGATAAGATGTGGGAGTGAGTATATAGGCTAGCTTGTCAAAGATAAGAGGGCCGGCTTGTCCTTATGAGCAAGAAGTAAAGCCTTTAGATTAACACAATCAATCTCACCAGAGACCAAAGTGCTGACCTTCACGCACTGCATTCTGTACATTCTTGCTATTTTGAATATTGAATAATGCGAGTCCAGAGAGGTATATAAAATCCCATCTGGAAACCTTTCCCTCCTATATATATACAATAACCACAAATAAATGATTAGGTTTAGGACACATCTTATTTGTAAAACACCAAAGGGCTCCTAAAATGAAGTTAATAAAACTTACCCCATTAAGATCCCATGAAGATTTCCTTCAGTTCCACCAGTTGTAACATATCCCCAGTATTCACCCTTCTCTATCTCCCACAAGTTTGCAAACCAATCAAGCACGCAAACTTCAAACTCGGTTGAATTCATATCATAAGAACACCCTTGAAATGGATCACCAGCATTGTTGAGGTGAAAATGCAACAATGGTGTCAATGCGTCATAATTGAAGTCCTGATTGGCAGGGTAGCCTGCTTCAAGTATATCATTAGTAAATACTCTTGCAACCACACACACATTGGGATAAAGGATCGTAACTAATAAAAAAATAGATAGGAAACAACTTGTGTATTACATAGTTTGATTTCTTTTAAAAATTTCTTCTATAATGCAATTTCAAACTTCATTAATCAAATAATATAACTGAAAAATTTCCCCGTGTTCAATGTTTAGAGACTGAACGTTCAATTACTTCATTACTTTTTAACTTTTTAAACCATGGATGCTAAGCTTCGCGTGACACACACAAATATAGGATTAGTGACTGAACGTTCATTACTTCATTTTATGATTTTCCTTTTCTGCTTCTAAGCCCTACCCTCCTCTCTTCGCGTACGCTCGTCGCTCGTCCCCTCACCCTTGCTCGCCGCCGTTGACAGCTTCCCCTCCCCTCTCGTCGCCGCTTGTGGTCGTCGGAACCGTTCTCTTCCCCTTGGCAAGGATCGTTTTGGCACTATTCTCAGGTAAAAGTGTTTTTGTTTTTCTAGATTCGTTCTCTGCTCGCCATTCTTCTCATTTCTCTGCTAAAAATCTTACTATCTGTTACATTCTCTTCTCAGTTCTAGGATTCTCTTCTCAATTAATTTGAAATGGCCATTAATTGAGGTGATGCATGGTGAACTTAGGGATATGGTATTGTTGCAAACTTATTGTTCTCTTATCCATTCTCTTATCATTTCTCTGCTAAAAATCTTATTGTTCATGATACTTTCCTACAAATTTACCTTTGAATTTTCCTATGAATTTACCTACGAAAATTTCCCATGAATTTACCTACAAAAATTTTCCTACAAATTTACCTTTGAATTTTCCTATAGATTTACCTACAAAAATTTCCCATAAATTTTCCTACAAATTTATCTTCGAATTTTCCTATGAATTTACCTACGAAAATTTCCCACGAATTTACTTACAAAAATTTTCCTGCAAATTTACCTTTGATTTTTCCTATGGATTTACCTACAAAAAATTTCCTGTGAATTTACCTACAAAAATTTCCTATAAATTTATCTTTGAATGTTTTCTATGGATTTACCTACGAAAAATTTCCTACGAATTTACCTGCGGATATTTCCTACGGATTTACATATGAAATGAATTACCCACAAGCATATTTCCTATGGATGAAAATTTATAAGAAAATTTGTAGGAAATGCGTTTCCTACAAATTTTTGACCAAAATTTGTAAGAAAATCCGTAGGAAATGAGCAAAATTTTAGTAGTGATTCATTTGGAAACTGCATGCATACATCTAAAGTGTGGCATTTCATTCTTTATTAACTCAACTTTCTTTTTACTAAAAGGATAAGATAATTGAGCATTTACCTGAAGATCAAGAACGTGTTGTCACTTTAGGTGTTCCATTAAAAGTATTGGCTCATCCCGATGATGCAATTGGAAAAGTATATGGAAGTGAGCATTCAGGTCTAGTGCGTGGTTTAGATGTTGGTGTTTGTCCCTCAAATGTTTTTGGACTGCATAAGCATCACATTGATTTTATTAAATTTGGCAGCTCTGGTAAAAAACGTATTGAAGACTTAGAGAAACATGTTGAGACCTTGGAAGAAAAGCTGACTGGATATGAAGAAACCAAGGAGAGATTGACAATTCTTTGAGATTTTTTTGCAGCAAAAATTTGGTACTGAGTTACCTACTTCTGACCAACGTGTTCCTCCATCCTAGTTAGGACATGTTTAGATTATGCATGAACTGATACTAATTTAATACTCCCTCCGGTCTCAAATATAAGCAACAAAAAATCCACTTGTGTTGGTTTAAAATATAAGCAAATTTTAACTAATTTTGCCTTATTTAATGACCTCGGACTAAAATATCCTTTACTTAAATTCAAATTGTTCTATCCAATGACCCTATTTAATGAACCATGTAGAGATAATGTTTCCACTTGGAACAAGTTTCAATAAAATTGGAGTCTCTTATGAAGGGCAATTTAGAGAATACAATTCATTTTTAGATGACATCAAGGAAATTTAATGAAGTTAACTAACATTTCTTAATTAGCGTGAGTTAGTTTT
Source organism: Sesbania bispinosa (assembly GCA_026901365.1). Lineage (NCBI taxonomy): Eukaryota > Viridiplantae > Streptophyta > Magnoliopsida > Fabales > Fabaceae > Sesbania > Sesbania bispinosa. The sequence continues at coordinate 398,887 of QLOH01000524.1, read as the reverse complement.
TTTTGCTTATATTTGAGACCGGAGGGAGTATTTTGTACTTGTTGTGTCATTTTGTTTGCATTTGAGAGCAATGATGTAGTTAAGCATCTCTTTTTAGTATAATGAATATATATAACTCTCAATATATAGTTAAGTAGAAAATATAGAATATGAGAGTATCTTGATTTTATTGCAGATCAATATTATGTCTTTTAATTATATATTGGTAAATGAAAATTATTGTAATATCATCAGGTTGAATTAGACTAGAAAAGTATTGCCTGAACTATAATCCCTGTATTAAAAAAAAGATGTTAGCCACGGTTATAACCGTAGTAAAACATGAGCATTATTCAATAATTATATAGCTTATTTAGCCACGATTGAAATGTGGTTAATTTTCGCATTGTTTTAGCCACGGTTATAACTGTGGCTAAAATAAAGAATTTCAGCTTTTTCCGCCAAAATTTATACACGTTTCTTAGCATGGCTAAACAAAATTAAAATCGTGGCTAACGTGATGTTACCACACTCTAGTTAACCGTGGCTAATTTAGGGAACAACCGTGGCTAAAGTTTTGTGACGCCTCTTTTAGCCACGGTCAGGTGAAGTGTGGCCATCATTACTTGCCACGTGTTTTTTAATGATTTGCCACGGTTTTAACCGTAACTAAACACCGCCTTTTTTGTAGTGTAATGAATAAAGGCAAGCAGTAGCCTTTTCTGTTTTAGCTCTTCTCTTGTATATTCTTTCTGTTCTCTGCCATTTAACACCTTGGAATTTGGCTTAGCTTAACTTACAAGGTTTTTTTTTGCTATGTATTAGGATATTTGGAACTGATGAAGGGTATAGAAAGTTGAAAGCTTTGAAGAACACAAGAGTTGAAGAGAGTAGTGAGAAAAGAAACAATTAGAACAAATTACTGGGAATATCCGGAATGATTTGAAGGTTGATTCATATTTGAAAATTGTCTGTCCTGTCAATCCCATATGTGTTCTTGTATTTTTTGTTGTAGCTGATAAAGTGAGTGCTAATGGCTTTTTAGGGACATTTATGCCCTGTTATTAAAAAATCCTTCATTAGTGACAGCGTTTTCAATTTTGGGATATTTCCTCATTGCTCATCTAATACTCTTATTTTTACCATGCGCACGTTAGTGTTGTTTGTTTGATTATTAATCCACTTGAATTGAAAGGAGCCAAGTTGACAATTTAGATAGAGTAGAGAACTGAGGATCCGCTGAAAATCCATGATAAATTCATCCCAAGATGATTTTTTGTTGATATTTGTTAGGAGAGTTTTGTTCTCTTAAATGAAGACCCAACGTGATTTTCAAATATATATGGACAACTGAGTGGTCCTGTGCTTGCCTCTTCGGGTTTGTTTTGGTAGTTTGTCTAATGAAAAAATGTGTCTATTCTACTATCATCATTATTCTTATATTAAAAATTCATGACCAGCACCCTTGCTTTACAGGTCATGTGTCTCTAAAATTTAAAGTTTAAAGTTGAAAAAAGTGATGTTAAATTGTTAATAGGATATATATAATAATTGAAAAAAGTGATGTTAAATTGTTTATATATTTTTTATTAACAAATAAGGGTAATGTAAAAAAGTAGTATGTGCATATTTTTTTCCGTTAGTTTAATCTTACGGTTTATAATCTAATTAAACAAAATATATATCTTTATCAATTTGTATAGTCAAATATATATCAAATTAGTGATTGAATAATGAACTAGGGAAGTGGTGTACTGAAATTTAATAAAAATAAGATTTAATACAGTAAATATAGAGTCATTAATAAAGGTAAAATATATGTCACATGAATGAATCCTCAATTTTCATCACCAAATATTGGTCCGTTTGATTTAAAATCACTTTTCAAAACCATGGTTTTGTTCTACCACAATTTAAAACAAACAAGTACTATGTCATTTTTATCCTTATTAGTCCTTAAACTAATTTAATTACATAACTAGTCCTTTAACTTTCATAGTGATCATCCTTATTAGGGACTAACATGATGGATGTAGTGAAAGTTAAAGAATTAATGTAACAAATATTTAAAAATCCGAAAACTACTTATATAATTAGTTTAGATTGAGCAGCAGGAGAGAAATGACAAGTTTGGGAATAAAATGAGGATTTATTTTATTTTATAATTCATATAGATAGGTGTATTATTGGTTCAAGAGGAGAAAGAAGAGTATCCTATAACTGCATATTACATATTGGTTTGTATTATATATATTTAATTATTTATAATTTTTCTATGTGGATAACTTTTTAAAGAAAAGAGATTACAATGCAAATATATAAAAAAAATATATGAGCAATAAAATTTTATTATTTTCAAAATGTACAAGATAATTATTAATAAGAAAGCATAATTTAATATTTTCCTTGAACAAAATACTGCTTAAAATATTAACACTGAAATTTTACTTATTTTGTTCATTTACGTGTGGAAAAAATTTATAATTATTAAATTTGTGCAATTATTGTTTTTTTTTCTGTTAAGTTTATTACTATAAAAGAACACGTGTACACATAATAATAGAATATGTCAATCATAGTTTATTATACTATTTTTTGTTTAACACCACGTATTAGGATTAAGTGAAAACATTTTATTTTATCAAAATTATGTATAGATTTCTATTTTTATTCGTTTTACATGTGTTTATTTTCATGTTTTTCTAAATGTAAACCATATTTAACAATATTAAAATTAAGTAATTTCATAATGAATTTATTCAAAAATTATTCTTAAAGTTAAATATTTGATGTTTTTGGGCTTTTAAAAATTAAGACAAAAAAGAGGTGGGGTAGAAGAATAGATTACAAATGTGCCGACTTAAAATATATATAATGTCAACTTTGTTTATAGTTAAGTAAAATTGATTTTAGAAATGAATGGTTGAGATGAGTGATGCACATTTTTCGAAGCACGTTGGACTGAAGTAATTTAAAATCAAATATGCGAAACCATAGTTTTACACTGTTGCAACGGTAAAACAAGCATAGGCTTGGTCTTTGTAGTCTTTCATATTTTTTTAAGTCAACGAACGTGGTCAATTTTTTCTTTAATATAATTTAGATTGAATAAAGAAGTCAATTTATGATAAAAAAAATAGGGAAACATATATTTTTCGTCCATGTAGTTTTGGTCAACTTAGTCTTTGTTTCTATGTTTTAAATCCCGTGTTTTTTATCCCTAAACTTTGTAAATCCCAAAATCGTGGTCCATGTTGTTAATGAGATTTGTTAATCTCATGAGCCAGCTAATAAAAGTTGCATGTCATTCTTAATAGTGGACCCCAAATAGCTTACTCATCTAATTAACTTTTTTTAATAATCTTTAATTAATTATTAAAATGTTCCTAATTACTAAATTACTACTTGCTGTATCGTAATAGCTAGCTTGTCTTTTGTTGTCCTTTTTAATTTACTGCAACATTTGATTCAATTTGTTCCTAATGTTAGGTTTAATTGCCTTACTCCAAACACATGTCACAAACTATATGCCTTGGTTTTCGGAGAATTTGTTTCAACTGATGCAGTGAGAGCTTTTTTTTTTTTTTTGCCGGGGATGCAGTGAGAGCTTATATGGCTACAATGCTCTATGTTTCTTCTTTATGTGAACTTTAAAGATTGGCGTGTTTATCCAAAGCGACCCAACTACCATTTTTCTAACCCATGCACTCACTACACATAGAGGAGTACAATGTCAATGATTACAATTCATATTGGTTGTTATATTTTTGGAGACCTTTGATGGATCAATATTTATTCTAGGAAGCAATGTTATGAAAATCGGACCGGACCGGCCGGTCCCACCGGTTTAACCGAAAACCGGACGACCATCCGATCCAGTCAGTATATTAGATCGGTTCTAATGTCAGATCGGACGTGACGTCACTGGATCGGTTGAAAATCAGAGTGAACTGTGCGAATAAACTCGGGTCAATGTGGGTTGACTGCTTAGAGGCTCTCCCAGATGCAACAACAATGTGCTCGTGGGGCTCAACGCTAGGTTCCTTCATTTAACTGCATGCGCTGCTTACCACTTGGCTGAGACTCCCTTCAATAATATATGTGCGATATTTTATATATATACACTATTCACATTGTTCTATCAATTAACATAGGGTGAGTTTGTTTCAAGGCATGTAAAAATATTCCCGCGAAAGTAAGGTTGGGAAAATGATATTCCCACGTTTGATTAGAGTTTTAGAAAAACTTTCTCGGGTGTTATTGATTCCCGGGAATGTATTTTAGCCATAATTTACCCACTTTTTATTGTCATGGTAAGGGGTGAGAATCTTATATTCCCATGGGAATGGAAGTTATTTTTCTCACTTCCACTTCAGCCTACAATACTTTTTCTATTTTATTTTTTTTAATTTTTAAAGTAAATGGTTTTTAAAAATATTCCCGAGAATATGAAATATGTGACACCCTTCTACCCCATACTCTTGTGTGTTTAAGAATCGAAGCTCAGAAAAGGGGAAAGCCCCACGATAGGTAAAAAGGTTCACAATCGTTCTTATAAAATCTCATAGTTCGAAAACGACTTTATTAAAAGAAATTAAACTCTCAAATATAAGTCAAACATAAAGCAGCGGAATCACCAATACATAAAACCATTAATAACCTACTGCCATACAAGGCATCCCAAAAGGTTCATAAACATACTCTTAGTCTAGAAACATGATAAACTCCCAAATACACCCTGATGTCACATCTATCAGAGCATACCCCTTTTAATCATAATCGACACCAGACGTGTCCTCATCAACACCTGTAAAATATATCCACAGAATACAGTGAGGAAAAGGAATACTACATATACATACACATAGAGAATGCACGTCCTCACCCACAACATCATTACATCATGCCATCAATACATCAATCACCAATAATAACATTCATCTATAACTCAACATATAATTGATCATCTATATCGACATGTAGATATGTCACACATTAGCCCAAACTCATCATCATAGCATCTTTCATATATCATCATATTCACTAACATTATATCATCATTTATATAACATCACACTCTTTATCATCATGCATCATTCATCTATCATCATACTCATTCTCATCATTACATCATGCATATAGCATCATACTCATTATCATCATACATCATGCATCTATCATCATATTCATTATCATCATTACATCATTCATCTATCATCATATTCATTATCATCATTACATCATTCATCTATCATCATATTCATTATCATCATTACATCATTCATCTATCATCGTCTGCCCAAAGATCCTGACTTGGAACTCCACACAATGGGTGCGCCTCGTCAGTCACTATAGTTAGTACCAAGACAGTCTATCGGTGTTACCATACACTATCCGATAGGTTGTACCCCCTCCATGGGCCCGCACAACGACATTCGACCCTAGGTCGTACCCCCCTCTATGGGCCCGTACAATCACTCCTAGGTTGCACCCCCTCTATGGGTCCGTGCATCGAACGCCCCATCTTGATCCCCTGAGTCGTACCCCCCTCTATGGGCCCGCACAACTCAGTTCACCTCTCAAATTGTACCCCTCTATGGGCCCGTACAATTCAGGTCTCATCACATGTGCTCATGACACCTCTCCCAAGTTGTACCCCCTCTATGGGCCCGCACAACTTAGGTAACATCGTCATCAAAAGGTGATATACACCATCATCAATATCATCAACATCATCGTCAAAAAGGTGATATACACCAACATCGTTATCATCAACATCATCATACATCAATATACTCATCATTAAACATCATCATAATAAGGTGATATACACCGACATCATTATCATCATCATCATCATCATGCATCAATACACTCATCATCAAACATCATTATAAGTGATAAACACTTGTCACCATCATCATGTATCAATATGCTCATCATCAACATCATTATAAGTGATAAACACTATTAACATCAATCATCATCATTATACATCGTCATAATCATCACAAACATCATTAAACATCATTAATCATCAATATCAAACACTCAGGATCTCAAAATCCACTCTGGTAATCGATTACCAACCTCTGGTAATCGATTACCCACAGAAAAGCTCTCTGGTAATCGATTACAGCACCCCTGTAATCGATTACCAGCCATCAAAAGGTAGTTCTGGGTTACCCAGTGTAACATCCCAAAAATTTAGAAATCTAAAATTATAACAAAATAATAATCATAATAAAATTAAAATACTTATAATTGTATTTCGATAATATTGGTGATGAAAAGAGAATCTTTATAATAATAACAATAACTATTAATAAAATAATATTATAATATTAATGATATAATAATGGCACGATAATATGAATACTAAAAGAGAGATATAGAATTTGATAGTAGAAGATATAATAATTGTTATTAATATAACAAGATAATAATAAAATTATTAGAAGATAAATTATATTATTAATGTTTCAATTAACCTTAATTGTTATAAATGTAGTAGTTATTATATTATTAATATTAATATAATAATATCAGAACCGATTGGGATATCCTCAGGAAAGAGATATGCTTTAGCATTTTAATTTAAAGATCATATTTCAAAATAGGAATGATAACATCACAAGAAATAGAGATAAGAGAGTGATATCAAGTTTAGGGTAATGTGTAAATATAAGATTCGAATTCGAATTTGAATGCAGATGGATAAGGAAAAGCTTAAGAGGCAAAAACTAAGGTTGTTGCTTGATGTTGGTTCTAAGCCTAATGACCTTGGTGCACTAAATTGCAAATATCTACAGTTGTAGATGTCCGATTGCGGTGATTCCACTCTCATTAGAAAGCTTATTTCCGGGGCTTCAGTTTGATAGGTTATATGATAGGGTTTGGATGAAAACTGCACCTTCGCAAGAAGGGAAAATTGCAATCTGGTTCTCTCGCTCGAGCTGAGCTCGAGCGCAGCCTGAGCGCAGAAAAACAGAGAGCAATTTGAGAAATTCAGCTCGAGCTGAGCTCAAGCGCAGCCTGAGCGAGAACTTACGCTTGAGTTGCGCTCAAGCGAGGCTTGAGCGCAGGTCCGATTTATGCACTTTAAAACACGTTCGTGGACGGTTTCAGTCAGTTCTTTCTTCCGTTTTTTCGTATTTTCAGAGAGAGAGAGAGGTTCTAGTGAGAGAAAGTCCCAGCAAAGGCCAAGAACGATTTCTACTCATCAAGAACGAGTCTTGCATCAATCTTTCCCCCATCAAGGCCCTCCATTCTTCGCTCTTTCTCCGTTTTCTCGACACACAGGTGGGTGGACTCTCACTTGTTTGTTCTGGATGATTGCCATTGCATGTTCCCTATTCTTTTTCCCCTTTCCTTCTATGAACTAGTGATATATGTATAGTATGAACATAAGAATTGTGAATATACTGACTATTGTATGTATTGAATTGCCAAAACCTTAGGGTAGATGATTGGATGATTCTGTATGATGTATTATGAACCTTGAATATTTTATTATGAAATCATGGGCCTTTGGCCATCACAGTCATGAACTATGAATTAAGTTATTACAGGGCTTATAGCCATCACAGAGCCTCCGGGCTATCACAGGGTCATTGACCGTCACAGGCCTTCGGGTAATCATGTTTAAGAAAGACGAGGTGATCTCATCTAACCCTCGGCCAAGGGGAAGATGGGGGATCCTCAATTATTAAAAATAATCAAGTAATGTGTCATTCATGTTCAAATAAGACTTAATCTCAGGTTTCCCTGGACGACGGTCCTTGGATTCTCAGGCCGAGCGCTCATCACAGTCAAGTAACAGAGAAAAGACCCCGGGTGTCGGGAACAACACCTCACAGCCATGCATTGCATCTTGATGATTGATTTTCCTTTGTGTTGAATTCTGTATCATTATCTCTTTTATGTCTCTTAAATTTATATGTATGCCATGATGGTTCTTGGTTGCTTTCCCCACACTGCACACACTGTTACACTCACTGGGACGTTGGTCTCACCCCATTCCATGGGAACAATATTTTCAGTGGTGCAGGATACTGATCAGAACTATGGCGAGTAGTAGTTGGCATGTGAAGACCAATAGTCTTATTGTTTATTTTTCTTTGATGTTGTTCATGTTGTTTAGAACCACTAGTGTTATTTGTTAAAGCTACTTTAGAAATCATTATGTTAGTTTAATATTGTTGTATTGAGCCTTGATGGCAACGTTATGTTATTATTTCCTTGAGTTATATATGTATTGTTGGAGCTTTAGTAATTTGTTGGGTTACTTAAGCGATGGTATTGTATGTCGATACGCGAAATGAATGAAATAATTTCACGAATTTGGAAATAGTGCTTCCAACAGGCATTATTTCTGAATTTAGAAATTAGGACGTTACACCCAGAAACTCTGGTAATCGATTACCACACCTGGTAATCGATTACCCGCGACGCAAATCGCAGATTTTACGATTTCAAACATCTTTAATCTCATCCAATCAATCCCTAATCAATCTTTTTCGTCTAAACATCATTCATACTTATTAATAACATCCAATACACAGTAAATCATCAATCAATTACAGATTTTACCATCAATTCATCAAAATCCCCAATTTCTCAATCCCTAATCATCCCTCTTTCATTATTCTCAATAACATCATTAATCTCATCCAATACTCATCAATTTATATACAATCAATCATCAATCAACAGGTTATATCATCCATTCCTATTTACACATACATCCATACGAATTTAGAGTCTTTAGAGGGTCTTATGGTTGCCCTCACTACCCAATATCCCTACATGCATATACAGGCAATACCCTTTCCCCCACCGTACCTTAAGCGAAGCTTTGATCACAGCGGTGAAGTCCTTTCTTGGATCTTGACTTTCACTCCTCAGCAGCTCTCTCTTGAGACTCAGGTTCTCCCCTCCTTAGCCTTTCGCTTACTGACGAATGATACGACTAAGGATTATGGTGCTCTGTTACCCCTCCTTACAGAATAACTAATTGGGCTTGGGCCCATTCTCACCCCTTTTATTTTATTTTCAATAAAACTATCTTTACGAAATAAAACTAATAATAATAATAACCCTATTATTTATTTCCCATTAAATTAATTATTTATTTAATTAATCTATTTTATTTAATTAATATTTATCCTAATAAAATTAGGATGTTACAACTATACATACCAAACATACATATAAGTTTTACCCAATAATAACATTCCTGGTAATAGAATTCCCGGGATTGATATTCCCAGAAATATAATTTTATACCTTGAAATTCTTTTCTTTTGACGTCAAACATAAATAGTATTCTACACTTTCATAAAATGTTTCAAAATTTTCATATAATATACTTACATAAATATATAATACATTTATTGTTTAATTTGTAAATATATATAATTTCATATAATATATTATTTGACATAAATATATATTTTTATATTATTTCACTATAAATATAAATTTATAAATATATTTAAATATATTTATATGGTTAATATTTTATCTTTTAATTTTTTTAAATTTCAAGTATTTAATATAAAATTTATCAATTTTAACATATACTGGTTCAACCGGTTCAACCAGTGACTCACTGGTTCGACCAGTGATCCATTGACTCAATACCTTGACCGAGTCGATCACCGGTCCTGTTTTTATAACATTGCTAGGAAGAATGGAGTCTCACAAAGTTTCTATTGTTGTTTCTTCCTTTAGAGAATATCGAGATATTAATTTTTTGTGACTATGTATTTATTATTATGTCACACACAATGGAAATTTTAGTTAGTCTCTACTCTCTATTATCAGACTATTACAAGAATATGAATATTAATTTGTATTTATAAAATAAATTATATAATTTTAATGTATTTATATAATGTATTTTAATAAATTAACTATAAAAATAATTCCCGTGCAAATGCACGGGTATAACACTAGTTAATTACAAAAGGGCAACATATGGAGAAAGTTAGCAATTAATTTTTTTTTTAAAACGTTCCGCTAACACAGCAACTAAATTAAACTCGGCACAACAGCATTGTGACAACTGACTGCACCGCTGTATGTACGGATTTACTATACCAGAGTTGTCACAAAATAAAATAATCCATTCACCTTTATAATCAATAATATATAAGTTGGACTAGGTGAATTATGTGTAGGGATTGTCTCCCACATCTGCAGCAGACATTAGCTACCAAATAGTTACGATCTTACGGATTAACTATGGATTTAATTGCGTAGTTATTCCGTAGCTATTTCATAGCTGACTTCTGCTGCAGAAATGGAAGAAGCAGGAGACGATCCGGATCCGTGGATTATAATCATCCTTACTAAAAAGGCTTTAAAAAATATTTACCTTTATCTTGTCTAATGAATAGGCCTAGGCAAGGTGTAGTCAAGGGGGGCTGGAAGAGGTCACGACCTCCAAAAAATTTTCAAATTTTTAATTAACTATATAGGTTTCGTATAATATATTTTCTAAGCTATTACTTCGCCCCCTAAATATTTTATAGATTTTATAGTATTAAGTATTTCATTAGGACTCTTTTACTATTTATTTTTATTTTTTTAAAATAAGATTTAACTTTTTATTATTTCCTTTTTTATATTAATTACTTTTTCTTATTTAGAGATAATAAAATGATATTCAAATTTATAGATAATATTTAATTAGAAAGATTTCTTATAAAAAATTAGAAATATTAGTCTATAAAAAGTAAAATGATCAAAAGGGGAAGCATACGAACTGATGAGCATTACACATAGGAGAGAAATATTATTAGGTAACATAATATTAATATAACATTAAAAAATATTTTGTTTGATTTGAATTTGTTTTTTAGAATTAATGATAAGGAAAACTAAAAATTTGATTTGCAATTATCTGAACTAAATAAGAAATTTAACAAAAGGCAGTTGAACTTTTTATACTTAGTCCAACTTTAGATCCCAAAGACTCTTTCAAATAATTTGATATTGAAAAAATTTTCCAGTTTAATTTATTGAGAAATTTCATGTAGATGGCCTTTCAAATAAAAAGAAGGTTAATCATTTCAATTAAAATATTATCATTATGATGTTTACCGGGATCCTAACTCGTGAAAAGTGTCTACTAACTCGTGAAAAGTTCAATATTCAACATACATTAATAGAAAAATTCAATACTATGAATAAACAAAGAGTTTTATTTACATAAAATTTACTATTTTCAATTAAAATCATTTAAAACTTTTATCATAAATTTTAATATTTTATTTCGCCCCAAAATAGATTAATGGCTACGGCGCCCATGGCCCTAAGATAGGTTATGCCTAATGCAAATCAAACCATAAATTTTTCAATAAGTCATATATGTACACACACTTGAAAAAAGTAATATGCTTTAAAATTATTGCAATAAACCAAAGAGTTGTGACTCAATTGACAACGCAAGCTGAGATTATGGGAAAAGCTCCCGGATTCGATCCCCACTAAACACATTCTTCGGTAGGGGTGAGAAGCCTTAATTGTGACTAAACCCTGAATAGGATTGTCCCTGGTAATAGGGGATACCTATTGTTTACACAGAAAACAAATTATTGCAATGAAAATTTTATCACGTGATTTACTAATGAGGTGGATTAAAGTTAATTTAGTAGAATCAACTTGAGTTTAATTAGTATGCACTGACAGTGTAAAAGAGTTTTACACTGACGTTTAATCATGATTATTCATTTGTATGACTTTTAAAATATTAATTAGTAAAGTCAACAAACTCACCATAAATCAAGGGTTGTGATTAACTATTAATATAAAATTTTTTACACTGTAAATGCACATTCCTTTTTCTCAATCAACTTTACATGATTTAAATTATAAAGTTTATATTTATAATTCAAACATAAATCTTCATATTTGTGTGCTACACAAAATATTTTTTAAAAAATAAAAGCTTATTATTTTGCACAATAATTTTTTTTTATATTTTTTGAAGAATTTTTACCAAGGGTATGTTTATTTACAGTTTGGTACCGTGGTCAGATTAATGATAATTAAATATATTTTTACTATTATATAATATTTTAAAGTAATAAATTATAAGAAATTAAGATATATAAGATTATAAAATAATATAAAGAATCTTGCTAAATGTTTTATAAGATAAAAATTAATAATGATTTGCTAAATAATAGATATTTCATATTCATGCATAATTCTTAAAATTTATATTTATTTATTTTTTAAAAATTTTAAATTAATTTAAAAAATTTATTTTTTTTTAAATTGATCGGCTCAAACCAGTTTTTTTTTTGCCAATTTTCCACTAGTTCTGAAATCAATTGATTTTTCAGGGGTTAAATGGACTGGACACAAAACTGGGTCAAACCGACCAGATCAATTTAGTTTTAATAACTATGGTCCTTAATAATCTAAACAACAAATAATGACCAAATTTTAAAATTTAAATATATAACATGATAATTAATCAGTATTTCAAAATTTAAACTATATAAAAGATATAACAATTTTAAAATGATGTGAAATATTATTGGATGAATATTTACAGTTGGAATAATTAATTTTTGTGAATTAAGAATTTAAATTTAAAATATTTATTCTTTAATATATGTATTCAAATTGAATCCTTACTTTTGCAGCTGTCTTAATACTCAGAGGGAAAGTTTTATCCTAAGTGAGATCCTACCCGACTCTAGCAAGATTACCTCTCGTGAAAAAATAAATGTGGTTTTACCAAAAAATAATAATCAAATCCCCACTTTAAATATTTTTTACCTTCATAAAATTAGAGGGGTCAGGTGAATCCCATGTTAAATTGGAAGAAACAAATAAAATTAAATAGCTAAAATTGCTCAAAAGAATTTTATTGAATTTTTTTTTCATTCCTATTGTTCTCTATGCAAGGAATTGAGAGAAGATGACACATTTTTCTCATTTTCCATGCATTCAATTTTCCTCATCTTTAGTTTAGCTAACAAAATACAGCATAACCTCGACTATCTGCCAGCCCGTTTGCTTAACGACCAGCAGTTAAGATCTCAACTCTCAAGCAAGCATGCGGACAATGCTCCACATCCACATGGTGGGTAGGCAAAACATTGTGTCGACATTTCTGGATTCCCATTCTCTGCTGCTACTCTCAACACTCTACAATGCGAAGAAGGTAGGGGTGAATACTATATGGACGAGGCTATTGTACAGCTAAGAGCTCGTTTCTAAAGTTATTAATTACCACAGTTATTGATATATACTTCAACAATGGAATAAGAGTATGATTGATCATCCTGCTACTATTTACAAGTGTAATTATATTTTTTTAACTTTATTTAAAATGGTATTTTGATGTGATAGGAAAAAAATAGAGATAAAAAACATAAGTTGTGAAATTGAGCAAGAACAGGTCCGGAGTCTGGTTTATAGTTGGGTAGAATTGATTTTGATATATGTATAGAATCAATATAAGGAAATGAATGATACACGATTTGCGAAACACGTTGGATAGAAGTGATTCAAAAAAAAAATTCCACAAAATTGATTCTAGCTTGTTCTCAACACTTGGAACTAAACAGGCACAACATGGTTCACCTTTTTAGTATTCACAAGTGCAATTCTATTTTTTTTAAAACTAATGGTGAGTTGATTTGCTTTTTACTATTCATTGGATAAAAAAATTAATGTGTTGCATGGTTCACCTTTTTAGTATTCACAAGTGCAATTCTATTTTTTTTAAAACTAATGGTGAGTTGATTTGCTTTTTACTATTCATTGGATAAAAAAATTAATGTGTTGGGGGTTGATTTAAAATAATACTTTGATTGAAAAAATTATTTTAATTAATGTGTTGGCTTTATTTGAAATAGTATTTTGATGTGATAGGAGAGAAAAAAGAAGATGGAAATAAGGTGTGAAAGAAAGACCACATGTATACCCCGGGTTCGAGCTCGAGACCACTAGTTAAGTTGGAACAGACCTTTACGAACTGACCCACATGCATGCTTGGTGGGGTAAGTGTGAAAGAAAGTATAAAATAGAGGAGTGTAAAAGGGTCATTATTTTTTTAAAAGTAAGTATTATAACTTTTTTTTGGTGTGGAAAGTGTAGGAAAGAAAGAGATAGAAAAAAATGAAGAGAGAAGATATAAAAGATATGATAATTGATGTGATGAGAAAAAAGAGAAACATAGAAAAAATGAGATGTAAAAGAATATTATATATTTTAGAATTAAACTAGCAAATATCTTATATATTAAATAAACATTTTTATAAATTTAAAAATACAAAAAAATAAAAAAAAACTTTAAAATTTTATATTTTAAAATATTTAACAAATTGGTTTACGTAATAAAAATGAATTTTAGCAATAAATTCTACTTATGTATTTGTTTCATTTTAATTTTTTTCTTCAAACTTTAAAATTAAATTTTTATTAGTAAATATAAAAATTTAAATTAAAACATATCTTTAAAGTTAATGTAATCTATATATCTATACTCCCATAGTGTAACAATATATGCACTTTTTACCTTTTTCATTATTCATTGTTGCACTTTCTCTTTGCTTTTAGCTTTATTAGTGGATCGATTTGTATTGCTGGGATCTAGGGCCCGTTTGGTGGACAGGAAAAGAGACAGGATATGATAATTTTATCCTATCCTGTTACTTATCATGTGTTTGTTTGCACCAATATGATATGATAACTTTATCCTGTTGCTTATCCTATCATTTCCTTCTAGTGTAATTCTTATCCTGAGGGGAGAGCTGGGTTAGGAGTGATAGGATAGGATAGGATAAAATGAAAAATGTTACGTCCGGCAGTTAGCAATCATAGAAGAACAAAGGGGGAGAGAAGAGAGAGGGAAGAGAGAAGAAGGGGGAGAGAGAAGAAAGAGGGAGAGAAAGAGAGAAGAGAGAGGAAAAGAGGGAGAGAGAAGAAAGAGGAAAGGGAGAGAAGAGGGAAAAGAAAAAAGAGGGAGAGAGAAGAGAGAGGCGAGAGAAAAGAGGAGAGAGAAGAGAGAGGAAAAGAGGGAGAGAGAAGAAGAGAAAGAAGAAGAGAGAGAAGAAAGAGAAAAGAGGGAGAGAGAAGAGAGAGGAAAGAGAGAAGAGAAAGAAGAGAGAAGAAGAGAGAGACAATGAGGGAGAGAGAAGAGAGAGAGAAAGAGGGAGAGAGAAGATGAGAGCGGGGACGATACCCTAGGGAGCGAAAAGAAAGGATCGAAGAAGAGCTAGAGATCCTCCTCTATCCCCTATTTCTCTTTTCCTCTCTCTCCTCCCTCTCTTCCTCTCACTCTTCTCTCCCCTCTCCTCTCTCTCCCCCCATCTTTCTCTCTCCTCCCTCTCTATAATAACGATTTTTTATGATAATTTTAATATTAATTTTTATATTTTTAGCAATTTTTTTTGTAAAATAAATTTAAATAATTTTTAATAATTTTTTTTTATTTATGTGTGCTTGTGAAAAGCAAAAAAATAATTTAAATTTGTAATAAGGGTAATTTTGTCATTTTAATATTCTTTATATCCTATCCTACCATAATATGTCCATCTCAAACGTAAGATAGGATAAAATAATCATATCTGTCTTCTTATCCTGGTGTACATCAAACATAGGATAAGATAAGAGCTTATCCTGCTC
This sequence comes from Sesbania bispinosa, assembly GCA_026901365.1. Lineage (NCBI taxonomy): Eukaryota > Viridiplantae > Streptophyta > Magnoliopsida > Fabales > Fabaceae > Sesbania > Sesbania bispinosa. The sequence continues at coordinate 383,254 of QLOH01000524.1, read as the reverse complement.
TTATCCTATCATGCCACTATCCAACTCTCTTATCCTATCCTATCATATCCTATCATGTGCACCAAACGGGTCCTAGAAGTTTTGAGTTATCATATTAGCATATATTGTAATAGTATAAACTTATCTATTAAAATATACATTATGGTAACTTATTTGTTTTAAATATTAATTTTATATTTAACTTTTAATGAAATTAATTATAGTAACTATTATACAAAATATAAATCAATATATGAAATCAATGTAATTTCTTTACATTTTTAAAAATAATGATTATTATTAAAGCATTTTTACTTGCATGTACTATTATTATGATATATTCTCTGTTAACATGTATTACTAATATAAATCTATCAATACGCTTAATAAAATAAGAGAAAATATAAAGAATGTTTATATAAGTAGCAACTATTATGAAAATATTTTCTTATTTTTTTTAACTTTTCACTAATAGAAATTATTTGAGTAATGAATAATTTATTATAATTTTTAATCAAAGATTATGCATTTATTATTTGATAACATATTCACATATTAGTCGAAAAATTATTTTATTTTAATATGTGACCAAATCAAATTTGACTCTTCCTCTTTTCAAATATTTTTTTTAACAATTAGAATAGATTAAAAAAGAAAACATGAATTAGTTGTAACATGAAAAGAGGAAAATTTTATGAAATATGAAAAATAATTAACGTACATTATATATAAAAAATAATTTATTTTGTAAAAAATATTTTAAGAGTATATATTAAAAATGAATTACAATATAAAAGATGTGAGCACTTACTATTTTTATTTTAAAAATTTATTTTATTGATAAAAACTTATTTTATTGATAATTTCCATACATTATTTTTTATTTACATTTTTATTTAAATTTAAAATTTTATTTAAATATATATTAAATAATTTTATGACATAAATAATAACTTATGAGATATTAAGATTATGTGTATATATCTCACACGTATGACAATAGTACTCTATACAATGAAAGTGATTTAAATCGAGTTTCTCACCATTCTCTAACATTAAAACAAACATGCACGTGATGTATATAAAAACAAGTAAAGATTAACAAATTGAATTTATGCCAATCTATCCTTTCATTCTTTTAATTTTATAAAATTATTAAAATAAAGAATATTATTTAGAAGAAAAAAATTGCGCGCCCTTCCTTCCTCTATCCTCCAAAACCCTAATTATAAACAGACCCTATAGTTAGAGTACAACTAATGCATGTTGTGTCCCACACAAAAAAATAAATAAAAAATGACCGTATAAGTTATGTTAAAGTTATTATTTTAACATTATTTTATAAAAGTTTTTAATTGGTTAATTGTGTTTTATGTAAGAGAAAGATTCCATCGATCTGCTGGAACGACCACTGAGTCAAGTCCTAATTAAAGCATGAATTGGCATTGCTGACAATGCCCCACACACCGCATGAATATGCATATGCATATGCATAATAATTATAATGTGCAAATTAAACAATGTGTACGGTTCTGGATTCTTTCTCTCTAGCAATGCGGAAGGGTAGAGGTGAACCAAACACAGGGTGGGTAAGCTTCTATCTACCAGTCCATTCCATTTGCTAGAACGACCTTAAGCATATTGGTTGGTAGGCACAACATGCACTATCGTTTCTGGATTATAATTTGGACTCACTGTCTTTTCAGTGATTTCATTTTGGCTGCATTGGGTCGGTCTTTAACCTTTTACTTTATTCAAACACCTTCTGACCACCATCATAGAGGTTGGAGGCAACACTTCCCGCAAAAATTAAGCAAGAAATTAGATAGGACTATTTGTCAATTTCGCAAAAATTTACCTAAGATTACAATGAAATTATGAGAATAACATATATGTGTACATAACGAAAAATTCTTATCGTAACAAGTAATTAACCATCAAGGAACGGCGTGCAGTGGCGGAACTTGTGCAAACTGGGATTTGAAATAAGAGTTTAATGCATAAGTAAATATATAATTAACATCACATATAATGTATGAAATATATATATATATATATAATTAATACATTTATTTTAAAATATTTATTTATTTTTATAAATAAATAAATATATTAAAATATGAAGTATATTTTAGTTTTAAAATAAATAATTTAAATTTTATACCTAAATATTATAATATAATTAATTTGTATTAGGGAATTAATATATATGACCAATTACATTAAAAGATTATTATTTTAAATTTGAATTATTAATTTATAAAAATTATTTTCTTTAATTTTTGGTTTGTAACTGTGTATGGGTTGGAGTACTTCTTGTACTCCCTATTAATTTCATTTCTCTTTGCCTACCAAAAAAAATTTATATAAATTAATCATTTCGGTAATATTATTTAACCAAAAATACTAATAAATTATCATGTTTGTTCAAATTTTTAAAATTAATCATTTTTTGTTGTAATTATTAATTGAGAAATATATATTATTAAATCATAATAATAAAAAAATTCATTAAAATTGAAAAAATGATTTAAAAATGTTAAATATTAAAATCATAAATGTTTAAAATTCTTAATATCAGTTTTTTTAAGTGATTAAAAAATATTTAAGGAAGTGTTCAAAATCTTTATAAGGAAGGTGTGTGAAATACTCCGAGGAATATAGTGAAAAAACAAAAAAAAAAGTGACATGTGACATTTTAGTTGATAGAATGAGTGTTTATCCTCTAAAGTGAGACCTTAAACTTAATATACAAAGAGTTTATATACTTAATTGCATTTTTATTATCTCTAATTTAAACTACGTGAAATTTTGGCCCCTCAAGTTTTTTTAGCAAATTAAATTCCTTAAAATTTAAAATTAAGTAAATTTGGTCTCTCCATTAAATATTTTTTTACCTAAAACCCTCAAAACTTTTATTTTTTACTAAACTAGTAAATTCCTCCCTAACTTTTTGAAGGACACACACTTTAACCTATGAGAAACAGAAAACCACACGTTAAACCCTCACATATTTCTCTGTCATGCAATTTGGACCAAATAGATGAACGACATTAATTACTGATATGTCACGCAATGTGACATTGTATAATACAGTTTATGCCAAGTGTCAAGTACCCAAAAGACTGAGTGTCTGTTTGGTTTACAGTTGAGTATAATTGATTCTAGAAATCAATGGTTGAGATGAGTGATGCACATCTTACGGGAACGTTAGACAGAAGTGATTTTAAATCAATTCTGCGAAATCATGGTTTTGAACTGTAGAAACATTTAACCAACACTACAAGAATTCGTTGATTTAGACATCGGAACGTATGAGTCGTCTCTACTAGTGACGACCAAGTTATCGTTACAGCATTAAATGCGTAGCTCAGTGCAATTAATACTTAGTGACGGCCCTACCTGTCGCTACGTAGCGATGACTAGGTCATCGCTACACTTAAAAAATAATTATTTTTTTTTGAAATTTTTAAAATTAAGCACGTCGTCGCTACGTTATAATTAAAATTTAAATTTGGCGTGCACTAAGCAACTTTTAACGTAGTAACGACCATAGTGAAGGCCAGACCGTCACTACGTTAAATTCTGCTACGCACATAACCTTTCCCCCTCCCTTTTCTTCCTTCTTCCTCCACATTCCTCCTCCTCCTCCCCCCTCACCTTTCCTCCTCTTCATTCAATTTGTATTTCTCTCCCCCTCTCTCTTTCATTTTCAAAATCTTACTGACACTCCCCCTCCTTCATAGGTTCGTTCTGAACTGATTAGAATCTGAAATAGTTACCCGTAGGTCCCTTTGCACCTCTTTCCCTCTTCCTTCCCCGGTGTCGCAACCAATAAGTTTTACAGTTTTAATTAGTTTATTAGTAATCAATAGTTTATTAGTTTTATTAGTTTATTAATGTGATATAGGTATTAGTTTATTAGTTTTATTAGTTTATTAATAATCAATAGTTTATTAGTTTTATTAGATTAGAAGTAACTGGTAACAAAAAAAGATTAGAAGTAATTGGTAATTATTTAATTCATATAGATTAGAATGATTTAATTTATATAATTAGTAATTAGTAACGAGTAAACTAGCACATCGGTCCCTAACTCTTGAGGGACCATGCAGTTTCGTCCCTGACTTTTCTAAAATAACACTTTAGTCTCTAATTTTATTTAAAGCGTGCACTTTAGTCCTTATTTTATTAAAAAACATGCATTTTAGTCCTTCACTTTTTTAAAAAAAACATGCACTTTAGGGACTAAAATGCATGCTTTTAGTAAAGTCAGAGACTGAATTTCTATTATAGAAAGTCAGGGACGAAACTGCATGGTTCCCCAAGAGTCAGGGATCGATGTGCTAGTTTAATTTACTCGATCAATTATAATTTATATAGTTATTTGATATAATTTATATATAGTTTACAGGTGTGTTTTTTAATATTTATATATTTTTAAAACCTTTATATAAATAAACACTTTAAATCTAATCATATTTTATAGTAATATGTAGTCTATACTTAATATATATTCTTATATATAAATTTAAATATAATCCTAATTTATTTTAATAAAAAATAATAAATTATATTACCTTCTTCTTAAATAAAGATATGACTATTATATTATCTCTTTAAAATATTTGATATATTTCAATTAAATATAATCATATATTCATATATTTCAATTAAATACAAAAATTTAAATCTAATCCTATTTTATAGTAATCTGTAGTCTATAAAATGATTTATTTTATTTTCATAATAATTTATAATTTAATATTATAATTGAAAATTTAATCACATTGATCTCACTCACACTCTATTTTGCTCGTATCAATACTATTTTGATTATTTTACCATGTACTAAATCATCAAACAATTAACCATTTGAATGAAGAAAATTCATGAGATTAATCAATCTCATTCATACAAACTCAATATTTAAGAATAAAAAATAAAAATAAGAAGAACAAATATAAGAAGCATATGGAAAACAAAATAGAACCTAAAGATTATGCTCTTGCTAATTTTTAAATTTCAGATCCTTCTATATTTAACCTTATCTTTGTTTTATCTCTCCATTCTATTTTTTCGCATCACAACCTCTTGTATGTAATTTCTTCAAAGCGTTAATTCTTGCTGGTGCAATGTCTTTTTGTTGATCTCTACTGCAACATTTTTTCTGTTGATCTTCTCAGTATTTATAAATCATTTTTCTTTCTATGTCTTTCTCTTAAAATTTGAACAAAAGGATCTTAAAAATTCACGACTTAAATGATAAGAATAATATTTTAAATTTAAATTAAGAAATAAGGCTTAAAATTTGAATAGAAAAAAATAAATTAAACAGGATTTGAATTTGAATTGTAAAAAAAGGGGTATAATGGAAAAGCAATTGTGGACACCAAATTTAGGCATAGCCTTTATAGATAATTTAGATTATTATTATTATTATTATTATTATTATTATTATTATTATTATTATTATTATTATTATTATTATTATTATTATTATTATTATTATTCATTCTAAATCAATTTTAAACGCTTTATAATTTTATTAAATTTTATTTTTTTAATTCATCGTATAAATTTTATAAAAAATACTCAAACTATTTTTTAAAAGATTAAACTGATTTTTTAATAAATTGTTTAAGCTAACTATTTATTTACTTTTTAAGTCATAATATTTATATTTATTTATTTTTAACATTATATTTACAATTTCTTAAACAAATTAAATAATAAATTTTGATTGCATCTCTCATAAATATTTATTCTTATTCTCTCACAAAAAGTATTAATTTATGATTGTGTTAATTTTATTAATTACATATATTAATTAATTAGGGTTACATTTTAATTTAGATATATTAATTATTTTGAGTTTAATTTTAATGATAAATTAATTATACTTATATTTTTTGGTATAAACCATAGGTATCCCCTAATACCAGAGGCAATCCTATTCGGGGCTTAGTCACAGTTAAGACTCTCCCGAAGAGTGTGTTTAGTGGGGATCAAACCCGGGAGCTCTTCCCACAATCTCAGCCTGCGTTGCCAACTGAGCCACAACTATTTGGTAATTAATTATACTTATATATGTATATATATATTTGTGCATGTGACATGAATTAAAAATTTTAAAAATTTTCCTTAAAAAAAATTAAAAAATTCACATTTTATTTAATAATCATTTACTAAAGCATTTATAAAAAATGTTGTATGAAAAAAAAATATTATTTTTATACCAAAGCGTTTAAAATAAATAAATGTTGTAACTTGTGCAATCTTCTAAAGCGTATTTTGTGAATAAACGTTGTAACCATATTTAAAATTTTATTATTTGAATACTAAAGCGTTTAGAAAGGCAAAACGTTGTAACTATTCTTTATCTTAAAGTGTTTTGAAAAAATAAACGCTTTAGAATACTTTAGACCCTTTTCTAAAGCATTTATTTTTTTAAACATTGTAAAACTTGTGTTTTAGTATGCATTTTTTGGCTAGTGTCCATCCCTCCGGGAGAGCTGGCTGCACAGTTAGCTCGCTCCCAACGGGAGAGGATCAACTCCTCTAACTCTGATCAACTGCGGGATCTGCCATCTACTTCAACGCCCGCGGTGGCCCACCCCCAGTCTTCTTTTTCCTCCCTTGAAGCTATTGGTATACATGTTGCAACTGACCCGCTGCCATTCGACGGAATGAGGCTCATCCCGATACCGGGATATCATGACATCCCTACAGTGGTGGAGGAGGAGCTTCCACATATGCTTGTCCTCGAGGTGGACGCTGAGCACGCTCAGGCTGAGATGGATGAGGACATTGACCCTGAGTCTGATGCGGAGCCAGTTCGGTTCCAGGGTACCAGCTCCAGCCGACCACATGTGTAACATCCTAATTTTAGGATAAATATTAATTAAACGAAATAGATTAATTAATTAAATAATTAATTTAATGGGAATAAATAATAGCAGTATTATTAGTATTATTATTAGTTTTATTTGAAAATAGAATAAAAGGGGTGAGAATGGGCCCAAGCCCAAGTAGTTATTCTGTAAGGAGGGGTAACAGAGTACCCTAATCCTTATTCGTATCATTGTCAGTAAGCGAAAGTCTAAGGAGGGGAGAACCAGAGTCTCAAGAGAGAGCTGCTGAGGAGTGAAAGTCAAGAATCCAAGAAAGAACGTTATTGCTGTGATCAAAGCTTCGTTTAAGGTACGGTGGGGGAGAGGGTATTGCCTGTATATGCATGTAGGGATTTGGGTAGTGAGGGCAACCATAAGACCCTCAAAAGGCTCTAAAATTCGTATGGATTTATGTGGTAAATAAACATGAATGATGTATTATATTGATTGTTGAGTGTATGGTTGTATCTTGATGGCTGATTGAATTAAATTGAGTATGATATTGAGAATAGTGAAAGAAAGACGATTAGGGATTGAGAAATTAGGGATTTTGATGAATTGATGTTATAATATGTAATTGATTGATGATTTGCTGTGTATTGGGTGTTATTAATGAGTAGGAATGATTTTTAGACGATAAAGATTGATTGGAAATTGATTGGAAAGGTTTAGGGAGGTTAGAAATCATGAAATCTGCGATCTGCGTCGCGTGTAATCGATTACCAGGTGTGGTAATCGATTACCAGGGAGTTCTGGGCACCAGGGAGTGATTTTGGGGTGCTGGTAATCGATTACAAGGGGTCTGTAATCGATTACCAGAGAGTTGAGTTGCTGGTAATCGATTACAGCAATGTGGTAATCGATTACCAGATTTTGACAGCTTTCTCGCCTGAGAAAGAATGGGTCGGTTAAGGGTGAAAACGGGCTCGGAACCCTATCATATTATATATCAAACTGAAGCCCAGGATCTTAGCTTTCTAATAGAAGTGGAATAACTTTAATTGGACACCTGGAACTCTAGATATTTCCAAATTAGTGAACCAAGGTCATTAAGCTTAAAGCTTAAAGACTCCAAAATTGAGTAACGGTCTCCGGTAATTGAGTACAGTTGTGTGGTAGTCAATTACCAGGTTATATTGTGTATGAGAGTGTTGTTTATGTGATGATTGTTTGTGATGATTGTGACGATGTATAATGATGATGATTGATGATTGATAGTGTATATCACTTATAATGATGTTTGATGATGAGTGTATTGATGCATGATGATGATGTTAATGATGTTAAGTGTATATCACTTTATGACGATGTTTGATGATGAGTGTATTGAGGCATGATGATGATGTGAATGATGATGAGTGTATATCACTTAATGATGATGGTGTTATTGATGAGCATGATGATGTATGATGATTTTGATGATATAGATGTTGGTGTATATCACCTTTTTTATGATGATGTTGATGATATAGATGTTGGTGTATATCACCTTTTGATGATGATGTTGACGATATAGATGTTGGTGTATATCACCTTTTTTTATGATGATGTTACCTAAGTTGTGCGGGCCCATAGAGGGGGTACAACTTAGGAGAGATGCCTTGAGCATATGTTATGAGACCTGGATTGTGCGAGCCCATAGAGGGGGTACAATTCGGGAGTGAACTGAGTTGTGCGGGCCCATAGAGGGGGTACAACTCGGGGGATCAAGATGAGACGTTCGATGCACGGGCCCATAGAGGGGGTGCAACCTAGGAGTGATTGTACGGGCCCATAGAGGGGGTACAACCTAGGGTCGAATGTCGTTGTGCGGGCCCATAGAGGGGGTACAACCTATCGGATAGTGTGTGGTAACACCGATAGACTATCTTGGTACTAACTAGAGTGATTGACGAGGTGCACCCATTGTGTGGAGTTCCAAGTCATGATCTTTGGGTAGACGATGAGAAGAGTGTGATGATAGATGAATGATTTAATGATGATATTGAATATGATGATAGATGAATGATGTAATGATGATATAGAATATGATGATAGATGTATGATGTATGATGATAATGAGTGTGACGCTATATGTTTGATGTAATGATGAGAATGAGTTTGACGATAATGAATGACGTATGATGAATATGAGTGTGATGTTATATAAATGATGTTATGATGGTATTGAATATGATGATATATAAAATATGCTATGAGGACGAGTTTGGGTGAATACGTGACATATATACATGTTATTATATATGATTGATTAGATGTGAGTTTTAGATGAATGTACTTATTAGTGTTGATGATTGATGTATTAATGGCATGATGAAATGATGTTGTGGGTGAGGATGGGTATTCTCTATGTGTGTGTATAAGTAGTATTCCTTTTCCTCACCGTTTTCTGTGGATATATTTTACAGGTGTTGATGAGGACACGACTGGTGTCGCTTATGATTAAAAGGGTATGCTCTGATAGGTGTGACATCAGGGTGCATTTGGGAGTTTGTTATGTTTCTAGACTAGGGGTATTTTTATGTATTTTTGGATGCCTTGTGTGGCAGTAGGTTATTAGTTGTCTTTATATTTTGAAGATTTCGCTGCAGTTATGTTTGAGTTTTCTTCAGAGTTTAATTTATTTTAATAAAGTCGTTTTCAAACTATGGGATTTAATAAAGGCGTTTGTGAACCTTTTTACCCAACGTGGGCCATTATCTTATCTAAAACCATTTTATTAAACATATAAGAGTATGGGGTAGAAGGGTGTCACAACATGAGGTAGACCCTCATGGCAGGGTTAATATCCGACCATTTGGCAAAGGGTGATTTTGTTTATTTTTACTTCTTTTGAATGATAATATTGAATCTTTAATTGTTTTAATAATTAATTTTGAATTTGTTTATTTCGGTTAACAACCCACCCATCGCAGCCATTGGTCATGCGATTCGTTCGTAATTTCGGGGTCATCACTACCTGTGGGAGGTCACCCCGCAGGATATACGAGGCAAGTGGTGGGCCGCGATTACGGTAAATAAAAACCTTAAACATTTTATATTTTCTTCCTTAAGTTATGTCATTTTCTAATAACTTACCTTTTCTTCAAAGCAAAATTACTTGGGACCCTTTTGATGAGGCTCAAATAAAGAAGGTGTACGAGCAAAGGATTGCTCGTCACCTTCGAGATATGATGAACAAGGCCCAGAGGGCTTGGAGGAGGCTTGAGAGGGTCTTTTGGCCAATTGGGCCTCTGATAAATTCAAGGGGAAGTCCGCTGGTAACAAGAGCAATCGAGCTTCTCAACGCGGGGAAGCAGTCCACACCACGGGCCGCAGAGCCCACCATGAGGTGGCGTTGGATATGGTAAGTATAAACAAGCACTCTTCTGTATTATTTTTGTATTTGTTATTAAAATAATTGATTTGTGTAATTATTCTGTGTAGGCTCGACAGCTTGGGCGGGACGTAGAGCCCGATGAGTTTTTTGTGGTTACCCACATAAAAAAGGGTGGTGGCTGGGTAGATGACCGAGCGCGGTCCACCTATGTAAGTCCAAGTTTGTGTTTATCAGTATTTTTTTTATATAATTTCAAATATTTGCAATTAAATATATAACTAACTAATTATACGTTTACCTGTACTCAACAGACAAATTACTAGGACCGCCTGAGGGAGGTGGTGTCACGGATGGGGGACAACTCTAGCTTTGATGGCTCCACCAAGCTACATATATGGAAGGATGCTGCGGGTGGCAAGGCCCGAGGCCGCTGTTATGGCACCGGGGACTTGTCAACCAACCTTCGTCCAGGTGTGACCAGCCTCACTCAAGAGTCTCGGGCTCATACTAGTGGGAGTGACGGGTCCGGGTCACGACATTCGGCTGAGGAAGTGCTACGCCAGGAAGTCATTGAAGCAAGGCAACAGGCTAGCCGGGCTGAAGCGAAGGCTGCACAGTTGGATCAGAAACAAGGAATGATCACCTCTTACCAACCAGAGACCCAGAAACTAGAAATTACACAACAATCATAAAGATAGAGTAAATCCTAGACTAGGTCTCTGGTTGGTAAGAGGTGATCATTCCTTGTTTCTGATCGCTTATATAAATCTTCTGGTTGTAGTGTCCATTGGGCTGATCTGCTGACTGGGTCTTAATGTGTTTTCAAGAGCTTTCTTTTCTTATCTTGTGATTTCCTCTAATTCTCTGATGATTGATCTGATTGATTCTTCTTTCCTTTTCTGTGTTGCTTGATTCCTTCCTGTATTCAGTGAGTTGGAGAAGCTTCCTTTTACGGATTGTGGTAGACATTGCGGTCGGATTGATGTTGGCATCAATCAGCGTAGACCTTAAGATCGACCTACGGTACACAAGTCCCACAGGCTACAAGCTTAGAAAGCGTAGTAGGTTTGGTAATGATGTTGATGTAGACATTAAGGTCGACCTACGGTACACGAGTCCCATAAGCTACAAGCTTAGAAAGCGTAGTAGGTTTGGTAATGATGTAGATGTAGACATTAAGGTCGACCTACGGTACCCGAGTCCCACAAGCTACAAGCTTAGAAAGCGTAGTATGTTTGGTAATGATGTTGATGTAGACATTAAGGTCGACCTAGGGTACACAAGTCCCACAATCTACAAGCTTAGAAAACGTAGTAGGTTTGGTAATGATGTTGATGTAGACATTAAGGTCGACCTACGGTACAGTTATATTATGCTAATTAACATTTGTAACATCCTAATAATTTCTAAAATAAATGAATAAATAAAATAAAATAAGATTTATGTATAAATAATAATAATATTATTATGTTTCAGAAACAATATTATTAATTAAAAAGGGAGATGAGTGGGTCAGAGTAGGTCCAGCCCAGTTAGATATTTAAATAGAGAGGGGTCATCTATTTCACCCTATCTTTTTCAAACGTCAGATAACCAAACTCTAAGAGGGAGAGAAGCGACTCTACAAGGAGGAGGTGCAGAAGTGTAGATCGTCGGAAAAATCATGTCTTTCATCTTTGATCGTCATTCCTAAGGTACGGGGGGGAAGGGGTGCAACTATATGTGTATGCTGGAGTGTTTGGGTAGTGAGGGCAACCTTAAGTCCCTCTAGGATCTCTAATCTTTGAAATCTGAAGGATGATTCACATGTTTTATGCTTGGAAATTGTTCTGTTTGGTGTATATTGTTGTGTTCTTGATGGATTGAGAGTTGTGAATGAGATTGTTGAAAAGGAGACGAATTAGGATTTAGCGGTGAGATATCATAATCGACTAGATGTTAATTTGATGTTAATCTGTAGGAATAATTGATGATTTCAATGATTTTAATCGGTAAAAATATGCCTAAACAAGTTAGGAATGTAAAGATTTGAGTAAAGATTGAAGAAGAGAGTTAAAAAGGGGCAAAAACGCAAGTGCAGTCGCGTCTCGCGATGCTGGTTATTGATTACAGTGATCTGTAATCGATTACCAGGTTTTTCTGGGCAAAAACGTGAAAATAAGTCTCTGGTAATCGATTACAGCCTCTTGGTAATCGATTACCAGGCCCAAAATCTGAGTAATTGCTTTTGGTCGGGCCAAAATTGAGATTTTAGTGTTATGATATGTGATGTTGAGATCATCTACTTATATGATGGATGTGTATTTGAAATACAAATCGTTTTATGGAATTGATTAGATTGAATTGGATGTACAAAGTGTGTTAATTGTGGCATAAGGTATTGTTAAGTGATTATTTTATGTGAATGTTCTATGTGTGTAATATTCGTAACGTGATGAGAAATAATTAGAGTAGAGGATATTGTATGAGAAATGTATGAAGTGATGGTGATGCATTGAGCATGAGCATATGATGTATGAGACACATGAGATGCATGAGAAGCCAGACATGGCTAAAATATCCTGGCCCTAAGAGAGGGTGATGAACAGGGTGGACCATGATGGGGGGACATTTGATGCATGGCCCCAAGAGGGGGTGTTTTACTATGCGACTCACCAACCCATAAGAGGTGGGTAACGGTGGGAGGAGGCGAATGTTTTTGCACGGGCCCTAGTGGGGGTGTTTAATTGTGCAACCTACCGCCCGTAAGGGTGTTTAACGGTAGGGCCATTATTGGTAACAACTAAGGGAATTGATGAGGTGCGCCCATTGTGCGGAGTTCCAAATCATGACTCTTAGGAGAGATGTTGTACATGTGCATAGTGTGAGCATACACATTATTATGTGATTGTATGAGAAGTGTGAAATTATATTTGTGTGAACCTAATGTGTGGAATGTATAGTGTGTAGATTGAGATAAATGATGTTGTGTATGGTGATGGGTGGGAACAAGGGTAACCTTCTGTATTGCATATATATGTCTGTATTTCATTCCTCACTACTCTCTTTTGTGGTTTTCTTAGGTAATGAAGAGGACACCCAAAGTGCTGAATTTTGAAGGGACAGGGTCTCGCTCTGATATATGTGACATCAGGGCTTAGTGTCTCGGAGCTTATATTTCGTATTTTGTTATGTAAAGATTTAGAAAAATTATTTCTAAGGGTCTTTTATGGCCAAGTTATGTTTTTATTATGTTGGTAATTTAGTTTCTTGAAAACCTTAGTTTTATTCTTTTATGGAGACAACATTAAATTTGGAATAAACATTTATTTAAAAGAGGATTTGTGAACCTTTTTACCTCGGTGTTAATTATAGTTTTTATTGTAATTTAACTTGGTATTTATTTTATTATTTGGGGTAGAAGGGTGTCACAACATTCATTCATTATTTTTGTGTTTTTCCTCACTTTTTTTGTTTTTGTGTGTCATTCTCAAACACACACACATATACATATACATACAGAAAGAATGGAGAATACAGTAGAGAAGAACATAACAATGTCTTCTAATATGACAATATTCCAACAATTCATGGCACAGAGCCCTCAGGAGAAGACAATGAACAGTTGAATCTTGTCATCACCAAATGCACTGATGACGAGACAGAGCACAATTTGATTGAAATAATTAACCACTACGTGGAGATCGACACTAAAGTAAAGCAAATTGGGCCTTTTGGGTACATTTCGATTTTCAATAGGCATTTTTTATTTGCATATAAAATTTCACTTATGGTGCAACTTAATTTGAATTCTATAGTTAATATTTTAAAAAAAAATAGTTGTGATTTATGTTCGTAATTTATTTAAAGTATTTTTTACATAAGGCTGTGACTATAATGACGAATATCAAGACACGTTATTTTCTAGCTAATATTAATTTTTAAATTAAAATATGCTTTTATGGTTAGCTACAAAGAGCCTGTTTGGGTGAAACTTCTACAAAAGTACTCCTAGGTGAAAAAATAGCATGAATCAAAGAGGTTAAATGCATTTAACTTTTCCATAAGTTAAAATAAGTCTTTGTAGATCACCTACTCCAAAAGCTCTCCCATTTAACTTCTCAAAAAGTAACTAATTAATTTTAACTTATGGAGAAGTTAAATGCATTTGACCTCCTTGATTCATGCTATTTTTTCACCTAAAAGTACTTCTGCTGAAGTCTTTTATGATTAGTTCTATACAAAAAATTAAATATAGAAAATATAAAGAGTTTTGTCATTCTTTCATAGAGGAAAGACTCTTTGTACCCGTGGATTACTTTTATATATATACATATATTTATATATGAGGAGGGTTCAAATTACACCAGTGTAACTTACACCAAGTGTTACACCGCTGAATAATTTTTTAACGGATCATTGTATTAAATAATCCACCGTTAGATTGAAAGTTACCATCATAATATCATATAGATCATACATATAAAATTTTACATTAATCCGAAATTATTTAATGTCATTGAGATGACTCAAGATTAACATTATATATACATTTGAAGTATATGAAAAACTCAACCATTTGATTATCAAGTTATTAGTCTCAAAATTTTATGAAATTTGACACAAACAATCATGATGATGAATAAACATAATTCAACGGTTGGATTACTAAAAAACACATTCGATTTGTAGTTATTAGCGGTATAATACTTGGTGTAACTTACACCGGTGTAATTTGAATCCTCCTATATATATATATATATATATATATATATATATATATAGGGAAGCATATCAAGTGAGAACACTTGTTTATTGGGAGAAATGAGAACATTTAATAATAGTCGTTAGATTATTTTTAAAGGTCCTGATTATTTACTGAAATAAATTAAAAATCTTTCCCCTTTATTTCTTTTTATATATATCTTTTTCCCTAAAAAATTAGTCACCTTCCCTTTTCTTCCCCCACACTTTCCCCTTTATTTCTTTTCATATATATCTTTTATTATTATTATTATTTAATAATAATATATAATTAAATAAATTAAAATTATAATGATAAGAATATATAAAAAATATATTAAAAATTGTAAATCATTTGATATCTGAATAAAATTTCCTTACACTGACAATGCATAAATATTAATTTTTAATATAATTTTTAATATATTAAAAATTATATTAAAAATTAAAACATGCAATATAATATTATCAATAAAAACACCCTTACACAATGTAATATTAATTTTTAATATAATTTCCTTACACTGACAATATGTAAAAATTATATTAAAAATTAATATTTGCACATTGTCCGTGTGAGAAAATTTTACACGGACATTCAATCATGTGCAATTTTTAATATAATATTTTTTTTATATATTCTTATCATTATTTTTAATATAAATTTTCATATATTTGTATCATTATAATTTTAATTTATTTAATTATATATTATTATTATTAAATAATAAGAATAATTAGATTTCAACAACAAAAAATTACCTATTATTATACTTTATGATTGAATAATTATCCCAATATGAGAAGATTGGCTCTTGGACAGGGGAGAGAAGAAAAGTGTGGGGGAGGAAAAGGGAAAGTGACTAATTTTTAGGAAAAAATATATATATGAAAAGAAATAAAGGGGAAAGAATTTTAATTTATTTGAGTGAATAATCAGGATCGTTAAATATAATCTAATGGCTATTATTAAATGTTCTCATTTCTCACAATAAACAAGTGTTCTCACTTGATACGCTCCCTATATATATATATAGAGGAGAGTTATAATTACACTGGTGTAAGTTACATCAAGTATTACACCGCTGAATATTTTTTTAACGGATCATTGTATTAAAAAATCCACCGTTGGATTGAAAGTTTCTATCATATAGATCATACATATAAAATTTTACATTAATCCGAAATTATTTGATATGCCATTGAGATGTCTCAAGATTAACGTTATATATACATTTGAAATATATGAAAAATCCAACCATTTGATTATCAAGTTATTAGTGTCAAAATTGTATGAAATTTGGCTCATATAATAATGATGATGAACAAACATAATTCAACGGTTGGATTACTAAAAAACACATTCGATTTGTGGTTATCAGCGGTGTAATACTTGGTGTAACTTACACCGGTGTAATTATAACCCTCCTCATATATATATATATATATATATATGAGGAGGGTTCAACTTACACTAGTGTAAGTTACACCAAGTATTACACCGTTGATAACTACAAATCGAATGTGTTTTTTAGTAATCCAACCGTTGAATTATGTTAATTTATCATCAAGATTATATGTGTCAAATTTCATAAAATTTTGACACCAATAACTTGATAATCATGATGGTTGGGTTTTTCATATATTTCAAATGTATATATAACGTTAATCTTGAGACATCACAATGACATATCAAATAATTTCGGATTAATGTAAAATTTTATATGTATGATATATATGATAGTAACTTTCAATCGAACGGTGGATTACTTAATACAATGATCCATTAAAAAATTATCCAGTAGTGTAATACTTGGTGTAACTTACACTGGTGTAAGTTGAACCCATATATTTCAGTCGTAGAGATGTTTTTTTTTTTGTCGGAAGTCGTAGAGATGTTTAACAAGCAAATAGATTACTTAAATCCAATCACCTATGTAAAACGGGTTTGCAAGCCCAGTTCCGCCATCAATCCACTTTGAAATGTGAGGAAATTTCTCTTGGCACCTCTTTTTATTTTCACACCCCTTCCCCTTTATTATTTTTCATTTCCCGAAATACCCCCATCTCCCAAACCTCCCTCCCACATCTCTCCCCCACCATCAAACACCACTTCGACCCTTTTGTTCTTTGTTGCTTCCAGAAACAAATTTCCACATTTTAGATTGAAAATGATCATAAAGCTCTTGATTTTACTTTGTTCCTATCTTTTTTTTAATGGTCAACTTTTATCCCAATGTAAAATGGTAACAAACTTTTACTAATGACATCCAAAGCAGGCTACCCTGCCAATCAGGAATTCAATTATGACACATTGACACCATTGTTGCATTTTCCCCTCAACAATGTCGGGGATCCATTCTTAGGATGCTCTTATGATCTGAATTCAACCAAATTAAATTAGAAGTTTGTGTGCTTGATTGGTTCGCAAACCTATGGGAGATAGGAAAGGGTGAGTACTGGGGGTATGTCACAACTGGTGGAACTGAAGGAGATCTTCATGGGATTTTAATGGGGTAAGTTTTGTTGAATTTCATTTCTAGATCCTTTTGATGTTTTTTCCAAATAAGGTTTATCCTATAAACATAAACATAAACATTAAGATGTGTGTTTGTTGTATATAGGAGGGAAAATTTTCCGGATGGCATTTTGTATACCTCACAAGACTCAGCATTATTCAATATTCAAAATAGTAAGAATGTACAGAATGCAATGCGTGAAGGTTGGCACATTGGTTTCGGGTGAGATTGATGGTGTTCATCTAAAAACTCTACTTCTTGATCACAGGGAGAGGCCAGCCATTATCAATCTAAACATAGGTACTTCCTCTCATCTTTCACAACTAGAACATATTACATGACTATTGACAAGCTTATAATATTCCTTCAATGGCTCGTGTACAAAATATATACAAACTTGGTTTTAAAGGATTCTTTTCTTTCCTTTATTGTACATAAATTAGGAACAACCATGAAAGGCGCTATTGATGACGTTTTGTAATACAAATTCTTGATGAAAGTGGTTTCTCATTATATTCTACATTCACTGTGACGGTGCTCTATTCGGAATGATGCTAGCTGCCATTTCTTATGCAATAAGTGAGTTAAAGTTATTAACTCCAAATTTATGTTTAATTATATCATTACTTTGATAATGCACTTTTGAAGAATAGTTGAACATAATATAAAGGAAAAAGAGATTGGTGAGAATTAACGTAACATATATTTGGATATATATAGGTGCAAACCTACATATATATAAAATTATCTAACTTGAATATAATTATCTTCACATGATTCTTTTTAAGTCATAACTCCATCTTAATTATAATATTTTCCCGGTGGTCTCATAGGCTCCAAAGGATTACCTTCAAGAAGCCTATTGGAAGTATAACCATTTCTTGCCATAAGTTCTTGGGATGCCCGATTCCTTGTGGTGTTGTAATAACACGTTTAGAGCATATCAATGCCCTGTCAAGAGATGTTGAATACATTGTTTCAAGGGATGTCACAATCACCGGTGGTAGCCGTTGTGGCCATGCTCCAATCTTCATTTGGTATGCCCTCCAAAATAAAGGTTTATTAGTATACTCAAGAAAGAAGTGCAGGAATGTATCATGAATGCACCCCACTTATGGGATAAACTACGTGATAATGGCTTTGGTGCAGTGTTAAATGAGTTTAGTAATACAGTTTTCTTTGAAAGACCTCCAGATGATGACTTTACACGTAGGTGGAGTTTGACTTGCAAAGGTAATATTGCACATGTGGTTGTGATGCAACATGTCACTATTGAAATGTTGAATTCCTTTGTTAATGAACTTATACAAAAATGAACCATTTGGTTCCGAGATGGACAAAGAAAGCCTCCATGCCTTGCAAACGACATTGGTGCTGAAAATTGTGCTTGTACATTACATAAATATTGACTTTAAAGGAGAGGAACGCATAAGTAATATATGTATATGATCGACATTATTAAAATAATAATATATTTGATAAAAATAGATATGTAACCATCAATTGCTAGACTCCTTAAGATTCATAAATATGTAATTTTGGGCTTTTAGCCAGAAGTTGCATTTATGCTAGTGTTTCCACTTATTGTATTGATCGATGAATATACTGCAGGTATTCATGAATGTTCATATATTATATGTCCAATAATAAGTTCTCATATATTATATGTCCAATATATAATTGATTCTATATTAATGGTTGAAAATGAGGAATACATATTATACAAAATACATTATAAGGAAGTGATTTAAAATCAATTTTGTGAAATTGATTTTGTGCTAATAGGAATTTAAACCAAACATGCACATTTGGTAATAATGTGTATTTGAATTGATTTATTAATTTTATATTCTATATATATAGCTTTTAATCAAAAGTTTCTTATTCAATTTTTTTTTTTAAAATGGATTTTATTTCCCACAAAATAATCTTGATCAAATATGCACTCATGGAACATCATAGTAATTTGTAGACTTCCATTTGTCAAGATATATTTCTTTAAATACGATGTTAATTTTTGCCATAAAAATCTGTCATTTTTATGCCACAAAATAATATTAGGCATGTAAAATATAAGGTGTCAGCATGTGAAACCATAAAGTACAATATTTGGAGAGGTTATATGACTTAGAGAGAGTTGATGACAGAGACAGAGTCAAGAGGGTAGTGCAAATGTGAAATAATTAAAAAAAATTGAATCTTATCGTATATATCATTCTCTAACCCAACCCACTCCATAGTGTTATTATATCACATATTGGTACAACAAACACCGAATATAAGATATGATATGATAAAGTTATATCTTATCCTTTATCCCATCCACCAAATGCACCCTAATATTCTTGGTTTGGTACAAATCATTCACTGTCCAAAAGCTACATATAGTTTTTATTAAATTAATGATGAGTCAAGTGATCAATATGTCTCAATCTTGATTAAGCTTTGTTTTTCATACTTAAAACAATCGTCCAGGTAAATAGATTCACATCGAAACTTTTGGATTGTTCTAAGTTATATAAAATCATCTCCAATAAAGCAACTTACAAGAGTTGTTTAAGACTTATTTGATAATGTTTAAGTGCATTTCATACGTACACATCACTTCTTTTTACTTTTTACGATCTAAGTAAATAGGCTCATTGTAATGGAGCAAGAACTTGATCGTAAATAGATCTCACAATCTATTACATATATTCATTATTTTTAACTAGGGATTCGTGCCTCTTTATATATTTTAAATAAAAATAAAAAAAGAAAAGAAAAGTAATTGTAAGTAGTTATTTTTGCAGAAATAGCTATTAAAAATTGAAGATTTAAAATAAGGGTAAAAAGTCTAGTGAAATGTGGAAACCAAAAGAGGGATGCTCCTTTTCTTAATAGTATAGATATCATTTTATATTAAATAATATTTTGTCTTCATTTAATTTCAACTTAACTCCAACTTACTGATAACTTGTTTAAGTAACTCAATTATTCAAATTAAGCAATGTTATATCAATTTCTTCTTAACCGTTTGGAGATGGTGTAAGAGCAGCTCCGGAGCAACTTGACAATAGAAAGGTGCACCATGTTGAGTCTCAAGTTTTGATGAATACAAAGCTAAAATAAACTAAGTTAATATCTTCTAAGACTCACAGGTAAATGCATCAACATTTCAAGTATGCAAAACATCTCATATGTAGTGCGCCATCGATCTGAAAGAAGTTTGTCTGAAGTCTGCTAAGATCTAAAGTTGGTCACGTTCTGAAGACTCAAGTTCTAAAGATCAAGGATCTGTCTGAAGTGAGAATGGTTCAGATGATGGTCCACGTCTGAAGACTAAGTCTGTCTGAAGTACTAGGGCACATGACGTGGCAAGTCAAAACTAGTACCAGAACTACACGCAACCTTTAAACATCAGAAAGGCAAGACCAGAGATAAACTTTTTGGCTAGAACTTCAAAGTTAATCCAAATAAGAAAAGTTCGTTGTAGTCAAAATGCAAAAGCCAAGAAGAGAGCTGCAATCTCATACCTCTGTCAGAAAGGATTCACAACGGGAAAATCCTACCTCTTAAGGTCTCTTTTAACGGACTTCTCAAGCTCAAGTATATGTACTCATGGACAGACCTTGAAAGAGATGAGGATGAAGGTTGTTGTTTATCATCAGAGATATAACTTGTTGCTCTCAAGATGAAAAGGATTATTGGTGAGAAAATAAAGATAAGAGATCGTGTGTGAAAGAATGAATGTGCAAAACAAAAGAAAATAAGCACAAGCATTTATGTAGATGTGTCGTGTAGCAGATATACAAGGAATGCATAAAAGAAGCACCAAGATTGAGCTCAAGCTGGAATACAACAATATATATCTAAAGAAAGGGTGCAAACATGAAGTTAAAAGGAGTGCAGTAAAATCGAAGAAATGAAGAGTTGCTGAGATGCATACTGCAGAGGTGCTGAGCTTTAGATTTGAGAGGCTGAATGGTTTAAGTCAGCAATATGCAATGGTTAGAAGTTGTCAGAGTTTTGCTTATGTTTGATCTCATTGTACAAGAATTAATTTTCATATCCAGTGTTAGATCACTGTTATTTTGTATTGTACACCCAAAACAAAGAACTTATGTTCTGAGTTCAAATCATTTGTATTCATACTTGTTGTAAGAAGCCTGAAGAGGCTTGTGAGAAAATAATACTTGTTGTAAGAGCCCTGTTCGTATAGAATTTCCTCGCGACGTTCTTCGGTTGAAGAGGCTGAATCCTCTTGTAATTCACGACGGAGTGCGGCGTACCCACGGCGGGGCAGAGTGTACCTGTAGGGACTCTGACGCTCAAGTCAGTAAGGATTTTGATCAGAGTGTATATAATATAGAATAATGTGTACCTCAAATGGATACCCCACAACGTATTTATAGAGTGATTATAGCGGGAAAGGTTGTTAGTTGGTTGTAACAGATTCCTAAATACACGGAGACGCGATGAGTCGTGGTGTAATGCACGCGCCTGGAGATGTCGGCTTGTACTATAATCCTGAAGAATGATCCCGGGTCCAGACCAAATTATCTCCAGAACAGATGCCCCCCAAGTCGGGTGCTTTGATATAAAGTATCCGACTTGACACAGTCCGGAGTCATTCAGTCGGTTAGATATGTACTGTAGCCAGTCGGGATAAACCGAATCGGAGTCCCGTAATCGGAATTTTGTACTTCGTCGAAGTCGGCAATGCTGGCTAGGTGCAAATGACTATCCGTACCACAACTGCTAACACAAGGTCATGGGTAGGGTAGTTTCTCTCATGGATTTTCAATTGCCTAGAAGCATAAGCTACTACTTTACCCTCTTGCATTAACACTCCGCCTAAACCCATCTTAGAAGCATCACAATACACTACAAAGGATTTACTAAGATCAGGCAAGACTAACACTGGTGCACTAGTCAACTTTTCCTTGGGGGTTTGGAAACTAAGCTCACACTTACTATTCCACACAAAAGCAACTCCCTTCCTAGTCAACTCAGTCAAAGGTAAAGCTAACTTGGAAAATCCTTCTATAAATCTCCTATAATACCCAGCCAACCCAAGAAAACTTCTAATCTCACTCACTGACTTAGGAGTCTCCCACTTAAGCACGACCTCTACCTTAAAAGGATCAACACATATACCCCGTTTAGAAATCACATGACCTAAGAAACTCACTTCTTCTAACCAGAAATCACATTTGGACAACTTAGCATACAACTGTTTATCCTTAAGAATCTGAAGTACTGCCTTTAAATGTTCCTCATGCTCCTCCTTAGTTTTGGAGTAAATTAGTATGTCATCTATAAAGACAACTACAAATTTATCTAAGTAAGGATGAAAAATTTTGTTCATATAATCCATAAAAATTGCAGGAGCATTAGTCACACCAAAAGGCATTACAAGATACTCATAATGTCCATATCTAGTCCTAAAAGCAGTCTTAGGTATGTCCTCTTCCTTAACTCTAATCTGGTGGTAGCTCGACCTAAGATCGATCTTGCTAAACACACAAGCCCCCACTAACTGGTCCATTAGATCATCTATCCTAGGCAAAGGATACCTATTCTTAATGGTTATCTTGTTCAACTGACAGTAATCTTTACACAACCTCATACTACCATCCTTCTTCTTTACTAACAAAACAGGTGCTCCCCAAGGTGATACACTAGGCCTCACAAACTTCTTCTCTAGCAAATCTTCTAGTTGTTTCTTAAGCTCTGCTAACTCCATGGGTGACATCCTATAAGGTTCAACTGAAATAGGTCCCGTCCCCGGTACTAAATCTATGGAAAATTCTATCTCTCTCTCAGGTGGTAGACTAGACACACTATCAGAAAACACCTCAAGATACTCACACGCTACATGTATCTCACTAACAATAGCACTACTCTCAGAATTCAAAGAAGCTAGTACCATGTATACCTGCGAACCTTCCCTTAGAGACACCTTCACTTGATTAGCAGTCAAAAAGTCCTTATTCTTACTCTCAACAGGGTGACCAAATACAACAGTTTTATCAACACAATTCAATAGGACATGATTGGAAGATAACCAGTCCATTCCAAGAATAATATCTAGTTGACTTAGAGGTAAACAAATCAAATCAACTAGGAATTCTCTACCATCAACATGAATAGAACAATTTAAGCACACATCAGAAGTAGAAACTGACCCACTAGCTGGCGTTTCCATACTCAACACAAAAGGCAAAGAAGAGACAGACAATTTTAATTTAGACACACAAGCATGTGATATAAAAGAGTGAGTCGCACCAGAATCAAACAAAACAACTAAAGGATTACCCGCAATGAAACCAGTACCTTGGATCAAGTCTTCGGATTGAGCAGCTTCAGTACCACTCAAGGAAAATACTCTCCCAGTAGCTTTAGGTTTACTGGCACTTCCACTAGCACCTCCACTTGTCGTTGCAG
This sequence comes from Sesbania bispinosa, assembly GCA_026901365.1. NCBI lineage: Eukaryota > Viridiplantae > Streptophyta > Magnoliopsida > Fabales > Fabaceae > Sesbania > Sesbania bispinosa. Next base: position 359,393 of record QLOH01000524.1, on the reverse strand, counting down.
TTCCTTGTTTCCCTTGAAGACAGTCACGAGAAATATGTCCTTGCTCTCCACATTTGAAGCAGGTCCTCTCTTTATCTTCACATTGGTTTGCTCGATGTCCCGACTTCCCACACCTGAAGCAATTATTAGAAATGGTAGAACCCACACTTCCACCCTTGGACGCCTGACTAGTAGCTGGAGCGTAACTCCTCTTCTGTACCGAACCCTCACTGCCACCTCCAAACTTGGAGCCTCCTGTTGCACGAGAATATGGCTTACTCTTGCCAGTTGATTCGGACTTGCTCTGATTTCTCATAGGCCCTCCACTCTTGTAATGCGCAGCTCTAGCCCGACTATCTTCATCATAAATTCTACATTTGTTAACCAGCTCGTGAAAGCGTACAATTCCCTGGTAGTTGAAGACTTGCTTGATCTCTGGACGAAGACCGCTGATAAACTTCACACACTTTGCCTCTTCATTAGCAACTCCCTCATATGTAGGATAGAATCGAACTAACGCTTCAAACTTGGATACGTAGTCCGCCACAGTGCCTTCTCCTTGCTTTAACTCGAGAAACTCGATCTGCTTCTTGTTACGGATATCATGAGGAAAGTACTTCTCAAGGAACAATCTCTTGAAGTTATCCCAGCTCAATGCGGTGCCTTCATCAATCATCCTCTGATAGGTGCTCTGCCACCAAAATCCAGTATCCCCTGATAACATGAATGCAGCCAACGTCACCTTTTGTATCATCGGGCAGTCCATCGCTCTAAAAATCTTCTCGATCTCAAATATCCAATAGGCAACCCCATCGAGGTCATAACCCCCACGAAAGGTAGGTGGATGGTTCCTCTGGAACCGAGCAAGCCAGTCCACCTCCTGATGTTGGTTCAGGTTGCCAACAACCTGCGCCATAGCCATTAAGGCTTCAGCAATCACTCGATCATTCCTACCTCATCCAGCCATTACTCTTCTGATTCACAGAAAAGTAGAGAAGTCAAACAAATAATTAAAGCAAAGCAACACAATTCACTCAATCAACATAACACATTAGCACCACAGAAGCACAGTAAACTCATACTCAAGGCCGGTGAACCGACCTGCTCTGATACCACTAAATGTGACACCCTTCTACCCCAACTACTATTACAGTCATTAAGTTGAAATATAGGGAAAAGTTATGGTCCTCATCGGGTAAAAGGTTCACATTTCTCACTTTAAAACGTCATTTGATTCGAAGTCAACTCAATTTAAATAAAAGGTAAAATCAATGCTTTTCAAAAACTAAAATATTAAATATCAGCATCATAAAAATATGTCTTGGCCATGTAAGACCCTTAGAAATAATTTTCCAAATCTTTACAAAACAAGATAAAAATACAATATCCTAGAGTCTAAGTCTCGATGTCACATATATTAGAGCGGAACCCCTTCAATTCAATACTCGGCACCTTGAGTGCCATCTTCGTCACCCATAAAATAACCACATAAAGTACGGTGAGGAAAAGAACACATACTCATACATGCACGCAGAAGGCTACCCTATCCTCACCCAACACATAGTCATAATCATTAATTTCATCACATAATCATCATCAATCACATCATCTCACACTCTTATAATTCAACATACTAACTCATCACAACTATATAATTCACATACTAACGCAATCATAAAATGACATGTATGCTCACTCCATGCTCATGCACAAAAACTCATCCTAAGGATCATAATTCGGAACTCCGCACAATGGGCGCACCTCATCAATCCTCTTAGTTGTTACCAATGATGGCCCTACCATTAACGCCCACTTGGCCGATAGGTTGCACAGTTATACACCCCTCTTGGGCCCGGGCAAAGACATTCGCCCCCTGTCATCATCACCCCACTATAGGGCTAGATGGCTAGCATAAAAAACAACACTCCCCCTTGGAGTCATGCATCGAATGCTTGCACCCCCTCGATGGGCCCATGCAAGACACCCGCCCTCTGTCATCGTCCCCCACCCCTTATGGGTTAGATGACTCGCATGGTAAAAAAATAAATGCATCGAATGTCTCCCATTGTGGTCGTCACCCAACTCGTCGTCCCCCCTTGGGACTTGGGCATATGCTAGCCACGTCTGGCTTATGCATCACACACATCTCATATCTCAAATGTTATGCTCAATGCAATCATCATTATACCTCATAACTCTCACACAATTTTTGTGCTTAATGCATCATCATCAATTCACATATATCTCATACAATCTTCATGCTCAATGCATCATCGTCAATTCACATATATCTCATACAATCTTTATGCTCAATGCATCATCATCAATTCACATATGTCTCGTACAATCTTTATGCTCAATGCATCATCATCAATGCACATATATCTCATACAATCTTTATGCTCAATGCATCATCATCAATTCACATATATCTCACACAATCTTTATTATTATAATCACACCACATCACATAACAATTATTATAAACATAGGATATCACATAAGATATTCACATTACAATACTCATATCACAATTAATACATGCATCCAATTTAATTTCATCAATAAAAACCCCAAATATACAACTACAGTGCGAACTAAATATCTCCCAACCCAGACTTCGTATCAACGATCCAACCGTTCAGAATGAAGAACCAGATGTTCCGAACCAACTGTCAAAATATCAGTCCGATCCAACGGTGAACGAAACTGTAATCGTTGTTTTACAGTTGCAGCTATGTGTAAAAACGGGAATGACTTTCCTCTACCCTCTTCTTCAATCCCTACTCAAATCCTCAAGTTCCTAATTCAATTAAACTCGTTTATATCGATTAAATTCACTAAAAACATCAATTATTTCAACAGATTACAGTTAATTCAACAATCGTTCAATTATGAATCTCACCCCCAAATCCTAATTTGACCCATTCTTCGATAGTCTCGCTACCATCACTCAATTCATCAATAGTATCACGTTTATACATCAAATTAATCACATTCCAAACACACAATACATGATTCACAGATAAATTCTCGAATTTATAATTCTTAGAGGGTCTTATGGTTGCCCATCACTACCCAAGCACCCCAACATACACATATAAGCAGCACCCTTTCCCCCCGTACCTTGAAGGTGAAGATCGAACGACAACGATTGGCTCTTTCTTTGATGAACACTTTGCAGCAACCTCCTCTTGCGAAGTTGTTTCTCCCCTCCTTATCGTTTCTCTCTCTGACGATTTGAAAAATAAGGATTAGGGTGAATTGGTAACCCCTCCTTACTTAAATACTTAACTGGGTTGAGCACACCCTCAACCCACTTATTACTCATTATTCATAAAAATATTAATATTACTAATACTATTATTTATTTATTTCTTTTATTTCATTTAATAAAATTTGGAATGTTACAACTTATTCTTAAATAAAACAATTTCTCTCAATATCCATTACCGTTTATCCGTTTCATAACGTAAAAAGCACACTAAGGAATACAATAAATGTCTTGATTTATATTAAATTTAAAGTGTTTTTTTTTCGATATACAATTTATCTCTATTTTATTTATTAATGTTTTCACTCATTATCTCTCTTATATATTCTATTTATCTATTAATTACTCTCTTTCTTAAAATTGTTCCTCCAGTATACGTATCGTGTTTTCTCACTTGGTTTTTTTAGTTTTTTATTCTCACTTCAATAAAGTGATCTTTTGTGAACCACGATTATCCTCCATGGGAATCAGTATTACTCTTTCCACTTTTTTTTCCCCTTTTTATATCAAAATTTGATTTTATTATTATTATTATAATTGTTATTATTAAAATAATTTCTCTAATTATCATTCATGCTTTTTTATTTTATTACATAAAAACACATTAAGAAATACAATAAATGTGTTGATTTACATTATTTTTTTTAAATATATCATTCATCTATCTATTTTATTCATTAATGTTTTACTTAATATCTCTCTTTTCCATTCTATTTATCCTATATATTAAAAATTTAAAATTGTTCCTTCAGTACACGTGTCATGTTTTCTCACTTGTGCTTTTTTTAGTTTTTTTCTTCTTACTCCAGTAAAATGATTTTTTAATGAACCATATACCATGCTCTTGTAATGAACATTGACATCATGGTAATACTAATTCTTCCAATAAGATTTTTTTTCATACACTTTATATAAATTTAAAGTGATTAGATTCTCAAATTTCAAATCTCAATATATATTTTAAATTTATAATTATATTACACAATCATTAAAATAATATATTCTTCACGATTAACTTATTAATATATATAATTATATTATAAAAATTTAGTAATGTATATAAAATCAATATCATCGCGCGCGAACGTCACCAATCGATCATCATTATGCAAGTGGAAACTGGAACCTAGCTCCTTTTAGACCATTGCCTTATCAATAGTGTTGTACATGAGTTGAGTTGGGTTTGGATTTACACTATTTTAGGACCTAGCCCGATTAACTATATGTTCGGGTTGAAGTGGGTTGATTTTGCCATTTTTCTGTTATGGATTCAACCCAAACCGATCAAGGTCGGGTTGGGTTGGCTTGGATGGTCGGGTCATGATAATTAGAAAAATTGGAAAAAAGAAGAAAAATCAAATTTATAGAAATTGGTTATTTTTTATCACCATTTTGACTTCATAAATTATATAAACTCATAGTTCCATAATTTTGACACTTTAGCCATATAACTATTTCAAAAAATGTATAAATTAAAACTAGAAAAAATATGACATACACTTTCCACACAATTTAATTCAAATATTTAGCACGACGCAATAAAGAGATATCCCGAATAGGATATTTCACAACCATAAAAATCTCTATCTCACAAATTAACAAACTAATGTTCTATTATGACACAATTTTTAATTAAATTTTATTTTACTATTATTAACTTTATTCATATAAGATAATTATTAATAATATAATAAATTTTTATATAGGAGGTCGGGTTGGGTACATTGGATTGTACCTATCCAAACCAACTACCAAACCCAAATTAGTCGAATTCATACTTATCCAACCCAAATAGACCCGATGACCCAACCTAACCCACTAAATAGTGGTTAGGTTATTAGGTTTACCGCGTTGATAGGGTCCGCTGGCCCATTTGCAACCCTACTTATCAATGCATGTCTCTCAATTATCAATGCATGTCTCTCAATTATTGTATCTGGCACCACACCCTGACACTGACACAGTCACAATCTGGCACTGGACCATGGTAAGCATGGCAACCTCAACCTTCCTATTTGTGAGCAACCAACAACCATATGTAATGTATAAGTGAATGGAGGCCACTATCAACCAAAAAAAAGAAAAGGCGAGAAGTACGCCGTGTACGTAACATGTGATCATATTGTGTAATGTGTATGATATATTAATTTCTGTCATTAATTTGTAGCCTAAATTTTTCACTATAAATTTGTTAAGAATTATTTGATATAAATATCCTGATATAATATATGTTGTAAATTAGATATAAATTTACAATAATTTTTTAGTATACATCACCTCATGTATTATTAAATTCAATAAATAATGTGACATGCATGCAACACATCATTGTGTAAATGCTCATATCATAATGTATATAGCACGCATATTCACATTGACGAAGCTGTACTCTAGGATTATTTTTTTCTGATAAGCAAATTCTGCTTGATGCATTGTTAATTAGATCTTATTAAGATCCGATCATCATGGAATTGGATTAAAGCCTGGGATACATCCTTCTCTTACTCATTTCTTGGGCATTAACTCCTGCCTCTTGCCTTAGTTTCTATTGATGATGCTGTTTTTTCTGTTTTCCCTTGGGAGTTTGCTGTCTCTGGTTTCTTGTTAGCTAGTTTGATTGCCTTGGGTTGGTTTTTGCTGATACTTGATTGCCTGTTTCATTGTAGTTGGCAATTGCTTTCAAGCGCCTTTATTTTGGTTGGTCAATGTATAAATTGGATATGACAAGTACTGCATCACTGCTGTAGTCTTTCTGTTAGGTGGATCTATTGTTATAATTAAATTACCGACACATGGCCATGTAATGGACTAATGGGTTTATTTCTTGGTCGATTTTTCATGATATAATTGAAATATCTTTCTGGTCACACTTTTATTCTTGTTTTGGGGGTGATGTGATTGTAATGTATAATGGGCTTGAGTATTTCTTATATTCTTTTTAATTCAAATTTTTTTATAAAAAAATATATTTATATTTTTATCTTTATCTTTATTATATATATATAAAAAAATATATTTTTTCTCTTTATATCTCTCTATCATATCTCACATTTCTCTCTCTTCATTTTATTTTCTTTTTTGTCTTATTATTATGTTGTATAGTGTTGTTGGTACGTACGTATATGAAAAACAATGGTCGAAGAAATAAAGGGAAGAGAAATATGTATGTGTTTTTGGTATAGTAGAAATAAGGAAGGAGAGAAGAGAAATGGTGTGGACCCCATGTCTGATTATTTTTTTATTAATTTGTGGAGAAATTAAAAGAAATATGAAAGAGAATGGAATAAATATTTGGACAAGTGTGCCCCTTTTTTTCCTTCTACAATTACAATGATGTGTGAGGATTCTCTCCAGCCAAATTTAGCTACGGAATAACTACGGATTTTGATTTCCTAAATAGCAATGCGCTGTTCCAATGAGTGTTTCAGTTGTTTTATTTTTTTTCAAAATTTCAAAAATGTGTTAAAGTTATAAATTATTTGCATCCAATTTAAAGACTATCCTGCATGTGCATATTTCATATCCTGCATGTGCATATATATTTCATATTCGTTTTTTATTTTTTAACATATTATTAACATATAGTATTTATACATGAATCATTTTAAAAAATTTAATTAATTATATTTAGTACTTTATAAATTTTAATAGTTTTTAATATTTTATATAAATTAGTTATATATATTATTTATAAAGTTTAAATATTTTAAACTTTTATAAATTTTATTTAAAATATTTATTTATGGGTACTTTTGTCTTTATCAATTATATCTCTATTTCTCTTCTCTCTATTTCTTTCTTACCAAATAATTTTAATTTCTTCAATATCTCTTCAATATCTATCGTTTGGCTTTATTTCTCCCACCATTTTACGAGAAATCTTAAAATAAAATTGCGGGTTTAAATTTAATATAGGGTTAAATATGTTTTTAATCCCTCAAAATTTGGTTTTAGACCATCATTTATTTTTACATTGGTTTTGATCCTCTATTTTTTTAAATCACGTGATTTTTATCCTTATTAGTTATTCCATTAATTAAGTAATGACATAACAATATTTCTTATAGATTTTGCTATGGAATTTCCTTTGATTTTTCCTGCAATTTTCAAAATTCAAAGGAACTTTTATTATTCTAAAATTTGCAGGAAATTTACTATAGATTTTACTACAACAAAGGAAATAAATTTTATAGCAGCATTTTTATGTACAGGATTTGTGATTTTTTGGAAATTTACTACATATGATTTCCTAGAGAAAAAATTGCAAGAAATTTCCTGTGAACTTTTACTCATAAAAAGTCATAGTGGAGCTGCAAAAGTGACTTAACAGAGTATAATTACACAAAGATGACTAAAAACACGTGATTTAAAAAAATTGAGGACCAAAATCAATGAAAAAATAACTTAAGGGGTCGTTCGGGGTGGTGGTGACTTGTGAGTTTTTGGTTTTTAAAAATTTTCAATTAAGTTTTTACAACTCAAAATCAAAAACTGAAAATCTTTATTTTTGTGGTTTTCAGTTTTTGGTTTTGAGTTATAAAAACTTAATTGAAAATTTTTAAAAACTAAAAACTGAAAACTCACAACCACCCCGAACGGCGAGTAAGGGAACAAAACCAAATTTCAGTATATTTATAGTGACCAAAAACATATTTAATCGTTTAATATATATATAGTTAGGATCCATTGACACCATGTGTAAGTTATTAGACTTACACCAAATCTTATCCATTGATATCAATACATCCTATGGTGTAAAATAACCCAACAAAATAATAATTAAAATTCAATAAACCAGTCACGTGACTTTGACACAACACCCCTTTTTCCCCTTTTCAACTTCCTTCCCTAAAACCCCTTTTTGCTTTTAAGATAGTGATGATCCCCTGTTTGTGAATTTTGAAAGCATTTGATTCGAATTTGTTGTCCTCATGGCTTAGAAGCCTAAGCGGTTGTATCACCCCATTCCTATGGTATTTCTAATTTTTTAAGGTTAAGCAAAATATTAAATCATGAAAATCAAGGGGAAATAAAATCCCAATGTACCGATTGTAATAGAGGCACTAATACTGGAGGTGCTTCAGCAAGCCATATATGGCATCGATCGAATTGGTATATATATGCTTAATTTGGTCATTAGTTTTGAATCAAAATTTGGGTTTTCATATTCTCTTGTTTATATATTATACTTTCCCTTGATAGTGGTTTTATGCTCGGGCCTTCAACTGGAAAACTCTAATTCGTGGCTTCTTCGACCAGTTTGGCGGTGGCGACGTTGTCATCCTCTGTGTCCTATGTGCGTGAGAGTCTTGTTGATATCACGTGACTTTATTGAATGTTTATTTTTTATTTTTCATGGAGTTATATTTTATGTCGTACGATCTGTTGATACCAACCGATAAAATTTGGTGTGACTATAAAGACTTATACCCAGTGTCTAGGGGTGGGAATAGATCAAGCCAGACCAGACTTTGATAGGTCTGGGCTGGCCTGGTCCCTAACTATGAAGCCTGAGCTTGGGTCTGTTAATTGTTATAGGCCATTTTTTAAGGTCTGGCTTGACCTACTTAAAAGCCTGGCCTGTCTTGAAAGGCGGTTCAAAAGTCTGGTTTGTAATAAAACTTAGAAACAGTACCTATCATCAAAAGCAAGCCAATGTGTGCATTCCTTCCTAGTCTACCCTAACTTTTCCACCTAACTTTTCCAGAATCCAAGCCTTTTTCAATGCTTATTAGATTTAATCTAACAACATAAAAATATGAAATAGCAATCCAGAAATTGATTCCACACAAACATACATCTAATTAAATATTGAAAGCACACATCTTTAGCAATCCAGAAATTGATTCCACACAGACATGCGACTCAGAGCCATTTTTAGAACCAAAATCCCTGCACTAAAATCTAACTTTTCTGCTACCTCTTATAACCTTTGTGACTGAGATGAAATGGTGGTGTCAAGCTCCTGAGTGGCAGACGTATAGGACTGAGATGCGGTGGTGCGTCCAGCTTCTGCGCAAGTGCGATGAACTTCGATGGAGATGCGGTCCAGCTTCTGCGAACTACGACAGAGATGCGGTGGTGCAGCTTGACTTCTGCACAAGCGCGACGATCAACGGCGGAGACAAAGTGGTGCGGCCTAGCTTCTCCATTACTGCAATAGACTTGCGAGTTCCGATTGAGGTACGATGGTGCAGTTTGGCTTCTCCGTGAGCGAGACGACGAGCATCCGGTCGAGGCGCGGTGGTCTTGTCTTGTTCTGTGTGAGCAATATGGACTCGTGGTTGAGACGCGGTGGTGCAGTCCAGGCGCGGTTAGGTTGTTACACGGTGGTGCTATAGCGGCTACCTTCTGCAAGTGTTTCGTTGCAATATGACGGCTTGCATTCTCCATTTCTGCAGCTAGTGTTCTGTAGCCTCTAGGGTTTAATTTTAGAAATTTTCCAATCTGAAATTTATTGATAATTAGTTATTTTTTATATGTATTTTTGTTTTTAATTATCCATATAATTAATTTATTATGTCACATATAATAATTATTTAAATATAATATATTATATACAGGCTGGCCTATCAGACCTAACAGGCTTTTGCATAGGCCTGAAGCCTGACCTTCTTAAATAATCATGCTTTTTTAAAGCCTTGACCTAACATTTTTAATAAACGAGTCAGGTCAGGTCAGACCTTAAACAGGCCAGGCCGCATGTCCCTGACAGGCCGGCTGACCTATTCTCATCCCTACCGGTGTCAATGGATCCTGACTCATTTATTAATTAAAAATATTTGTAAATAAAAAAATGGGTGATGTGTGTATTAGTGAGACTCATTGAAGATTTGTGAATACTAAAAAAGTGATGTGCTGGGTTAGAGAAGAGAGATGCTTAATAAGAACTTGTTGATGTGTATTGGTGGAACCCATTTAAAATATATGAATAGTAAAGAAATGGGATGATGACATAAAATTGCTCTAATGACTTCCACCCAAAAAGGTAAAAACTAAAAAATACTACCGTTGTGTTTGTTACGGTTGAAACACATGAGAGAATGAGGGAAGAGTGATTTGGGGGAGAGTTCTCCCATCCACCTGGTTTGGTATGGGATTGAATAGGGAGAGAGAGAGGTAGAGTGAGTGGTGGGGCCAGAAATAGAGGGTGAGGTGTGGGTTACATTTTGAAAAGTCTAAATTGCCCCTGATTTTATTACTCACAAAATTGAATGAATAAATGTTTTTTAATTTCAAGGGTAATTTTGTACTTTAACCTTCTTACACATCTCTCTCTCATTTCTCCACAACTAAACAACTACCATAATTAATTTCTCTTCTATCTCTCTCATATTTCTCTCATACCAAACAACTTCTATTTCTACCTTATTTTTCTACTATTTCTCTCTTTTTTATCTCTCTTTTCCCTATATCTCTCTTCAAACCAAACAAAGGTTACAAGCTAGCATTTCTGTCTATGTTTGATTAATTAGTAACGTACATGAGTACATGCATGACCCCACAATTAATATATATTATTAATGGATTGCTGACCTAATTGATTCCAAGAGATATAGCGATGTCCTATCCGCGCGCGCATTTTCGTGGCTATTAATATGCATCTTTGCTTTGTGATTCTCATCAGTTCTTCCTAATTGATCATCTCTCTCGCAATGGAGAAGAAAATGGCAATGACTTTCATTCCAGCAGCTCATGCCACGGAGCTTTTCAGTAATGCCGAGCTCTCTAGAGAAGAAGAGACACAGATAGACGTTGATGATGAAGCTGAGAATAATAAACATATCAACCTGCTTGCTATCACCGAGTGCACTGCTGGCGAGACACAAGACAATTTGGCTGCAGTAATTACTCACTACGTCCACACTCTAAATCAATACAACTCTCGCAACTTGGGTAGGTAGGCTTTAATTGAGTGCATGTTTTTAATTACTTTATCTATAAAACTATTCATATATCCTATCTCCGATTCTATTTATAAGAATCATAAGATTAGTGTGTTTGGTTTACCGTGACGTTTCAAACATGGATCCGGACAAACACTATTCTCAGTAGCGTTGGTCCGGATCCACGTTAAAAATGTGATTATATATAGAGTAAATCAAACACATATATATTCCCTCCGTTTATTTTTAATAGTCGTTTTAGAGTATAAAATTTGTTTCTAAATAAGTGTCGTTTTCACATACCAAGACAACAATAAATGTTAATTTTTCAACTTTACCCTCTTCCAAATTTATTAAATGGGGGAGTATTTTACCCTCTTCCAAATTTATTAAATGGTGGAGTATTTATTGCATATAACTAGAAATGGTAGAGAACTTTAAATGCTTTAATGAGAGAGAGAAAGAGTATATTTGTAAATAATGGAGCTAAAAAGACACACTTATTGCATTTCTTAATCTATGTGTAAAAACCTTAAACGATAGATAAAAAGAAACGGAGGGAGTACTAAATCACCAATACTTAGAAAATGTCTTAAAACCAATTAATTATAATTAATAATACCATAATTTTAAATTTTATTCCAGAAATATCTTTAATAATAAATAATTAAAATAATGGTAATATTACTCATAATTAAAGTCATTAAGTAGTTTTTCATGCTCCAATAGTTGGATCATTGAAAATAGTGTAGTATATCGACTAACATTATAGATATGAATAATGAATAATAAACTAAAAGTATAAACGGAACTTCATAATTAATACAATTCAATTCAAAATAATATTATATATCTCATATTTAATACCAATTAAAAATATCTTTTTGTCTTTTATGAATAGGATCGAAGTTAATATATAGTGGCAAGACTACAGTATTACTAATTGCTTCCACATACTACTGCAGGCTACCCCGGTAATCAAGACTTCAACTATGAAGTATTAGCACCGTTGCTTCATTTTCACCTAAACAATGCTGGCGATCCATTTCTAGGGAGCGGCTTCTCTCTGAATTCAACAGCATTTGAAGTGTGCGTACTTGATTGGTTTGCAAATTTGTGGGAGATAGAGAAGAGTGAGTATTGGGGATATGTCACAACTGGTGGAACTGAAGGCAATCTTCACGGCATTCTACTAGGGTTAGTTTACTTTTTATTAAACTTTATTTTTAATTAGTGTCTTTGATTTTGATATTTTAAAAAGGGTTAAATATATTTTTAATCCCTGAAATATTGTTGAGAATTGATTTTAGTCCATGTAATTTAAAATTGATGAATTTGGTCCTTCAAAGAGTGAAAATACCTCTTTTCAGTCTTTATTAAAAAAATCATAGTTAATTGCAGCAAAAGTTATAGCAAAACCGTACAATTGAGATTAAAAACAAATCCTAACTATATTTCAAAGACTAAAAACATATTTAATCCTTTAAAAAAATGTGTCGATCCTAATTACAAACATTCATGAATTATGTGTATATAGGAGAGAACAATTTCTAGATGGGATCTTATATGCCTCAGAAGATTCACATTATTCAATATTCAAAATAGCAAGAATGTATCGAATGCAGTGCGTGAAGGTTGGTACTTTAGTGTCCGGTGAAATCGATTGTATTAAACTACAGACTTCACTACTTGCTCACAAGGACAAGCCGGCCATCATCAATCTAAACATAGGTCTCTTCTTGTCTTTGACAAGCTTATATATGCATGAGCTTTTGTACAAAATGTTTCTATATAAACACATAATTGGCCAATTGAACTTATAAGGATTCAATATCCTGCTGGTGCAGGGACGACTATGAAAGGAGGTGTTGATGACCTTGATCTTGTCATACAAACACTTGAGAAATGTGGTTTCACTCAAGACCAATTCTACATTCACTGTGATGGAGCTCTATTTGGAATCATGTTGCCTTTCCTCAAACAAGTGAGATAAATGTTATTTAAATAGAAGTGTTACTTTGATATAGTTTGCTTAGAGACAACATTCAAGAGACAATTAAAGTTTGATTTGGATAATAGAAATAATTGTTCTCCTTTTTTTTTTTTGAAAAATAATTCTTTTATTGGAATGTGATAGGTGTAAGGAATAGAGAGATAAAAAAAAGAACAAACAAAAGAGAGAAAATAACTTATGGGTCCTTCTAAGCTCGACCATTTAATAGTGCTCTACATTGCTCTATTCTATTTCTGCAATTCTGAAAATGTATTTACTTTGTAATATAGATTTAAAAGTTTTTAAAATTATATATATGTACCCCACAATTAATTTTTTTTACATAAAAGACATCATCTTCAGGAAAAATTACACACACACATAATGTCTGATTAGTTTAAAGTTGAGTAGAATTGGTTCTAGAATCAATGGTTGAAAATAAGTGATGCATGCTTTACGAAACACGTTAAAAATGATTTAAAATCAAGTGTTGGGAATTTAAAACAAACAAACACATAGTTTGTAAGGATTTGGAATGAGAACTTCACTTGGACTGGTGATTTAAAGTATAAAAGTTGCTATCAATATCTCGTGTTAAATTTTGCTCTTAATGTTCTAATTTTCTGGTCTTTACACTTTGGTGTTCTGTTTTTTTAATGGCATAAAGACTTTTATATATATATATATATATGAGCAGTAAGCACCTCCAATTGCTCAGGTGATTCACTTACAATCACATTTTTTTTCATGCATAAGAAGTAGGAGCATAATATTATAGGTTTCTATTATAAAAGCAAATTAAAGTGTCTTTCTTCTGTTCATGGAGTGTTTTCTACATCTTCTTAAGAGTCACTTAACGCCTTGGTATTGATAATTTTTACTCAAGATTATTTTAGCCTGAAGTGAGATGCTGATCAAGTTGAAACATTAATTATGAATAAATTCTGATTTTGTTGAAGTTCTATCCCAAGGAAAATGCATGAGTTGCTTTCAAATTATATTTAGCAAACCCAATGTACAGAAATAGTTTTCTCATCCACATGAAAATTTAGAAACTTCTAAACATGCTGTTTCAAAATATTGAATAGTTTTCATAAATGCAAAAATAGAATATTGTATGGCGGACCACTTTCAAAGTGGTCCATCTTAGAACGATCTAATAAAAGGTGTAATAAGATCTGATAGGAAAAGGAAAATGATTTATGATTTTAGGACGAAACATAAAAAAATGATTTATGATAAATCTTTATTATAAATAATATAAATTTATTATCAAAAAATTATTAAAATATATTATATTTATAAATTTTACTTTTTATAATAATAAAATTGAGGATTTATAGTAGATCTAAACTTAAAAGGGTTTATTCTAAAATCGCCTAAAATAGAGAAATGAAGAAAAGTAAGATGAAAAGGGAAATATGAGAAAGTAAAAGTATGAAAAATTTAGAATTGTTTTCTTCTTCTTCTCCTCCTTTTTTTTCCCTTCAATTATAAACTGAAAAGAAACTAAAAGAAAAGCTCTGAAAAAATGATTGTTGTACAACATTTTTTCTACCATCGGAAAGAAAGGAAAAAAAAGGGTTGGTAATGTAATAAAAAGAAATGAAAAAAAATTATATAAATTGAATAAATTTATTGCATAATTAATGATTCCTGCTTAATTGTAATTTTATGTAAAATATTGTTTGGGTGATTAACAGGCACCGATGATCACCTTCAAGAAATCCATTGGAAGTATAACTGTATCTGGTCACAAGTTCTTGGGATGCCCAATTCCTTGTGGTATTGTGATAACTCGTTTAAAATACATCAATGTACTATCTAGAGATATTGAAATCATTGCTTCAAGAGATGCCACAATCACAGGCAGTCGTAGTGGGCATGCTCCAATATTCCTCTGGTATGCTCTAAAGAAAAGGGGATTAATAGGACTCAAGAACGAAGTACAAAAATGCATAATGAATGCGCGTTACTTGCATGATCGACTACGTGATGCCGGTGTTGGTACGATGTTAAATGAGTTTAGCAACATAGTTGTCTTTGAGAAGCCCTTGGATGATGACTTTACTCGTAGGTGGAATCTAGCATGCAAAGGAAATATTACACATGTGGTGGTGATGCAACACGTTAACATTGAAATGCTTGACTCCTTTGTTAGTGAATTTCTTCAAAAGCGATCCATATGGTTGAAAGATGGACGTTCTCAGTCCTTATCAGAGACGAATGCAGAGAGAGATGCCACGGATCCCTGCTTTAATTAATAGTATATGTAATTTTTTATATAAATATGTAAAATATTTTAAATTTAATAAATATGTATTGTTAATTGATGAGAATCGCAAGTGCACGATTTTGTCAAGTAATATGAACGATATTGTCTCCACAGGAACTATATTGTTGACTATCAATTATATATATATCTACCATTTTATTATCTAAACGCACCCAATTAGATTTAAAATCAATGAATATATAGAAAAGATTTAGAGAAAAAATAAAATAAAATCTAATTGAATAAAATCTAAAGAAAATCTAATTATTAAATGGGATCAAATCAAATTTAAAGGTTTTCAGGAATCAGGATTCACCATAATGAGTACGCAAAGATTATCCCTTTTATTAAGTTATTATATTTTGAAGGTGAATTATCATAAGGTAATTATTGGTTCCTTTCATAATCTCAACAACATATTTGATTAGACTAACTCCTACTTTCGTGGTAATTGAATCACCTCAAACCCATTAAGTTATATGATAATTTAGTGAGCCCTCAAGGGATCAAACCTAGTTACTTTCGTGATTTAGAGTCCATGTTCAATTTTAGAGTTTCCAATATTAAGGTTCACCTTTCAGTTCTTCCCCTAAAATCTAAAATCATGTGAATAAGAGTCCTAACAAATGCACAAGCATTAAGATCATCTAAAACTGAATCTAAACAATAATAACATTAATAAAAAAGAAGAAATCAAAACATAATTGTCAATCCTACATTGGGCCACTCCCAATTCCTAGAATAAGAAATCTACTTCCATATTTAAATCAAAGCCCATAACTATATGAGTTCAAACATGGTGATTCAACAAAACCAAAAAGAATAGAGTAGATAATACAAAGAATTCTAAATTCGCTCTATGATATGAAGCTTGTTGTCTTATTGAATCCGATAGAAATCCAATGTCTTGCTCCCAAAAGTCTGGAACTTTCACTTTTGATCCTCCAAGAATAAAGCCACTTCTTGATTTAATTTTCGAACCCCCAAAATTGTATACTCAATTGGCTTTTATAATTGGGGAATAAAAATTGGTCTTGACCCATAACCAATTAGTAGCAATTAAAAGTCAAATAAAGCCCAAAATCTTCCACCTATAAAATAAAAGACCAAAACCAATCATCTGAAATAAAATAAATAAAATGCATGTTATAAATAATTAATACACATGATTATGCACAACCAAAATGTCAAATTACCTATAAATAATTAATATGTAAGTGCACACATGAAATTTCCCCAAGCTTAAATCTTTGCTTGTCCTCAAGCAAAATCTCAGCTCATGATTAAAGAAAGAAAATCAAGAATGAATCAATCAAAGGAACCGATAATAAATATTGATTAGCATCCAAAAATAATTCAAAATTAGAGTTGATCAAAAGTTCACCCAATTAGATGATAGGGTTTAATGTTTTAGCAGATTAATTGACAACTATAAGTAGAAGTTAGGTATTACATCCGTTGTTAAGTAATCAAGTTAGGTATAAATCTCTAGGAATTAGGTGTTGTTTCCCCTGTTAGTTTGCTTGAGTTGTGTACCAAACCCGGTAATTTTTTATTGAGCAACATGCTTGTGGAAAGAAATTTTGGGGACATTTCCTTGGTGAATGTTTGCTTGTTGCTGAACGTACACAACAAACTGTTCTCTAACAAAAATGGTACGGATAAACATCTGCATTAAGTGCCATTTGCACTAGAAGAATTCAAAGCCATTTCGCCATGATACTGTTTCAAATCAAGAGATGGAATTAACAACATGGATTTAGGAGACGCAGACAGAAAGCAGCACTGACTTCATTGTTAAGAAAAGAAATTACTTCAAACTTTATTCATGGCAGAAACTCAAACTTGAATGAGCCATGGCCTGAAACCAAAACAAGAGAGATCATTTGCAACGACAATATTTCAAATCAAATTAAATAAAAATTTAAAGGATTTGTACCCCCATTTGGTATTCAATGTGTTATTCATTGTATCTAAAAAAGAAAAGTTAGTTATGAGAGATTATTTAGAAATCTTACTAGCTCGGGTCAAGATCATTGGTGATTGCAGCAGAATTGAAATAGCAAGAGGCTCCTTTGTGCTTGAACCTCTGATAGTAATTGTTGAAGGCATAATAGGCACGGTCCCTCACGGTATTTAGAAGGTAACAGGGATGGTTCACTTGTATCTTGCTGCAATTTGCTCCACCCTTCCCTCATCTGTGCTCTGTTCATCAGCTATTCACCATTCCTTTGATTGTCCTGAAATTTTTCAATAGAAGATATATTACATGAGTATTTGCCTTCTAACAGATAAAAATGAATATTTGTTTTACACCAGTAGCTAAATATATAGCACAATAAAATTCATCCTTTTAAAATAATTCATTTAAAAACAATGTTAACCAAAATATTCTTAAGTTCCCTTTTTATATAGTTTCTTCCTGGAGAGGAAAAATTAATAGAGTCTCTCTTTCCTCAAAGGCTGAGACACTAAGTTGTAGGTCCTACTTCCGTTCCTTCAGCTTCGATGTCACGATAACGTGGAACTTAATGCAGATGTTAAATTAAACTATATTATACAAGTAGAACGTACACGGTCATAATTGAGTCTCTCAGTGCATTGTTAAATTGAGAAAACTCTGTAGAGAAACATCATTTTAGCGTGATTCTGAGTCTGAACTGAAACAAAAGTTTTATGAAAAAACTGCTGCATTAATTAAGCAAACCAAGTTTGGCTGAACAGCAGAAAGAGTTGAATTACTCTAGCTATTTAATAATATGTAAGGACGTTTAGGCCCCATACTAATTTTGAGAATGACTATGTAAGTACTCTTTATCTCCTTAGAGTTTATTGACTGTAAATTTATTGTAATTGTATCACCAAGGATATTAGAGTGACACATGCATGAAGAGAGTTAGAGAGGTGTAACCTGAAGGTGAAGGAGGACCAGCTCTTAAGACTGAAGTCAATTGGATATTTGTTTTTGTGGAAAATGCACGTTGGAAAGGGGACAGGGCATGGGTTTTAGGAAGGTGAAGGTTATATGAAGCAGAGAGTAATGTAATACTTGAAAGGGTATCCATGTTATGGAACTGTCCAAGCTCTTTCATTATTAACTAACCCCCTCAACTTTCTCTTCTTATACTTTTACCTTTAACCACTTTAGTGACTCTAATAATAATTAATCCCAAGTTGTTGGTACTGATGTGTTATGAATGAATGAATGATTATTAAGTTCATGAATACAGCAGTTACTATCAATGACCATCTCTTCCACCCACACCTTTTGAAGGCTTTGATAATGGCATCTATTTTTTTTTCTTTTTGGTATCTTAACTTCCTCTTTGCTAAGAAATGAATGATTCCTCTAAAAAGAACATCATTAACCCCCATTATGCTATTCCTGAAACACTGAAAAGTGACGAAATTTTGCTCAATTAGAATGAGGGGATTCAATTTCAAACCTATTTTCAGAACAGACAACATGCATTTAACTATGTGCTGGTGCTGCCAGTGTTAAATAACTACCATATTTTCTCTACCAAATTTTCTACCATATGTAACATAATTAAATAGAGGCAAGGTTGATTCATTCAACTATGTGTTGGTGCTGCCAGTGTTTTAGAGAGCTGTTTTAGTGCAAGGTTTGGATATTGTTATGCACTAAAATCAGATATGTTGACTATAATTAGTCAGTTTTAAAAATATACTTACTTGATATAGCTAGGAGGAGGGTGTTCGTGCGGAGGCTCAACAGTGTTCCTATTTTTTTATTATTATTAACCAATATTTCTTATAGGTATTGATTAGTTTTTTCAAAACAGTGTTCCTTGTTGGACTAATTAGCATAGCTGGTTCTTCTTCCCTTTCATTTCACGGTTATGTCATGATTAACCTATTTAATAAAAGATACCTTTTATATATTTTTGTAAAAGATTCCAGTACCGATCTAGCTTGATTTGTGCGTCAACTTGCAAGTGAGTTTTATTGGTCAGGTACACTTTTTTTTTCCAATAATTCTTTTAGTTCTAAGTTTATTTTTAGGTCATCCTATATATGCATGAATTTGCCTTAGTTTTATGTTTAAGAACACATTGTATATATATTATGATTGACATAATATACAATTTGTTCTTAAATTGTCCAAAGTTGGATAGTCTGGAATTGTAAATTCACATTTAAGATATTATTGTATGACTTTATTCTTGATTTATGAGTCATTTCGGTATGTGTTTCCCCTTTGTTCTATGAGAACATACATAATCTTGTGAGTTTCATTACACGGATTTTGTCGTGTTCTTGGAGAACCAAGGCAAAATGCTACCGAAAATTTCATAGATCAAGAATAAAGTCATACAATAATATCTTAAATGTGAATTTGACAAATCTGGATAGGATAGGATCCCACCCTTTATAGGATGAAGTATGTATAAAGCATGTTAGAATCACATGTATCATTTGTTATTTACTTAAATGATTCTGATATATCAATAAATTGATAGAAAATGGATCGAACATGGATGTTTGCCAGCCGTGTGTCAAATTAATGAGTATGAGGAGGAAGTGAAAGGGTTTATTAAGTTTGTCGTGGACCATGCAACAGATCCTAATAGAATTGTGTGTCCTTGTTTGCAATGTTGTTATTCTAAACAAATGGATGAAGATAAGTTTTATGATCATTTATTGTGTAATGGTATTGATCGAAGTTATAAATGTTGGACGTGGCACGGTGAGACAAGAGCTGAAGGTAATGGTATAGGAAACAATGTAGGTGTACAACATACTGAGGAGGTTGAAACTGACTGGGGTGTTGACAGAATCAATGAGATTCGAAATGTGGTAGAAGATGACCTTCGAGATTTCCCTAATAAGATATTTGAGACCTTATAGTGAGTGATGCAGAAAAACCTTTGTACAATGGTTTCTCTAATTACACGAGGTTGTCAGCTGTATTGAAGTTGTATAATCTGAAAGCGGGGAATGGATGGTCTGTTAAGAGTTTCACGGAGTTACTTGCCTTGTTGAAAGATGTTTCTGAAGGACAATGTGTTGCCTAGCCGAACATATAAGACAAATAAGACGTTGTGCTCTATTGGAATGAGTTATGAAAAGATACACGCTTGTCCTAACGATTGCATAATATTCAAAAATGAGTATGAATCATTCAAAGCGTGTCCTAAATGCAATTAGGTATAAGGAGTCTACACTTGCGTTGATATATATGGTCTTCAATTTATATATGGTCTTCGCGTGGATTTTTGTTTTTAAATTTTCAAATAGTTTTTTCAAGGAAACATTTTTTTTAATATGTTATTGGATACAATTCAAGCACGTGTCCGATCATTAAGTTAGTATTAATTCATTACTTAAGCCTTGCTTCAGATAGCCTTTGAACTTAAAATTGTTAAACCTTATCTGAAACATCAGAACTTCATTAGATTTTTCGTGAAGACTTACAAATAGTTTTCTTAAGTTTATTATCATCAAAATCTTAATAGTCACTACAAGAAAATTGAAGATTTGCTACAAAGAAATCCGTAGCTAATCCATAGCTAAATGCTAGTAAAAAACATTAACTACACAATAACTACAAATTTACTACAGAATTGGTGGTAGCATAAATCACGTAGCAAATTTGCTACAAAAAATATTGGTAGCTATTTCGCAGCAATTTTTGAAAATTTCTTAGCTAATCCATAGGAAATTGGTAGCAAATATTTACTCAAGTTTCATATTTTCTAGCAATTTAGCTAGGAAGTTGTCTAGTTATCTTGTAGTAAATCTGTAGGTAGTTTACCTCAACCAATTCCCAAGCTACTTCCTAGTTAAAGTGTAAAGCTAATATCTCACAAATTTCTAGCCAATGCATAGCTAACTTGTAGCAATAATATAATATAATAAAAACATTTAAAAACAATTAGGTAGGTAATTGTGGCTAGTTCCTAATTACAATTCATTTATTTTTCACTAATCCAATTTAAATTTACTCTACAAAATTTAATGAAAGCAAATATTGAAAAAATTAATTATACAAAGAAACATAGTTAATATACTACAAAAATTTATAAAATTATAGAATTATTATATCTAAGCAAAGATAAATATATGCTAATTATTGAGAATACAATTAGGAGAAAAGAAAACAAGGTAAGACTTACTCCTTGATGCTCCTGAACCCGAATCACTTGATCCTGGTGAACCACTCGGACTCGGTGGTACTGTTTGAAAACAAATAAACAAAAGTATCATTAGCATTCAGAATCAGCAATGTCATTGACCATAAGCACACATGAAGGCATTACTAGTAGTACTAACCAGCACAGGTGTTCTGCGTTGCAAGAATGGTGGAGATATTTCTGGAGTTATAACCAGCATAGTCACAGATTGTGCGGTTGCAGGACTCTGTGGAGGTTATGTTGCCAATTAAGACGTCCTTTGAGCATTCCATTGAAGGGCAAACAGACCATTGATTGATTGGTTTGTTTTGGGATGGCTCGCATTGTAACCTAAACACACAAACCAAATGCACATTACACAATATTTAATCACAAGCAATGCATTAACATGCTTCACACACTATCCTGTTTTTAGGTGCCACTTCTCATTGTTCCATTTTGAACATGCCTCACACACGATCCCTTTTGAATTATCCCCAAATGCGGTGGTTGCAGCAGCACCTTACCATAAAAGAATTAGAGGAAATAATTAGCACATTCTTAAAACTACCATAACTTCAAGTAACATGGAAAAACATAAGTGATATTGCAACTTTATTAACTAGGGTGTTAAACAACCATAAAGATATATAGAAAAGGAAAAGGAAAATAGGCATGAGAGATGGAAAGCGCAAGAGATCAATTGTGTGTATTATCTTTAGTACTTTTTTCCATCTTTATAATCAGAATCACTCTATTAATCATAACCATCACCATAATCATAATGGAAAGGGAATAAATCCAAATCATGTCAACAAGCTTACCATAGCCTTAGTTTTGGAATAGAAAGAGCCAGTGAAATTGGGTTTGTCTTCCTCCTTAAAACCAATGCCAGAACCCTCTGGATGACCTTCATCATACTCAAATATGCACCCAGTAGCATAATTTATCATCAACAGAGCATGCTCTCTGCTGACATCAGCCAATGTTAAAGTCCCAGCAACGTTGGTAAATAACTTAAGATGATTCCAAAATGATTAGTAAGCCAGATATCATGAAAAGGTTGGGTTTTCACTTACTTTGTTTTCATATTGTAATAAAGATTGCAGACTGATATCTTAAAAACTAACAAACACAAGGATACAACAACTATTGTGCTTGAACTTTTTATAACTGTCATAGAGTCATTGAATTACATTGTAATGTATGGTCTATGGGTTTGGGTACAGGTACCCCTTATACTTGCTTTAATGATTATTTTTTCTTAATTAGATAGAAAAAACAAAATTAAACTTAAGCTCTTATATAAATCTACTAGGTTACAAATTAAATATAATAAGAGTAAAACCAGATAAGACTAGTGTGACTCTCTTACCAAGAAGAATTAATTTTGGTAAAATGAAAATGAGTTATAGATGCAAAAGTAAGAGTTGTAAAGGGAGATATTGTTGGTCACCTTTTTCGCGAGCATGTTATTCTGCTCTTATATCTCTTTCTCCTGTCATGAAGCACAAATCACCATATCGGTTTTACTATCTATCTAGGAAACACGCAATTGTTGTGTTGAGAATGACATAAAGCAAAGTAATAATAAAGCCTAGATAGATAAACTTTGAGTTTAAGACATACCTTTTTTCTGAAGCTCAGAAATAGACTCGTACATCACTTGGTTCTATTTAAATGTAACATGTTCTCATATTACTAAATAAATGACACATATATACTTGTGATTAAATCAAATCAAACAATAATAATGAAAAATACAAGCAAGCATGCATCTCATCCACTACCTGTGGTTTCTCTGCAAAAGATCTATCTCTGCAACCAAATTCCGCATTCTAATGTTGATCTTTGATTCATAGTATGTCAGTATTTACGTTGTTCCAATTGCAAATGTTTGATAATACAGGGTAAGTACCCTTGCAGGATGATATTTCTTCTGAGTGGAAAAAAAGCTTCTAATGAGTTATTCATCCCATATTTAGGAAGTCCCGGTTCAACACAAAGAGTTTTTCCTCATTTCCTTTTCTTTCTAGACTCAAGAAAATCTTGGTCCAATCATGTCAAGTCTTATCTGAAATTAAAAGCACCATGAGCTACTTACAGGGAACAATTTGTAATAGTAATATCTTAACGTCAGCATGTTGTTCCAAGAAACAAGGGACCCAAGTCCAAGAATGAAACAAATTGCCATTGCTTTGTATTTCCCCTGGTTGTATTAAACCATCGTAAAACATACAGGTAAGATAAAAAAACTTCATTAATTCTTGATAAATATTACCATCATGAATTATAATAACATGTTCTTTAATGGAATAAAGCAGCACCTAGTTAACCTTTCAATTGCCCAGTAGCAGAACATATAATGAAAGGCCTAAAAGAATGACAAATAAATATAATAAGTAAACTCAAATAATCAAATCTGGCTAAATAAATTACATGAAACTTTTATGTGCACAACCGACATAAGATACCAAAGGCCCTAATTAAATTTAAAGATAGGTATGACTTAATCCTTATTTTCTATTAATATTTTTGAAAGTTCTTTCAAAGATCCAATTTTAAACAATATAAATGCAGAAAACATGAATTTGGTTGTAACACTAGACTTCATATTCCCCCAACATATAGGATGACATGGAGGACTAAATACAATTGTTAGGAGAGACAATCTAAGAAGAAAAACCAGTCCAACTACACCCAAATTTGTGGACATACAAAACTCAGACGCCTTATTAAAAAATAGAACCATTCAAGCCCAACATTGGATGCTGACTATATTCAGAATTTTCTAGCCAACCAATAAGAAAAAATGAATATAAGTCCTAATTAAGAGCAATTATGACATATGACATTGAAGAGGTCCAGCATGCCGACAAGCACTTCTCAAAACTTGGAATCTCAACTATGTAAGGAAAATATTATTTTAAGATATTATTATATACATGAAAGTGAAGCTATTAGTAATACCAAGTTCAAGCTAAAATATGAACTTTGATATTCTAAAATCAAAATTGATCATAAATGGTGGGCATGCATTTCACAGTAAATATGTTTAGCTACACCGCATTGACAAGGGAAGCAATATAAATCAGTATCGCTGTCCAAAACTTATAGATGAAGGCTGAACCATATTAATTGAAATACATTGTTTACAAATCGCCCAATAATAATTATAAATAACTTATCTAAAAGGAGGTAGCTTGCATTCCACAATCCCAAAAGGTTAAATTAAATAACAGAAGCTACAGAAAGTATTAAACTCTTAAGCTACTGAATGTTAGTGAAGATATAAGGTTGTCAATATTGTATATATATACAATTGTATTATATATATATATATATATATATATAGAGATAGATAGATAGATAGTTGTGACATTGTCAATTCTCTGCAACTAATTTGCTCTTTCTAGAATGATGCTACTCAAGGAAAAATCGGTATATTCTCTTAGACTAAGTAATATTAATGTTAAGATTTCATTTGAAATTTAATTTAATAACAAGTGAGGTTATGATGTACATGTGTCATCATGGTTTTAATGGATTGCTCTAATACATAAAAATTTCTCCTAATTGTGTGATAGGGAATTTTATTACGCAAATTTGTTCAGCTATGCAGTTCAGTGGCTCTTTCTCTTGTGCATCTTAGGAGCAACAAGAATCACACACAGAGCTCAAGGAATAGTGTCAATTTCCACACGATGACACATGCTGGTGACTAACGCTTTTGCAGAATCAGAGCTAATGAGGTTATATTCAAAATTGCATGAAAAATAGAGCGTAAAGAAAGAAATGAGTATTCCATTGAACTTACTCCTAAAAAGAAGACGATCCTCCCTTGATCCTGGTTGTGTTCACAAACAACATCGCATCCCTTAGGTTTTGAGAATCTGGAATTTAGCTTTTACATTTTCAATACATCAGCTATTCAGATCTAAACTCAAAAAATATAATAAATTCACGATAGAGAAAAATGGAGAAACATCAGAATGAATACCAGTGTAAAAATTATATATGATGCATGTGAAATTGAATGTGCGATTTCAATAATTGATCTGAACATAATAAAAACATGAAAGTAGATCGATGAAACAAGGAGATAAGAGAGAGGCAATGAGACAGAGACACAGACTGAGAGAGAGTGTTACCGGTGAAGTCTCCGGTGAAGCCACAAAAGGTAAAGATAGCTCCGATGAAGTTTCGATGAGGCAAAAACGTAACGCAGCTCATAATTATATTTCCAGAGCTTGTGTTTTCAAAATTTTGATTCAGCACCAAATTAACATTAACGTGTTAACATATTTACACCTTTACCACGGCTTTTTTAAATTATTCCTAAAATGAAATGGTTAACGGATTTTAAAGTAAATTTGTAGGTAATTAACTACACAATTCCTGCTAAAGATGATTGTAGTTAAATTTGGTAGTAAATTTAAAATATTCTTGTAGTGAGTGGGGGTGTCTTAGACTTTTAAAGTCTTGAGACTCAACAAAGCGTAGTGGAGCTCAACTCATATCTTTATGTATAACCTTATGATATTTAAATGTTTTATTTGTGTGTATGTTAATCAAAATTAATAAGATTGAAAACATGTATATGTGTGTGAGAGATCACTTGTAATTATTGTATGATGATATTACGCTTTTGATTTTGTTTCCTCACTTTTCCCTAACTATCTAATAATCTAGTTCTTATGTCACATTCTTTTATGAGAAACTATTGCTATCCAACTATTTTGTGCAATGATTTTACTTAATAATGAGTGAGTTAGAAATGGAAGAGAGAGGGAAACGTGAAATATAATGAGTGAAAAGAAATAAAAAAGTGTTTAATGCATAATATAGCTCTTCTTTTATCCAATCTATGTGTTCCATATATATATATATATATATATATATATATATATATATATATATGTTGTCCATCTGTCATAACAAAAAGATGCTTTTTATATTTAGAATGTGCCAACAAATATCATGTTATTAAAATGGAGTCCGAATAATAAAACAACCTTGATAACCCATTATGTCATGAAATAGCTGACAATGCAAAAGATACAAATAATCAAAATATAGCAAAATTTGATATCACCCCTAGCTAACTCTAGCTTTGATTGATGATTTATTTGTAAATTTTATGTCCAAAGTAATCGACTTGTGCTTTCCTATGAAGCATTGAAAATGGTTAGTGCACAATACCATCAAAGAACTATTATATATATATATATATATATATATATATATATATATATATATATATACTTTCTTTATCATTAAGCAGAGTTCTCGTAAAACTTTGGGATACAAATAGGACATACAACCCATTCACATAAACAACACATATATATTGTAATGAATCTTTAAATATATGAAAGTATGATAAAATGCACACTTCATCTCTACATATATTTTTACTCAAATCTATTACACTTCCATTTTTTTATACAAACAACACTATAAAATTAACAGTTTGAATTTCCCATCCACTCACAAGAAAATGTAATCTAATTATCATTTTCAACTTTTGGTTGATAATCAAAACATATTCAATGGTAAATTAAAGATCCAGTTGCAAAATATGTTATATATTGACATGTAAAGAACATTGCTTAGGAAGGTAAATTAAGAAAAAATACACAAATAATTTTTTTAATAATAAGCATTTCTACATTATTGAGGCTTTTTAATGTCAAAGTATATAAGACTGATATGTTAAGAATCATATAAGGTAAATGTTTGTAAATATAACCATTTTTATTAGGCAAAGTTCGTTTTTTTAACATAAAACATGTCTCATCAGTCATCAAAAAATTATGCCGTTTGTGTGAAGATATGCACAAAAAAGAAGAAAAGTGAAGGGAAAAGCATATAATAATAATAATAATAATAATAATAATAATAATAAGAATAATAATAATAATAATAATAATAATTAACATTCGAGAATGATTTGTTACTTTATTTGTAAAAATATGCATAATAGTGATTTATTTTCTAAGATCTATATCGAGAAAAATAAAAACCTTTTCTTGAGGTGATAATTTAGCTAATGATTATTTTTTATTAAAAGCTTATTTTTGGGGCATCACTTGTCATCTCATGTGGAAGATGGACTTGCAAAAACAGCTAACTAACATTGCAACATTTATTATCCCCAAAAATAATTTGATTTTTTTTTGGTCTCCCATTTTTAATTTTTTTTAAAGTGGTCCTCCAAAAATGATTATTTTCCTAGATGATCTCTCTGATTCTTTTTACCATAAAGTGTTGACATGACACAAAAATAGAGAGACCATTTAAAATATTTGTGATATTTTAAGGGACTACTTTGGAAATCGTGATATTTTATAAGGACTAATTTAAAAATCGTGATATTTTTTAGGGACCATTGAAAAAATAATTTAAAAAAGAATAGAGGGACCATTTAAAAAAAAATCATTTTAGAGGATTATTTTAGAAAAAATGGCCGGGGACCAAATAAAAAAATTATGATATTTTGAGAACAAAAACATAATTAAACATTTTAGTTTTTTATGTTATTTTTACATAATATATATTAGATGATCCATGTTAAGTAAGGGTCTTATTAGAAATATATAATATAAAATCATTCCTATTTCCTTCACTTAACTACTTAAACTTTTGGATAATTAATTAGTTTCATGACATGATATCATAACATCTATGACCAAATTAAATAGTCAAGGGTTCGGTCCTTTCCGCTCATATTCTAATAATTTTTTAATTTAAGCACAAATTATATGAGTATGTGAATTATCCATACTATAAGTTCAAACGACATCTCCCCATACTAGTATATAATATAATATATATAAATATAATTGAAACTGTCAGTGTGCCACTGCCTTGTTAATGCATCTCCATCGTCTCTCTATTATTGTATTTGTACCTTCGTGATAACACGGTGTGACAGATGTCCATCTTCACATTTCTCTCTCCTCTATTTATACTTCTCTCATAATTGTGTAGGCCAGCTGCCAGGGATGTTATATAATATTATTATAGGAATATCATTTTTTATTTCATAATGTATTAGCATATAGCATATGCATCATGTGCTAGAACTTTATGACCCAATAACTTTTTTCCAACCATCGCTACCAATTAATTAATAATATATATAACCATTAGATAGGTCCCATATCAAGAGGGGCGGATTTAAGGGTGGACAAGTATGGTTATGTGTAAGGATCCTCTCTAGCCTCTCTTGTCTTTTCAGCCAACTTTAATTACGGAATAACTATGGAATAACTATGAATTTTGATTTCGTAATTATTCCGTAGCTAAACATATGGAGAGGCAAGATGGCCAGAGAGGATCCGGATCCGCATGGTTCTTAAACTGATCCCCCTCTCTTTTACACTATATATTATATATAATAAAATAAAAAATTGTTAAATATATTAAAAAAAACCCAAGGTGAAGTATGGCGTGTAACATGTGATCATGTTGTTTATGATTTATAATTTTTTTAAGAGAAATTTAGGGTGAGAGTTGAGACCCAACCTCCACTCAACCAACCATAATGAAATGAGATAATTAAGGGTCTGTTTGATTTACATTTTCATTTTCTGTTTCCATTTTTTGTTTTCATTCTGTTTCTTGTTTTCTGAAATTTTACAAAAGAAAATCTGGAAATGCTGGAAACAGAAATTTTTGTTTCCAGCATTTCCAATTTTTCCTTTGTAAAATTTCAGAAAACAGATAATAAAAAATAGAAATGCAAACCAAACAGACCTTAATATATACAACAAATTTATATAACATCTCATATAACACATTTTTTCTCTCTTTCTCTCTACCTCTCTCCATCGTATCACCTATCACATCTCACACTTCTCTCTCTTCTATTTATACCTCCCTCATAATTGTATAGACTTAGGATGTTGTATAATATTGTTGTAGGAATATCATTTCTCGAAATGAGATAATTAATTCATACCACATCTCATGTAATACACTTTTTTCTCTATCTCTCTCCATCATATCACCTATCACATTTCACACTTCTCTCTTCTATTTATACCTCTCTCATAATTGTATAGGCCTAATGATGTTGTATAATATTGTTGTAGGAATATCATTTCTCTTATGAGATATCATAATGTATTAGTATATAGCATATGCATGATGAATGTGCTAGAACCTTATGACCCAATAACTTTTTCCAACCATCTCTACCAATTAATATAACCATTAGATAGGTACCATATCAAGAGGGACGGATTTAAGGGTGGACAAGCATGGTTCTTGAACTGATCCCCCTCTCTTTTACATTATATATTATATATAATAAAATAAAAATTATTAATATAAATATAATAAAAGAAAAAATAGATAAAAAGAGTGTGATACATTTAATTTTTATATCATCTAAACTTTATTTAACATTTTGTATCAAAATTTAACCGATTTTTATTAAAAAAAATATTTAATACAAATACTATAATTGATTACCTTTATAATATAAATGTACTATATGTGTAATTTAAATAAAAATATGATGACTAACGGGGGTTGGTTCAAGTGGTACGTGTTTGATTCCCCTTAAACAATATATTGGTTCAAGCATGATTGCCTCTCGTACGTATAGAACACCTGTCACTACTAACTATCACCTTTTCCTTGTGTTGTATATTGTTTTTTTTTTGTTTGAATCACATGTATCCTCCATGGGAAGCAATCTTGCTCGAGTCGGGAACATCCACATCATGATGAGACTAGCTCTCCTAGCGGAGATTTTTTCGGGAACATCCACATCATGGTGAGGTCAGCTCTCCCGACGGAGATTTTTTCCGTTCACAAAACTTGAACCGAGACATTGCTTAAGGGGAATCAAGCATTTATGATCACTTGAACCAACCTCATTGGTGTGTTGTGCATTGTTGAATCAAGTATGTATCAAAATTCCTTGTTCTTCACGTGTTGTGCAACAAATGTAATATCCATACACCAAATTCATACAACTTATATAACATATTTTTTTCTTTCTATCTCTCTATCATATCATTTATCTCATTACACATCAAATCTAACACTTAAATTTTCCTCCGATCTCTCTCCATATTGTATGTATAACCTGTTGTATTACCTTTCTCAATGTAAAATAATAATTTGTCTCCTTCTTACTCTTCTCATTTCTTGAATATTTTTAATTTGTATTTTTAATAAAACTCTCGAAAAAAATTATTTCCAAAATAGATACACAGCCGAAGATATATTTATTATTACCTCCTATCCTTGATTTGAGAAATTTAAAGGTGTTTTTTTTAGCCATAAATATAAGAAATATAATATCATTTTTAGTTGTATTAATAGTTAATAATATCCTTAATTTATTATGGGTTATTAATGAGGTACTCACTTATTCAATCGTTTAATATTAAGGTTATTTTTAGAATAAAATTTAAACTAATGACATTATTAATTATCATTAATAAATTTCAATTCATAATTTTGTTTTAATGATTTTGATCATATATATATATTTTTGTATAAAAACGATATAGTTAATGAAAAATTTCCAGAAAAATAAAAACAATGATTGAATAATAACTGTTGGATGATATCTTTAATTGATTTGATTTCATTGTATTTTTTAATTACATCTTCGCACCATTTAGTAAAGCTCTTTTATGTACAGGACCAGAAAATATTTTAAAAATGCTATCGAATTATTATTATTATTATTATTATTATTATTATTATTATTATTATTATTATTATTATTATTATTATTTAGGCTTAATTACACTTTTGATCTCTCAAGTTTAATTTTAGAGCGATTTTGGTCCCCTAATTTTTAATTGCTCGAATTTTGTACTTTTATTTTTTAATTGTGACAAATGTGGTCCTACCGTTGATTGATAATCAAATTGCTAATAGAAAACTAATAACGTTGCTAATGTATCTCACATGGATTAATGGAATTATTATATGACCTAGAATTTTAAATTAGTTAAAAGAAAACTTAAACAAATATTGATATTTTCTCTTATCTTTAATTTAGGGTATACCCTTCCCTTTATAAGGTTAGGGTTATGGCCCCAATTGCTCATAAAAAAATGTGAGACATTTTCTGATGAAACAATAATATAGCACTGAAAATCAATATTAATAAAGAAAAACAAAAGATAAAAAACAGGAATGAAAAGCAACATAGTGATACAAACATAAGACTGAAAAGCAAAATCCCGCTAAAAATCAATAATCATGATAAACATAGTCATAACAGGGGTTTGGAAATGTGAACAATTGGGGTCACAACCCTAACCTTCAAATGGAAAAAAGATACCCAAAATAAAAAGGGGTAAAAGAATATATGTATCTATATTTGTTTCAGTTTTCTTTTAAATAGTTTAAAAACCTAGGCTACGTACATAATAATTCCATTAATTCAGGTCTAACATATTAGCCACGTCGTCGATTTTCGTTAGCAATTGGATGGTCACTTGACGGTAGAACCACATTTGTTATAATTAAAGAATGGAAGGACTAAATTCAAACAATTAAAAATTGGGGACCAAAATCATCCCAACACTAAATTAATTTGGGCACTAAAATTAAGTATAGTTAAGCCATTAATTTAATAATAGAGTGAACGAAACAAGGAAAAAGATAACAAGTTTGGATCTTATATAATGAGAATGGTTATGATTGAATGTAATAATATCGTCACATTTTCATAAAATTAACTTTTAACCGAATTAAGTTAAACTATTAAGAATAATTATTAAATTAATTTGTGTAAGACCCCACCTTACCAAAAAAATTAATTTGTGTCATAAAATTATTTTATTATATATTAACATTAATTAATATGAATAAAGAAAATGATAAATGGATGGTTGTCATAAAATGTTGAAATTTGTGGAAAACTTAATAAAAAAATTAATGATTTTGATAAAATAACCCCAGAATGAAATTTTTTTATTTAAAAAGAAATTAAGTATTTTTAGAAATACATGAGTTTAATTAATATGCTATATTAGTATATAAAAGTTTTACAATGTTATTCAATTATATGTCGATGTCAGATTATATATATAATAAATATGATATCTTTTTGTTATTAAACTTAATAAATATAAATAATGTAACAACATATTTATAAATGAGAGTTATATCCATTAAATCCAATATTTTTTAATATATATTTTTATTTTTATTATTGTCCTTCACCGTTAAGAGTGATATTACTAAAATCGATAAACTATTTAATTAACAAATAATCTTCTTTTCTATAACTGGAAAATTGAAGTACACAACACTGTAAATATCTCTGTTTAGAAAATCGGACCGGACCGGTCGGTCGGACCGGAAAATCGGTGAACCGGCCATGTATACGGTCCAACAGAACCACAAAACCGCCCTTGCAGAGAACCGGTCCCTAAACCGGAAAACCGGTTGAACCGGTCATTATAAAAAATCAAATTTTTTTATTTTTTTTTGTTTTTATTTAATTAAAAATACTTTTAAGATAAATAAAAACATATGTTTGAGAATTACACATAGATATTTATTATTTTACCAATTATTTTTATTTTTTTGTTTTATAAACCTTATAATAAAGTTACTTAAACAAATTTATAGCTTCATATATCTTAATTTCTTATAATTTTATACTATTTTATTAATTAAAATATTATATAATATTAAAAATATATGTTTAATTAATACCGGTTTGACCACGGTTCAATCATAAAACCGTGAACCAGTGCCTTCACCGATTCAATTACCGGTTCGGTTTTTAAAACATTGCTAAATATATAGTGTTTCTCAGATAATGAGAACGCAAATTAGCTAGTTGTTAGGAAGTTTATCCAATATATTGTACTCGAGTTTGAGTCAATTATACATTAAATATTGAAACAGTAAAATCTATTCAGCGATATTTTATGTTTGGCCCAACTTTTTTTACTCCTTATAAATTATTTTAAAGCCGAAGTAATAAATAAGAATTTTAAAAATAAAGTTATAAAAGTTGTTTGATAATTTCATTTTTTTTAACTTAAAACTAATTCAAAATTAAAAGCTATTTAATAAAATAATTTCATAAAAAATATTTAATTTTATTTAAAATTAACATAAAAATATCTAATTATAAAATTCTCAATATTTATAAATAATGAAATATTTAAAAATTCTATTGTTCTCAAAAGTTCCCGACGACCGAATCCTTGTCCCTAGTGGGGTTGACCTAGCTGTCAGAGTCAGAGTCCCAGATGCCTATTCTAGGTTTATCTTAGTCTTTTATAGGATATTATTGGGCTTAATGAGCCTAATAAGCTTATCACCGAGTACTTATCACCGGTGCCCGGTATAATACATCTATGAATAAGAAAAGATATTTTTTAGTGTTTTATTGTATAAATAATAATTTAGAAATATTATATTATAAAGAAGATGGTACAATATTTATAAAATCTTTAATTTTATTTAAAATTATCATAAAAAAGTATATAATTATAAAATTTGATATTAGAATTAATAAATTAAAAAATCTTAAAATATAAAAATCATAAATTATCTTGATTAAATATACTAAGTAAAACAAAAATTATTTATAGTTGCTTGATTACATTTTCTATTAGGAAAACAAGGAAATTATGCAGTTACGTACGTGATTGAGATGGATAGCCAAAAAAAATGCAATGATACAAGAATTAAGAAACATGCATACAAACCCGAGCAATAATGTTAATGTGTCTATGAAAGAGAATTGTTAAATGTTAACTACCACAACAATAAAGATAAGAAAAGTTTCAAGAGTGAAAGAGAGGGCTTTTTGACCATACTGGTGCCAAAAAAAAATTTAATTACCTAAATAATGTGCAAAAAATAAATTTACTAAAGTGGGGTGGATTGTGCCACGGTGGAATGAGATGCGCTAACTGGGTTGACGCTTCATGAGACACCAACTCAGTTAGCGCATCATGTATTGAGTAATATAACACATGATGCGCTTTAGGAAAAAAGTATGTTCATTTGTAATAATTTTCAATAAAATTGAATGTAAAGTAATTTAGGTAAGTCAAACGCTTTTTACATGGTAGTAAAAAAATTTAATTAGTTTAAATAACTTTCTTAATACGTATAAATTTAATTATTTTTTCTTATATTTAATTTTGGAGTAGTTATTACGAGTACTAATTTGTTAGCCCGGCAAGTCCATCCAACCAAAAGGTAAAAACCTGCCATATACGACAAACATTTCTGTCTATGAATTGCTGACATAATTGACTCCAAAGATAGCGATGTCCTATCCGCTCCGCGCACGCATTTTTGTGGCTATTAATATGCATATATTTGCTTTGTGATTCTCACTTTCTAGCTACATCTTTCTCACGATGGACAAGGACATGGCAATGGTTTTCATTCCAGCAGCTCATGCCACGGAGCCTTTGAGCAATGCCGAGCTCTCTAGAGAAGAAGAGACACAGATAGACATTGATGATCAAGCTGAGAATAATAAACATATCAACCTGCTTGCTATCACCGATCAGTGCACTACTGGCGAGACACAAGACAATTTGTCTGCAGTGATTACTCACTACGTCCACACTCTAAATCAATACAACTCTCGCAACTTAGGTGGGTAGCCTTTAATAATTAATTGGGTGCACGTACGTTTTTTATTTACTTTAACTATCTATAATATTATATATATTACCCCTCTGATCACATTTATAAAACCCCTTATTGAAGAATTGAGTGTCTCTGATATAAAACTATTTACAGATTTTTAGATGAATTAATCATTTTTTTTCATTTTTGCCCTTAATTAATATTTAACTCTTTTTAATTCCCCATATATTGATTAGTGTGAACAGTTAATGGAATTTTACCCATATGTTCAAGTACACCATTACCAATTGATTTTTGGAGTCTTCCATCGGGTAACAATTAATGTCCCTAAAATATAGTGATATTTAAATAGGGAGTATATTTGAAATATTATAATTTTTTTAAAAGACCAATGCATTAACATAATTTTCTTAAACTGTGTCACACGGTTGAAATAGTCGTATAATAAGAGACGAAGCGAGTACTATGTATAATTGCAAGACCATGGACATGTTTGGTTTAACCTAAAGTAAACTTACATTTCCAATGTCATAAATAACTGCTTTGGGAATTTAAACTTGAATTTCACCGATTTCAACGTGAAACCAAACAATACAATAATATTACTCATGGCTTCCACTTACTACTGCAGGCTACCCCACTAATCAGGACTTCAACTATGACGCATTAGCACCGTTGCTTCATTTTCACCTAAACAATGCTGGCGATCCATTTCTAGGTAGCAGCTTCTCTCTGAATTCAACAGCATTTGAAGTGTCGGTGCTTGATTGGTTTGCGAATCTGTGGGAGATAAAAAAGAGTGAATATTGGGGGTATGTCACAACTGGTGGAACTGAAGGCAATCTTCACGGGATTCTAGTAGGGTCAGTTTTTATTTATTGAACTTTATTTTTAATTTTAGTGTCTTAAGCTTTAATTTTGATATTTCAAAAATATGTGATCCTAAACATAAACACTCATGAGTTAGATGTATATATATAGGAGAGAACAATTTCCAGATGGAATCTTATATACTTCAAAAGATTCACATTATTCAATATTCAAAATAGCAAGAATGTACCGAATGGAGTGCGTGAAAGTTGGTACTTTAGTGTTTGGTGAAATCGATTGTGTTAAACTACAGACTTCACTACTTGCTCACAAGAACAAGCCAGCCATCATCAATCTAAACATAGGTCTCTTCTTGTCTTTGACAAGCTTATATATGCATGAATTTTTGTACAAAATGTTTCTATAAACACTTAATTGGCTTATTGAACTTATAAGGGTTCAATCCTCCTACTGTAGGGACGACTATGAAAGGAGGTGTTGATGACCTTGATCTTGTCATACGAACACTTGAGAAATGCGGTTTCACTCAAGATCGATTCTATATTCACTGTGATGGAGCCCTACTTGGAATCATGTTGCCTTTCCTCAAACAAGTGAGTTAAATGTTATTTAAATAAAAGTCTTACTTTGACATAGTTTACTTAGAGACAACATCCAAGAGACAAAATTGAAGTTTGATTTGAATTATCGGAATTTTTTTCTCCTTTTTTTTTTGAAAAGTAATTCTTTTGTTGGAGTGTGATATGTAAGGAGGGGAATTTTAGGATGAACTTTTATATTTTGGGTCTACGGTAGACCCAAACTTAGGTCTACCCTAAAATTACCCATGTAAGGAAAAGAAAGATAGAAAGAAAGAAAGAAGAAACAAAACGGGTAAAATAGAGTGTCCTTCTAAGTTGGACCACTTTAAAAATGGTCTACATTGCTCCATTCTATTTCTGTAATTATGAAAAATTATTTAATTTGTAATAATAGATTTAAAAGTTTATAAAATTACATATATGTACCCTACAATTTTTTCCATTAATTAAAAATATTATCTTCACATAAAATTACATAGTTTATTAAAAAAAAACGTGGATCCAGGCAAATGCTACTAGAAATAACATTAACCTAGATCCACGTTTCAAACATGATTCCGCACAAAAAGTCAATAGTTTGTTGGGATTTGGAATGGAAACTTCAGTTGAACGGGTGATTTACGGTATAAGTAGCTATCAATATCTCGTGTTACCTTTTGCTCTTAATTAGTGTTGAATAAGCTAATTTTCAGGTCTTTACATTTTGGTGTGATCTTGTTTTTTTTAAATGGCATAAAGACATGTGCAGTAGTGCATGAGACTAGCAGTAAGCACCTCCTCGCTCAGGTGGTTCATCTTAAAATTAAATCACTTATTTTTTCCGTGCATAAGAAGGAGTAGGAGCATAATTATATATTATAGGTTTTTCTGATAAAAGCAGAACGTCTTTCTTCTGTTCATGGAATGGGATGTATTTTTTACATCGTCGTAAGAGTCACTTAACGCCTTGGTATTGATAATTTTTACTGAAGATTATTTTAGCCTGAAGTGAGATGTTGATCAAGTTGAAACATTAATTAAGAATAAACTCTGTTTTTTTTTTAAGTTCTATCCCAAGGAAAATGCATGAGTTGCTTTCAAATTATCTTTGGAAACCCAATATACGAAAATAGTCTTCTCATTCACATGAAAATTTAGAAATGTTCAAACCTGCTGCTGCAAAATATTGAATAGTTTTTCATAAAATAGAATATTCTATGGTGTGGACCACTTTTAAAGTGATCCATCTTAGAACGAGCTAATAAAAGGTACAATAAGATGTGATAGAAAAAGAAAAAGAAGAATTTTAGGATGGAACATAGAAAAAAAAGTAATGTATATATGCGTAACTCTTTACTATAAATAATATAAATTTAATATTAAAATAATTATTAAAATATATTATAAAAAAGTTACTTTTGTAATAATAAAACTAGTCTCTACCATACATAGACCCAAATTTAAAAGAATCTATCCTAAAATCATCTAAAAAAAATGAAAAAAAATAAGATATAAAAAGAAATATATGAGAAAGTAAAAGTATGAAAAATTTAGAATTGTTTCCTTTTCTCCATTGTTATCCCTAGCTACAAACTGACAAGAAAAAAAAAACTAAAAGAAAAGCTATGAAAAAAATGATAGTTATGTACAACATTTTAATTTTTCTACCACGGGGAAGAAAGGAAAGAAAGAAAATGTGTAAGATAATGGAAAGAGATGAAAATAAAAAAATATATATTATATAAATTTATTGTATAAACTATTCCTACTTAATTGTGATTTCATGTAAAATATTATTTGGGTGATTAATCAGGCACCAAGGATCACCTTCAAGAAACCCATTGGAAGTGTAACTGTATCTGGTCACAAGTTCTTGGGATGCCCAATTCCTTGTGGTATTGTGATAACTCGTTTAAAATATATCAATGCACTATCTAAAGATATTGAAATCATTGCTTCAAGAGATGCCACAATCACAGGTAGCCGTAGCGGGCATGCTCCAATCTTCTTCTGGTATGCTATCAAAAAAAGGGGGTTAAT
The DNA here is from genome assembly GCA_026901365.1 of Sesbania bispinosa. Lineage (NCBI taxonomy): Eukaryota > Viridiplantae > Streptophyta > Magnoliopsida > Fabales > Fabaceae > Sesbania > Sesbania bispinosa. Next base: position 320,807 of record QLOH01000524.1, on the reverse strand, counting down.
AGGACTCAAGAACGAAGTACAGAAATGCATAATGAATGCACGTTACTTGCATGATCGACTACGTGATGCCGGTGTTGGTACGATGTTAAATGAGTTTAGCAACACAGTTGTCTTTGAGAAGCCCTTGGATGATGACTTTACTCGTAGGTGGAATCTAGCATGCAAAGGAAATATTACACATGTGGTGGTGATGCAACACGTTACCATTGAAATGCTTGACTTCTTTGTTAGTGAATTTCTTCAAAAGCGATCCATATGGTTGAAAGATGGACGTTCTCTGTACTTATCAGAGACGAATGCAGAGGGGGCAGCCAGGGGACTTGACCCCCTTCCCTTGCTCCTATAATTAATAGTAGAGAAGTTATAAGCTATCCATTTAGTGAGAGAGGATTTTGGTACCTTCTTTGATCATTCAATAAATTTTTTTTAACTTTTTTAAACGGTTTTAGTATTTTTACAATTACGGGACAAATGTTTTAACTATATTAAAATTTGTATTTTTAATTTTTGTAAAAAAATTTTAATCCCCTATAACTATTATCATGTATTTTCAATTGTGTTCCCTAATTTTATTATATATATGTGTATCTCATTCAAAATCCACTTTATATTTTCGAAATGATTTAGCATAGAGTACATGACTTGTTCCTATGTAACTTTGGCTTTTATAACCCCCTTCAATCCAAAGACACAAGAGAGGGTACCAAAACTCTCTCTCACCGGATGGTACCAAAATGCGACCCTTAAAATATATATGAGAAAAACCACTAATTAAAAAAATTTGAAATTATATACATGCACTAATATATACTAGTTGATAACAAAGGGAAAAAAGAAGCCCATGTTCAGAGCAGGGGGCTTGTGGGGTTCGCGATAGATGTAGGAGGAAGATCGTGAAAATTGGGGTGAACGGTGACGAAGGTGATGGCAGATTCCGGTGAGGTCGCTTCTGCAGGCTGGTGAGGAGCGAGTTCGAATGGTATGGGAATGAGGTCGAAATTTGATGGTGGGAATTATGGTTAAGATTGGGTGTGAAGGCGAGCGAGAAAACGAGAATAGCTGGATGGGTTCGGTTGGGAGAGAGATCAGAAGACAGTGTTTGGTTATGGTGTGAGGGAAAATATATATGGAGGGATCCATTTGATGAAAGAAGGAGAAGTTGATGTTGTATGTGCTGGTGATGAAATATGGTAGTTGGTGGATATGAGTTTGACTCGAGGTTGAACTCGGAATATTGGTCGGTAGTGTGTCTGTGAGAGATGCTTGACTTGAATGGGGGTTGAGTTGAGGAATGGTACGAGAGTCTGGATTCAGGCCAGGTGTGTGTCCTTTAATTTGCCCTCACTAGGCATTAGCTAGTGTCAGTGATCCTCTTTTCTCTCTTTTCTTGTTCGCTTTCCTCTCTCATTGCTTCTTAGTCTCACCCATATGTATATGGCATGCCATGTGTGTACGTATGTAGAGCCGGCAAAATGGGCTAGCCCGACCGGGCCGGCCCGTAAAAGCCCGCAAAAATGTAGGGCTCAAACACCAATTTTAGAAGCTCGAATAACTTCGGGGCTTTTTAGCCTAGCCCGATAAAGCCCGCTGCCCGTAAAAACCCGTCAAAAACCGTGCTACCTGCAAAAGGGTAAGGCTCGACACCTATTTTAGAAGCCCAGATAACTTCGGGGCTTTTTAGCCCAGCCCGATAAAAACTCGCTACCTGCATCAAGGTGGGCCGAGCCGAATTGCCAGCTCTATACATATGTTTAGGGTTTAGGTCACTAACTTGATTAGTGACCGAATTTTCAATTATTGTTGTTGGGGCATTTTGTCGCTTGTTTTAGGTTAACTGTTGGTCGTTCTAGCAGACAGACAGACTGGTGGATAGTGGAGGATTGGAGGTTGAGCGAGGGAGAGCTAAACCTTAGGCTTATTTGGTAATGGAAAATAAGAAAAATGTGTCATGATCTTCTCACAATTCCTTACACGGAAAACAAGAGGAATGAAAAAAAAACTCTTTGGTAAAAAATCAATTTCAATAAAATAAATTTAAGGCTAAATTCACCTTACTCCTCTGATTTTATCAAGAACAAAATTAAATCAACTACCATTTCAACCTTTGCATTAGGAGTGAGCGTGAGACAGGTTGGGATGATTTGTCCGTCTCATACCCGACCCTAAATTCTTATCAGACCAAATTTTCAGAGCTGAACCCACCCGACAATGTACAAGACTAATTAAAACTCGAATCCGTCCACAATCCGAAGAAATCCGTCCACAAACCCTAAATCCTAATTTTCTTACTTTCTTATTAACTTTCAAATATTGTTAAGAGAAAAATATCATTATGTCATTATGTAACTTTATGTATGGAATGTGTTTTTAAAGTAGATAAAGTCTCTATCATAAAATAAAGTTAAATTAAAAAGTCTCCAGAAAGTTAAAATGATGTTAAGCCTTTAAGTAATATAAAAGGGTGGGGATCAACTTACTCTAAGAGTAACTCTTGGCAAAGTTACTCTGCTTAATAACTCTTTGTAGAATGGGAATTTCATCAATCAAACCGTCATATTAAAAGTTTTCATTAAGTAGATCAAACCTACAAAATTTCATAAAATTTAAAAATTATTTGATACTTCATCAAAACATTTTAATTTGACGTACAATGTACTTTTTAAAGTAAGTAAATATCAACTCTAGATCACATACTTATGAATTTCCAATTGATTTAAAATTTGGTGTGCATAATCCTCATATTAATTTCATATTATTCAACAGTTAGATTGATGAAATTCATATTTTACAAAGTGTTATTAAGCGAAATAACTTTGCCAGAGTTACTCCTGGAGTAAGTTGATCTCCACCCACTAACAAAATATCGCAAATAGAGACGGTAAAAATTCGTCTCTAAAACCCACTTTTTTCATGGTCACTGCTTTATGGGTCGCAGATTTATTAGAAACGAATTTTTTCTATCTGTCTCTGATTAGATACGGAATTATTCCGTCTCAAAAAAAGAAGAAATTTATCGCTAACACCATTGTGAAAGTTAAATGACTACGTCTCTGTCAGAGACGAATTTATTCCGTCTCAGAGTGATTTAATGTCCGTCTCTGTCTAGAGACGGAATTGGTTTTCCGTCTCTACATTCAAGTTGTCCGTCTCTAAATAGAGACGTGCTACGTTTCGTTTCTATTATGAAGAAATCACTTTAAGAATATCCGTCTCTAAGTTTCGTCTCTAGTTTAAAAGTTTATTACCACATCCTAATGACATAATATATACAAATGGAAAAATATGTTTTTCGTCCCTGTAGTTTCGGTCAACTTTAGTCTTCGTCCCTGTACTTTAAATACTGTGATTTTTATCCCTAAACTTTCTAAACCCCCAAACTGTGGTCCCTGCCCGTCAATGAGATCTGTTAACCTGATGAGCTGACTAACAAAATTATAAATACATATATTATATATACGTACATATATGGGACGGGTTGGGTAACCCGGAGATTAACCCGAACCCGTCCTTAACCCGATACCAGGTTATTGACTGAAACCCGATTTAACCCTAACATTTCATGTGGGACAGGGTCTAACATGGCCCAAATAGTTTGGGTTAGGACGAATCAGTGGGACGAGCCAAGTTTTGCCCACCCTTACTTTGCATTACAGAGAATATATATATATATTCATTCTTAATAATAAATAAATATAATAAAATATGAAATATATATTAAATTAAAAATAAATTATTTAAATATAATATGTAAATATAATCGATTTGAATTATATAACTTGAATTTGAATTCAATATATAAATATTAAGAAATAATTAGTTTGAATTAGGAATTTAATTTAAATATATATATTTTGAGTTATTAATTCATAAAAATTATTTATTTCAACCATATTAAGCCAATAATATTTCATATGATTTTAAAATTATAACATTTTTAAAATTTTGAAATGTTAATAAATTATCATGTTATTTAAATTTTTAAATTCGATCATTTGTTGTTATAATTATTAAAGAATATTTATTATTAAATTATAAGAATATGTATTTAATTTTAATATATTTATAGGTATATGCTATTTAATAATATAAAATTCACCACAAGAAATAATTTATATAGTTTAGAAGTAATTAGTAATTAGTAATTATTTACTTTATATAACTTATATAGATTAGAATTATTTAATTTATATATTGTACATAGTTATTTAATTAATATAATTTATATGTGTTTCTAGGTGTGTTTTTTAATATTTAATTTAAACTTAATAAAATTAGGAAAAAAAATGCCCCGTATACGTGGTAGAGGTGGACAGAAGGTCCCACATATTAGAGGGAGGTCTATCCCTCCGGGCGAGGTGGCTGTATAGGTGGATCGCGCTCGTCAGAAGAGGACTATCCCCTCTGACTCTGATTAGCTGCGGGATCTGCCATCTACTTCAGCGCATGCTGATGAGGACAAGTAGTCAAAATACTAGGAGGAATCATGACAGGGGCGCAAACAAGAAAGGCAAAGGAGGTTGAAGAAGGAGGAAGCATTAATGAAGCTACAGTTGCATTTAATGCAACTACCAGTTGAAGCACTTCCAAGCCAATGATGTGGGTCACATATGCTAATTGTGGGCGGCCATTTTCTTTATGTTTTTGCTGAATTATTAGTTTAATTTTTGCTTTCAATAAGCTTGTGGGAGTTACAAGACACAAGGTTTAAGTTTTGGGTGGTTATGTTTCCTATTTTAATGGTTACAAAACATGATGATAATGAAGATAAATTGCATTAAAATTATGTTTTATAGCCGTTGGAAGAAAGCTTGCAAGGAGTGCATGAACCTAGCCATATTTTGAGCTACATGGAAGTCTAATTCCTCATCCAAGTGTGCGGCCACATGTGCTTGTTTTTGGCTGAATAATGAGTCTTCAAGGAGGGCCAACAAGGTGGAAAATGGCTGCATGAATGATCATCAAAGTGGCGGCCAACATTCAAGAGTTGGGAGTTACAAATTGAAGCCAAACTTAATCACCATGGGCTGTTTTGGGCGGCCACTTCATGGCTGAAACAAATGGCCAATTATTTCATGTTTTGGAGGTTACAAATCAAGGAATATTCAGCCACATGTGCAAGGAAAGGCTGGCTGGGTTTTGCGGCTAAACAAGCTAGGAAAAGACCTAGTTTCTAGTTAATTAGTTTACTACTTTCCTTATTTATTTTTGTAGTAAAAATTAAGTATGCATGGGAATTATTTAAGGGGGCATTTTGGGAAGAATGGGGCGTGTAACCCTAGTTGGTTGCATGACTTATGAATCACTTGTAACTCTTATAAATTCATGCTTCATGCATGCAAGAAAGGTAAGAATGAATTATGCAAAAAGAAATTTCCTTTACTTTGAGAGTGTTTCTCTTAGTTTCTTGCTAGTCAAGAGTTGAGAATTTATCAAAGGATCATTCCTTTGTGTGTATGTTCTCAGGGACTTATCTTTCAAGTCTTTGGAAGTGTGACGTCCTTTCCTATCTTTCCCATTTCTTCTTTCATTTTCTTCTACTGCGTTACTACGTTTAGCTTGAACAAAAACTTAATTTTCTTCATGAGTTTTCTTGAATCATATGTGACTTATTTTTCAAGGAATCAAAGTTGATTACACGTTTTTGTGACAAGGAATTTCTTGGTTATCTTTGTTTATTTCAATATCATTGAGTTACGTAGCAAAAGAAAAGAAAAGAAAAGAAAAACAGTTACGTACGTGATAAAAGAAAAGGAATAAAAATATTGAATATTTTTGTAAGAAAAGTGTTTGCTAAGGAAAGTTCTCTATTTATCAGAAATTTTCTAAGGTCCATAAAAATAGAACCTCAAGGTTCATATCACATGCGGTGGCCCACCTCCAATCTTCTTCCTCCCCTGAAGCTATCGGTATACCTGTTGCAATTGACCCGCCTCCATTCGACGGAATGAGGTTTCATGTCGACACCGCGGTTAATGGCCTATTATTCCGATACCTGCTTCAATTTCTAGACACGCCCTCCTCTCAATGACCATACAAGAGAAATTTATATTAGTGCGCACGGAAGCGCCCTTTTATGGTGTACATGAGCGCCCTTAATGACCTTTTTTGGAAGTGTCGGGATATGATCATGACATCCCAACAGTGGTGGAGGAAGAGCTTCCACATATGTTTGTGGCCAAGGTGGACCTTGAGCACGCTTAGGCTGAGATGGATGAGGACGTTGACCCTGAGTCTGATGCGGAGTCAGTTTGGTTCCAGGGTGCCAGCTCCAGCCGACCTCATGAGGTAAACCCTCATGGTAGGGTTATTATCTGACCATTTGGCAAGGGGTGAGTTTGTTTATTTTTTTTGTATTCTTTTGAATTGTTATCGAATCTTTAATTATTTTAACAGTTAATATTGAATTTGTTTATTTTGCAGTTGGGTGACTAACAACCCACCCATCGCAGCCATTGGTCATGTGATTCGTTCACAATTCTGGGGTCCTCACTACCTATGAGAGGTCACCTCGCAAGATGTAGGAGACAAGTGGTGGGTCGAGTTTACGGTAAATAAATACACTTTATATTTTTTCCTCAAGTTATGTCATTTTCTAATAACTTACCTTTTTTTCAGAGCAAAGTTACTTGGGACCCTTCTGATGAGGCCTAAATCAAGAAGGTGTACGAGCAGAGTATTGCTCGTCGCCTTCGAGATATGATGAACAAGGCCCGAGCGGCTGGGAGGAGGCCCACTTGGTGTGGTGAGGGGGCCAGGGAGGGTCTTTTGGCCTACTGGGCCTCTAATGAATTCAAGGGGAAGTTCGCTCGTAACAAGAGCAATCGGGATTCTCAACGTGGGGGAGCAGTCCACATCACGGGTTGTAGGGCCCACCATGAGGTGGAATTGGATATGATATGTAAAAACAAGCACTCTTCTGTATTATTTTTGTATTTGTTATTAAAATAATTAATTTGTGTTCTTATTCTTTGTAGGCTCGACAACTTGGGCGGGAGGTAGAGCTCGATGAGTTTTTTGTGGCCACCCACATAAAAAAGGGCGGTGGCTAGGTAGATGACCGAGCGCGGTCCACCTATGTAAGTCCAAGTTTGTGCTTATTAGTGTTTTGTTATATAATTTGAAATATTTGCAATTGAATATATAACTAACTAATTATACATTTACCTGTACTCAACGGACAAATTATCAGGACCGCCTGAGGGGGGTGGAGTCACAGACGGGGGACAACTCCAACTTTGATGGCTCCATGCCACCAAGCTACAGATCTCGAAGGATGTTGCGGGTGGCGAGACCCGAGGTCGCTGTTATGGCACTGGGGACTTGTCAACCAACCTTCGCCCAGGTGTGACCAACCTCACTCAGGAGTCTCGTGCTCATACCAGCGGGAGTGACGGGTCCGGGTCACGATATTCGGCTGAGGAAGCGTTGCTCCAGGAAGTCAATGAAGCAAGGGAACAGGCTAGTCGGGCTAAAGCGAAGTCTGCACAGTTGAAGGAGGACTTCGCACGACTTTGACAATAGATGCACCAGTTCTTGGAGGCTCAGGCTACTCAGGCTTAACCGCACCCCTATATACTACGATGACGCCCTGGATGAGCAGCCGTTGGATGAGGATGAGGATGAGGATCGTCCCCCAGCACAACACCAAGGTTGTCGCCGCCACTATTGATTTTTTTTAATTTTGTTTTTTTATACTTTTATTGTATTATGTTTGAACAATCTTTGTGTATATATATATATATATATATTTAAAATATATATTTTTTCCTCTATCGGTGTGTTTATATAGTATTTTGTATTTTTCTTTATAATTTTAAAATTAGCAAATATTAAAATAAAATAAATGATAATAAATTTAAATTAAAAAAATATTATCTTTAGCGACGACCATCATCGTCACTAGATAAAAAAAAATAAAAATAATACGTAGCGACGGTCATGGCCTTAGCGACGACTTTAGCAACGGCCTGGCCGTTTCTACGTACGTAGCGACGACCTATTTTGCTCGTCGCTATGGCATTAACGACGAGCCTTTTAGCGACGCCCGTAAGCCCGACGCTACATTGATTATAGCGACGGTTTTTCACTTTGCTAAAAGTCGAATTTCTTGTAGTGTTATTACAGACCGATATCCAAACAGACACTAAGTCATTAAGGATTGGAGCCGTAAATCATTAAGGATAGTGGCATTAATAATTTTTTTGAAAGGAAATCTTAATTAAATTTAAATTACTGACACTAGCTTAGAATGGAATAAAAGATAGTAGACTATACATTTACTTCTATGATAATTTTGATAATTGAAGGAAGTGTAAATTACACATCAATCTTATATGATCGTTGTATAAACATAAAGAAAGTTTATATTTTAAGTGAATTATTTGAATTGGTATAAAAATAGCAAGTTATACATTTACTCATGTGATACATGCAACAATCAAATAAAAGGAATGTAACCAATCATTGAATATACTAACATGAATTTGGATAATAGTCTTCTTAAAAAGATAATTTCTTTAAATCTAAATTACCTTGCATAGAGTAAATTAGATAGTAGACTTCAACAATCGAAGAAAGTATAAACTGCACATCACTGAAAATCATTGTCTAGCTAATTGATTTTACAAAATTTCATTTGCGCGCCTTCTCCAAATTGAATTAAGGAGAAATTATTTAATTTCACGCTGACAATACACAATTATTGAAAAAGAAATTATACGATACCCCTACCAAATAAGGGTTTTGGTACCCCAATTATTTTACCATGAATGAATTATAAATTTTATTTAGTTAAAACATTTAATGTTATTTACAATTTTGCATGGAAAGATTTAGTTATTATACTTTTGATCCTAATCTTTTAAAAATATTTTTCTTATGAATTTTTAAATCTGGTTAATAAGTTTGTTTATAAAACAATTATTATTTTTAAAATGTATATATATTTTTAAAATATGTTAATTTTTTAAGTGGTCAAAATTAAAACCCTAAACCCCTTTATGCTCTCTTTTTTCTCCGGTTGAGATATTCTACTCCATGGAAATGTTGGTCAAAATTTGAAAGCCTCAACCTTAAACCCCCTTTTCACAAATAGGAGTGCTAACAACACACTCTTTTCAACACATGTGATTGGTTAAAATTCACATGAGTCCTACTAAATGATGTGGGTCCCACTACCAATGTGATGAGACCCATGTGAATTTTAACCAATCACAAAGAGTGTGTTGAAAAAGTGTGTTAACGAGTGTGTTGCTAGCACTTTTATTTCTCAAAATAAAACCCTAAACCCTAAAGTTCGCTACTCGCAATTACTGTAAAAATGACCGGGTAGTCCACAAAACCTGCAAAAAAAGGGCTACCCATAAAAGGCCCACAAAAATGTAGGTCGAGCATAAAACTTTATTATTTTAGAAGTTTGAATAACTCCCGAGTTTTTTAGCCCGACTCGCAATAATTCGTTACCGGCATTAGATCGGGTTGGGTAGCGCGAATCACCAATTCTAAATATAGCACTTTTAACCAGTCTAATGAGAAAACTACATATTGTTTGGATTCTTTAATCAGTTTATGAATCCACTTTTAATTTCAATTTCAATTTTATTACTTAATTTTTAAACATTATTTTAAAAAAATTGAATTAATAAAAATTTAAATTTAAAAGAATGAAATATATTAAATAGAATACGGGAAGGATAATGAAATAATTATAAAAATATAAATAATAATTAAATGTTACTTTTTATCTGTTGGTAACAAGAACGAGAGTATTCAGACTCATTGATTTACATGTTCTTATCACAACCCTATCAAGGCAAATATTGATGTAGGATCCGATTAGTTTACAATTAGATATAATTTATTTTGATAAATTTATAGAATTAAGGGTAGAAAATAAATAATGCATGATTTATAAAATATATTAAATAAAAATGATTTAAAATCAACACTAATTAATTCTGATCGTTGCCAAATGTAAATCAATCACATACACATAAATGGTGGGGCGGGTTTTGGTGTGGTATACGGGACCATTTAGGCCAAGTGTTAGCATCGGCAACATAATATAGTCATAGATCTGATGTTATGGATCCGGTGTTGGCAGAGGCTGAAGCAATTAATTAAATGGGCATGCTGACGCTGTTGGGAAGAGATCTATCTTTTCACCGTAATTAATCTCGAATCAGATAGCCAATTTTGTGTGATATGGAAGGATGCATTGTGGTAGCTAGAGAGTATTAATATGTGGGTCAAGTTCTATAGGATTGCAAAGCTCTTCAAAGTTTTTTTTCCCTCAAATTAAGTACGTACCCTTTGTCTTTTGTGCCATGGCATCACTGTTGCTGACAATTTAGCATTTTAGCTAGTTAATTTAGCCTTTCATTTTAGGAACAGGGTGTGGATTAACACCCACACACGAAATTGCATCTGTATATATGCTGATGTATACTCTTTTTTACCATCTTAACTAACATGACCTAACCTAAAATGAAATTTACATATAACTAACAGAATACAATAGTCCTTTGTAGTAAAACTACCCTCCACCGAATCCTACGCATCACTCTCTAGACAAATTAGTAGAGCTCACATAATGGGTAACATAATTTTTGGATTTTTTAACCCAATCCGATAAAACTTATTATTCATAAAAATGTCGGGTAATTTATAAAAATCAACAAAAAACTTAAGCTTCCCACAAAAAAAACTCATAAAAAATATAGGGATGTGACACTTATTTTAAAAGTTTAAATAATTAACTTCATTTTAGTCCAACTAGATAAAAGTTTGCTATTCGCATCATGTCAGAATGAATTGGATAGCCTAAATTATCAGCTTATCAAGTTAGTACGAGCAGTCCAAGTGACTAATATTCAAATCAAAAGAAATTTTGGTACAAGTACTTCCTGCAAAATCCACCGAACAGCATCTATAAATAATACACTCTTATATATATTCTCACAGATAAGTGAATTTAATAAACATTAAAATAATTAACAAATATCCCAAGCATTATATATATTTCAAAATTGTTAGGTGAAATTTGAAAATTATAAATGAGATATGAATAAATTATAATTGATTGGAATGTAAAAAAGTTTAACCAAGAAAATATTTTTAACTCTTTTGAGCAATTTTATTAAAATATTACTATGTAAAATATTAAGGGTTTTTTTTTAAAAAAAATATTTTGTAACACACGTGAAGATTCACTACTACAAAAACAACATATTACGACGGTCATTCCACGACGGTTGTATGGGAACCGTCATGGAAAGTGGCGCGGTGGCATTTTTGAAATTATTTGCGTAACAAACAACGACAGTTGGATGAGAACCGTCATGGAAAGTACATACAACGACGGTTCCCATACAACCGTCGTTGAAAAGTCCAGGAAAATTAGTAAAAAAAAAGAAAAAATCAACTTTTTAACAACGATTGTATAAGAACCTTCGTTAAAAGTACCAACAACGACTTGAAAACACAAGGAAATTTTAAATAAAAAAGAAAAATCAAGTTTTTAACGACGGTTGTATAACAACCGTTGTAGAAAGTGACCAAAAAAATGGAACGGGGGTGCAGGAAGTGAAAAAGGGTGTCCAGAGGCATAAGGGTTTCCAAAAAGTTCGGAGGGTGTAAATAGAAAATGTTTGCGGTGCAGGAGTAAAAGAGGTAATCTACGACGGTTGTAATACAGCCGTAGTAGAAAGTGGCCAGAAAAATGGTAGGGGGTGCAGGAAGTGAAAAAGGGGGTGCAGAGACATAAAGGTTTCCAAAAAAATTGGGGGGTATAAATAGAAAACAATGAAGGTTACAGGAGTAAAAGTAGGATTCTACGACGGTTTCCTGCATAACCGTCGTAGAATCTCTGTTTTAAACCTAGTTCGCGCGGCGCCTCCCCACAGCGTCGCACGACACTAAGCACCCCTCTTTCTCTATGAAGCCCTCTCTCTCTAACAATCGTACCTCTCTTCCTCTCCCACCGTCCCTCTTCCTCTTCCACCGTCCCTCTTCCTCAATCCCATCGCTTTAGAAACTTCGAGATAGGGATAGAGAGCATGGAGGAAATCGTTGATCTCAGAGCCACCACCATAACCAACCATGGCAGCAACTGAGAACTTAAACCTATCGCTTCCTTCCAACTATTCCTCCCAAAACCAGAGTAAGGCGAACTCTCTTCCTCCTCTGATGTCAACGTAACCTTCTTCTTCTTTCAAACCCTAGCTCCCAAAACCATAGAAATTAGGGGCTAAGCTTATTGATTTGGTGCGATGGTTGGTCGTGTGGCTTGGATGACACCGCGGCAGGGAGGTCGTCGCGACCTCCCTTTTTCTTCTCTCATTCCCTCGACTTTTTTCTTTGTCTGTATTTTAGTTCTATCTTCTCCTTTGATTTTCAATTTCTCTCACTCTGTCTTTCTTACGTTTCAGGGAATGAAGTGTGGTCGACCATACCACATGGTAGGTCTCTATTTTGCTTGTGATTCATATTCAATTGATTTGCATGTTCTTACAATGGATTGATAAATTTCTGTTTCTGAACTTGATTTGCTAATGTGATAAAAAAATAGTAGCCAATGGTTCATATAAATCTGTCATTCCACAAAAATCTGTCATTTTCTTTCTTTAATAAGTAAACCAAATATCTATTGCTGCTTACGGCTGATTCAATACCTAAATTAAATTGTTCTCCCTATACTTTAACTCTGCTTTGTGTTGTGTTGTGTTCCTCTCCTTCTCTATCAGTGAACTTGCTTTATTGCTTTTGCTTAAGCGTGTGTGTTTGTTGTGTCTAATATTCAATTGAGTATGGAAGAATTGAAACATGTTACTGTTTTGTCTGCTACTGCTTCTGAATTGCATCTAGGATCAGTGGCTAATAGCTACCTCCAGCTTCATCAACACAATATTGTAACGCCCGGGTCGGATCGGCTCAAGATCCACATCGCGAATCACCCTCTTTATCCAGATTTAGTGTCTACATACATAGAATGCCAAAAGGTCACTTATGCTTTTTTCTTCTCTTCTCTTAATTATTCTATACATAGATATATATAGGCATTAATTTTTCATGTCTAAATCCTAATTAGAAAACAAGCAAATTTATTACTCCTGTGAATATGAATAAATTGAATACTAAATGTGTCAGTAAGCTATAACTAATTAATTAATTAATGTATTATTGGAAGGTTGGAGCACCACCAGAACTAGCATCCCTTCTGGAAGGAATAGGACGAGAAATCCATCCCATGAATGCACCCTGTGAGATAGGGCATGGTCCTGAACTTGACGAGTTCATGGTATATATATTTTCGACTTATTTTATTTTATTTTTTTGTTTTTATATATGTAAGTATATGTTGCTTTGTTTTCCTAATAAGTTGGAAGGAAAGTGGAAAGATTAAAAAGAAAATTAATGATGAAATCTCAGTGACATTACTTCAGTCTAGTGATGGTTTCTGTTTACATCAACAAGAGATGTCAGGTATATATTCTAAATCAACAAATATTGGTGTTGGAGCACAGTTATAAGGAAGTAGATTTATCTGAATTTTAAATTGTCTTCTTGTTCAGGTCAAAATCAAGATAAAAAGCAAGCATGTTGGAGGAGCCTTCTTTAAAAAGAATAAATGTAAGTATTTTTAACATTAAAAACTATTATGATCTATTGGCATAAATTATTAAACTATTATAATAGTAAAACTATTATAATAGTAATTATTAAAAACTATTATAATCGCATTCTGTCACCTACTCTGCATTAGTAGGAATGGTGAACTATAATAATAATGAAATATATCAATACAGGTTAATAAGTTCAAGCATGTAGCTAAATGTTGTGTTATTTTGCACATTCTTAAGGGAAACCATAACAGAGAAGGAAAATGAACCTTTATCCTAATTAAACCAAAATGTGTTTTCATGACTCAATTAATTGTCTTATTAAAACAAATGATACAAATTTCTAGAATTATAAAGAATTGTAAAGAATATACTAGAGTAAATCATCTAGTCTATGTCTAGAAATCTCTATCTAGAATTTTCTAATAATTAAAAAACAAACAACCGCTTTTCAAATGGCGGTGATAAAAGCCTATATATAGGCATGTATGTAATACATTGGGTGTGCGCAAAAGTTCACCAATAAAATCTCAGTCCGCACAACTTATCTAATACTTGTTTACATTTCATCTAAATTGCTAGCTATTTCAACTATCTCCAAAAGCAAAGTTTGCTTCCTTTTTTGGGCAATACTATAACAATACATAATCCTTTTCTACATAATCATGGATTCAGGAGGAGTAAGAGTGAGCCAACACTATACATCAAGACCCAAGGTCAGTATGAAACTCTCATTGTTTCCTTATATGTAGATGATCTTATCTATACAGGGAACAATACGGAGATGATGATAGAATTTAAAGAAGACATGATGAAGACGTTCGAAATGACCGACCTTGGCTTGATGAACTACTTCCTCGGTATTGAAGTAAGTCAGAAGAAAGGAGGGATATTCATTTGTCAAAAGAAATATACAGAAGCTCTCTTGAAAAAATTCAAGATGAATGGTTGCAAGACTGTCACTACTCCGCTCGTGACAAACGAGAAGATACAAAAAGATGATGGAGCACCAAAAGCTGATGCATCTTGGTACAGAAGTTTGATTGGGAGCTTACTATATTTAACAGCCACACGACCAGACATCATGTATGCTGTAAGTCTTCTATCAAGGTTTATGCAAAGCCCAAGCCAAATTCACTTTGGAGCAGCTAAAAGAATTCTAAGATATCTACAAGGAACAAAGGAGTTTGGTATTTGGTACAAAACCATGACCAACTCAAGTTTGCTCGGATACACCGACAGTGATTGGGCAGGATCGGTAGATGACATGAAAAGCACCTCCGGCTATGCCTTCTCACTCGGATCAGGAATATTTTCTTGGGCATCAAAGAAGCAAGCAACAGTTGCACAATCAACCGCAGAGGCAGAATACGTTGCAGCAGCTGAAGCTACAAGTCAAGCAATTTGGCTTCGAAGGATTCTTACAGAAATGGGAGAACAACAAGATGGGCCTACCGTAATCTACTGCGACAACAAATCAACAATAGCAATGACTAAGAATCCAGTGCATCATAGTAGGACGAAACACATTGCAATCAAATACCACTTTATCAGAGAAGCAGAAGCAACTAAAGAAATCAAGCTAGAGTACTGCAAGACTGAAGATCAAGTAGCTGACATATTCATGAAGGCACTACCGAGAGCAAGATTCGAGCAACTACGCACTATGCTTGGAGTCGGAGAAATTTGCATCAAGGAGGAGTATTAAAACAAATGATACAAATTTCTAGAATTATAAAGAATTGTAAAGAATATACTAGAGTAAATCATCTAGTCTATGTCTAGAAATCTCTATCTAGAATTTTCTAATAATTAAAAAACAAACAACCGCCTTTCAAATGGCGGTGATAAAAGCCTATATATAGGCATGTATGTAATACATTGGGTGTGCGCAAAAGTTCACCAACAAAATCTCAGTCCGCACAACTTATCTAATACTTGTTTACATTTCATCTAAATTGCTAGCTATTTCAACTATCTCCAAAAGCAAAGTTTGCTTCCTTTTTTGGGCAATACTATAACAATACATAATCCTTTTCTACTATTTTAAATACTATCAGTGGTACCAGAGCTACGTTCGGTCATCTACTGGGCGTAGAAATATTACCCCACTACTTTCAAAAAAAATTCTCCCAATATCCTAACCACTTCCAATAAATTTTCTATCCCATGGCTAACACCATTCAACCATCATCTATCCCTATTCCCATTTTTAATGGTGAAAATTATGATTTTTGGAGCACAAAAATGAAGACATATTTCACCTTCCAAGATTTATGGGATACGATAGAAGAAGGATTTTCTGCTCCAGAAGACACCTCAACCCTTACCGCGGCTCAAAAAAAGGAGTTGAAGGAAAACAAACAAAAGAATTCAAAGGCACTATTTATTTTGCAACAAGCAGTGACCGACACAATTTTTCCGAGAATAATGGGTGCAACAACAGCCAAAGATGCATGGAGTACGCTACAGGAGGAGTTCCAAGGAAGTGAAAAGGTACGTGCTGTAAAACTTCAAACTCTACGGCGTAACTTTGAATTATTAAATATGAAGGAATCTGAGACCGTAAAGGACTACTATTCTAAGATAAAAGAAATAGTTAACCAAATGAGAGCCTACGGGGAAAATATTCTTGATAAGAAAATTGTCGAGAAAATTCTAATTACTGTTCCCCGTAAATATGATCCAATCGTGACAACGATTGAGCAAACAAAAGATCTATCTACCTTATCAGTGACAGAACTGATAGGGTCACTTGAAGCTTATGAGCAAAGGTTGAATAGGCATGATGAGGACTCGGTTGAAAATGCCTTTCAATCAAAGCTAAAATTACGGTCTCAAAATAAAGGAAATGCAGAAAAAAAAAGAATAATGGTGAAATTTCTAGAAATAAAGAGAATTCTAGAAATTTCTCCGGAAATGATCAGGATAAATATCCTCCATGCGGCGTTTGCAAGAGAACAAATCATGCCGAGAAAGACTGTTGGTATCGTGGAAAGCCAAAATGTCAACACTGCAAGAAATTCGGACACATGGAGAAGTATTGCCGCAACAAAAATAAGCATCAAGCAAATTTTGCTGAAGAGAAAGATGGTGAGCAACATCTTTTCTATGCTACCCAAGATTCCAATAGTGAAACAGGAGGAAGCTGGTACTTGGATAGCGGCTGCAGCAATCATATGGCCAAAGATGCAAGCATCTTCAAGGATATTGACGAATCCGTCAAAGTGAAAGTCCGAATGGGGAATGGCACTGTCGTTGAATCAAAAGGCAAAGGCACCGTTATGGTGGAGACAAAGAAAGGTACGAGACTTATTCCTGACGTACTACTAGTTCCCAATCTCAAAGAAAATCTCTTGAGTATTGGCCAAATGATGGAGAAAGGTTATACTCTCCACTTCGAATGAGACACATGTAAAATATACGACAGTAAAAAGATAGAGATTGGCCGAGTAAAAATGGAGAAGAGAAACAGAAGTTTCCCAATAAGCCTAAGACAAGGCTCTAATATTGCCATGAAAGCGGAAGTTGACGACTCATGGCTTTGGCATCGAAGATTTGGCCACTTCAATACCCATGCCTTGAAGTTATTATATCAAAAGAATATGATGAGAGATCTCCCATGCCTAAAGGAGAACAGTGAAGCTTGTGAAGGAGTCTCCTTGGCAAGCAACACCGACTGCCGTTTTCAACCGGCAAAGCATGGAGAGCAAAGGACTTGCTGGAGCTGATCCATACAGATGTATGTGGACCAATGCGGACGTCGTCACTCCATAACAACATGTATTTCATTCTCTTCATAGATGACTTTTCTAGAATGACTTGGGACTACTTCATAAAAGCAAAATCAGAAGTCTTTGGAATTTTCAAGAAGTTTAAGGCCCTTGTCGAAAAGCAAAGTGGGAAACAGATAAAAGTACTTAGAAGCGATCGTGGCAAAGAATACACATCCAATGAGTTCGATAAATTCTGTGAAGATGAAGGCATTGAGCGACAACTTACAGTCGCATATTCTCCGCAACAAAACGGAGTGTCTGAGAGAAAAAATCGCACCGTCATGGAGATGGCCAGATCGATGCTGAAGGAGAAAGGATTACCAAACACCTTCTGGGCTGAAGCAGTCTATACTGCTGTCTACATACTTAATAGATGTCCGACTAAAGCAGTTCAAGATAAGACTCCGATCGAAGCTTGGAGTGGGCAAAAGCCATCAGCAAAGCACCTAAGGGTCTTTGGATCTATTTGCTACATACATGTTCCGGAAGAGAAAAGGCACAAGCTAGAAGATAAGACTGTACGAGGCATCTTCCTTGGGTATAGCACACAGTCAAAAGGCTATCGAGTCTACAATTTGCAGACCAGGAAGCTCACTATTAGCCGAGATGTTGAAGTCGATGAAAATGCTGCTTGGAATTGGAATGACGAGAAAGTAGAGAAAAATATTCCTCTCTCAATACAGCAACCTGAAGAAGGAACTGCCGAAGTCCCAGGTGAGCCTCATTCTCCTCCACAACAACAAACTTCATCACCAGAATCTACTCCAAGACGAGTTAGATCCTTGGTAGATATATATGAAACCTGCAACTTGACCATACTTGAACCTGAAAGCTTTGAAGCAGCATCAAAGCAACAAGTATGGATCAAGGCTATGGAAGAAGAGATAAAAATGATAGAGAAAAATAACACATGGGAGCTAGTAGACTGTCCAAAAGACAAAGAAATCATCGGGGTAAAATGGGTGTATAAGACAAAGCTCAATCCTGATGGCACCATACAAAAGCACAAGGCAAGGTTGGTAGCTAAAGGCTATTCACAAGAACCTGGAGTTGACTACAATAAGACATTTGCCCCAGTAGCGCGTCTAGATACAATTAGAGCTCTAATAGCTCTTGCGGCACAAAAAGGCTGGAACATCTACCAGCTAGATGTGAAGTCCGCTTTTCTCAATGGAGTACTACAAGAAGAGATCTACGTGGAGCAACCACAAGGTTTTATGAGCAAAGGCAATGAAGACAAAGTGTTGCGATTGAGAAAAGCTTTATATGGTTTGAAGCAAGCTCCTCGGGCATGGTACAGCAGAATAGATCAATACTTCACCGATCATGGATTCAGGAGGAGTAAGAGTGAGCCAACACTATACATCAAGACCCAAGGTCAGTATGAAACTCTCATTGTTTCCTTATATGTAGATGATCTTATCTATACAGGGAACAATACGGAGATGATGATAGAATTTAAAGAAGACATGATGAAGACGTTCGAAATGACCGACCTTGGCTTGATGAACTACTTCCTCGGTATTGAAGTAAGTCAGAAGAAAGGAGGGATATTCATTTGTCAAAAGAAATATACAGAAGCTCTCTTGAAAAAATTCAAGATGAATGGTTGCAAGACTGTCACTACTCCGCTCGTGACAAACGAGAAGATACAAAAAGATGATGGAGCACCAAAAGCTGATGCATCTTGGTACAGAAGTTTGATTGGGAGCTTACTATATTTAACAGCCACACGACCAGACATCATGTATGCTGTAAGTCTTCTATCAAGGTTTATGCAAAGCCCAAGCCAAATTCACTTTGGAGCAGCTAAAAGAATTCTAAGATATCTACAAGGAACAAAGGAGTTTGGTATTTGGTACAAAACCATGACCAACTCAAGTTTGCTCGGATACACCGACAGTGATTGGGCAGGATCGATAGATGACATGAAAAGCACCTCCGGCTATGCCTTCTCACTCGGATCAGGAATATTTTCTTGGGCATCAAAGAAGCAAGCAACAGTTGCACAATCAACCGCAGAGGCAGAATACGTTGCAGCAGCTGAAGCTACAAGTCAAGCAATTTGGCTTCGAAGGATTCTTACAGAAATGGGAGAACAACAAGATGGGCCTACCGTAATCTACTGCGACAACAAATCAACAATAGCAATGACTAAGAATCCAGTGCATCATAGTAGGACGAAACACATTGCAATCAAATACCACTTTATCAGAGAAGCAGAAGCAACTAAAGAAATCAAGCTAGAGTACTGCAAGACTGAAGATCAAGTAGCTGACATATTCACGAAGGCACTACCGAGAGCAAGATTCGAGCAACTACGCACTATGCTTGGAGTCGGAGAAATTTGCATCAAGGAGGAGTATTAAAACAAATGATACAAATTTCTAGAATTATAAAGAATTGTAAAGAATATACTAGAGTAAATCATCTAGTCTATGTCTAGAAATCTCTATCTAGAATTTTCTAATAATTAAAAAACAAACAACCGCCTTTCAAATGGCGGTGATAAAAGCCTATATATAGGCATGTATGTAATACATTGGGTGTGCGCAAATGTTCACCAACAAAATCTCAGTCCGCACAACTTATCTAATACTTGTTTACATTTCATCTAAATTGCTAGCTATTTCAACTATCTCCAAAAGCAAAGTTTGCTTCTTTTTTTGGGCAATACTATAACAATACATAATCCTTTTCTACTATTTTAAATACTATCATGTCTCAGTATTGTGATTCTTAGTTAGTTGTCATCATATCCTTTCTCCTTAATATAATTAAATATTGCCCTGTTGTAAACGTAAACAATAGTCAATAATAATGATTGCACTTTTATTTTTATAATAAACATTTACTTTCTATGCTTGCCTTTCACCTGCAGAAGAATATTAAGGGAAACTAATAGTGTAGAATCAACAGCTTCTCAATTTGAAGTCAATTTGAATATAGAAAACCATCGCACAATTCAGGGATAGATATTGTAAGCAACTGGTTCTGTGGCAACTTCATTAATAAATCTTAAGATTAGGTTGGCTACTATTTTATATTTGTATCAAGGAATTGATGAAGTAAAGCTGATAGTTCTAATGTGTACTTGTCCAAGCTGCTTTGGCTGCACCTGTTAATTAAAACTTGTCATTATTGCAATTATCTTTTGGCTCTATTCTTTTTGAATTCCCCCATTTTGTTATGAAATGCTACAACATTACACTTTTCTGCTGTGCTGCTGATTGGTTAACTCAGAATGGAAGTTTAGTGTTCAATATTTATAGTTGGTTAACCAAATGTTACTCTTTTAAATGTCATTTTGCTTAACCCAACTTATGTTGCTTGTGACTTAATATCCTTTTTTGATATGATATGCTTTAATATGGGTTGGCTTTGGAATTTAAATGTGATTTTGCTTCCTATTCCTATGGCTTTATTCAAACTAAATTCCGCTTAATTATATGATGGGAAAGAAAACACAGCCTGTCAGTGCCCAGAGTGCAACTGCAAAAATACCTGGAGGAGTTATGAATGCAAATGCAGTAACGGTTTGTTCTACATGAGAGAAAATGACATGTGTATTGGTGAGATTTTTTTAGTTTCTCTAACTCTTATTACATGCCATTTTTTATTGTGTTGTATATACTCTTCACATAGGTACCTACATGTAGTTTCTGAAGTTTTCTAAAATTTGTTCTGCCTTTTCTAATTATCTATGTCGATACTCCTTGCATGGTTGAGACTTGAAAAAGAATAATTTATTTAATTTTCGATTTTACAAGAGATCCAGCCATATTTAAATGGATTAGCTAAAGGTGTTTTCCCTTGTTAGCTACGGATTAGCTACAGAAATTTAGTAGCTAACCAACATTTAACGACAGTTATGATAATAACCGTCGTGGAAAGGGGACTTTCCACGACGGTTACTCAAGCAACCGTCATTTTTCTTACTTTCTACGACGGTTGCTTGAGGAACCGTCGTAGAAAGTCCCCTTCACAACTCCAAATTGAAGAAACAACGACAATTGTTTTTTCAACCGTCGTGGTTTCTTATTTATGACGACGTCTGTACAACCGTCGTAAAAGGTCCAGTTTTTTACGACGCCTGAATCAACGACGGTTGTACAAACCGTCGTAAAATGCCCAATTTAACCGTCGTAAAAGGGTCTTTTTGCACTAGTGATTTTTTTCATAAGCAAACACATATGAAGATTAATGTTTGAAACATTAAAGAAATAAAAACTTTTTTTATAATTTAAAACTTGAAAAATTGATGCTATATATAAGAAATAAAAAAAAGGAATTATGGTTAGTTTGATATTAAGGTAAAATTAAAAAAACTCGAAAAGATGGTATTTGCATAATTAAATCAATTTAACTAGGTTAAGGAGTAATTGGTTATGTACAGTGAAGGGTGGAGAGTGAATCCCACAACTGACACATTTACTTAGAGAAGTGATTAATTTAGATTTAATCCTATAAATTTTTTTATCAGTTTTAAATATTTGTTTAGCATCAAAATCAAAATAAAATCAAAAGACTATTTACAAGGAAAAAATTATATATTATTTATAAGGATTATATTATGAAAGTAATTAATAATTGACTTGACAAGATAGTCCTCACTCCTAGGTACCCTTTTAATGCAATGAGAAATTCAAAGTGTGGCAACTCTTTTAGAAATTTTTTATTGGTTGGTTATTTTAATTTCTTTTCTTTTATTATTATTAGTTTTAAATTGAAAATAAAATTCACATTGCATATATAGGATAAAACACAAGATACTATACACTTATCCATCTGATAACTTCAACAATCAAAGGAGGTTTAAACCACACGTTAATCATTGAGGATCATTTTGTGAATTAATAGGATAAAAGATAGCATATTGTACATTTATCCATACGATCGATACCTTTATCAAGCAAACTATTTCCTGGCGCGGCGCCTCGTCAGATGAATGTCGTGATCCGTCGTTTCCGCTGGTGTAGCCCGAAACTCCTGAGTGAGGTTGATCACACCTGAACGAATGTTGGTTTACAAGTCCTCAGTGCCATAACAACGACTTCGAGTCTTGCCAGTTGCCACCAGCAACATCTTTTCAAATTTGTAGCTTGGTGGACCCATCAGTGATGGAATTGTCCTCCATTTGTGACTCCACCCCCTCACGCAGTCATGGTAGTTTATTTGTTGAGTAGAGATAAACATATATTTAGTTAGTTATTCTATTGCAAATATATCAAATTATATAAAAAAACACATTTGACTTACATATATGTGGACTGCGCTCGGTCGTCCACCCAACCACCACCATTTTTTATGTGGGTGGCCACAAAAAATTCATCGGGATCTACATCCTGCCCAAGTCGTCGTCGCTACGCAGAAAAATTACACTAATTAATTATTTTAATTATAAATACAAAAATAACATAGAAGAGTAGGTTTTTACATACCATATTCAGCGCAACCTTAATGTGGGCCTTGCGGCCCGTGGTGTGGACCTCCCCGCTTCGACGACAAGCCCGATTGCTCTTGTTACGAACATACTTTCCCCTTGAACTCATTAGAGGCCCAGTAGGCCAAAAGACCCTCCCAAGTCTCCTCACCACACCAAGTGGGTCGAGTCTCATTCGTCCGGGCCTTGTTCACCAATTAAATAAATTAAATAACAACCCTAAATTAAATTAGTATACAAACTAATACCAATTAAATAAAATAAATAATTACTAATGATTAATAGCTACATAATAGCTAATAATTATTAACTATGTAATTACTAATAATTAATAACTACATAATTATTAATAATTAATAACCTAATAATTAAGACCTAATTACTAATAATTAATATTTAATTACTAATAATTACTAAATAACTACCTATATACTTAAATACATATACAACTAAAATAACTACCTACATAATTAAATAACTAACTACATAATTATGTAAACTATAATTAAAAAACACAAATTAATTAAATATTACCTGAACGGCGGCGGGTGGTGGTTGACGGTGGCCGGTGGTGGTGGATGGCAAAGGAGGAAGAGGGAAGAGGGACAAAGGAACAAAGGGACAACTATTTAAGGTTCTGATCAGTTCAAAATGAACCTTTGTACGAGGGAGAGTGTTTAATCGGTGAGGAATTGAAATTGGAGAGAGGGAGAACGAAGTGGTGGTCGAAGGGAGGGAGTAGAGGGAGAAGGGGAGATTATAGGAGGAGGAAGAAGAAGAGGGGAAGGGGGAAAGGTTTTGTGTGCGTAAATTTTAAAAGTGACGGTCTGACCGTCGCTAAGGCCATCTCTACGTTAAAAATTGCTCTGACGTACCAAATTTAAATTTAAATTAAAAATGTAGCGACGACTGGGTCGTCACTACGTATATTTTTTAATTTTTCAGAAAATAAAATAATTAGTTTTTTATTGTTGCGACGGTCTGGTTGTCGCTACAATGCGAAACGTAGCGACGGTCAGGCCGTTACAAAGTATTAATTGCACAGATACGCGTTGAGCTGCGCATTTAATGTTGTAGCGACGATTGGGACGTCGCTGGTAACAACGGCTCATGGCGCGTCGTCACTACTGTTTCGCGTCTAATTCAACGCGTTCTTGTAGTGAGGCAATCCTATATATTCGAGTCGGGAGCATCTACATCATGGTATAACTAACTCTACCAGCGAGAATTTTTTCCATCCATAAGACTTGAACCCGAGTTTAAGGGGAAACAACAAACATTACCACTTGAACCAATCCTCGTTGATTATTGAGAGGAGAGTTTTACCACCCATAAATCATAATAATCATACTGGGCTAAAGTAATATTGCCTTTTGTGGTAATTATTTGTGATTTCAAACAAAAAGATTAATAATTTAATAAGATAATTGATTATTAACGATCATTAATTTAACTAAATAAAAAATAAAAAATTATACATACTTAAGGATATTATAAAAATATAAATATTATTTAAATTAAACATACATTTTTTTTATTTTTTATAACTAAAAAATAAGAAAAAAATGATTTTTTTTACCTTTCATTAGGTATCATATAAGTTTATTTCTCTTACTATTTTTCTATCATCACATTTTTCTCTTTGTTTTTTTTTTTTGGCTTTTTTCTCTTTGTTCAATCTAGCTCATCAAAGCAATATTAGTCTGACCTACGAAACCTGTGGTGACATCTGAGACGCGTTGGCACAAGGTTGTGTGATACTGGGATAGCCATGCCTGTGGGTAGGGGGTCGATCTCGGCCATGTGTTGAAGAACAGTTCTGAAGGTTGTGATCCCACTCTTTTTAATTACAATTCAAGACAAAATATCATACAATTATGTTCCGACAAGTTGTTCAATTATCGCACCATTCCTGCATGCTGCTGTGTTAGTGTTAGGGACCTCCTTTCCCCGCTTGTATTGTATCTTAGTGTTTTTTGTTTTGTTTTGTTTTTTCTACAAAAGAAGAAGTCAATTAATTGATATAAATATCGCCTAATCATATATCTCTAAAGAATCTATTCGAATACTTCCTAAAAATTATCTTTATTATTATATTTTTTATTTTTCAATTGAAAATAATACCAAAAAAAACAATGGACTCAAATCTTTCATTTTTTTAAAAAATTCAATTAATTTTTCGAAACATTTTGATTTTTTTAATAATATAAAAAGAAATTGTTAAAATTAAAAGGTGAATATTTATGAAAATATTCCGTACAGAATTAGGTGATCATACAACCAAATTTCATGTCAAATTTGTTACTACAACCATTTCCTAACCTTTTTAATAACCTAATTGAATCTCGTTTAAAGGACCACTCTAAAGGAATTGAAGTACTCTAAATGAGATTTAATTAGGTTATCAATCTACAAGAGTCTGGACAGCGCGTGCGCGCACACACACATATATATAAGAAGTGTATCAAGTGACAGGACTTTTTATTGTAATAGATGAGAGGATTTAATCATGTCCATTGGATATATTTAATGGTTAATTAAGATTAATTTAATTAAATTAATTGCCCTCACCTGCAGTTTGCTCACTCTCACCTCACACTCCTCTGCATCTTCCTTTTCTATTATCCCCTATTTTTCCTCCAGCGATTGCTTCCTTCTATTCTCGCATCCCTTCTATTCACACGTCCAGGTCCACATCATTGGTATGACATCCATTCTAGAATGATATCGCTTTCTTGATTGCATGATTCTATTCTCGCATCCATTCAAGAATGATATCACTTACTTGATTGCATAATTAAATTGTTTAGTCTGGATTGCATAATTAACTTGTTTAGACTTCAAAAAACCTGATCAAATTTGCAATGAAAACTACTGGAAACAAATTAATCATTCACTTTTCAGTTTAAAACAATTTAATGGCACAATTGAACTTGAGATAAACTTCTAGATTTCCCAAAAGCCTAAAACAAAATGGACGCCATGGAATTCAAAACTGCAGCAATCACCACCTGACTGCAGTCCAAACAGTGATCCCCACACACTCATCAAGCACACTCAATTTCACACAATACAAGTGGAATCCAAATCCTTCAAATGGGTAAACATAACACGGTGAAATTATCTTGTTGACCATACAAGTCGATCCCCACACACTATGCAAGCACCTAAGATTATCCTTGATGACAATGTTCACCTCCCACCACCTTATAGAAACAGCACTGTTGATGAAGCTCTGAAGGGAATTGGAATTGAAATCACAAGGGGATTCCAACTACTGTGCAGAAGAAAGGAATGAAGGGAATTGAAATCAAATCTTAGAATAAGAGAAGGGCAGCTGAGTCGTACCTAGTGGACGTGACACGATGACGGTTGGTAGCCGATGATTCGGGTTCACTGCAACGGTGGTGGGTGGGTGGCCATTTCTGGTCTGAAGGTGGGGCATGAGTTCGCTATTATACAGACGTGAGCACGTGAGAGATTTTTAATCTTAACCGTTAAATATATCCAAGGGACATGATTAAATCCTCTCATCTCTCACAATAAAAAGTCCTCTCACTTGATACACTCTCTTTTCTATCTCTATATATATACACCATATAGAAGAATTACTATAATTCCACCTTATAGACTACCTTGAACCCTCATATATCACGGTATTTTGATCTGATAATCTTTTACTACACACACACTAGTGCAAAAAGACCCTTTTACGACGGTTAAATAATGCTTTTTACGACGGTTGTACAACCGTCGTTGATCCAGGCGTCGTAAAAAACTGGAACTTTAACGACGGTTGTACAGACGTCGTCATAAATAAGAAACCACGACGGTTGAAAAAACAACCGTCGTTGTTTCTTCAATTTGGAGATGTGAAGGAGACTTTCTACGACATGCAACCGTCGTAAAAAGTAAGAAACAATGACGGTTGCTTGAGTAACCGTCGTAGAAAGTCCTCTTTCCACGACGGTTACGACCATAACCGTCGTTAAATGTGGGTTAGCTGCTAAATTTTGGTAGCTAATCCGTAGCTAACAGGGGAAAACACCTTTAGCTAATCCTTTAAATATGGTTGGATCTCTTGTTATTTATTCTGCAATTTTATCAGACATGAAGAAAAAATGATATATAGAAGAATTACTATAATTCCACCTTATAGACTACCTTGAACCCTCATATATCACGGTATTTTGATCTGATAATCTTTTACTACACACACACTAGTGCAAAAAGACCCTTTTACGACGGTTAAATAATGCTTTTTACGACGGTTGTACAACCGTCGTTGATCCAGGCGTCGTAAAAAACTGGAACTTTAACGACGGTTGTACAGACGTCGTCATAAATAAGAAACCACGACGGTTGAAAAAACAACCGTCGTTGTTTCTTCTTCAATTTGGAGATGTGAAGGAGACTTTCTACGACATGCAACCGTCGTAAAAAGTAAGAAACAACGACGGTTGCTTGAGTAACCGTCGTAGAAAGTCCTCTTTCCACGACGGTTACGACCATAACCGTCGTTAAATGTGGGTTAGCTGCTAAATTTCGGTAGCTAATCCGTAGCTAACAGGGGAAAACACCTTTAGCTAATCCTTTAAATATGGTTGGATCTCTTGTTATTTATTCTGCAATTTTATCAGACATGAAGAAAAAATGATATATAGAAGAATTACTATAATTCCACCTTATAGACTACCTTGAACCCTCATATATCACGGTATTTTGATCTGATAATCTTTTACTACACACACACTAGTGCAAAAAGACCCTTTTACGACGGTTAAATAATGCTTTTTACGACGGTTGTACAACCGTCGTTGATCCAGGCGTCGTAAAAAACTGGAACTTTAACGACGGTTGTACAGACGTCGTCATAAATAAGAAACCACGACGGTTGAAAAAACAACCGTCGTTGTTTCTTCAATTTGGAGATGTGAAGGAGACTTTCTACGACATGCAACCGTCGTAAAAAGTAAGAAACAACGACGGTTGCTTGAGTAACCGTCGTAGAAAGTCCTCTTTCCACGACGGTTACGACCATAACCGTCGTTAAATGTGGGTTAGCTGCTAAATTTCGGTAGCTAATCCGTAGCTAACAGGGGAAAACACCTTTAGCTAATCCTTTAAATATGGTTGGATCTCTTGTTATTTATTCTGCAATTTTATCAGACATGAAGAAAAAATGATATATAGAAGAATTACTATAATTCCACCTTATAGACTACCTTGAACCCTCATATATCACGGTATTTTGATCTGATAATCTTTTACTACACACACACTAGTGCAAAAAGACCCTTTTACGACGGTTAAATAATGCTTTTTACGACGGTTGTACAACCGTCGTTGATCCAGGCGTCGTAAAAAACTGGAACTTTAACGACGGTTGTACAGACGTCGTCATAAATAAGAAACCACGACGGTTGAAAAAACAACCGTCGTTGTTTCTTCAATTTGGAGATGTGAAGGAGACTTTCTACGACATGCAACCGTCGTAAAAAGTAAGAAACAACGACGGTTGCTTGAGTAACCGTCGTAGAAAGTCCTCTTTCCACGACGGTTACGACCATAACCGTCGTTAAATGTGGGTTAGCTGCTAAATTTCGGTAGCTAATCCGTAGCTAACAGGGGAAAACACCTTTAGCTAATCCTTTAAATATGGTTGGATCTCTTGTTATTTATTCTGCAATTTTATCAGACATGAAGAAAAAATGATATATAGGGCACACAAATTTATGTTTTCCTATAAAAATTTATAATATATTAATTATACTTTATTTGTGAGAAAAATCATTTTGAAATGCCAGAGATGAAGCTCAAAAGCTTATAAACACTAAACAATAAAGACCCTTGGCAAAAGCTCTAGTTTCAAACAGAATACTCAAATAAGATGAAAACACAGGTTCCCAAAGACACTCATCAAAATAAGTTTCAGAACAAGCTTAAAAGATACAAGTATAGAACTTAAAATATTTGTCCAAGATTAAAATATATTAGATACAAGTTACCATCTTCCCCATGATCAAATGAAGCACCCATAGCAATTAGCTCTGTGACTCTCTCAGGTCCTTTTGTACAGACAACCTGGACAAAAGAATCACAGTTAATAAAATGTTCAATGCAGTCTCTACACAACTCTCTCATTGTTGTAATTACACACATTCCAATTTATTTTACATGTGCACAATTATTATAAATCATAAACATATGTAGAATTTATATTTTAGTCACAAACTGAGACAATATCAATGGATAAATAATTTAAAAAGTTATTTACTTAGAATGATCTATATATATGGAGTGCAATAAAAACATTCAATTAAATATTTATGAGCTTGCTTATTAACTGTACTAATACATGGCCCACTTTAAGTTCGGGTCTCATGGTCTCTAATATACAAATGTCCATAAAAATAGGAGGATTTGTTTAGTGCTTTCAGCTTTTTGCAGTTCCTATACTTCTATAGTTTTTCTTTTTCAGAAAAAGAAATCTTTTAAATGAAATTAAATTAAAAAAGTTGATTGACATGCACGTGAGTTCATGCCCAGAGTAAATTATATTTCTATTTACAAAATACTACAATACCTTTATCTTTGCCTAAAAGTTTGATACTTTATAACAGGAAGCATGGAATAAATTCAACTCAAAGGAGCTTTTCTAATCTCAGATGAACTCAAAAGATACAAGTATAGAACTTTTAGGAGCTTGCTTATTAATTTTCAGAACAAGCTTAAAATATTTGTAAACGTTATATACTTAGAATGATCTATATATATGAAGTGCAATAAAAACATTCAATTAAATCAAGAATAGCAAATAAAATTGAAGTTAGCTATCTAACAATTTGCTGTCATGCACAAACAATTAAGCATAAATGCATGCAATACCCAGTTTTGGCATTTCCCTCGCTCAATCGTTACTCCTTCCTTTCCTTGGTACCTATGCAAGTAGTGTAGTAATTAAACAAAGCTGAAAGCACGCTTTTATAGTCTAAGCTCTAATTTTCACAAGCTGACACAATAGAAAATTCATGAGAAATATCAGCACAACAAGGATACAGGAATAGGACTCAACTCAAGAACCAGTATGGTGCATAATTATATTATATTTAATAATAAATTAAGGTAGAATGGTCTAATATTCTAGAGTCACAAAAACACATTTTGATGTTGTTACGCCTCATTGCAGCAAAGAGTGTTCAAAATGTCTCATCTAAAATTCTAATAACTTAATATACCAATTTGACTGCCACAGATGTATGTACCTCGATGTTTGGGTGAGTCAATATGAACTCCCAAGGTTAGGATCAAGTGTAAAACCATTCACTCCATTTCCTGTGCTAAGCACAAACAGCGATGGCAGAGTTTGTTCAATCAGCAAGTGTAAAACCATTCACTCCATTTACCCATTGTCACAGAGTGAGAACATAACAATCTGTTTGAATCTCTTTTTTATGGCATGAAGTATGAAACACAACATCACCTTGTTTGGTTGAGATTTGAGAACATTTATCAAACACTTTGTATGCAAAGAGGGAGACAGCAAATAATAATAATAGAAGGTTGGAAATGGAATTTGGTTTGGGTGAAGCATAATGTAGAGCAGAAAGAAAAGAAACAAACAGAGAGAATTACTTGAGGATGGCTTACAAACGAAGAAGATTGTCTCGTTGTGGTTTACAGCCACCAACGTAAACCACCGTAAACCAAAGTTTGCCACTCAACCATCGTAAACCACCGCTCCTAACAGCCACCAAACCCCTACAATCACAGCCAAAAATTGAGAGAGAGAGAACAAGAGAAAGAGTGAGAGAGAGAGTAGAGAAGAAACCCCGTAACTCGCGGCCAAACGGTTGCCGCCGTCCCTCCACCGCGTCGTAGCAGCGGCTGTTCTTCTTCAGGCTATGTGCGAGCCACCGCTCGTCGCCGTCTCGTGGTCGTCGTCCTTCGTCTTCTCGTCACCAGACGCGGCCAGCCTCGCGCCGCTCGCCGTCGTTCTCACCGCCACCGCGCATGCACACCGCACATCCTCTTCGTGGCTTCGTCCCTTTCCCTACAGGCGGCAACACCGTCGCTGCTCCTTGTCACAGCTACACCGCTGATCGTCGGTCTCCCTCTTCCTTCTCCTTTCTCTCTTAGGTTTTGTTTCTGATGGTAAAAAATAAAAGAAGGGCGGCCGCGGTGTGTGTGGTGAGTTTGAGTGAGAGAGTGTGGTGAGTGTTTTAGCCTTTTAGGGTTTGAAACAGGGATTCTACGACGATTCTAAAGGCAACCGTAGTAGAATCCTCCTTTTACTCCTACACCCTCATTTTTTACTATTGACACCCCAACTTTTTTGAAACCTATATGCCTTTCTACGACGGTTTTAAGACAACCGTCGTTAAAAACTTGATTTTTTCTTTTTTTTAAAAATTTTCCTAGACTTTTCAACGACGGTTGTATTGTGACCGTCGTTGTTGGTACTTTTAACGACGGTTCCTAAACAACCGTCGTTGTTTGTTACGCAAATAATTTCAAAAATGTCACCGCGTCACTTTCCACGACGGTTGCTATATAACCGTCGTGGAATAGCCGTTGTAGAATGTTGTTTTTGTAGTAGTGACAACATCAACTTCAACTAACATCACGCTGGTATTAAACCAATGCAAATTTCTTTACTCCAAATCCACCATCCTGCTTACCTTTCCGCACATCATCCCATTTAATTTAGTGTAGGGATCCTCTCCAGCTCTTTAGCCTCTCTAGAAAGCTTTAGCTACACAAAGCTACAGATTAGCTATGGATATGTAGCTAAAGTTTGATAAGACAGGAGGGGTCCGAGAGGATCCGGATCTTTTAATCCAAGCTATTCTTGTTTTTTATTTAGCATTTCCATAAAATTTGTCCCTTAAATAGACATTAAAATCTTCACTACCTTCCAAGGCATCTTGAAAAAAGATAAGCAGATGCTCCTATATAGAACAAACTTTAATAAAAACGATCCTACACCAAGTGACAAATAAGATAAATTGGCAATCATTGAATCAATAATAGGAAATTAATCATGCATCGATCTAACTTTTTTTTGGCTTAGCTACAATATACTATCTCTAGTCCTATTTATAAGAACATTTTAACTACTTCACACGAATTAAGGAAGTTGGTTAATTTAGTTGATTATAAATTTGTCATGAATATGTATCATATTTCCTAAACTACCCTTGAATTTATTGAGACCCATTATCTTTCTTTTTCTAATTAACTACTCAATTGTGTCATACTCTCTTTACTAATTAATTACTCATATACCTCCACTAATGTGGTATTTTTGTTAAAGAATAATTAATGCATGAGACACTCTGAAAAAGGTTCTTACAAAAAGGACAAAGACCCACCTTAAAAAAATTCTTATAAATAGGACCGGAGGGAGTATATAATTAACAACAAGATATTTGAAAGATACAGAACAACCCTATCATTAAAAAATTCTGAATACTGCAAAAAATTCTCCTCCACAATACATCAATCCCCATAAGACTACTTTTATGAGAGTTAATGCACTTTTAGCACCGACAACAATTCAAAACACCTCAAAAGAGTTCCTGAAGTCCACAAATTCTGAGAATTTGCTTTCCATATAAGAAGTGTTTCATCAGCAAATTGTGATAGAACATCCACGCAACGCACACCATCTACGTCGTACTTGATTAATAATAAAATTGACCAACCCTTTTGCTACTATCAGGGATTAAAAAAAAGAGGCTAAAAGGATCTCCTTAAGATCCTATTGTATATGAATTTCTTTGGTAGGGATTGACACGATCTGAAATCAATCAATATATTATATAAAACACAGTTGCTGACAGGTCCTATTATGTGACGTGTCACCCTCTCGTGATGCCAGTTTTCATCCAAAACAGTATTATATGAAAGTAAACAATGAATAAAATCTCATTTGGAACGTGTACAATCCCATTTTATTATTATAAAAATTTTATTTTTTAAATATTTTGTATTAATGTTTTAAATAATCAGGATATTGCCTAAAATATTTTCATAATAAATCACTTTATTAAATAAAGATTCACGTTGATTATTAATAAAAATAAAAATCTGATCAGTAAATTGAAATAGTTTGTTTTTTTTAAATATTTAAATATTAATTTATTTTAATGGTTTATTTAGTTTTCTGATGTCATTAAGATTTCTAATGCAATCAATGTTATACTTTATGAGTTTAAATTTTAAATTTGAATTTTGAAATATTTAGTGGGATTGAAAACTGTAGCCTATAATAATATTAAGAATCCATAATTCACGTTTTATTAATGAATGAATAATGATCGGTAAAGATTTAAGAATCAGATTTTATAATTTTGGAACGTGTACAATCCCATTTTATTATTATAAAAATTTTATTTTTTAAATATTTTGTATTAATGTTTTAAATAATCAGGATATTGCCTAAAATATTTTAATAATAAATCACTTTATTAAATAAAGATTCACGTTGATTATTAATAAAAATAAAAATTTGTATAGTAAATTGAAATGGTTTATTTAGTTTAAATATTTAAATATTGATTTATTTTAATGGTTTGTTTAGTTTTCTGATGCCATTAAGATTTCTAATGCAATCAATGTTATATTTTATGAGGTTAAATTTTAAATTTGAATTTTGAAATATTTAGTGAGATTGGAAACTGTAGCCTATGATAATATTAAGAATCCCATAATTCACGTTTTATTAATGATTGAAGGATGATCTGTAAAGATTTAAGAATCAGATTTTATAATTTTGGAACGTGTACAATCCCATTTTATTATTATAAAAATTTTATTTTCTAAATATTTTGTATTAATGTTTTAAATAATCAGGATATTGCCTAAAATATTTTAATAATAAATCACTTTATTAAATAAAGATTCACGTTGATTATTAATAAAAATAAAAATCTGTATAGTAAATTGAAATGGTTTATTTAGTTTAAATATTTAAATATTGATTTATTTTAATGGTTTATTTAGTTTTCTGATGCCATTAAGATTTCTAATGCAATCAATGTTATATTTTATGAGGTTAAATTTTAAATTTGAATTTTGAAATATTTAGTGGGATTGGAAACTGTAGCCTATGATAATATTAAGAATCCCATAATTCACGTTTTATTAATGATTGAAGGATGATCTGTAAAGATTTAAGAATCGGATTTTATAATTTTGGAACGTGTACAATCCCATTTTATTATTATAAAAATTTTATTTTTTAAATATTTTGTATTCATGTTTTAAATAATCATGATATTGCCTAAAATATTTTAATAATAAATCACTTTATTAAATAAAGATTCACGTTGATTATTAATAAAAATAAAAATCTGATCAGTAAATTGAAATGGTTTATTTAGTTTAAATATTTAAATATTAATTTATTTTAATGGTTTATTTAGTTTTCTGATGCCATTAAGATTTCTAATGCAATCAATGTTATACTTTATGAGTTTAAATTTTAAATTTGAATTTTGAAATATTTAGTGGGATTGGAAACTGTAGCCTATAATAATATTAAGAATCCATAATTCACGTTTTATTAATGAATGAATAATGATCTGTAAAGATTTAAGAATCAGATTTTATAATTTTGGAACGTGTACAATCCCATTTTATTATTATAAAAATTTTATTTTTTAAATATTTTGTATTAATGTTTTAAATAATCAGGATATTGCCTAAAATATTTTAATAATAAATCACTTTATTAAATAAAGATTCACGTTGATTATTAATAAAAATAAAAATCTGTATAGTAAATTGAAATGGTTTATTTAGTTTAAATATTTAAATATTGATTTATTTAGTTTTCTGATGCCATTAAGATTTCTAATGCAATCAATGTTGTACTTTATGATGTTAAATTTTAAATTTGAATTTTGAAATATTTAGTGGGATTGGAAACTGTAGCCTATGATAATATTAAGAATCCCATAATTCACGTTTTATTAATGATTGAAGGATAATCTGTAAAGATTTAAGAATCAGATTTTATAATTTTGGAACGTGTACAATCCCATTTTATTATTATAAAAATTTTATTTTTTAAATATTTTGTATTAATATTTTAAATAATCAGGATATTGCCTAAAATATTTTAATAATAAATCACTTTATTAAATAAAGATTCACGTTGATTATTAATAAAAATTAAAATCTGATCAGTAAATTGAAATGGTTTATTTAGTTTAAATATTTAAATATAAGACTAATAGATGGTTAAATATTCACGTTGTGCTTATGCTTTTTGAGTTATAAGTATCCTGTTTAGTATGGCTTCCCGTTATTATTTAATCTGTAATGTGAATGGAGGCTCTGAGCATAAGATATGGAGAATTAAAGTCAGAGTCATTAGGCTATGGAGGTCTTCATATTTTAAGGATAACAATAATAAACCAATGATTGAATTGGTTGTTTTGGACGAACAGGTTCAACAATTCCTCATCTTTGATAACAATTTTTCTTTATTTTTTGTTATAAATTTTTTTGATAGTTTATTGCTTTACATGTTTTAGGGAGGTCGTATCCAATGCACGGTGAAGAGCATTCATGTGTATCTGTTTGGGAATAGTATCAACGAAGCTAATGTGTACATGCTAGAAAACCTCAGCGTTGCACTTAACAGTGGAAAGTACAAACCTACAATGCATGAATTTAGAATGTTCTTCAAGAGAGAGACACGAGTTACTCTGGTAGAAGATTCTCCCATTCCCCTCTATGGTTTTTCATTTGTCCCATTCGTTGAAATATTGAATGAAACTAAGGACGACAGACGTTTGGTTGGTAAGTTTTATTTACACTATGTTTAATGATTTTTTTTATTTCATAATGATTTCATAGTTATTAAAATTCTAACACAATTTTTATTTTAAATATCCTACTTTGCAGATGTACTAGGTGTTGTTACTGGGAAAGGTAATCTGATTGAGTTCAAGAAAGAGGGAAAGCCATGCAACTATGTTGTCATAGAGTTGGAAAATATTGAGTAATCTTTATCTATTAATACAATGCATTATCTCTTCAAATCACACATTATTAAATGATAAACTTGAAACCTTTTTTTTATTATTTTTATTTCAGGGGAGGTCTTAAACTTAGGTGTACTTTATGGGAGGACTATGCTTTTATGTTTTTGAAACATTTGGAAGACCATCCATCTGAGTCCTATGTTGTTGTTCTTCAATTTGCAAAAATGAAAAATTTTAAAGGTATTAATACAAACTTATTACCAAAAGGTTATTTTAAACAATATATTTATCTTTTTGGAAGACTGAGCATTTCATTATTTGCAACAGGGTCAGTAGGTGTTTCAAACACAACTTACAACTCTAAGTTGTTTATCAATGCCAATATTCCTGAAATTGAAGACTTTCAAATGAGGTTTTTGGGTTTTAAACTTTGTTTTTTGTAGGGTTTTAATGTTTAATTTTTACTTAGTATGAATTGTGACAAATTGAAATTACATCTTAAATCATGCAAGGTTGAAATCTTCTGATTCTCAACAAGGTATTCAGTTTAGTCAGTTAAGTGATCATGCTTCTTTGACCCTTGAGGAAGAATTTCTTGAAAGAGGAGTGTACAAATCAATTGCTGATTTGAAAGAAGTAACACAGGTATATTAAGTATACTTGAATTTTTTCAATTTCAAATTTGCATTTTTATGATTGATTGATTTTTTTTTGTGAATTTTGTTTTGCATCAGAATTCTGTTTTTGTAACAATTGGGACTGTTAAGGACATTGAGTCTGAATATAACTGGTGTTATCGTGCCTGTAAGAAATGTTCTCTTGGTTTGAAGTTGGATGGGTCTATGTTCTATTGTAAAAAATGTGTCACTCATTATTCAACTTTTGTGACAAGGTATGTTCTTAATAGTTTCATTTGTTAATATTAAAGTGAAATGATAGGAGTGTACATTACTAAAATAAGACTTTCATTATGTAGATATTCTATTCAGCTTCGTGTAGTGGATGAGACAGATTCTGCATCTTTTATCTTATTTGATAAAGAAGCCTCAAATTTCCTGAAAATTCCTACATATGAACTTCGCACTTCATATATTGCCAAGGTATTCACTTAAACTCTTGACTAATAAACATTTTAAACAATCACACATTTGCTCTTCAATCCAATCGTATGCAATTTTTCTATTATAGGGTGGAGATAAGAATAGGCATCCCGAAGAGATTGATTCCTTTAAAGATAAGAAATTCCTTTTTAAAGTGCAAGTTAAGATTCAAGATATGGAGTCAATTGTTCCTTATGTCATTAGTATTTCAAGGCTTTGTTTTGAAGATAACATTATAGCTTCCTTTGAAAAGAAATACCAAATTGAAGAGGTATGTAATTAGCATTCTCAGTACAACATGTTTTCATTGTCTTACATATTATCTATAATATGATGTTGTTTTGTTTATTTGACATAGGTAGCATTAATTCAAGACAACTCTGAACTTTTGAGTCAGTTTACTGAGTCCTCAGATCTGTTGAAGGTATTTTTCTAATCTCATTTGTTATGGAAATTAGGTAGTTTATTATTTAAGTATTTCAGATTGCTTTCTTATTTAAATTTCAATTTTGGTTTCAGGACAATTTATCTGTGTCATGTGATAATGGAGTAGATACTCCAAGTCTCCTTTTACCGACTGGAAAAACGGCATCGAATATGGATTCAAGTGTTATAAAGGTTCTTGATGTGGATCTTGCTGAGTATTGAGGAAATGCAAGTTTTGATACTCCCTCAAAATGCAAGGGTGAGATGCATTCTGAACAGACCATAGTTCGCGTTGCTGTTCATGGTGATGAACAATCTGCTAAGAAGCTGAGGAAAGTTATCAAGGAAGAGAAGAATTAGTCTCATTTCTTTTTTATTGTTAATTATGTTCATCACAGTTTTGTTAAGACTATTGTTACATGTCTTTTTTACGAGTTAGTCCTGGCTTTTTTTTTTGGAAAGAACAGTTGTTAAACATTATTTGTTGGTTTTCAACAATTTGCACTTTATTATTTCCGATTATTCATCGCTTTTTTGTTTCTATTATCCGGTTATAATCATCCTGTGAAAATGATTTGGAAAGGCATTGAATAGAAGTGCCATTAATTCCAATTTTTTATTTGATTTTTAACAAAAATTTAAAGCTAAAATAAAATTTTAATACATTTCTTACCTGTTCCAAAAACCTTTTTTGTAGGTGCATAAATAATTTAGAGAGTAAGCCTGGGTTTAGTTACTTTAGTAAGTAATTAACCCATGTTCTATTTTTTTATTTAAATATTGATTTATTTTAATGGTTTATTTAGTTTTCTGATGCCATTAAGATTTCTAATGCAATCAATGTTATACTTTATGAGGTTAAATTTTAAATTTGAATTTTGAAATATTTAGTGGGATTGGAAACTGTAGCCTATGATAATATTAAGAATCCCATAATTCACGTTTTATTAATGATTGAAGGATGATCTGTAAAGATTTAAGAATCAGATTTTATAATTTTGGAACGTGTACAATCCCATTTTATTATTATAAAAATTTTATTTTTTAAATATTTTGTATTCATGTTTTAAATAATCATGATATTGCCTAAAATATTTTAATAATAAATCACTTTATTAAATAAAGATTCACGTTGATTATTAATAAAAATAAAAATCTGATCAGTAAATTGAAATGGTTTATTTAGTTTAAATATTTAAATATTAATTTATTTTAATGGTTTATTTAGTTTTCTGATGCCATTAAGATTTCTAATGCAATCAATGTTATACTTTATGTTGTTAAATTTTAAATTTGAATTTTGAAATATTTAGTGGGATTGGAACCTGTAGCCTATAATAATATTAAGAATCCCATAATTCACGTTTTATTAATGCATGAAGAATGATCTGTAAAGATTTAAGAATCAGATTTTATAATTTTGTAACGTGTACAATCCCATTTTATTATTATAAAAATTTTATTTTTTAAATATTTTGTATTAATGTTTTAAATAATCAGGATATTGCCTAAAATATTTTAATAATAAATCACTTTATTAAATAAAGATTCACGTTGATTATTAATAAAAATAAAAATCTGATCAGTAAATTGAAATGGTTTATTTAGTTTAAATATTTAAATATAAGACTAATAGATGGTTAAATTGAAATCGTATTTCATTTAAATATTGATTTATTTTAATGGTTTATTTAGTTTTCTGATGCCATTAAGATTTCTAATGCAATCAATGTTATACTTTATGAGTTTAAATTTTAAATTTGAATTTTGAAATATTTAGTGGGATTGGAAACTGTTCAGGTCTGCCACCACATAAATTGGTTTTGAAAGTTGGTGTTCCCATCATGTTGTTGAGAAATATAGACCAATCTAATGGGTTGTGCAATGACACCAGAATGCAGATAAGAAGGTTGGGTAATCATGTTATAGAATGTGAAATTCTTACTGGAAATCGAGCCGGTGGAATTGCACTTATTCCCCGGATGAACATGATTCCAAATAATCAAACTCTTCCAGTGAAATTTCAAAGAAGACAGTTTCCTATTGTTGTCTCATTTGCAATGACAATCAATAAATCTCAGGGACAAACATTGTCATGTGTTGGATTATTTCTTCCAAGACCAGTATTTACACATGGTCAGTTGTATGTTGCTTTGTCAAGAGTGAAATCTATCCATGGATTAAAGATTTTATTGAAAAATCATGATAATGTTTCTGAGAATTGCACAATTAACGTTGTCTATAGAGAAGTATTCCAGAAACTTTCATGAACATGTATTTATTTCAATACATCTGATCATTTCAAAGTATTCTGAGCAGGTATTTATTCAACACTTTTTTCTATATTTCATTCCATTATTAATTTTTTTATTTACATTTATACAACATTTTATCTATTTTTAAATTAACCAACTCCCTTTATTTTTTTTTGCAGGATTTCTGTCATAAGTCTCCTATTATTGAATTTTGAAGATTAGCTTTATTAAATTGTTTATTTAGAAACATATTATCATTTTTTTAGTATTTTCAGTTATTATAATTGCTCTTTTCAATGATTTCGTGCAACGTACGGGTTCTACACTAGTAACTCTTGAAAAAACACAGCTCTAATCCAATTCATCATACTTCTATAAAAGCATAAACAACTCATCATATATTAAATTGTTCCAATTCATAGAGTCATATATGTTTTTTTTTCCCCGAAATCGACCTTTAAAATCAATCAGTCTTACCTGATTTTTTTCCTTGAATCTTCAAACTTATTAGTTTTTTTTGGTGTTAACCATATTAATTATTAGGAGTAATCGTGTGCCAAGCTCCTCATTTCTCCATAAGAATGTGTTTTGTGATGATCGACTGAGAGCTATTCTTACAATTTCAGTTTGTGTTACTAACTGAGCCGCTTTTGATAAAACCTTATTAGTTTAATTCTACCAGTACTGAATCAAGTATCTATCTACTAATTAATTTTTTTTGCTCAGCAAAGTAAAGCTAATTAATTTATTACATCACAGAACTCAAAACCTTTTTAATTCTACAAGCCAATATTGGCTTACATTAAAAATTTTATATGCACCCAATAATTATCAGAGAGTTATAGACCAATAATCAAACTTTCTAGAGGATTGTCAATTTTAAGATTTAGAATTAACAGAGATGAAGTAATTTCTCTTGGTAGTTTAGCATACACAGAAAAAATTCATCTACCATGCCACATACCTTGAGTTTTATCAACTCATAAAAACTCTTAATTAAATGAAATTAATTAAAACCGTGCATCCCACTTTAATATTCTTTTTTCGAAAGATCACAAACATCTTTTACGAAAAAAAATAATTATGTTCCAGTCAGGTAGCCCCATATAAAAAATTAATCCTTTTATACACTTAACAAATCATATTTTTTATACAAAATTTACACAAAAAAAAAAACATATGAAAAAACCCTTACGTACTAATCAATGCTAATATGTAATATTCATTTTTCTTCTATAATCTTTTGCACCTTTTATTTTTATTTTTATTTTTTTCAACTATCAACTATTATATTAATTGCACCAAAAAAACTATTATATTAATTGCTTTCTCTTTTATATCTCTTTTTCGGTTTTTTACATAGAGAGGTCATTTGAGTGACAAACTATTACCAGATAGTGCAACTTGAAAATTATTTATCATAGTAAAGCAAGTCGTAAGTGAGGTTGTCGACTTCTAAGAAGTGAATTTATAAATATGTTGGTGTTAAAATTATATTTTTTCTTTTTAAGTTATGACAGGTTTCGATTTTGAAGAATAAAGAAAAAACCTTTGGCAGAATGAAAAATATTTCTTTTCATTATAACTTCTTTTCTTTTAATTTCTTTTTTTTATATTTTCTTTGAATTTTAGTTTATTGTTTCTTTCATTTGAAGTTCTTTTCTTTTCTTTAGTTTTCTATAAGTTTCTAGTCTTATTTCCAGTTCTTTAATTTCAGTTTGATTTAGAATATCTGCAAATTTTGTTGTTTACTTGTCTTATTCTTCTGAGAAACTTCTTTTCTGATTGAAATTAAAATATAAGTTAAAAAGTTTAAGAAAATATCATAATTTCGAAGTAAAATTTAAAATTGTACAACTTTTTAATTAAACCTATTTCTTAAAAAAAAAATTAAGGGATTCATATTCTAATTCCAAAATAAACTTTTAAGAATCAACATGAAT
Organism: Sesbania bispinosa; assembly: GCA_026901365.1. Lineage (NCBI taxonomy): Eukaryota > Viridiplantae > Streptophyta > Magnoliopsida > Fabales > Fabaceae > Sesbania > Sesbania bispinosa. Next base: position 279,247 of record QLOH01000524.1, on the reverse strand, counting down.
TGTTTTCAAAGTTGCTTGTGAAAGTTTTTCGTAGTTATTTCTGAAAATTTCCACCACAAACAAAATCATAGTGTCTATTAAAATCTAATTTTTTTTAAGAAGTCACAAATGTCATTCATGATTCACCTTTTTTTTTTCAAATTTTTGAGTGAAAGGTTACAATGATGTTATAGACTTTTATTTTTTTTTCTTTGTACGCAACTAGGAGGTCTATATATAATCCCTCTTTGATTTTTTTAAAGCAATGGAAGTCGTATGTAACATACGGCTTTTTTAAAAAAACTTGCATATTACAAAAATTAACTTAATTTATTAAAATTTAATTATTTGTTATTTTATATAATTCAATTATAATTAAGGTTTTTAAAACGTAAAAAATATGCACGTGATAAAAAAAATATGGGAAAAATAAATAAATAAAACTAAATTACGTAAAAAATCAAAACTAATTAAAGTACTAAACACATGGTAAGGACATAAAATACATAAATTACTAAAGGGCATTATATTTATTAATAAGATGCTCCAGATTGAGGTCGTTGTGTCCTTTATGTGTAAGGATTCTCTGTTGCTCTTTTCTCTGTGTAGTAAAACATAGCTGTGAAAAAGCTAGAAATCAGCTACTGATTTATTTATCTAGTGATTAAATAGCTACTCCGTAGCTAAACTCTGCTGAGAATATAGAGATTAGAGAGGATCTAAATCCTTCCTTTATATATGATGGTTGAGGTTGTCGTCTTTGAAATTGAGGTGATAGGTGTTAAGAGTAATTCAGATTAGGGAAATTAATCAGTTAGTTAGTAATTCAGTTTTGTTGAGTTGATTAGTCTTATCTGTTATAGGACTTATTTCTGTATAAAAATTGAATCTGTCAATATAAAATACATCCTGTATTCTTACTTCCAATCTCTCATTCTCTCTCAATTTCCTCTCTATCTTGGGACACCTTGCATTAACAGTGGTATCACAGAGCTTCTTGATTCGGGACTTGTGTAGGAGTTGAAACAATTGTGGTGGTGCGCCAATGAAGTATCTGAATTGTGGAGATGACACCGGTTTCTCAAACCACATGTCTGGAAGGAAGGAATGGTTCTTTGATATCAATGAAAAGGTAAAGAGCAAGGTGAGATTTGCTGACAACTTAGTTGTTACTGCTGAGGGGATTGGTAAGGTCATGGTAAGAAGGAAAGATGGCTCTTGAAAGCCTGTATCTCAGATGTGTTGTATGTGCCTGAGATGAAAACAAATTTGCTGAGCTTGGGGCAATTGGTTGAAAGAGGCTACTCAATGCAGTTGGAGCAAAATCAGATGAAAATTTATGATAGTAATAAAAACTGATCTTGAAAGCTCCTTTGGCTAAGAATAGAACTTTCAAGATTGGTATTCATGTGCTTGAACAACAATGTTTTGCTGCTACTCAAACTGATGAAAGTTGTTTATGGCACTACATATTTGGACACTTGAATTTCAGGAGCCTTGATTTGCTGCAGAACAAGAAGATGGTGAAGGGTCTCCCACAGTTGAAGCAACCATAACAGTTTTGTGATGACTGTTATGTTGGCAAGCAACCAAGAAATGCCTTCAAGTCCAGAGCTTATCACAAATCAAAGGATAAGTTGGATGTAGTCTATTCAGATGTATGCGGACCCTTTGAAATTCAGTCTCTTGGAGGTAACAATTACTTTGTATCTTTCATTGATGAGTTTACTAGAATGATGTGGACTTACCCCTTGAAAGGCAAACATGAGGTGCTGGCTGTTTTTAAGAAATTTAAAGCAATGTATGAAAAGCAAAGTGACAAAAGAATTAAGATACTGAGGACAGATGGAGGTAGTGAATACACTTCACTAGACCTCAACAAGTTCTGTGAAGATGAAGGGATTATCCATGAAGTGACTGCTCCCTACACACCTCAGCATAATGGAATAGCTGAAAGAAGGAATAGAACCATTCTGAACATGGTCAGAAGCATGATAAAAGGAAGACAATTGCCCAAATTCCTCTGGGCAGAAGCAGTGTCAACAGCTACCTACATCCTGAATAGATGCCCAACCAGCCAACTACAGAGCTGTACTCCTCAGGAAGCTTGGTCAGGTATTAAACCTGATGTTTCTCACCTAAAAATCTTTGGATCTCTATGCTTTAAGCAGGTTCTAGAACAGACCAGAAGAAAGTTGGATGACAGGAGTGAACAGATGATCTTGATTGGATACCACCCAACAGGAGCATATAAAATGTATGATCCCACAAAGAGGAAGATTGCAGTAAGCAGGGATGTGGTGGTTGATGAAACTAGATGGTGGACTTGGGAGGAGAGCAGCAACAATACCACTACCACTATAATGGTGAGACTGAATGGTGATCAGGTTGATAATTCAGATTCCGCTGAAGTAACTCAGACACAAAGACCTCAAAGGAGCAGACAATTATCTCATAGATTGAATGACTATGAAGTTTTCCTGACTCTTCCATAACTGTTGATGGAGATTTAGTTCACCTGGCTTTGTTTACAGATTCAGAACCTGTGACATTTGAGGATGCAATTAATGATGATAGGTGGCTAACAACAATGAAGGAGGAGCTGCAATCAATTGAGAAAAATAAAACCTGGGAATTGGTTTCATCCACTCAACAAAAGAAGCTAATAGCTGTGAAATGGATCTACAAAATTAAGAGAAAGCCTGATGGGACTGTGGCCAAGTATAAAGCCAGACTGGTGGCAAAAGGCTTCCTGCAGAGGGCTGGAGTTGACTTTCAGGAGGTGTTTGCACCAGTTGCAAGAATTGAGACAGTAAGACTTGTTACTGCAATTGCAAGCTACAAAGAATGGTCTAAGCATCACCTGGATGTGAAATCAGCATTCCTGAATGGACCCTTAGATGAAGAGGTGTATGTATGTCAACCACCTGGATTTGAGGTTAAAGAGCATGAGGAGAAAGCTTACAGACTGAAAAAAGCCTTATATGGGCTAAGACAAGCTCCACGAGCTTGGAATAGAAGAATTGATGCATGCTTGTTGCAACAGAATTTTACTAAGTGTATCAATGAACATGGAGTGTATATAAGGGCATCTTCCAAAACTGACTTACTTGTTGTATGCCTATATGTTGATGATTTGCTGATTACAGGCAGCAGTGAGATGGAGATTAAGGAATTTAAAATGGGCATGATGGCTGAATTTGAAATGACTGACTTAGGGAAGCTGACCTACTTTCTCGGAATGGAATTTAGCTCTACAAGCAAGGGAATTCTGATGCATCAGAGGAAGTATGCAATTGAAATTTTAAAGAAGTTCAATATGATGGAGTGTAATCCTGCAGCAACCCCTGTTGAATCTGGTACAAAACTGATTGTGAATGAACTAGAAGAGCTAGTTGATGAGACAATATATAGACAGATAGTGGGATCACTAAAGGCCTGTTTGGTTTGCGTTTTCATTTCTTGTTTCCATTTTCTGTTTCCTGTTTTCTGGAATTTTACAAAGGAAAAGCTGGAAATGCTGGAAACAAAAATTTGCTGTTTCCAGCATTTCCAGTTTTTCCTTTGTAAAATTTCAGAAAACAGGAAACAGAATAAAAACAGGAAATGGAAATGTAAACCAAACAGGCCCTAAGGTTTCTTTGTAACACCAGACCAAACTTGACTTTTGGTGTTGGTTTGATAAGCAGATTCATGAATAAACCCAGAGTATCTCACTATGCAGCTGCTAAGAGGATTTTGAGATATGTCAAAGGCACAACTGACTATGGCTTGTTGTTTCCAAACAGTCTTCATTGCAAAGATCCTGCAGTACTTGGTTACACAGACTCTAACTGGTGTGGAGATAAGGAGGAAAGGAAAAGCACTTTTGGATATGTATTCTTGTGCTGTGAAACACCAATTTCATGGTGTTCTAAGAAGCAGGATGTTGTTGCCTTATCATCATGCGAAGCTGAGTACATAGATGCATCTTTTGGAGCTTGCCAAGCATTATGGCTTAGCTCCTTATGGTAAGAAATGAAACTGAGAATGACAAGACCAGTGCTGAGAATTGACAATAAATCTGCCATCAACTTAGCCAAGCATCCGATTGCTCATGGCAGAAGTAAACACATTGAAACCAGATTCCATTTCCTAAGAGATCATGTGAACAAGGAGAACCTAGAGCTGGAGTACTGCAACAGTGAAAATCAGATTGTGGATCTGCTGACAAAATCATTGAAGGCTGAAAGATTTAAGACTCTATGAGAGAAGCTAAGGGTCATGTCACTAAGTAATCTGAATTAAAGGGATATGTTAAGAGTAATTCAGATTAGGGAAATTAATTAGTTAGTTAGCTGTGTTAGTTGGAAGTTAGTTAGTAATTCTGTTTTGTTTTGAGTTGATTAGTCCTATCTGTTATGAGACTTGTTTCTGTATAAATATTGAATCTGTCAATATAGAATATATCTTGTATTCTTACTTCCAATCTCTCAATATTCTCTCTCAATTTCCTCTCTATCTTGGGACACCTTGCATTAACAATAGGCCTTGTGACTTCCATTGCTTTGTTTTTTTTTTTAAAAAAAATCAAATAGGAAGTCCACAATGTCATTAATATTATAGAAAAATAAAAAGATTAATACAAATCAATCGATATGTACACCAATTAAAAGAAAAATAAATTTTCTCACATTTAGTTCTAATTCAAAGCCAAGATCTAACCTTAATTAAATCAACCACTCTAACCAAATCTAGCTCAATGTTATTGAAGATTCTATCATTCCGAAACAGCATAATGACCAAACACAGGATAACCAAATCAAAATAAAAAAGTTCTTAATTATGCTTTCTCCCGAAAAATAAATCACTATGTTGCTAGAAATGTGAAAAAGTATCTTAAGGTAGAGCGACAATAATACCAAACCACAATGATATTTACTACTTAGAAAAATAGATTTGGACACTGCAGTTTACAACTTTTCTTTTCTTTTCTTTTTTAAGTCGACAACTTCATATTCTGTTAAATAATTTTTCAATCAAATTGAGTAAAAAGAAAATCCCTCTTTTTCCTATACCATTCATGCAGCGTGATACATGCAAACATTTTTTATACTAAAAATATACACATTCGAGATTTAAATGCAAATTAAACTCTCAGTCCACTAGCTATTACTGCTATCTGCAACAGTATTTGATCAGTATCCTCTAAATTAAAGTCAGTCACCACTAGCTACACTGCCATCTTCTGCAACAATTACATCCCGGCCATATCGTGTCTCCATTATTGCACCTTCATAATCACACAGCGACTGACACAATCTGGATTCTGGCACCGCTGCTACTAGTTGACGCTAGCGAAGAAGCTAAGGCCATCTCCATCCCAGCATTTCTTAAAAATTTCTTAAACCAATATTTTATAATTTTTCACACTTTCTCATACTATTATATTATTTTTATTACTTTAAACAACTTAACCACTTTTTATCTCCATCCCAACACTTCTAAAAAATTTCTTAAATGGGTCCCGCAACCCACCTATCAATCAATCTCACATCACACTATAATTATTTTAATATAAAAAATGTAAAAGTCCTAGTGCTTGTGCAAGCACCTCTACAAAATAAAACTGCAATAAATGAAACGCTCCATCGCTAACATTACTAAGAACTTCTGACACAAAGTTAAGACCTGAGTTTTAGCACCAGCGATGCGGGTGCTCTAACTAGAGTATATAATCGAAGATGGCACAATTCAGAGATAAAATAATATTGATAAAATAAAAGGGCAATATCTATAGGTTAATTTGTGTTTCCAGTTAACAATATATAGGTTTTTTTTTTCGGTCAACAACAATATCTATAGGTTAAGAGGGCAAAAAGAATTTTTTTATTTAGCGTATGTTTGGTTTACGTTGAGTAAAATTTATTTTAAAAATTAATGATTAAAATGAGTCATGTACATTTTACGAATCACGTTGCATTACAAGATAAAAGATTTATGCACTATGCAACGCCAAACCAATTAACAGGCTATTAAAAGAAAGAAGTTTTAAATAACAAGTAAAAAAAAACTTTTCTTAGTTTTTTTCCAGCATTTATGCTGCAGTTAGAGCCGGTAAAATGGGCCAACCCGACCGGCCCGACCCGCAAAAGCCCGCAAAAATGTAGGACTCGGACACCTATTTTAGAAGCCCGAATACCTTCCGAACTTTTTAGCCCAACCCGCTACCCGTAAAAAAGCCGACGGGTAGCCCGCAAAAACCCAAAAAAAACGGGTTACCCGCAAAAAGCCCGCAAAATGATAGGGTTGGGACACCTATTTTAGAAGTCCGAATAACTTCCGGGCTTTTTTAATCCAGCCCGATACCCACATCAATACGGGCTGGGTAGCCCGAATTGCCAGCTCTATCTGCGGTTGTCGCTTGATAGGTATAAATATTGATTGTTTAATATCTATACTATATACTTGTGGTTGACAATTCACATGCTGCGCTGGAAATGTAATAATATAATGCCTGTGACTTTTTCATGGTTTCTTTAATTGAAAAACAATACTATTACTAATATCTAATAAAAAATAAAAGGAAGCATTAAAAATTTAATAATTTATCATTAATAAATTAATAGAACATCAAAACGAAATGAGAAAAATAATAATTTTGGCCTTTGTTTCAGAAAATATTTTGTTTCTGTTTTCTATTTTTTTAGTTTTAATTATAAAAACATTTTCAGTTTTAATTGTAAAAATATTATACTGTTTTTATTTTATTTCTTGTCATTAAAATTTTGTACAAGGAACAGTGAACACAACTTTATATTAACTTCTCTATTTTTTTACAAAATTCTGAAATATTAAAAAAATTAATATTATATATAATTAAAACTAAAAAATAGAAAATAAATAAAAAAATATGATAAATATTTTCTGAGAATAAACGCCTTTAATATAATGTGCCTCATTATGATTGAATATAAGAAATGATATATGAAAACTTTAACTGAAATATAAAAAAAATAATATTTAAAAATAATTATAGTATATATAAGTTGGGAATCTAGGGAAATAAAAGTAAACTTTTTAAATAAATAATTTTAACAAATTATTTTATATTTTTTAAATATAACCGGTGGTATGTCCTGAGACATTCATATACCTAGAGTTGCTTTTCCAACATCTTTATTCCTTTTTTTAAGTAAAAATCACAAATATTTTTCATAGATATAATCTGCTCGAGCTGAGAACATTCATATTATAGTGGGACTAGTTAAATCATGTATAGGGATTTTTTTCATACTAGAAGTATCGTGACCTTGCTTAAGAGGAAAACAACATATACCACTTAAAACCAATCATGCACATTGATCATTCAGCCTTTAATTCTAAGGATTAATAATTATTCTAGAAAATCAAATTTTTAAAAAATTATTGTTTCATACCCCAAAAGGTTATACATTTGGAAGATAAAAGTCCTAAGGAAAAAGATAAAATGATGGGTTTGATGAATAAATAATAAAATAGATAGAAAAGAGGTGTGTAAAACTTGATATGTAAAAAATTAGGACTGTAAATTTTAATATTGAACCACAAAACAAAAGGAATGCATGGAGGTGAAGCAAAACTGCAGAGGATCATGTCAGCATATTCCATATCTTCACTCCATTATTATTTTGATACAAATAAAGGTTTAATTGATTTTCGATTTTTTAAACAAATAAAAAACTTTAAGTCTACTAAGAAATTTTGGATTGTTATTATGAGTGAAAAGAAAAAAATAAAAAAGAATAAATTAATGATTGTAATAAGATGTTGAATCTAATTCAAACACCCACTAAGTTACTATATCACGTTATTGTAACGATTACCATAATAGCGGATTCTTGATGAAGTTTCTTTTGTAGCACACTTCTATGGTGTAGCTAGTAATATGAAAAGTGGAGTATGATATATTAATCATTAGTTACGGGATAATTATTAATTTGCTAGAAATTACCTATAAATTGACTATGAAAAATGACCAACTGATTTTGATGGCAGAACGATTTTGAACAAGTAATATGTTTAAATTGGTTTTGATGAATAGGCTTTTAAAACTGAGGAAAGAATTGAAAAATAAAATATAAAGTTTTCATTAAAATAAAAAGTATTTTTTGTTTATTTTTACTTTTAGTATAATTAATACTTTCTATTTTAATAAAAAAATTTAAATTTTAAAAGTCTTATCTCCAACCCTAAAGGCTAATGTTATCACAATTGTTTTTAAATTTACATTCATTTTTCTTACACTGTCTATGCCCCTGTACAAAATGGGAACACGGGTTCAATGTAATAATGTTGTAGAGGTATATTATAAGAAAAATGAGTGTGAAAAATCATAATATGTTTTTGAACACATATATGTCCCGACAATACTAACAAAATCATATATATATATATATAGAGAGAGAATAAATATAAAAAAGATAAATCCTCAAATTCATCCCTGAACTCTGAATTTGTCTTCTCTTTCCTCATCACTTATCAAATTAAACTAATTGTATAAGTAATTTTTGAACTTTAGTAATTTTTGAACTTTTAAATATTTATTACGTTAGACTTTTATCTGTATTTGTCACGACCAATATAACAGATGTTAAGAAAGTTTAAAAATTATTTATATAATTAATTTAATTTAAAAATTAGGACGATTCTATGGAGGATCAAATAAAATTTGGTTCACCTAGTCTAGTTTCTATTTTTTTCCTTACAAAAGGAGAATTAATAATTTTATTTTTTATTAAATAATCTTTATATGACTATTTGAGTTTAATTTTAGGGAAAAGATGAATTTACGATACAATATATGCTAATTTCGTTGAGGATATATCAATTTAAAGTTGAAGGGCAAAATTTTACATTACACGGTAATATTGAATTGAGTTTTTATTATTTTCAAGTGATATTTCATATAAAAGCAACTTGAAACTATTTTAATATCAATTATTAATAAAAATGAGCATTGAATTTCGTGATTAGGGATTTAAATTACTATATTTTTACATTTTGGACCATGTGGACCATAGACAAGCCCTAAAAATTAAGGAATAATATATGAAATGACATATTTAGGAATAAATTTGGGGGTTTATTAACTAAAAACAAATTAACATGTATATATTATTCTAAACTTTCCATTGATTCTAACATTTTATGCAGTACCTATTTAGTTTACAATTAAGTAAAATATTATAGAAATTAATGGTAAAAATAATATACATTTTATGAATGGACACTTACACTCTGCCCATAAAGACTTTTTTTTTTACGTCTCCCATAAAGACATCAATTAATCACGTTTCAAGTGGCAGAATGGTAATCCAAATATAAATAAAAGTTCTGAGTTTTCTACACTTTTATTATGCACTTTACACATTTTTTTTTCTCTCTCTTTTCCTTTTACGTCATATCAATTATTACAATTTTCACTTCCTTTTCTTTTTTCCACATTTTCACATCCTAAAAATTGGGTGCGGAAACATAATTATCCTATAAATAAAAGCTTGAGGGCAAAGTGAACACGCTGTAAAGCCGAGAGCAAGAAAGCAAGAACGGAAAAGTGAGGGAGAAATTGAAATACCTTCATCACATTCACTGGCGGGTAAGCATTCTTCCCTTTCAATAATATCCTCTTCTGTTGTTGGGGGCTTTTTGGTTCGGACAGGCACGGCTTGTCCACACAGTAAGTTCAGTTTGGAATAATCAATTTCTAGCTAACTTAAATAAATGTTTTAATTTGAACTTATAAAAAAATCGTTATAAATTTATAGTTGTTTTATAAAGAAGTTATAAGAGAGGGCTTTTATAAAAATTAAATTATTTGAAATTAATTTTAATTTATGAAAAAAAGTTGAATTATTATATTTGTTTTTCTTGTAAGTGTCGGTGACTCCGGAGAATTAAATGCTCATTCATATTGAGTCTTTCTCACATTTTAGTGTCACTCTCAAACACATAAAAATTCGGAAAGAATGGAGAATCCAACAGAGAAGAACGTGGCAATATCTCTCAATATTCCACAAGTTCATGGTAGGGTGGTTAGCAGCAATGGCAAGCCCTCTAGAGAAGAAGAGAAGCAGAGAGAAATTCAAGAGAATATGAATATGAGCCTTGCCATCACCACGTGCACCGGGGAGACGCAGGACAAATTGGGGGAAGTAATTACCAACTACGTGGGGACCCTAAATAAAAAACAATTACACTTTTTGGGTATGCTAGCTAGCTTTTAACGTTTTTGCTTTATCCCTATCTTTTCTTTTTATATATATAATAGTTGCAATAATTAAGACCTTCACTAATTAATGATATCCGCTAAAGCAGGCTATCCCACTAATCAACACTTCGACTATGATGCATTGGCACCATTGTTGAATTTTCACCTAAACAATGCTGGTGATCCATTTATAGGGAGCAGTTTTAGTCTAAATTCATCAGAATTTGAAGTTCACGTGCTTGATTGGTTTGCCAACTTATGGGAGATAGAGAAGGGAGAGTATTGGGGATACGTCACAACTGGTGGAACAGAAGGAAATCTTTATGGAATTTTATCAGGGTAATTTTTGTTTAACTTCATTGCCTTTAAGTTCTATATATCCTAATCATTAATTAATTTCTATTTATTGTATGTATATATATATATATAGGAGGGAACAATTTCCAAATGGTATTTTATATACCTCTGAGGACTCACATTATTCAATATTCAAAATAGCAAAAATGTACAGGATGCAATGCGTGAAAGTTGCCACGTTGGTCTCTGGTGAGATAGATTGTGTTGATCTAAAGACTTTACTCCTTGCTCATAAGAACAAGCCAGCCATCATCAATCTAAACATTGGTCTTCCCCTCATCTTTGACAACTAAAACTTATTTTAATACCAAGCTTAAATACACTCACACTTGATTAAACTTAAAGCGTTTTTTTCCTGACACACAAAATAGGAACAACTATGAAAGGAGCTGTTGATGACATTAATCTCGTAATACAAACACTTGAGGAAAGTGGCTTCTCTCGTGATCGATTTTATATTCACTGTGATGGAGCTCTATTTGGAATGATGTTGCCATTTCTTGAACAAGTGAGTAATAGTTGTTTTGACTAATTTAATTTATATTTAGAAACGTCATTAATTTAAGAAAAATAGTACACTGGATCAGTGATGGAGAGATCTAGAGAAAATAGAAATAAAAAAAATAAAAAGAGAGAAAAGAGAGAGATGTATAACTGAATATATGATCGGAAAAGAAGAGATAGATAAAAAAAAAGTGTGGAAATAGGTGTATGATATATAGGGTATGAAAATATCAAAACTTTTACTTTAATAGTGCACTTAGGAAGAATAATGAAACATGCTACAAAGAATAAAGAATGGTGACAAAGAGCAACATATGAAATGCAAACCTATATATATATATAGCATGTTTGATTTCCTATTGAAAGATCCCAAAATCATGTTTGAGCAAAAGCTTCTAGCACGTGAGTTTGGTTTCACATAATTCATTCTTAATAACTACTACTATAACTCAGTCTTATAATTAATATTGTCTTGGTTGTCATACAGGGTCCAAAGATTACATTCAAGAAGCCCATTGGAAGTATAACCATTTCAGGCCATAAATTTTTGGGTTGCCCAATTCCGTGTGGTGTTGTAATAACTCGGTCGGAACACAGCAACAGTACTCTATCTGGAGATGTTGAAGTGATTGCTTCTAGGGATGCCACAATCACAGGTAGCCGAAGTGGGCATGCTCCAATCTTCATTTGGTATGCTCTGCAAAAGAAAGGGCTAATAGGTCTCAAGAATGAAGTGCAAAAGTGCATACTTAATGCACAATACTTATTTGGTCAACTGCGTGGAGCTGGCATTGGCACAATGTTAAATGAATTTAGCAACATTGTTGTCTTTGAGAGGCCTTTAGACGATGAATTTGCTCGTAGGTGGAATTTAGCATGCAAAGAAAATATTGCACATGTGGTGGTGATGCAACATGTTACTATTAAAATCTTGGACTCCTTTGTTAGTGAACTTATACAAAAGCGAGCGATTTGGTTCCAAGATGATTTGAGAAAGCCTCCCTGCCTTGCAAATGAAATTGGTGCTGGAAATTGTTCTTTATATTGCATGATTGATTCTCATGGGATGGAATGATAGAATGCTGAGTTGGGCTTGGGTTAAAAGATTTCATTTAGTTAGTGGGCTAAATTGTGGACTGCAAAATTAATTCATAGTCTCTTTTATAATTGTTTGTTTATTTAATTTTCCTTAAAGTTAGTTGTTGGGCTAACAGTAGTACTTAGGGCCCAAAAACATTGCGTATTTAGTTGGTGCCTTGCCCTTGTTGAAGGACATGAAAAGAAATCTGTTGTTTTATTTATCTCTTAGATAATAGCTTTCCTTATTAGTTGTACGTAGCTCCCTTAACCCTAATCCCTTTTATCAATTGTTCCCCCCTTGATAGCAGCTGCCTATCAATTGGTGCTTTCATTCTCTTACTCCATGCCTCCTAAACCCCACCACAAAGAGATGGATGACCTCCTTCATTCTATTGCTGAGAAATTGGGTGCTCTCCAAACCCAGATGGAGAACCAGCACGAGATGCAAAACTCAATGCATCTACGCCTCCAAGCAGACATGGATACTCACCATGACCACCTCCAAACTGTAATGACTGGTCTCTTGGAACAGGTAGCTCACCTCACCTTGCCACCCCACGGTTCTAATCCTCCAACTTCTACTCTCGCCATTCAACCTCATCACACAGACCCTCTTAATACAAACACCGTTTCCATCCCCATGGTTCCACCGAGGTTTACACCGATTCCACCACCCCCAACTATTACCTTCTCCAATCCAGAAACCAAATCGGGCATCCCTATAATGGCCCTTAAGGCTCCACTTAACGTATTTCGAACTAGGACGAAATTTCTCGTTGGGCCATTTGAGATAGAACCTATCGCAGTGACCCATTCCCTTCCTAATTGTTGCGGACTAGTTCTTCGATGCTCTGATGGTATTACTCTTCACACTAAGGACTGGCAGATTGATGACGCACAATTGGATGGGAATCTATTTTTCCCTGCACAGTCTGAGCCGCACAGCGTACCTGCACCATCTCCTCCTGAGGACGCGCCTGTACCGTTGGATTTTCAACGGCCTCCTGATGACCACTCACAACCGTTGGATCAGGACAGCTGCCCATCCAGTACACGCGTGGCAGCCCTTTGCGCGCATCTACCAAAATTGCAGCAGACTCACGCGCATCACTCAAGGAGCAATTCCTGCCGCGTGACCATCTCTCTTCCCAGCAGAACGAATCCGAGTCGTCCACTAGCAGCACGATCCACGATCCGCGTGCGGACGCGTGGCGCTCCCTCGTTGGGCCAGCAGAAGACGCGTTTGAACGCGTGCTGCCCTTCAGCGCGTCAGGGACGCGTGTCACGCCTACAGAGGCTGGGTCTAGAAGCGCGTCAGACGTGCTTGGCACGCGCATGACCCCTCCACCGTTGGATCAGCAACGGTCACATGCGACGAAACTCAGACTGTGCGATGCAGCCAGCTGTCCGCCTGCTCCACCTGCACATGTGAGTTCCAAGACTCCACTTTCTGCACTCAATGCACGGCCAGCGAGGAAGGTTGTGGACCATTCCCAACTATTGGATCCAATTTTTCTCCCAGAAGCAACATCTCCACCGTCCTCTACAAGCATAATCTGTGTGCCTTTCCGTAACCCAATTTCCATCGTCCGATCTCCATAAAAAAGGATCTCAGCCATCCACTGAAGAATCAATCCCCGTGAACACACACAACACAAACCTTGAGGACAAGGTTTATCTGAAGCGGGCGGCAATGATAGAATGCTCAGTTGGGCTTGGGTTAAAAGATTTCATTTAGTTAGTGGGCTAAATGGTGGACTGCAAAATTAATTCATAGTCTCTTTTATAATTGTTTGTTTGATTAATTTTCCTTAAAGTTAGATGTTGGGCTAACAGTAGTACTTAGGGCCCAAAAACATTGTGTATTTAGTTGGTGTCTTGCCCTTGTTGAAGGACATGAAAAGAAATTTGTTGTTTTATTTCTCTCTTAGATAATAGCTTTCCTTATTAGTTTTACGTAGCTCCCTTAACCCTAATCCTTTTTATCAACTGTTCCCCCCTTGATAGTAGCTGCCTATCATGGAATATATATTTACTAAAATATATGTTATTTTAAATAATTGACTCCAAGGATATTGTCATCAATTGTACTAATAGTCTGTTAAAATTTATAAATTACACTACGATAGCACTTGGCTAAGCTTTTTTAGAGTTTAAAATTTACTTCAAAATTATAACTAAAAATAAGATCAGCCTAAAAAACTAAAGTTAAATTTCTTTTTGTTGTTTTTTTTAATTTTTTAGTTTAAAAGCTACTTCTAAGTTAAAAGAAAGGAAGAGTAAGGAAGGAAGCTTGGCTAGTTCTCTAGGTTGCTTGCTTATGATTTGTATGGCTATTTAGAAAGACAGTAAATTTTTTATAAATACTCAGTTGGTGATGAAGGTAAAATTTAAAAATAAGAACTTGGATATCATTGAAGGCCAAATTTATAGGTGTTTCCTTTTTTATGATTCGATACAGGAACCATTGGTCTGTATTTGATCAATGACAAATGGAGTATTAAGTGTTGGAGTACCCCTCATATTCCACTACAACAAATCAGTGGTTTAGATGCGAATTGGTAGTGTCAGCCACGACATCGTTCCTTTAGTGTCGGTCTAGCCGACGCTGATTTCTTGTTATTTTTTCACTATGTATATAATATTTTGCACTATATATTTCAAAAAATAAACTTAGCGTAACGGTAATGCTCCTTCTTGGTATGATGCATGCTGATGCTAAAGGTCGACGCTACATAGTGTCAGGCGTAAAACGTCGTCGTTATTGCATTAACAACGAGGCTTTTAGCGACTGCCTGTGGCTGTCGCTAATTATGAAATTACGACGGTTTTTTCCAACCATCACTAAAAACTGATTTTCTTGTAGTGCTTTTTAAATAATATTTTTTTATTGTGCAAGAAAAAGTTAAATGTTACTTGACAAAATAGTTTTTTTTAAGTTTTGATTTATTTTAAAATAAATCACCACAAAAAGGGTATTAGTATAAGTCTCGTTCCCTATATATATATATATACATATAGGGTGGGGATCAACTTACTCCAGGAGTAAGTCTGTCAAAGTTATTCCGCTTAATAATTCTTTGTAGAATGTGAATTTAACAAATCTAACCGTTGAATAATGTGATATTAATATGAGGATTATGCACACCAAAAAGTGAGGATCATGAGGATTTCAACTTCATCTCCTTAACTAGCTTGTTCATCTATATTTCTTTGTGTTAGATAATAGCAAAAGGTGAGTGTTACGTGATGCCTTCATCGATTTAAGTATTGATCCGATTTTAAACATTGGTTATTCCTTAATGATCCTAATTCATTTTCCCTTCTTACTTCTTTAAAGGAAAATACAATTAAAAACCACAATGAAGATACGTGTATACTCATGAAGTCCGGTGGTGCTATATATTAGCAACTAGCCCTTGCTTATGATTGCATCTTCAATTATCTAATTTTGTTGGAAGTGACCAAAAAAATGTATATATTTTTTTTTATTAAAAAAAAATATAATTTAAAATAATGAGCTTCATCCTGAAAAAAAAGAAGAAGAAGAAAATATAATATTGCATGTATGACTCAACATGATGCATATAAATATAGTAAAAACTAAATTACAAATTAAAGAAAACTGTGAATACAAGTTAAAAGAAATTGACAAGGGTAACATCCATGATTCCATGATTAGCCATGACAATTCAACATGAACCCATGAGTATTAACCCCCTCTCGTCCCGATTTAAAGAAAATCCGATCCTAAACCCGCTCTGATATAATAACTAAATAATTTTAATGATACTGATAGTTGGTTTTTTTTATCAGTAAAGAAACAATTAATTATTAAGTAGGTACAAGGGGTACCCAAACCCATTATATTAGAGTTTAAATACTTTTTAAGCACATCATTGATTCCTCAACCCATTTAGAATAAGAAAAACTAAACCCCTTCATTCTAATTTAAGCCATAGCCAAGCTCTAACCTGAATCAAATCCATTACATCTAGAGAATCCATCCTAACATTTTTAAAAATAATTTTATTTCTCCACAACCATATAGACCAAATTATAGAAAACCAAACCACTAGCCACACTTGCTTTGCTTTCCTTCCTTTTTTGCAAATAGTTAAATAAAGGTAAACTTATATATTATACTAATAGTTAAATAATAAATGTAAACTTATATATTTTCCTTAAAATATAATATAATTATTAAATTTCTTAATTTTTTAGGATTTTCAATGTCTACATTTTCATATTATTTGAATTAGAATATATTAGATTTATATGAGTTATTTATTAAAAATATGTATTTAAGTTATTAAAAATAAAGAAAAAACAATAGAGAAGGTAAGATCCCCACAAATTTCCCCGAACCCGACGGGAACCCGCGGAGATGAGGTTTGAGTTTCATAATTTCATTTTCGCTCTCTTTAAACCCAAACCCGAACGTGCCTCGATTTTTATGGGAGGGAAGAGCAAAACTCGCCCCTGACCCGCCCCGTTGTCATGCCTATCCATGACTCAAAATTATTGGGTAAAACACACATACACAAACAACATGGGTTCATTAACCCATTCAAAAAAAAGAAAAGTAAAATCCCTTCAACTTTCATATACGCCAAGACCACGCTCAGAGTTTAATTACATCCAAATATATCCTTATCCTCTAACTTCACATTATTGAAAACAATTTCATTTCTTAAAAGCTTTGTTTTAATTGTTGGATGTGTGTTATCTATTACTATTTGTTATATATAATTTATTGCCAATCTTATTATCCTAATTACGATGACCAAGTGATCAATGATAAATCATATTCTTAACGAGATGATAGATAAAACTAGATTTGTTTAACTTTCCATTATGTTTATTAGTAAACTAGCAAATCAGCCATTGACTTTTTTAGTGTCATGTAGTTTAATCCATAAGAAATAGAAAAATACAATATAATTCTTGACTTCTTGCTTTTTCTGTCACTATAGTCCAATTATGTATGTTCTGTTAATTTTTTACGGTGTGTCACATTTAGTGATATTGCGTCACACTATTTGTCATTAGGGTACAAAAATAACACCATTGGGACTGAGATCGACCTTCTAATGAAAGAAGGGAATGAAGAAAGAAAAAGGGAGAATAGGGAATCATACGACTGTTGAAGTTGAAGTCTTTCAAGCTATAAATTTGACAAAACCAAGTTATTTTTGTGTCATACTGGACACTATAGTGACAGAAAAAATAAAAAGTCGACAGAGATTATATTGGGTTTTTCTATTTCTTAGGAACTAAACCATATGACCCTAAAAAAGTTAGAGACAGATTTGCTAGTTTACTCTATGTTTTTTTTATTGGAAGTATTATCTGTCATATGTGTTTGCATATACTCCCTTCGAACTTTTTTATAAGACCCTATGGGGAATTATGTTTTGGTCCCTAGACTCTTTACAAAGTTTTAGAATTATTTATTAATATAATTTTTACCATCTTTACTTCATAATTAATGAATTATCTTTGTAGTTTTAAGAGTTGTTTATAATTAATATGGGGATTTGAATAAAATTTAATTTTAAATAGTGATAAATTTGATAATTAGAGGAGTTTTTTTTAAAATCAATGCATTAAAATATCTTTTCTTAATATACGTATTTGAATTAAAAA
Source organism: Sesbania bispinosa (assembly GCA_026901365.1). NCBI lineage: Eukaryota > Viridiplantae > Streptophyta > Magnoliopsida > Fabales > Fabaceae > Sesbania > Sesbania bispinosa. The sequence goes on along the minus strand of QLOH01000524.1, from coordinate 261,450 downwards.
GGATCTTATAAATAGGATTATAGTATAATTTTTGTCTCTAATTAATATACATTTGTTGGGTAGAGATAACCGCATATAATAACTGGAGCTGGTAAATGGTAAACACGCTTTGCTCTCAAATCTAATGTGTTAAGAATAAAAGAAGGGTAAAAGAGCCTGAGGTCAGAGTAAAAATATAGTAGTTCCTGAGAAAATGTATTTCTACAACACGTTATACCTACAATAAAGTGAAAGATAAAGACAAAAAAGAGTAGTATAATATTTGATATATAGGTGATCCATAAATGGTGTGATAGAGAAATAAAAAAAAATATTATATGTATTGTTGTATAAATATGTTATCAAAATAGTTTTCATCGACAAATTCCCTCATCGGTTAGAGTAATACTATACATGATATACAACATAGAAAGAGGAAAAAAAAAACAGAGAAATGTGAGATGTGATAAATGATATGATGGAAGAAATAAAAAGAAAAATGTGTTACATGAGTTGTTATATATTTTGTTGTATGAATTTTATATGTTTATCGCTTAAGACACGACATACGTGCGAGTAATAGCACCTTAGGGATCACCAATTTTAAATTCAATCACGATTCACAGACACTAAACAGTGTGGCTGGGATTTCACCACAACCGATTTTACTTTCCGCACCCCCTTTTGTTCTTTTCGTACTCTCTTTTCTAACTTTTTTTAAAAAAATTGTTTTTTACCTTTTTTATTAATTTTTTTATATTTTTATTTTATTATTATATTTATTTTTATTTATTTATCTTATCAAATAAAAATATAGATCAAGAAAATACAATTAAATGATCATATAAAAATTATGTTAATTAACCTCATTTACAAACATATTCACCATTTCTGTTAAATTAACCAAATATCTCACTCTATTAACCAAATATCTCACTCTGTTAACCACCAATGTATACACCATTAACCTCATTTAAAAATATATTCACTGTTTCTGTGCACACAATTAAGCTCACAAATTCAATTAACCAAATATCTCACTTTGTTAACCAAGTATCCCGTTAACCACCAATGTATACACTATTAACCTCATTTACAAATATATTCACCGTTTCTGTGCACATAATTAACCTCACAAATTCAATTAACCAAATATCTCACTCTGTTAACCACCAATTAATGGTGCAATGTATACACCATTAACCTCATTTATAAATTCACCGCTTCTGGCCACATAATTAACCTCGTGTTAACAGGTGTTGCAATAACCAAGAATCTTACTCTAGTAACCACAAACGGAAACACTATTAACCAATGTTATTAAAACCGGACCGGTCATTGACTCGGTGGGAGTACTGTAACATCCTAATTTTATTAGGATAAATATTAATTAAATGAAATAGATTAATTAAATAAATAATTAATTTAATGGAGATAAATAATAGGGTTATTATTATTATTAGTTTTATTTCGTAAAGATAGTTTTATTTGAAAATAAAATAAAGGGGGTGAGAATGGGCCCAAGCCCAATTAGTTATTCTGTAAGGAGGGGTAACAGAGCACCCTAATCCTTATTCGTATCATTCGTCAGTAAGCGAAAGGCTAAGGAGGGGAGAACCTGAGTCTCAAGAGAGAGCTGCTGAGGAGTGAAAGTCAAGATCCAAGAAAGGACTTCATCGCTGTGATCAAAGCTTCGCTTAAGGTACGGTGGGGGAGAGGGTATTGCCTGTATATGCATGTAGGGATATTGGGTAGTGAAGGCAACCATAAGACCCTCTAAAGACTCTAAATTCGTATGGATGTATGTGTAAATAGGAATGAATGATATAATCTGTTGATTGATAATTGATTGTATGTAAATTGATGAGTATTGGATGAGATTAATGATGTTATTGAGAATAATGAAAGAGAGATGATTAGGGATTGAGAAATTGGGGGTTTTGATGAATTGATGGAAAAATCTGTAATCGATTGATGATTTACTGTGTATTGGATGTTATTAATGAGTATGGATGATGTTTAGACGAAAAAAGATTGATTAGGGAATGATTGGATGAGATTAGAGATGTTTGAAATCGTGAAATCTGCGATCTGCGTCGCGGGTAATCGATTACCAGGTGTGGTAATCGATTACCAGAGTGTCTGGGCAACCCAGAACTACCTTTTGATGGCTGGTAATCGATTACAGGGGTGCTGTAATCGATTACCAGAGAACTTTTCTGTGGGTAATCGATTACCAGAGGTTGGTAATCGATTACCGGAGTGGATTTTGAGATCCTGAGTGTTTGATATTGATGATTAATGATGTTTAATGATGTTTGTGATGATTATGACGATGTATAATGATGATGATTGATGTTAATAGTGTTTATCACTTATAATGATGTTGATGATGGGCATATTGATGCATGATGATGGTGACAAGTGTTTATCACTTATAATGATGGTTGATGATGAGTGTATTGATGCATGATGATGATGATGATAATGATGTCGGTGTATATCACCTTATTATGATGATGTTTAATGATGAGTATATTGATGTATGATGATGTTGATGATAACGATGTTGGTGTATATCACCTTTTTGACGATGATGTTGATGATAACGATGTTGGTGTATATCACATTTTTGACGATGATGTTGATGATAACGATGTTGGTGTATATCACCTTTTTGACGATGATGATGATGATATTGATGATGGTGTATATCACCTTTTTTATGACGATGTTACCTAAGTTGTGCGGGCCCATGGAGGGGGTACAACTTGGGAGAGGTGCCATGAGCACATGTGATGAGAACTGAATTGTACGGGCCCATAGAGGGGGTACAATTCGAGAGGTGAACTGAGTTGTGCGGGCCTATAGAGGGGGTACAACTCAGGGGATCAAGATGAGGCGTTCGATGCACGGACCCATAGAGGGGGTGCAACCTAGGAGTGATTGTACGGGCCCATAGAGGGGGGTACAACCTAGGGTCGAATGTCGTTGTGCGGGCCCATAGAGGGGGTACAACCTATCGGATAGTGTATGGTAACACCGATAGACTGTCTTGGTACTAACTAGAGTGACTGACGGGGTGCACCCATTGTGTGGAGTTCCAAGTCAGGATCTTTGGGCAGACGATGATAGATGAATGATGTAATGATGATAATGAAGACGATGATAGATGAATGATGTAATGATGATAATGAATATGATGATAGATGAATGATGTAATGATGATAATGAAGACGATGATAGATGAATGATGTAATGATGATAATGAATATGATGATAGATGCATGATGTATGATGATAATGAGTATGATGCTATATGCATAATGTAATGATGAGAATGAGTATGATGATAGATGAATGATGCATGATGATAATGAGTGTGATGTTATATAAATGATGTTATAATGTTAGTGAATATGATGATATATGAAAGATGCTATGATGATGAGTTTGGGCTAATGTGTGACATATTTACATGTCGATATAGATGATCAATTATATGTTGAGTTTTAGATGAATGTTAGTATTGGCGATTGATGTATTGATGGCATGATGTAATGATGTTGTGGGTGAGGACGGGTATTCTCTATGTGTATGTATATGTAGTATTCCTTTTCCTCACCGTATTCTGTGGATATATTTTACAGGTGTTGATGAGGACACGACTGGTGTCGATTATGATTAAAAGGGTATGTTCTGATAGATGTGACATCAGGGTGTATTTGGGAGTTTATCATGTTTCTAGACTAGGAGTATGTTTATGAACCTTTTGGGATGCCTTGTATGGCAGTAGGTTATTAATGGTTTTATGTATTGGTGATTCCGCTGCTTTATGTTTGACTTATATATGAGAGTTTAATTTCTTTTAATAAAATCATTTTCGAACTATGAGATTTTATAAGAACGATTGTGAACCTTTTTACCTATCGTGGGGCTTTCCCCTTTTCTAAGCTTCGATTTCTGAAATACATAAGAGTATGGGGTAGAAGGGTGTCACAAGGACTGGGTTAATGGGTCACTGGTTCAACCCGTGAGTCACTGGTTGAACCGGTTAAACCGAAAATTTATTAATAAAATTATATATTTATAAAGTAAATAAGTATGTCTGTTAAGATAAATAAACTTATATTAATAATGTAAAAATATATATTTTTTAATTATGTAAATTATAAATTAAATTATATATTTTGTATTATTATGTAAAAAAAAATTCAATACATGTTTTATTGTATAAAAATAACGGAAAGAATATAAGGTATATATCAATGTTAAATATGGATTTCCTGTCCAAAAAAAATGATAGGAATGTATATATATGGATAACGATGCATTTATGTTATCAAGAAATGACATGGCGCAGTGGTTACTTTACCAGTATTATTGCTGCAGCAATTGAAGCGACCGCGTTCGAATCCCATCTAAGAATTTTTAATCTCAGCGCGTCCAAATTCGGTCAGCTCGCACATGAGGAGACGACTCGGCACATTAAATCCGGTTAGCTCGCCCGGTTCGTGATGTCAGATCCGGTACCGATCTGATTGTGTCACTGGACCGGCCAGTGGTCCGATTTCCGGTTCAACCGGTCGGTCTGACCGGTCCGGTTTTCACAACAGTGCTATTAACCTCATTTTTTAATATATTCACCGTTTCGGGACACATAATTAACTTGTGTTAATTAACATATTTTTATATGATCATTTAATTGTATTTTCTTGATCTATATTTTTATTTGATGAAATAAATAAATATAAAAATAAAATAAAAATATAAAAATTATTTTTTTAATAATAAAAAAAGGTAAAAAAACAGTTTTTGAAAAAAGAATTTAGAAAAAGGGGTGCGAAAAGAAAAAAGTGGGTACGAAGAGAAAAAAACGATAGTGGTAAAATCGCGGTATCACTTTTAGTGTCCGTGAAACATTATTGTAACTGATGGAGGTTGTGACTTTCGGACAAAAAAAAAAAAATGGAGGTTGTGACGCGTAGTGTTGTCCAAGTCCAACTATAGATCTATCATAAAATAACATAAATATATCGTGCAAAAGTTTCAGGGCAAGGGCATACTTGAATAATTATAGATTATAATCAAATTAAACCATACTCAAGCACTAGCAGCAACACCGTATGTCGCTGACAGATCTGATGCCGATAAATCAAAATCAAACCAACGCACTTTGCATGGACAGTGAAAAAACAATTTGAGTACGATCATCACAAACCTAAAACTTTCCGACCCCTCTTCATGCGACAGTAACAGTTTATGGTGACAGAAATTAACATGGGTCGGGCAATTAAAAACAAACTCAGGCAAGGGTATTGGTTTTTAATTGGCACACAAATATAATTTACCATAAAACAAAGAAAACATTCCATCTAACATCAACTGTTTTTCAGTCATTGAACCATAAAACATGCAAAACATAACACTATAGACTCTCATACTCATAGGCTATAGCCAAAAAACTCACTCAAAGTCTAAACCATAAAGGGACACGGAGAACTGCACCTAATTAACGATATCATTCACAAGCCTCACCCATTGTGATTATTATCCTTCACAACCAATTAATCATTTGGTGTTGCCACTATGAACTAGTTGGTTGAGCTGCTTGCTTAATTGATCATCATGTTGGAGGAGCTAGGACCTGCAATGAAACGCTGAGGAGGCATGGGGAGTTGTGCAGCAGGTTGCTGAGGAGCCTCAATCTGATACTGTGATGGAAGCTGATCTTCCAGAGATAACTGAGAAGAAAATTGAGAAGGCAGCTCATCACTTTCAAGATTTCTAATCACAATAGCCAACTGAGCAATTTGGATCTTCAGGGATTTCGCTTCTTCCCTTAAGGCCTCATTATGAGCTGCAACCACAACACAACAGTAGTGTATCCATCATCATAATAATAATATAATATATTCATCATCTAAATTTATTAATTATGATATTTTCATACTCTTCTAACATCTCTTCTCACACTTCATTTTTTTTTTATTTTTTACTCTGTTTTCTCATTCTATCATTTATTACATTTTTCTCTTTTTTTTTCCTATTTTTTTTACTTGTTAAGCCTGTTATACCCCAGTTTTTGTTGCAAATTTTTTTTATCCTAAATTTATAATCCAACAAGAGAATAATAATCTGGAAGTGATCAAACTTCAAGTATATATAAATTTTTTCCCTGAACTTCAAGATAATTTCACACAATATATATGCATTAGGAAATCCCCAATTATTTCGTGTATGATTTAGGAAAGTGGTAATAATAATTGATACACATGCGGATTCATGATATATACTATATCCATACAACAAGTACGTAGTGAATGAACCTTTTATTTATTAATTTTAATTAATAATTTAGGGGAAATGACTAATGTAACCTTTAAATAAAGAGAGATAAGCAATACATGAGGGATATCACTTAAATGGTTTAAAATAAAAAAGATAAAAAAGAAAAAGAATAAGTCTACACTTGATTTTTTAGTGTAGCACCACAGAAAAGGGAGAAATAAAAATAAAAAAAATGGAAACATATAAAATGAAAGATGTGAAAGAAAAATGAAATATGAATGTAAAAAAAATCAAAACTCAAGTAAAAATACGAAACATTATCATTATGCATACCCTTTTTCCTTTGGGATTCTTGTTTTATAGCCTCTATCTGCTTTCTTAGCTCCTGGTTGCGAGCAGTCATTTCTTCGGTGTTTTTCTGCATCATATATATGAGATATTAACATAAATTGGATATAAGAAAACATACAAAATCAACATAATATCATTTATTCTTTTTGTAAGTCACATGGAAAAGCAAAAGCACCCAAGTGAGTTTTTTTATCTGTAATCTCACTCCCGTCTCAGTCATAAAACAGACATGGATAGTGGAGGAAGCCAATTAACCCAACGAATCATATTTCTGGTGGATATATATATAACTTATTCACTTCTATCTGTATATCAGAAAATCACTGTCAAGTCATATATTCTAAAAGTTGAAGTCTGAACTGTATGTAAAAACTAAAAATAAATATCCAAATAAATGCAAGCATTTTTACCAATTATCAATGTGTAGCTGCAGTCACAAATATTAATTGATCAATAGATTTTATATGCAGACAGTAATTTATATATGTTGTATTTATCAGTTTTCCATTTTCAAGGGGAACATGTTATCTGCATAAAGACTACCATTAACACATATATAAGTGACTCTTCTCGATCAGTAACATATATAAAGCCAGATGAAGAGAGACATATGTACATGTCTGCTCGTATTAAAATAGCCAACATATAATAAGAGCAAAATATAAGGTAGATGTAATTATTCTCAGGCTGGGAAGGAAAATGTTTCAAGGAAGGAGAGGGACTTCCTTCTCCTGTATTTGTGAATTTAGCTCCCTTCACCTCTAACTTACAAAGTCTTCCTCATCATTCCTCTCTGTTTCTTCTCCTCCTAGTCCCAACTTCACCCATGCCATTTGAGAGTTTAAAGAGAATGTAAAGAGAGGAAGTGAGAAAGGTGTGCAGAAGCATCTATTGAGAAGGGGGTTTCTAAACAGAGAAAATGATTGGTATATATACACTTCATAGATGTGGATATATCTATAAAACAAATCAAGATAAGAGATCGAGGAAGTGAGGGATATAATGAATAATGTAATAGGAAAGAAAGAAAAATAAAAAGAATAAGGAGATGAAAAAACAAGTGTAAGAAAAAAAACGTGTGAATTGAACATCATTCACAAAATCAAAAGTTCAGGGGATCCGAGGTTGATAAGTTTGTGTAGGATTTTTTATCTTTGTAAGGAGGTTCAAAAGAGAGACGAGGGAGGTTTGTAGTCAACATGGTTGTCGGAGTGATACCCAACCCTGTTGAATCCCAGCAGGCATTGTCACTGGTTCTGTGGACATGCATTGATCCCAATGTTACCATTTTTGCTAACAAAAAGAAAGGGCTGTAGTATTTCATCAATTTCCCTTCTTTATATTATACCCATGAGAAACAAACACACCTCAACCTCTTTATTCCATAAACTGATCTGAAGCTGCTACACCCACATTCATGATTTATTTTACGTTTACGTAAAGCCATATATAATAAATGCAGAAGGAAAAAGAAACACACACTGTACATATATACCTTAACAATGCTAATTTGTTCAGCCATGGTAGCTTTTTTCACCTTAAGCCTCTCCACCCTCATCTCCAAGTCCATCGCATAACGCATTTTCTTCGCCTTGGATCTCGCTGCAGATTTCCTATTTGCCAGAATCCTAAAACATGCATGCAACAATTAATCCATCCATCAATCTCACACAACATCAAACTGAATATATCTCTTTAAATAAATAAATAAAAAAGATATAAAACCATCTGTTTGTGTTTTCAAAATTCCTGATTCGGAAAAAAAAAAAAAAAAAAACTTTTTATGGTAGCAAAGCAAAACCTCTTAGCTTTCATGGGATCAACATTATAAAGTTCACTGAGCTTCTCATCAGTCAAGGTCTTCTTCCCCAATTTAGACGTCTCCGGTACGTCAACGGAATTGCTGTGCCGATGACGGCGCTGCACTCGTTTCCGTCTGCCATCACTCCCGCCGTCCTTTTCTCCGGCATTGGCACCAGCGATGACCGTTACGATCCCGTCGGTTTGATCGGGGATTTTTGGCACCACCGAACTGAGGACCATCTCAGCGGCGGTTAACGGCGGAGGCGGAGGGAATTTGAAGTCGTTGGTGGCGAAATTGAACTCAGGTTGCTGGAGCAACAAGTCGTCGAAGGTGTGGTTGAGATGGAGTGAGTAGTCGGAGTAGGTTCTCCGGTGGAAGGATCCGAGGTCAAGCACATCCGGCAGAGCTCCGAAGACGTTCGGCTCCATTTCGGAAATGGCCAAAACCACTATCAATTGTTATTATATATATATATATATATATATGAGTCAGGATCCGTTGACACCGGGTGTCAAACTTTAAGAGTTACACCTCTTAATAACTCTTTGTAAAATGTGAATTTGACGAATCCAACCGTTGAATTGAAAGTTCTTGTAAAGTAGATCAAGCTTATAAAATTTCATAAAAATCGAAAACTAATTGATACTTCATCGAACTAATTTATTTTAACGTATAATATGTTTTTAAAATATAAGTAAAAGTCCACTATTAGATAACATACCTACAAATGTCCAAATTACCTATAATTTTATATACATGATCATGAAGGTAATATAATGTGATTCAACGGTTGGATTCATAAAATTCGCATTTTACAAAGAGTTATTAAGAGGTGTAACTCTTAAAGTTTGACACCTGGTGTCAATGGATCCTGACTCTATATATATATATATATTTTCTTCTCTGTTTCAGCGCTGGAAGGAAACTGAAGGGAAGCACTGAAATTCTAGCCCTATATATAAGTAACCGAAGCTGCTGGTTTTTTCCGACATACACCAAATAATATAAAACAATTCATATAACACATTTTTTTCTGCATATATCCCTTCATCACATCATCTCTGTTACATTTCACATATTTTTCTTTTCTTTTATAAGAAACTTTTAAAAGTTGCTCTTGGTACTTACTACTCTCTCTGTTTCTTTTTATATATGTCGTTTAATTAAAGTTTTTCACAGGGATTAAGGAATCTATAACTATGTCTTTTAAGCTCCATTTTTCCCAAAGATGTTCTCTCTCTTTCCCTCATTAATATAATTAATATTTCTCTTTTTTCAATAAATACATAAACACCATGTGTTTGTATTCACATTGTTTACCTTTTGCCATGAATTTTTTGTTGGAAACATTAAAAAATACATTTATTAAAACTTTGAAATTTTGAAACATTTATGATATAGCTTTATAATAACTATTTAAAATAATTAGATTACAATAGGGGTAAAATTGAAAAAGTAGCATTTATTGTTGTCTTGGTATGTGAAAATAATACTCCCTCCGTTCCTTTTTATCTGTCGTTTACACATACCAAGACAATAATAAATGCTAATTTTCCAACTTTACCCTCTTCCAAAATTATTAAATAGTGGATATTTATTGCATATGACTAGAAATGGTGGAGAACTTTAAATGCTTTAATGAGAGAGAGAAAGGGTATATTTGTAAACAATGGATATAAAAAGACACACTTATTGCATTCCTTAATCCATGTGCAAAAACCTTAAACGACAGATAAAAGGGAACAGAGGGAGTAGTATTTATTTAGAAACAAAGTTGAGACCCTAAAATGACAATTAAAAAGAGACGGAGGGGTATAAGAACCTTTCTAAATTGTCCCTTGCATTAATTATTTTTGTTGACAAAATACCCCATTAGTGGAGGTGGATAAATAATTAATTAATAGAGAGAAAATGACATAATGAAGTAATTAAATATTTAAGTGGAAAGAGAAAAGATAATAGATCTCAATAAATTCAAGGGTAATTCTGTAAAGATGATACACATTCATGACAAATTTATTGTGATAAACTAAATTAATCAATTTCGTTAATCTGTGTAAAGTAGTTAAAGGTTATTGTAATTAGGAGCAGGGATAGTATATAGTTATACAATTATCACTTCTCTAATTAATGTTAGTGCAATGATAATAATTATTCAATTAATTTTTCTTTCTTTTTTCATTAATATCAAACGGGGAAAATCAGCCGTTTATCATTAACTTTTTTTCAGTCATAAATGAAAGTGAAGAAAATAAAGAAATTATTAGTAGTGAAGAAAACATTTTCCTCCCCGTTGTTTCTTGTCGTCATGCACTAAAAGCAACTAACCCATGTCCCGTGGGCCCATTTTGAGGGGAGCTGCTTTTAGCACCTCCCCTTTTTGCTATTTGCATGTCCACCTTCACCTTTTTGAATTTTTTTATTAAACTACCCTCATCCCATCACCCTTCCCCCATCCGCTCCAATTTGTCGGGTTGATCGAGAGTTGAGGCTCTGATGAACCGAAGGCCATATCAGCAGTGGTTAACAGCAAAAAAGGCAGAGGGAACGAGAAGTTGTTGGTGGTGAAATCGAAATTAGGTTGCTAGAGCAACAAGTTATTGAAGGTGTGGTTGATATCAATGGAATGAATGGTTGAGTAGAATTGATTCTAGAAATGAATGGTTGAGATGGATGATGCATGCTTTACGAAGTACGTTGGACGAAAGTGATTTAAAATCAATTCTGCAGAATTGATTCTGGATGGTTTAGAATTTAAACCAAACGGGTACTTAACAGTTAGAGGTCATCCGGTGGAAGGAACTGTGGTCTAGTTTATTCGGGGTTCCATTCAGAAAAAGCAAAAAAAACAATCAAATGTTATTATATTATTCTCGACTAAAACGTCAAATTGGTCCCTGAAAGATGGGGTCGATTTCAAGTTAGTCCTCCAAAGAAAGAAATCTCAAAAATAGTCCCTGAAAGTGTGCTCCGTCTTTCAAGTTAGTCCCTCCGTTAGTTTCCGTGACTTAACCATAACGGAGATGATTAGTTGGCACGTTAACTGCAACGTGGCATGCTGATGTGGAGATCTACATGGCATAGATTAAAACTGTTAGAAAAAACTCTTCATTTTCGTCCCTCACATTAGCAAATAAATTTCATTTTAGTCCCTCACGTTAGAAAATAAATTTCATTTTCGTCCCTCACATGCATTATGCAATTGAATGAAGATTTTTTTTATTCTAGCTTAGGCTTCTGGGTAGGGATGGCAATGGGTACGCTATGGGTAGTGTACCATAGTGTTCGTTCCTATTCCCGCGTTTTAAAAAAATCTCATACCCGCCTGGGCAGTAACTTTAATGCATGTCCCCGTACCCGCTGGGCACCTATATGTTCATACCCACGCTCGTTACCCGCAATTTAGTTAAGTGAAAAATTTATAATTCATTAAAAAAATATTGATTAAGGAAAATTATAATTCAGTTGCAAAATTACTCCAAAATCATTCAAAGATAATTATTAAATACCAGTTACATAACAATTTAATTAAATCTAAATACATTAAGTTAATGTTCTAAAACACAAAACATATTCTAATGTAATATTTTTATTCTGTAATATATGATATGGCTAACAAAGTGCCACATTACCGTTTTGCGGGTTTTTACTCTGCCAATTGCAGGTAATGTGACACTCTGTTATCCATATCAGCCTAAAGTGGGTATAGGCGCGGGTACGAGTAATAACCCTATGGGTGCCCGCAAAAATTATCTGCAATGGCCAAAGTAAAAACCCGCAAAGTGGGTATGAGCGCGGTTACAGGTAATAGCCCTGCATTTTTTCATGGGGACGAACGTGAATACGAGCACTATGATGCCCAGCCCGCCATATATCCGAACTCATATATATAAATATAATTAAATAATACTATATATAATTATACGTAGAAATATATTAATTTTATTAAAATATATAATATATTTATAAATATTTTTAAAATTGATATATATCATATATTACAGAATAAAAATATTACATTAGAATATGTGTTGTGTTTTTTAACATTAACTTAATGTGTTTAGATTTAATTAAATTATTATATAATTGATATTTAATAATTATCTTTGAATGATTTTAGAGTAATTTTGCAACTGGGTTATAATTTTCCTTAATCAATATTTTTTTAATGAATTATTAATTTTTCACTTAACTAAATTGCGGGTAACGAACGCAGGTATGAACATATAGGTGCCCCGCGGTACGGGGACATATGCATTAAAGTTACTGCCCAGACGGGTACAAACTTTTTTTTTAAAACGCGGGTATGAGGACGAGCACTATGGTACACTACCCATAGCGTACCCATCGCCATCCCTACCCAGAAGCCTAAGCTAGAATAAAATAAATCTCCATTCAATTGTATAAGCTTCTTTATCAATGCATGTGAGGGACGAAAATGAAATTTATTTTCTAACATGAGAGACTAAAATGAAATTTATTTTCTAATGTGGGGGACGAAAATGAAATTTATTTTCTAACGTGAGGGACTAAAATGAAATTTATTTGCTAATGTGAGGGACGAAAATGATGAGTTTTTTCTAACAGTTTTAATCTATGCCACGTAGATCTCCACATCAGCAAGCCACGTTGCAGTTAACGTGCCAACTAAGCATCTCCGTTATGGTTAAGTCACGGAAACTAACGGATGGACTAACTTGAAAGACGGAGCACACTTTCAGGGACTATTTTTGAGATTTCCTTCTTTGGAGGACTAACTTGAAATCGACCCATCTTTCAGGGACCAATTTGATGTTTTAGTCTATTATTCTCTTTTTTGCTTCTTTGTTTCAGTGCTGAAAAGAAACTAAAGTTCCACACTGAAATTCTAGCTCTCTATATATAAGTAACCGAAGTGGGTGGGTTTTTCGAATTAATGTTAATGTAATAGTAATAATGATTTTTCCAACCTATGTAATATTGCACAAGTTAATAAATTAAAAGTAAAAATATTTTATTGAAAAATGTAACATTTCAAATTACCAATACATTGAATGTTGTGATAGTTGTAATTTTTAATAAAATATTTTCATTTTTTATTTATTATCATGTAGTACAATGTTACATATGTTAGAAAAATCGTAAATTTAATTAATTTTTCTTTCTTTTTTCATTAATATCGAACGGGGAAAATCAGTCGTTTATCATTAATTATTTTTTCAGTCGTAAATTAGAACGTGAAAAATAATAATAATAATAATAATAATAATAATAATAATAATAATAAACTTGAAAAAATTATTAGTAGTGAAGAAAACATTTTCCTCAAGGTTGTTATTTAGAGTGTATTTGGTAAGTCATTTCAGCTAGCTGAAAGCTAAAATTAGTTGCTGAAACAATTTCAGTTGTGTTTGGTAAGATAGTTTTTTGGATAACTACTAGCTTTTCTTGAAAAACTACTTGATGTAGCTTTTTTTAAAAAAAGATCTAATTCTCATCTACTAGCTGAAAATTAATTACAAGTTTAACCCTCAACCAATATACTTATCATTATTAATATTTAATAATTAATAATGTTCTTGTACGTCATTTTACCATTTTCAGCTAGTTTCATCAAACTAATTCAATCAAATCAGCTAGTTGATAAGTGAAAATTATATGATAATTTAGAGCACTTTTTAGTTCACTTATCAAGGATAAAATGGTATTTTTGCCCCAGTTTAATCCCTTTTTATTAAATATTAGATAAATTATATTTATTAATCTTAGATTTGAATTTGATGCTATTTTGATAGAAATATTGCTGATTTTTGCAGAATATTGTAAGGATTTGATTTGAAGGAAAGATAGCATTAAATGAGGGAGATATCTGCAAGATTTGAAGTTTGATTGGAGACATTTAATAAAGATTTGAAGATTACTTGAAGCAATTAATGAAGATATCACTGCCAATCAAACAAGGATTCTGCAGACAACCTTCCCAAATAAATCAAAGATGCTCAATAAATACAAGATTTCATCAAGAAAAGGGAAACAAGGAAAGACAAATAAGCCAAAACCAGTCTCGGGGAGAGATCAAATTAAAAAGAGAAAGTTTGAAGCTGCAGGACGCATTCTGCGCTTCAACCTACGCTATAGCGCAGGGTGAAGCGCAACTCTCTGGAACTTGCGCTGCATCCTGCGCTGTAGCGCAAGGTGAAGCGCAGATTACGTGATTTTACACCCTGTTGTCGTTTTTAGATAGATCTCTCCCCAATTTTCTTTGTCTTTCCTTAGCCTATAAATATGAACCTCTTGCACCAAATCAGGTGTGCACGATTATTGTAATTCAGTGATATTTCAGTGATAATGCACAGTTCTAATTTTAGAGTAGGAGAGGAGGAGCGCTTCACAAGGATTGAAGATGGTGACACCATCTTCGATGGTTTATATGGCTACCATGTGTAGTTAATCGATAGCAAAGGGTAGTTGATAGTAATTCCAGGATCGACACATGGCCGTATCTAAGGATTGATGGGTAGTGTGAGTATCCTAATGAAGATACGTCTACAGGATTAGGCCTCGTTTATCAATGAGTTCCTTTACAAACGGAATAATAAAAGCAAAATAAGCCGAGGGTAAGTTTGTCGCTTGGGAGAGCCCGCACGGATTACCTTTGAGTGGTGAGGCTGCTGGTAACTCGGGGTCTTAGCAATATAGTTTGTCTACGGTATTATAGAGTAAACCTGAAATAATAGATATTTTTACATGCACGAATGGTGTGATGATATGAAGTTCAATCCTAATCCAAGTAAAGTGTCTCTAGCTATTCCTTAATTTCTATATTCAATTAATTATTAAATTACTATTTAGATTTTCCGCACAACTAATATTCTCTTAAATCCGTTTTGTTCCCTTGATAAATAGATCACAATTATACGCGAATTGACCGTTCTCTATGGATACGATACTTTTCTTTCTATTATACTACTGAATTTTTGGTTCACTTACCAGAAATTCATCACTAGTATTTCAGCTTTCAGCTAACTTTAAATTTGTAGCTAATTTTACAAAACACACTCTTATAGTGGCCCTTGATGCTTCCTGCCAAATTTGACTTCTCAATCAATTTTTATATTAGTAATTAAAAAAATTGTTTCGAAAAAATTATCATAAAAAAAAAGTAATTGCCAAATCTGTTTTCTTACCTAGCTACTAAGCACTTGATTGCTTCTATCGTTGTTAAAGTGAAAATCGTGGTAGTAGAACTTATCTCGTGATATGTGTGTTAACATGATTATCCATGTTTTTAACTAAAATCCAAACTAGTTTATCCTCTATAAGGAATTGTGAATTATAATCATTGGATATAATATTTTTTAAATGAATGGTGTAGATTAATGACCTGGAATATGACAGAATTTTAAAATAAAACCTCAATTTCAATAATTTTCAAATTAGATTAGGGTGTTTTAATAATACTCTCTGTGTTCTGTTTCACTAGACACAGTTAATCAAATCACATAGATAAATAAAAGTGATTTTTTTTCATCATAGGTATCCCCTATTACTAGGAGTAATCCTATATATTCGAGATTTAGTCACAGTTAAAACTTTTCACCCCTCCATAAGAGTATGTTTAGTGGGGATCAAATCCAGGAGCTCTTCCCACAATCCCAGCCTGCGTGCGTTGCCAACTAAGCCACAACTATTCGTTAATAAAAGTGATTAATATTGTTAGTTAATTTTATTGTGATTTTAAAAAATAGTTTAACTTTCTAATTTTA
The DNA here is from genome assembly GCA_026901365.1 of Sesbania bispinosa. Lineage (NCBI taxonomy): Eukaryota > Viridiplantae > Streptophyta > Magnoliopsida > Fabales > Fabaceae > Sesbania > Sesbania bispinosa. The sequence goes on along the minus strand of QLOH01000524.1, from coordinate 245,280 downwards.
CCTTTATTTAATATCATTAACGACTAAACTAGGAAATTTGTCTCTAACTTTTTTTGGACCATGCAATTTAGTTCTTAAGAAATAAAAAACTCAATATAATCCCCGACTTCTTGATTTTGTTTGTCACTATAGTCCAACTATATTTCTCGTTAATTTTTTTACGACGTGTCACGTTTAGTAACATTGTGTCACATTGTTTGCCACTATAGTGTCCACTGTGGTACAAAAAATGACGTGGTTTTGTCAAATTTATAGTTTGAAAAACGTTAACTTCAACACTCATGTGCTTCCTCATTCTTCCTTTTTCTCTCTTCTTCCCCATTCTTAGGGTCTAAGCTGCATGACCCTAAAAAAGTTAGGGATGAATTTGCTAGTTTATTCTATTATTAACTAATTTCATTATCATTTAATAGCTGGAAAGACATTAAAGTTAATAACACAAATAAGAAAATAGTAATAAATACTTCTTTAAAATTTTAAAGTGACTTATAAAAAATCATAAAAAAAAACTTCTAAAAGGTGTACAAAAACGAATGGAGGAAGTAATTCTCTAAAGATTTGAGTTTCATTGGTAGATATGGTATGAGTTTGGCATGTATAATAAGTTAACTTATAATTTATTTGATTAACTTATAAATTTATTTGGTAAACAAGCTTATTTCACTAATTAAGCTTATTTCACTAATTTGCATCTCTACTTTAGCTAACTTATATTATTTTCATTCCATATTTTTTGTTGTTTAACGATTATGCACATAAATTAAGAAATCTTTAATGATATCTAATTCCGGTATATCTTTACTAAATTATCCACATATATATAGTCCACCTTTTTCATTTATTATAGTTATAGTTGAAGAAATTATCTATAATATGTTAAATAAGTATATAGTTAAAAAAATAAGGATTTAATTAATATACACTGTCAGTGTAAAAAAAAATTACACAAACATCCAATGGTGTGTTGCCACATCATTTAATGAATGTAACATCTCATGTGTTATTAAATTCAATAAATGATGTGGCAACACATCATTGGATGTCTGTGTAAAATTTCTTTACACTAACAGTATATATATTAAACTCAAAAAAAATTTAAATCAGTATTGTGTTTCTAAAATAACAAAAGTTTTGGAAGATAGATAAAAAAAATATATAGAATGGAGGGAGAAGCTTGTACTCTAATTCTTATTGTTTTTCAATTCATTTTTATCCAATATTTTAATATATTTCCTTTTTTACATTTTTTCCTTAATTTTAAATTCTTATTCATATTTTTAAGGATAATTTTTTATTAAAAATAAAAACAGTGAAATAATTAAAATAAATAATATATACAAATATTCCCAAAATAGTGAAAAATCGTTTCTTATATCATAATATTTATTTCAATTATCACACTATTAATTATTAGTATAATTTTCAATAAATCATTTGATCTTTTAAAAAATAATATGAATTTAAAATCAATCCAAAATCTAAAACTATGATTTGTTTAAATTATATTTTGTCTACAAAAAGAAAAGGAGAATTTATATTTCATAAATATGTTAGCTTATAAGATTTCAATTTTTAGCTACTAAATTATCACCTACCAATTAATTTATGACCTAGTTTTTTCAAACATAACCATAATCACTAAATAGTAAATAGTTCCTCAAAAATATAAACTTATCAGTAGATAAAAGTGTATGATAAACAAATTTAATTCACTAGCTTGTAACTTATTATAATATAAAAAGTATAATAAATAGTATAATATAAAAAGTAATCCCAAAAAATAGTAAATATTTATTTTGTACTATACTATTTATTTTTAATATTACACTATTTTTTAGTTTTTAATAAAATATTTAACTTTTAAAAAATAATAAAATTATTAAAAAAAACTAAAACTATAATTGCCTAAAATTATATAAAAAAAATGTAATTGTTTTGCGTTCAATGATTATGTTGAAAATGTGTATATATATATATATATATATATATATATATATATATATAACAAAAATTAATAAAAGAAAAAATCTCAATAAAATTGGCTAGTCATGAACCAACCACATGTGATGGACAAGAAGTAGCATTCATTATCCTCTAGGTTTGTTGTTTTTACTGCTAATACATAACTTTGTAAAATCTCTACTAATGATTAACGATTTATTAAGTTGACATCATATGAAATCATTCAATGTCGTAATTCAAAAGTAAATTATTTATTAGTCTAAAGTTTTCATTAGTCTCCCTATCCCTCTAACTATACTACCCTTCATCTATTACATTTTCCTGAATCATTCCTGATGCATTTACATGTCTTCTCTACACATTTTCAAACTATCTAACATGAGACTCTGTCATTTTTTACAATTTAAATATACCCCAACTTTCTTTAATTGTTGTATTCCTATTTTTATTTATATAACTTTGTGAAACCACTAACATTACACTTACTTTCTTTGTTGACTCATTACTTTCGAATACCTAGTCTTACACAACATTACAATCCTTATAACTTTATGATATTTTTTTTCTTTGAATTTAAGTGATACTTTTCTATCACATATCACACTTAAAAGCATTATTCATTTCATTCATATCGTACTTGGATCTTATGATTGACATATGTCTCTCCATTTTATATGATAGTCTCAATATACTTAAAATGTGAAACTTTTAGGTGAAGGTATTCTTAAAAAGAATAAAAAAGGGGACGGGGTGGAAATAGAAAAAAAGATAGGTCCATCTTGATTCTTGAGAATAGTTGCGGATTATAAACTCTCAACTTGCGGAAAAGAAATTAAACTCAGGTTGCTAGAGCAACAAGTCATCGAAGGTGTGGTTGAGATGGAGTGAGTAGTCGGAGTCGGAGTAGGTTCTCCGGTGGAAGGAACCAAGGCCAAGCATATCCGGCAGAGCTCCGAAGACGTTCGGCTCCATTTCGGAAATATGGCCAAAATCGACAATCAATTGTTATTATATTTATATTTATATATATTTTCTTCTCTATTTCAGTGCGGGAAGGAAACTGAAGGGAAACACTGAAATTCTAGCTCTATATATAAGTAACCGAAGCTGCTGGTTTTTTCGAACATACACCAAATAATATCCAACAATTCATATACTCCCTCGGTTTCTTTTTTAAATGTGTTTTGGGTTTAGGGTTGGTTTTTTCGAACATACACCAAATAATATCCAACAATTCATATACTCCCTCGGTTTCTTTTTTAAATGTGTTTTCACATGGATTAACGAATGTAATAAGTGTGTTTTTTAGCTACAGTTTATAAATATAATATTTCTCTTTCTCTCATTAAAACATTTAAAACTCTCTATCATTTCTAATAATTGACAATAAGTATGGTGCATTTTATGATACACAAGTTTAACCGATACACAAGTAATGTGTGACATTGATATAATATTATATTTAATGGATGGGTGGGATTAAACAAGCTTCTCCGGTAAAACGTCGGTATCCATGCTATATTTATTATTTACAAAACTAGTCCATAGTCTGCACGTGAAACAAGGAGGTATATTGGAGAGAGAGAAGAGGTGATGTATTGATGATGTTAATGTAATTTACTGATCGTCCACGTTTTTTTTTCCTTCTGTTTTCTAATTGCTCCAATTTTTTTAAGGTGATAATTTCGACAGCTTGTTTGGCTAGCTATTTCAGCTAGCTGAACGTTAAAAATAGTAGCTGAAATCAAAAAAGTTATATTTGGGAAGACAACTTTTTGGTAGTTTTTTGGTAACTATAAACTTTTCTTAAAAAGCCATTTGGTGTAACTTTTTTAAAAAAGCTCCAAATTTCAGCTACTAGCTAAAAATTAATTACAAGTTTAATCCTTAACCACCCCCACTTATCATTATTTAATAATTAATGTTGTCCTTGAATATCATTTTAACATTTTCAACTAGTTTTACCAAACGCATTTAATAGTTTTTCAGCTTTCAGCTAGCTTTAAGCTTTCAGCGAGTTTTTCGACTTTCAGCTAGCTTTTCAGCTAATTTTACCAAACACACTCCTAATCTAATCTAATCTAATCCAATGTAAATCGTATAAATTGAATCGAAAAATTGAAAACAAAATCAAACTAAAATCCAACAAATCGAAAACCCCAAAAATCGATTTTTTTATTTGATTGCTTTTCTGATCATATGTTGAAAACTGGTCCAATTCAATTCAAACCGAACTTATATATACATATATTATTACTTATTAAATAATCATATATTTATATTTTATACATATATATTTATGAAATTATTTATATTAATATACTTTTTATGATTTTATTATCTAATATAGGGATGACAATTGAGCCCAAGCCCTATGGGTACCCGTAAAAGTTACCCGCAATGGACAGGGTAAAAACCCGCAAAACGGGTATGAGTGCGGGTACGGGCAAAAGCCCACATTTTTTTATGGAGACGGGCGCGGGTACGAGCACTTTGATGCCCAGCCTGCCCCATACCCGCACTCATATATATAATTATATATAAGGATATATTAATTTTATTGAAATATATAATATATTTATGCATATTTTTAAAATTGATATATATATAATATAACAAATTAAAAATATATTTTTATAATTATCTATTTGTGTTTTTTTACTTTATAATATATGACTAATTAGTGTTAATAATCTTTTTTTACAGATCTTGAAGAATTCTAACACATGATATAAAAGTATATAAAATAGTGTGACGTGAAAGTATATTGTAATATTTAATAAAATTTTTGAACTTTAGATCATTTGTTGTGTGAATGGTATTTTGGTACCGAACATTTGACGGGCACAAGGCATTTTTCCTCCTCAAGAATTGTCCCCAAATGACCTCCATTGGCCAAGGCATTATTAACACTTGACTAACATCCCAAATGGATCGTGAAATGATTTTTTCTGGAATTTTTGGGAACTAGAAGCTATATTTTGTGATTTTTCTCTATTTTCAGCAAGTAATTCACAATAAATACATTATAAGTTGAAAAATCACCAAAATTGGGTACACGGTGCCTCATACACCCCCTTACACTATTGCGGACTCAAATCTAACAAAGTCAACACAGGGACGTTCAAGGCACACTTATACATGAAATCATGAGTTAGGGTTTCATATAGTTAACTTGAACCTTAACGCAAACCACATGGTTGAAAAATCTTGATACCTAGTTCACCCCGTTAGGCCCAGCCCTTCGAACCATATGTGTGCCACTATAAAAGGGGCGTGAATTGATTTTTCTGAAATTTTTAAAAAAAAAATCATACCTATTTTTAGTTATTTTTTCTATTTTTAACCAAATAATTCATAGTAAATTCATTTTTATTCCAAAAATCACCAAAATTGGTTTTGAGACACCTTACATGACCCTCCACGTCATTCTCAAATAATATTGGGGATATGGTGTTGTATGAATGATATTTTGGCACCGAACATTTGACGGGCACAAGACTTTTTCCCTCCTCAAGAGTTATCCCCAAATGACCTCCATTGACGAAGACATTATTAACACTTGACCACCATCCCAAATGGATCGTAAAATGATTTTACTGAAATTTTTGGGAACTAGCAGCTATACTTTGTGATTTTTCTCTATTTTTTCACCAAATAATTCACAATAAATACATTATAGGTTGAAAAAAATCACCAAAATTGGGTACATGGTGCCTCACACACTTTGGGATGTCCCAAATGAAAGGTTGAATTTTTTGTGGTGATTTGGTGGTTTTTGTTCTTAAATTGTAATTATTATAAACTTTTTTCCTATGAAAAATCAATTAAAAAAGTATGATTATTTTTGTAAAAATTCATTTTAAGGAGAGATTAAAAAAATGAAACCAAATTAAAGAAATCGGTGTATAATAGGACACGTTGAATGTTAATTAAAATATAAAAATTTATAATACAAAAGAATAGTCTATTTTATAATTATAATAGTTAAAGGGTTATTTGCAAAATATAAAAATTTATGTAAACCTGTTGTAGCAGGTCACATTACTTGTGTACCGATACACAAGTTTCCAACTTGTGTACCGTAAACTCCACCCAATAAATACTCCACCATTTAATAAATTTGGAAGAGGGTAAAATGGAAAAATTAACATTTATTATTACCTTGGTACGTGAAAATGACACTTATTTAGAAACAAATTTTAAACTCTAAAACGACACTTAAAAAGAAACAGAGGAAGTGACACATTTTTTTCTCTCTATATATCTCTATCACATCATTTATTACATTTCACATTTCCCTCTTTTTCTCTCCTTATTTTTCTTTGTTATATATTACTAGCTTTGGTACTATTTATAAGAACCTTTTGAATGTTTTTTAAATGATCCTTTGCATTAGTTATTTTTTTTACAAAAATATCCCATTAATGATGGATGATTAATTAATAGAGAGAAAATGACACAATGAAATAATTAAGTGGAAACAAAAGATAATGGATCTCAATAAATTTAAGGGTAATTCTGTAAAAATTAGGGGTGGCAAAATAATCCAATTATCCATTAACCAACCTATCCATCCATATATAAATCCAATCCAATCCATCCAATAAAAAAATAAAATAAATGGATTGGATGGATTGGATCATCCTAATTAATGGATGGATGAAGATCCATCCTTTTTTTATTTCAAATCCATTGGACTGATAAGTAGCGCTGAAGCCAACCACTGGACAGTCGAAAACAGCAAAGGCACATATTCACGTCCTTAACCGCTGTGACATTCACTCTCTGTTGTTTTGTTTACAAAACCCTCTGTGACATTCCTGCACATCACTTACATTCACCCTTTGTTTAAATTTGGAAAAGTAACGTTGAAGGAAATAGGGTATGCACACTTCCAAAATGTATGTCATTTTTTTTATGTTATTAAATTATGTACCGGAGGAAAAAATTATAAAAACTTGTTTTTACATTTTTATAATAAAGTGAACCTTATATTTAAGTTTTAATATTAATATTAAGTTAGATCTTATATTTAATTGAACATTAATAGCCGAACTTGAAAATAAAAATAAAATTAAGGTCTTTATGTATATTTTTTATATAACTTTTAGACGTAAATAATTTTTATATATAAACTTATGAATTTCGTCTAAATATATACAAGCAGTTCCGTTAAGCTAATATACATTATTATTTTTATTATATAGAAATTGTATAATGTTGATTAACTTGAATTGAAAACTTGAGTGCCATACAATAATTTGGTTTCTAAAAACCAAGTTTTATTGCATTGTTATTGTATACAACAGGGTTGTAAGCGGGTCCGACCCAACCCGCGAACCCGATTGACCAAACCCAACCCGAAGGATATTTAACGGTTCGAGTTTCGGTTCGGTTCGGACATTTTCTTTCAAACCCGATATGGTTCGGTTCGGGTATCAGGTTTGCCTATCTTGAACCCGATGGACCCGAACCAAACCAAACCAATAAAAGAAGTCTTAATCTTATTTCATTTTTCTTCCTAGGGAGGACAAAAATAGGCGCAACGGCAACACAAGTAGTAGTGGTTCCCCAAACCCTATTTCATCTGCTCATCTCATTTTATGTTTCCTTATTTCTTTTCTTTTTTTCATTTTATATTTTAATTTCATTCCATCTTCCACGTTTTTTCTAAAAAAAGGGAAAATGTTCATGACCCGATGACCCAAATCCAACCCAACCCGAACATATTCGGGTTGGTTCGGGTCGGGTTACTCGCTCAAACAGCACAGAACCCGAACCAACCCAACCCACCATCATTTTATCGGTTCGGACTTGATATCACCCCAAATCCGACTCAACCCAACCCGATTACACCCCTAATATACAGTACAGTTGAAAAATCCAAATAAATAAAGGAGAGAAAAGAAAGAGAGACAGGGGGAGGGGGAGGAGAGAGAAATAAAGAGGAGAGAGATTTTGATGAAAAAAATGTAGAGAGAGGTCGAGGAGAGAGAAACAAAGAGAGGGGAGAGAAGCAGAGGAGGGAGAGACAGAGGTGAGAGAGGAGAGAGAGAAACATAGGAGAAAGGGGAGAGAGGAGAGACAGAGGGGAGAGAGAGATCGAGGAGAGAGAAATAGAGAATGGGGAGAGAAGCAGAGGAGGGAGAGACCGAGGTGAGAGAGAGGAGAGAGAGAAATAGAGGAGAGAGAGAGGAGAGAGAAAAACATAGAGAGGGGGAGAGAAACAGAGGAGAAAAAGAGAGAATTTTAATAAATGAAAAATATAGAGAGAGAAATTTTTAGTTAAAAAAATTTAATTTTTTTTAGTTAATAAAAAATATTTTAAAAGAATAATAAAAATAATTTTTTTAAAAAAAATATGGATAGATTGGATATCCATCCATACACTAATTGTTAATGGATGGATTGGATGGTTTTTATTTAATGGGTCATGGATGGATTGGATTTTTATAACATATTTTTAATGGATCATAAATGGATTAATGAATTGTTTCAATCCATCCATTATAACCCTGATCCATATCCATCCAATCTATCCATTTGCCACCCCTAGTAAAAATGATACTCATTCATGATAAATTTATTGTGATAAACAAAATTAACCAATTTCCTTAATTCGTGTGAAATGTTTAAAAGATTACTATAATTAGTACCAGGGTAGTATATAGTTGTACAATTATCACTTCTCTTTTTGAATTAATGTTAGTGCAATAATAATAACTATTCAATTAATTTTTCTTTCTTTTTTCATTAATATCAAACGGGGGGAATCAACCGTTTATCATTAATTATATTTTTCAGTCATAAATTAGAAAGTGAAGAAAATAAAGAAATTATTAGTAGCGAAGAAAACATTTTCCTCCCCGTTGTTTCTTGTCGTCGCCCTCATGCTTCCTGCCAAATTTGACTTCTCAATACATTTTCATATTAGTATTTTTTTTTAAATTATTTCGAAAACTTTATTATAAAAAAAATTGCCAAAATCTGTTTTGCTCACATAAGCACTTGATTGCTTCTATCGATTATTGTTAAAGTGAAAATCGTGGTACGAAGTAGAACTTATCTCGTGATGTGTTAACATGATTAACCATGTTTTCAACTAAAATCCAAAAATACATTGGCCAATTCTATAGTGAGTTATTGTGACAGGTGTCTCACCGTGTACCGTGAGAAAACGAAAATCTCAACTGGAATATTCTGTTTTAATTTAACTTTCTGCATTTATAAACTAGGGTCTAGATTTTTTTTTTTACATTCTTGAGATGAAAATACCCAACCAACACCACCCTCTCAACCATCATTGACAAGCCATCACCCCAACCTCTCCTGACCGTTGGTCACTTATCTCCAACAACGTGCAACCAAGAGCTACCAACACCCCCCATCCACAACCAAGGCCACTAACCCTTCATCTTCACACCTCCACCCAAACACAACCAAACCACTCTCACTCACTGCTAGCAAGCTTAACGCTCGGCTCCGTCTTCATCGTCCATCTCACCATCATGTCCCATCCACATAAACCACAATCTTCATTTGTGAAAAATTCAAAAGGGTTTAGCATAAATCGAAATATAATTTCCATCATCAATTTACATTCAAACAACAGGAAAATATAAAAGCCAATATAGTAACCCCACAATTCCCAATCAAGACCAAATTCCCATTGAGAAAACCTACCAGCCACCATCCTGATAACCATGACCCACAGGCTCAGCAAAACCTCCATTAAAAAATAAAAACCCAGTACGTACATGAATGAATTAAAGAGAAGAAGAGGGAAACAGTGTGCCTCTGTAGGAACGTTTAAGAATCCTTCCCAAGGCTTCATCGCGCGACGCACCTCTACGCCCGCGCCGCCGCCCACTGCGATCGCACCGCCGTTTGTAGTTGCTGTCGTCCATCCCCCACACTCTCTGAAACGAAACCCTCATTAGCTGCATGCAACGCGAGACACATAGCCGCCCCCCGCGCCCGGAAACAATATTTTCGTTCCACCACTGCACCCTTCCATCCCCATCGTCGGCGCTCTGAACATCTGTTGTTCTACGAAATGGGTAGTTGATGTTTTCTTCAATTGAAGAAATCTTCCTTTAGCAGGATTCATTTACAAGGATAGCTAATGGAAAGAACCCAATGAAAGAGACGGTAAAAAGCTCAAACCTTAGAACCCAAATCAGAAAAATTGCAAAGTAACTCACAACAACCAGAAACTAAAAAAAAAGATATTTGGGTAAATGGATATTAAGAAGAAGAATCTAACAACAGTCATAAAAGATGAACACTGAGGACGATTGAAGACGAAGATGCAGATCCACACATCCTCCTTGACGGCACGAGTGGATGAAGCAGGAGATCAAGAAGAAGAGGGAAACAAACTATTACCTGAAAAAAGCCAAAAGGAGAAATGTTTAATTGTTATAGACTTCGAGGATCTGCTTGCAAATTTTAAAACGTCTTTAAAACGGAATATTCCAACGAGACTTTCGTTTTCTCACAGGTACACGATGAGACACCTATCACAATACCTCACCGTAGAATTCGCCAAATACATTTAAACTTTATCCTCTATCACGTGTTAAAATAATTGGATATAATATTTTTTTTAAAATCAATGGTGATGATGCAATGACTTGGAACATGACTAGAGTAGGTAAAATGGGTTGACCGGACCGGTACGTCAGATCCATAATTTTATGGGCTTTGGCATTAAAATTAAAAACCCGATTTTTTGGCTGGTTTTTATCCCGGATAAAATAAACCCGTATTAAATTCGGGCTTGGTCAGGTAGCCCGATCAGGCTGCGGACTATTTGAATACCATTAAAAATTTAAAAAAAATAATAAAAAGGTTTAACATAATTAACTTCTCAGTCTAAGTTTGAAACTTTCTATTAAAAAATTTGTAACCCTATGTTATTAATACTGACGACACACACTCTTTGTCTCTGTTCTCAGGCATCTGCATCTGTATCTGCATAGCATACCAGCAGGTGTAGTAGCACTGCACCACACATACAAGAAATTCAGTTTTTAGCGATGGCTTCTCTGCGACGGCCCCGTGGCGTCGCTACTAGTCGTCTCTATACCGTCGCTACAACATTAAATGCACTGTTCAGTGCAATTAATTCTTAGAGACGGCCTAGTCGTCGCTAGGAATTGACAGTAGCAACGGTTGGACCGTTGCTATAATTATAATTTATTTATTTTTTTTCTGAAAACAAATAAAAATGAAATGTAGCGACGACTTTAGAGACGGCAGGTCGTCGCTACATTAAAAATGAATTTTTAATTTGCGCGTGCATTTTTTTAAAAAACATAGCGACCGTCAGACCGTCGCTACGTTAAAAACCTGCACGCGTATAAACCCCTCCCCCTCCCATCTTCCTCCATTTCCAAATTCCTTTTCCTCCAAACTCCATTTTCCTCTCATACAGTCACCCTCTATTTTTGTCCCCTTACCCTGTTTATTTTGAAAAATAGACCGATTAAAATGTTCATCTCCTTCATAGGATCGTTTTGAACCGATCAGTTTTTAAAATTTACTTGTTGCGACTCTGAAAGGGGAATGCCCTTTCGGAGTCGCAACAAGTAAGTTTTTTAAAGCTTTAATCAATTTATTTATAATTAATAGTTTATTTGTTTTATTAATTTATTAATGTGATATAGGAATTAAGTTTATTTTTAATTAATAGTTTATGTGTAGTTAGTTTTTTTATTAATTTAATTTTTTGTAATTAGGTTTATTTGTAATTAATAGGTTAATTGTAAATAGTTTATTTGTAATTAATAGTTTTAATTAATTTATTTGTATTTAGGTTTATTTGTTTTATTAATTAATAGGTTGCTCGTCGCCTTCGAGATATGATGAACAAGGCTCAGAAGGCTAGGAAGAGGCCCACGTGGTGCGGTGAGGAGGCATGGGAGGGTCTTTTTGCCTAGTGGGACTCTGCGGAATTCAAGGGGAAGTCCGCTCGTAACAAGAGCAACTGAGCTTCTCAACGCGAGGGCAGTCCACACCACGGGCCGCAGGGCCCACCATGAGGTGGTGTTGGATATGGTATGTATAAACAAACACTCTTCTGTATTATGTTTATATTTGTTGTTAAATTAATTAATTTGTGTAATTTTCCTGTATAGCGACGACAGCTCGAGCGGGGAGGTCGAGTTGGACGAGTTCTTTGCTGCCACCCACGCCCAAAAGGGTGGTGGCTAGGTAGATGAATAGGCGAAGACCACCTATGTAAGTGTTTGTTTATAAGTTTTTTTTATATAATTTCATATTTATGCAATTGAATATATAACTAATAACTAATTTTACTTTTACCTCAACAGACAAATTACAAGGAGCGCCTGAGGGAGGTGGAGTCACAGATTGGGGACACCTCCATGACTGATGCCTCCACCAAGCTGGAGATCTGGAGGGATGTTGCGGGTGGCAAGACCCGAGGCCGGTTTTATGGCACCGGGGACTTGGCCTCCGACATTCATCTAGGTGTGACGAGCTTGACTCGGGAGTCTCGGGGTACCCGGGCGAGAGTACTGACGGGTCCGAGTCACGACATTCTAGAGAGGAGGCGCTGCGCCAGGAAGTCGAAGTAGCAAAGGAGCAGTCTCGGCAGGCCATAGAGAAGGCTGCAGATTTGGAGGATCAATTAGCACGACTCCGACGACGGATGAAGCAGATCTTGGACGCTCAGGCTGCAAGTCAGGCTCAGGCACAATTGCACCCCCATATGATCCCGCGAATGATCAATCGGTGGATGATGAGGACAAGCAGCCCACCCCACAGCCCTAGCGTCGTCGCTGCCATTGATTTCTTTATGTTTATGTGTTATTGTATTATTTTTTAACAGACTTTGTGTATATATTTATATATACGTTTTTAGTATTGTTTTTATAATTTTAAAGTTAATAAATAAAAATAAATAATAATAAATTTAATCTAAAAATAAATAATAAAATAAATAATAAATTTAATAAATTATTAAAATAAATAAATAATAACAAATTTAATTTTTTAAAGAAATACTTGTAGCGACGGCCATGGCCGTCACTACAGCCGTCTCTAGATAAAAAAATTTTAAAAAAAGAATTATTACTCTTAGTGACAGCCATGTTTTTAGAGACGACTTCAGTGACAGCTAAGTCGTCTCTAGGTAGCGACGGCTAACGTTAGCCGTCGCTACTATATTTACGATGAGCCACTTAGTGACGTCCACGTGACCGTCTCTAAGTTGTCGCTACACAGCCTGTAGAGACACCACTTTTTCTTTTGTAGTGACGGTCGAATGTCATTGCTAAAAACAAATTTTCTTGTAGTAACAGGCAGCAAAATCACCGCACCACACCGCACCGCATGCTAGCAGCCGTAGCAACACCACCGTCCACCGCACAATGTCGTCAGCCTCAGCACCACATAATTAATGACTTCGAATATGACACAAGTAATTTTGAAAAAGAATAAAACCTCAATTTCAATAATTTTCAAAGATTAGGGTGATTCTATAATACCCCCTTTGTTCTGTTTTACTGTTTTACATGACACACTTAAGCGACTCACGTAGATTAATAAATTTGTTTAATGTTAGTTAAATTTATTGTGATTTTAAAAAATAATTTAACTTTCTAATTTTTATCCCTATTTAATATTATTAACTAACTCCATTATCATTTAATAATTGTAAAGATATTAAAATTAATAAAGACAAATGAAAAATGATAATAAATGTTTCTTTAAAATTGTAAAGTAACTTATAAAAAGAAATAACAAAAACTTCTAAAAGGTGTCTTACAAAAAGAAATGAAGGGAGTGATTCTCTAAAGATTTGAGTTTCATTAATAGATATGTATAATTATGCATATCTATTAATTTGATTAACTTATAAATTTGTTTCATATATAGGCTTATTTCACTAACTTGCCGCTTTACTTCAACTAATTATACGATCTGCATTCATATTTTTTATTGTTTAAGATTATGCACGTAAATTAAGAAATATTTAATGATGCATAATTTTAGTATATCTTTACTAAAATATCCACATTTATATTTCAAAGATTTCATTTATTATAGATATATATATATAGTTGAAGTGAAAATTCACCAAAAAAATATAAGTTGAAGTAATTATATATATTATTAAATAAGTGTAGTTAATTGAAAAAAAATCAGTCTTATATTTCTAAACTAACAAAAGTTTTAAAACATATATAAAAAAAATTAATTATAGAATAGAGGCAGAAGCTTGTACTTTGATTCCTATTGTTTTTCATTTCATTTCTATCTTTCATATTTTAATTAATTTCCTTTTTTACACTCTATTTTTCCCTTAATTTTAAATTATTATTAATATTTTTTTGAAATAAAAGAGTTTTATTGAAAACATAAAGTGTAATAATTAAAATAATAATATATAAAAAATTGTTCCCAAAAATAGTGAAAAATCATTTTCTATATTATAATAATTACTTTAATTATCACACTATTTATTATAATTTTCAGTAAAACATTTGATCTTTAAAAAAATAATATAAATTTAAAATCAATACAAATCTAAAACTGTGATTACTTTAAATTATTAGAAATTATAATAAATATTATAATATAAAAAACATTCCCAAAAAATAGTAAATAGTTATTCTGTATTATACTATTTATTTTCGATATTACACTATTTTTAGTTTTTAATAAAATATTTAACTTTTAAAAAATAATAAAATTGTTAAAAAACTAAAACTATAATTACCTAAAATTATATAAAAAAATGTAATTGTTTTGTGTTCAATGATTATGTTGAAAACGTATATACACCAAAATTAATAAAGAAAAATCTTAATAAAATTGGCTAGGCCTGAACCAACCACATGTGATGAACAAGAAGTACCATTAATTCATTATCCTCTAGGTTTGTTGTTTTTACTGCCTAAAACATAACTTTGGAAAATCTCTACTAATTATAGTTAACGATTTATTAAGTTGACATCATATGCCGTGACGGATCCGAAAGAGTTTTAAGGGGCAGTTAAGGAATTGTAAATATTTAAATTATATAAATGATAATAGTTTAAGTTTTATTTACCAAGCCGGATAGAAAAATAGAAGTTAATTTATATAAATATAAAATGACATTAATAAAAAACACAATTATATTTAAACATAAGAAATAACTAAAAAATAAAACATATAAATTTTTTGTGAGTGAAATATATAGTATGTTACTTGATGCCCCCTCTAGATCCTTCAGTGATCATATGAATCATTCAATGTCGTAAAGTTTTTAAGTTCAAAAGTAAATTATTTAGAGCCTGTTTGGGTTGTAACTTCTGCATAAGTACTTCTAGATGAAAAAAATAGCATGAATCAAAGATGTCAAATGTATTTAACTTCTCCATAAGTTAAAATTAGTTACTTTTGGAGAAGTTAAATGGGAGAACATTTTATTAGTCTAAAGTTTTCATTAGTTTCCCTATCCCTCTAACTATTATACTATTCCATTTTCCTGAATCATTCCTGATGCATTTACATGTCTTCTCTACACATATTCAAACTATATATCTAACATGAGACTATCTTTTTTTACAATTTTGAACTATATATATACAACTTTCTTAAATTGTTGTATTCCTAATTCTATTTAATTTGTGAGACCACTAATCCATCATATTATTTTCATCTCTTAGACATTACACTTACTTTCTTGTTGACTCATTACTTTTGAATACCTAGTCTTACACAACATTGCAAGTCTTATAACTTTATGATATATATATTTTTTCTTTAAATTTGAGTGATAGCTTTCTATCACATATCACACTTAAAAGCATTCTTCATTTCATTCATATCGTACTTGGATCTTATGATTGATATCTTCATATATCTCTCCATTTTAAATGATAGGCTCAATATACTTAAAAGAGAAATGTGAAAACTTCTAGGTGAAGGTGTTCTAAAAAGAATAAAAAAGGGGACGGGGGTGGAAATTGAAAAAAGATAGGAAAAGAAATACCCTCCATGCACTAAAAGCAACAAACCCATCTTCCCCAGGTCCATCTTGAGAATAGTTGCTGATCATAAACTCTCAACTTTTTGACCAAAAATAAACTCTCAACTTGAGCGGCCCAGCGTAAACAAAATATTAAGGCCTTTTGGACTCTCTTGAGCGCCTTTTGGAGTTGCTTTCGACCAAAAAAAAAGGAAGTTGCTTTTTGCTATTTGCACCCCTAAAAAGTGATTTTTCTAAAATACCCTTTATTTATTTTCAAAAATTAACGTCTGAAAACTAATTTTAAAAGCTAAATGATAAAAATGATTTTTGAAAATTAATTTCCAGAATTAAAAATGATGGTGAGGTGATGGGATGGGGATAGTTGGAGAAAAAATTCAAAAAAAAAGGAAGGAGGGATGTAAATAGCAAAAAAGGAGTGTGCCAAAAGCAACTCCCCAAAGGCAATTACAATGTACAAAAACTTGTCTTCTGCCTAATATATATACATATATTTTGCCTTGCAGACCGCATTGAAGAATCAGGATTGAATTTGCTTTTTTTTTTTAAAAAAAAACAAACCACGATTAAAAGTATGTTTATTGAATTTAATAACTATCCACTGTCAGTGTAAAATTATTTTACACAGTCATCCAATGATATATTGACACATCATTTAATGAGTTTAAAAGACATGGGGTGTTATATTCATTAAATGATATGATGACACATCATTAGATGTCTGTGTAAAATTATTTTACACTGATAGTGCATGGTAATTAAAGTCATGTTTATTTTAATTCAATGATTATGTAAAACTTTTTAATACAATCACTCGATCATGCTTTACAAGTGATTTCTCAATACATTATTTTGTGATAGTAAAAAAATTCCTAAACTCAGGCTCAAATTAAACTGATGGCTCCATGACAATGGTAAATTAAGCTCCTAAACTGATATTTTTGTCCCTAGAACCTTTCATGGTTCAAATTATCTATCCATTTCACAATATGGCAATTGAACAGTAGGGTTATTTTTTGTTCTAAACATAGGTATCGATCCGGTGGGAACATTTACATTGGGCTAACTCTTTTAACAAATATTTTTTTTTCATCAATAAAACTTGAGTCCGATATTTTATTTAAAATAAATCAAATATGTACTATTTGAAACAACCATTTATTGGTATAATAACCATTATTCAAATTTAACAAAATAATATCGCATGATATTTTGTGTTAAGGGAACTCATCACAAATAGATTAAGAGGCTATTAAATAAAGAGAATAATATTCATACAACAAAAAATATACAACAACCTATACAACACACTTTTTCTCTTTATATCTCTCCATCACATCACCTATCACATTCCATATTTCTCTCTCTATTTTCTCCTTTATTATCTCTTTCTCTTTCTTGGTTGTACATGTTGTTTGTTGTACAAACAACATTTCTTTTAAATCAAAACCAAACAATAGTATAATAATAAAGATCCCAAAACAAAAAGAAACACATAACAAAACCCTACTAATTGAAAGCTATTCGTGCACCTTCTCTCAACAAAAAGTGACTTTTAGATTGAATTCATTGGTGGCGTTCTTCATAAGTTCATCCTCTAGCTTTTGTCCAAACTTTGAAGCTAGGATTTTTTATCGTTTCGGCCTAAACTCATATCTATTTGATTCAACGTGGAATGCACAATAGCTAGGCTTCAAATCCACCAGACAAGAGATAGATGACAGCATATATATCTAAAGTGTTACCAACAAACACTTGTCGGTGTCGATTGGATGTGCAACCCGCATCAACAAAATGTTAGTATATAGAAACTACTGCAATGCTATTCATTTGGTCAACTCTAGACTAATGAAGATAGAAGAATTATAGCATGAAGTCTAAAAAAGTGTTTTATAATAAATCTTTATTATACATAATATAAAGTTAATATTAAAAAAGTATATATATAATATAATTGATTTTTTATAATAATAAAATTAATGGATTTAATTGATATACATTGTCAGTGTAAAGAAGTTTTACACCGACATTCAATGGTGTGCCACTGTCGCCATATCATTTAATGAATATGACACATCATGTGTTATTAAATTCAATAAATGATGTGATAGCATATTATTAAATGCATGTGTAAAACTTATTATTGACAATGTATATATATTAAACTCAAATAAAATTAGAGATTTAATTTATCGTGGATATAAACTTAAAAACATCCACTTTAAAGGACCAACTAAAATATTGGAAGCCTACGTTTACTGTTTACTATGAATAGAATTAGATTGCAGCCTTCATTCCCTTTAATTGTCATTTAAGACACGCACATATGAGTAGGTTCAAATTACATAAGTGTAAGTTACACCAAATATTACACCGCTAATAACTATAAATCGAATTTGTTTTTTCGTAATCCAACCGTTGAATTATGTTTATTCATTATTATGATTATATGTGTCAAATTTCGTAAAAGTTTGACACTAATAACTTGATAATCAAATAGTTGGATTTTTCATATATTTTTAAATGTATATATAACGTTAATCTTGAGACATCTCAATGACATATCAAATAATTTCGGATTAATGTAAAATTTTATTGTATGATCTATGTGATAGTAGCTTTCAATCCAACGGTAGATTATTTAATACAATGATCCGTTAAAAAATTATTCAGCGGTGTAATACTTGGTGTAACTTACACCGGTGTAATTTGAACCCTCCTCCACTCGCGCTCACACACACACATATATGTGAGTGGAGGAGGGTTCAAATTACACTCGTATAAGTTACACAGAGTATTACACCGCTAATAACTACAAATCGAATATGTTTTTTAGTAATCCAACCGTTGAATTATGTTTATTCATCATCAAGATTATGTGTCAAATTTCATAAAATTTTAACACTAATAGCTTGATAATCAAATGGTTGGATTTTTCATATATTTCAAATGTATATATAACGTTAATTTTGAGACATCTCAATGACATATCAAATAATTTCGGATTAATATAAAATTTTATATGTATGATCTATACGATAGTAAGTTTCAATCCAACGGTAGATTATTTAATATAATGATCCGTTAAAAAATTATTCAACGATGTAACACTTGGTGTAACTTATACCGGTGTAATTTGAACCCTCCTCTCTCTCTCCATATATATATATAAGGAGGGTTCAACTTACACTAGTGTAAGTTACACCAAGTCTTACACCGCTAATAACTCTAGATCGAATGTGACTTTTATTAATCCAACCGTTGTATTATGTTTATTAATCATCTTGATTATCTGTGTAAAATTTCATAAAATTTGAACACTAATTAACCGATAATCAAATGGTCCTATTTTTCATATATTTCAAATGTATATATATTCATTCTTATTAATTTTTTTAATATTCTCGTTTTCTTGAATAGGTTATTTATATAATTATTTTTTATTAATTAATTGAATGAAAATAAGAATATACATAATTTATAAAATAATAATTAAAGTCATCTTAAATTTTAAAATGACGTATAAATAAAAAATGCTTAAATAGGTTTTTTGTCCTTTTAAAGTATATGTGTTTTCATTTTCGTCCCTATAATTTTTTTTTATCTTTCAATCCCCCTAAAAAATTTTTCTCTTCAAAATAGTCATCGCTGTTAGAATAGTTAATAGAGTGCTGATGTGACCGTTAACATTTATGCTAACCTGTTTTCAATTTAAAATCCCTCTAAAATTCCCTCTATTTCATTTTAGTCCCAACGTTAACGCCCACACATCAACACTCTGTTAACTATTCTAACGACAAGGACTATTTTAAAAAGAAAAAAATTTAGGGGACTAAAAAATAAAAAAATTAGCGGGATGAAAATGAAAATGCGTGTATTTTAGAGAGACCAAAAACATATTTAAGCCTAAAAAATTTAAAAAGGAATAGAAAGAATATCCTTTTTTGAAGTTTTGTTTTCATTTTATTTTTCTTAAAAATAAAAGTAAAATGCATTATAGTAATATAAAACAGAAAAATGAAAGTGATAACTGATCTCATGCACAATTTTTTTTTTTATATTTTCCTTTATAAATATACAATGAAAATGAAAATAAAAATGAAAATTAATGTGATTTTTTATTTTATAAAACTACAGTTAACCTGCATGGAAGACAATTACTATGTAAAGTGGAAGGAGAAAACAATGCATATAAAATCAATGAGCATTATAGAATAATTATCAAAGTGTTTTCAATTAAATAATTTTAAGTCCAGTTGCAACTTAATCATGAAACACTTTTTAATATCAATTGTGTGCCATTGGTGTTTATATTTTTCATAATTTTTTTTTAACAAACCAAAGTTAGCAAAGATTCATCTCTCACCATCACATTCTCTTTATCTTTTTTCGTTTTGAGCTTTTCTTATCCGACTTTTGATTCTTTTAAAAGAGTTGGACAGTTACGGTTGCATTATTGACCATGTTAATGCATTTCTTTGAACACAAAAAAAAAAAATATTAATAGAAGATGTGGTATACAGGGGCAGAGGGGGTGTGGATTCTAGGATGCAATTGCCATGCTCCTTTAACTTTTTTTAATAAATTTTTTATATTATTATATAATTTTAGTTGATGACCTCATCTTCTCTTTTAATTTTTTTTCTCATCCACTCTTTTACTATTCTTCTGTTTTCTATATACCTTCTATATCACGGGAAGTGCAGAGTCCCTTCACTTAGAATCACACCACACACCTCATCAAACACGAGTTCTCTATTACATTAATTAAGTAACGGTTTGTTTTGAAGTTTAAAATAATTAATTTTGATAAAATTGATTTAGAAAGAATTAATTTTATAAAAAATGATTTTGAGATAATTGATTAATTTGTGTAGGAGAATTCAGAATTATATAGAATTAATTGTTTTTTATATGGTAAGATAGTATTAATTTTGAAGAGTTAATACTTAATATAGATATATTTTATCAATTCTAAACATAAAATGAATTCTTCTCAATAAAAAAAAGTTATATTTATTTCAAAATTAAATTTACTTATCACAAACTTAATTTCAGTGAGCGAAAAATATCACTCAAATAACAAGTTTACTTTACAACTTGGTACATGTAATTGGTTTGACATTTGAGAAGCAGTCAAATTCAAATTTAAACATTTTAAAGTAATTATATAGCCTTAGAGATGTGAATTTATTATATTTTAATATTAAATTAAATATTTCTATAAAAAATGTTAAACCAAACACATCTTATAAAATATAAAAATTTATGTTTTCTTTATTTTTTAACAAATTAAATGTACCCATAGTACTTCATGCCTATTTGTGTCAAATTTTATATTTAGATTTCTTTCAAGATACTAAGTAAGGAAAGGAATCTCAAACTTTTAGATGCCTTATGATTATTTGAGGGGGGAACCGTGCAAGGTCCTTTTATTGAAACAAATGTCGAAAGAGATTTCCAATTAGCATTTAATTTAATAAATTATTTATAGAAATTTGAAATTTAATTAAATATCATCTTTCACCATCACATTTTCTTCATTTAAGCTTGACCCACATGCAAAATATTGTCTTTATATTAGCTTTTCTTTACTTTAGTTTTATCTAACTTTTAATTTAGCCTTTAAAAATGGTTGGAAATGCATGATAGGATTGTTAATATAATGCTTACATCATTTCATTAAGCAAAACAAGATATAATGGAACTTAACTTTAAAATATGGGGATATATTTTAGAGGAGAAAATGTAAAAAAAATCATTAATTTAAAAATTAATAATTAAAATTGTAAAATATATGCATTGTATCATTTTATCCTTTGACATGCACTCTTCGTTTTAAAAGGGGTTAAATTAAATATTATAATGATATTCTTAAGGTGGGTTGTGATTTTTTTTTTTTAGTTTATAGTAAAATTGTTTTTAAGGGTCAGTTTAAAAAAACTTTTATAGAAAAAAATAGAATGAAAGAAAAAGATGTAAAATGAAGTTAAATGAGAGAGTTTCTCGAGAAGTTCAGTTTCTCGAGAAAAAGATGTAAAAGTTTTATATCCAGTTTTTACAACTCAAAACCAACAGTTGAAATCTTGTTTTTATGATTTTCAAAACAAATATTTTGAAAACCACAAAAAGTGAATTTTCACTTTTTAATTTTGAGTTGTAAAAATTTGATTTAAATTTTTTAAAAACCAAAAACAGAAAACTCATTATGCCTTCTTAATTCATTATATTTTATTCTCCTAAAAGTTCTTTTATTGGAAAAGTTTATTAAAAAAACGAGCCCTTATAAAAACTAACAATTATAGATGGGTATGTGAGATAACTTGATCCACAATAGACCACTTATAGATGGATGAAATTGATACACTCTACCATAACAAAAATTTAAATTGAAAATGCCATATAGAATAGCCTAGTTCATTAGTTAATTGTGGAAAATGAAATCATTGTAATAAACCAAAAATCTTCGTACCCTAGGTTTTTTGTATTTTTTTGGTGCAATACTACAGGTATCTTCCACGGGAGACAATCTATTCGAGCCGGGTAGGACCTTTATGGGCGGTAAAGCTCTCCCTTCGAGTATTTAACACAGTTGCATGAACTCGAACTCGAGACAACTGGTTAAGCTGTAACAACCTCTTACCAGCAGATCTCACGCTATCGGTGGTTATGTTCTTTTGTATGATCTGTTGTTTGACAGGAATTCAACTCAGCCACGCCATTTTGTTAATGGATGTCCCTATTCATGTAAAACGACTTACTTTAGTATATTGGGCTTTAATGAGACAAAGAGTTGTGGACCTTGTTGATTTTTCCCCTCCTCATCCATTAACCAAGTTGGTGACCCAAATAATGCAATAACGTTGTTGGAGAGCTAGCAAAACATTCAAGACTTCGATCGGTTTCTGTCTCTGATCGATTCAAGGGATAATGCATGTTGGTGGTCTTCGCGTGGGATGCACTCTCTGTCTGTTCCATTATATAAATTATTATCCATCCAATTCCCTTTTATCACAGCACTCAGTGCTTTCCTCTTCAGCAATCCATTCTTCATCCTAGCTAGTTAGTTCTTACTCTTTTCATTTTACATTTACTTCTACTTCTCAAGTTAGATTGTGATCATAGCAGTTATAAATATATAAATTAAACCTGATTACCAAGGTATGAGTTCAAATTGACTTTAGTACTCAGCTAAGAATCCAAAGTGTGTCAATAATATGCTCAATCAAGATTACGAGCTTAGGAGCTGTTCGGGGTGGTTGCGAGTTTTCAATTTTTTATTTTTAAAAATTTTGAATTAAGTTTTTACAACTCAAAACCACTGTTGTGAAACTCGGACCGGACCGACCGGTCCGGCCGGTTCAACCGGGAACCGGACCCTTTGGATCGTTTCAGCTATAGTCTTTTAATAAATAAGTCCGGTCAGCCCAATGGATCGTTTCAGCTATTGACCCGTCAGCGAACCTGTCCAACCGCACTTAAATCGTGAAAACCGGTATGATCCGGTCCGGTCCCGGTTCAGAAGCTACTCAAGTCAGCATCTGTTTGTTACTTAAAAAATAACAAGGCTAGCAGCACGCGCACAGGTTCGAACCCACGTCCCTTGCGAAACATGTGAAGCGCCTATCCACTTAAGCTACAAGTAGGGGTGGGAATAGGTTAGCCGGTCTGTCAGGGGCCTGCGGCCTGGCCTGGCTTATTTATTAAAAAGACCAAGCTAAGGCTTGTTAAAAGGTCTATTTAGTTAAATAGGCCAGGCTTCAGGCCTATGAAAAAGCCTATTAGGCTTAACAGACTGACCTGTTTAATATTTTTTTTGGTAGCTAGCCCAATTTTTTAAGGATTTTATGCATTATCTAGTTCTTTTTAAGGGTAACGAATTTTATCGGGTGGGACTAAAAAACTATAGAGTTATTCAAACTTCTGAAAAAAAAATCCAAATCCTATATTTTTTACAAGCTTTTGCAGGACGGTGCGAGTGCGATTGGACTAGCTTATTTTGCTGGATATAGTACGGATACAACCCAATACTTAGGTCCATTATGTTATACTCAATTTTTTTTAATCTTATCCTCTTGATAATCAGAAATCATACTGAATTCCGCGCGATTATTTAAGTTCAGTTGGATAGACTTCATTAAGATGAAAAAATTCTCACTGACACTTTTTTTTTACTTACCATACTTGAATTTAATTACTATGAAATCAAATTGTTTAGATGTGATATGAAACTTTATGTTTTGTATTGACATTTCAATTCGGTGAAGATTTGGTTGTGGACTTGTAGTTGGTGAGGTTGTGGATAAATCTGACCAAATGTATTTGTCTTGGACGTACCAAAACAAAAACAAATTAAATACAGTAAGTAGTAGTCGCTCAAACCTTTTGAAATTTAACAAAAACAAATAAACAACCGCAAGCAATTGTGGATGCAATTCCCAATTTAACTAAAACCTTTTGAAAATTATTTTCCAAGTATATATATCATAAAAATCTTGGCTCTTCAAATTATTGTTCTTTTTCTAATAATTCGAGATTGAATCTTCCCACCCAAATACAATAACTCTAGAGTCTATATGTACGTGCTAATTTATGTAAAGGATAGGTATGTGGTATATGCACTATATATAATGTGTTATCATTACCCAAATCGGTGGTGAGAGTAAACCTTATCTTTTTGTAGTGTTTGTTTTCAATTTACACTTTTCTTTGGAAATCTTTCATTTCCAAGAATTGCGGGTTTTTTTTTTTTCATTTAGAGACCAAATAATATTATAAAGGATTGGAGTTAGGATCACAAAGGGTCAGATGAGATGAGGAGACAATTTGTATCAAGGTGAAAAATATTTAGAAACTGTAATTTTTTTTTTGTTGAAGGTTAGGCTTTTAGAATACCTTTAATGTATTGTTATTGAACGTTGACTTTTAGAACATCTTTGATGTACGTATTTTGATAGATGATAAAACTTCTACAATCCATCAATGTAATTTATAGTTGTGCATTTTGCTTCTTCTTTAAAATTTGCTACTATTACAAATTTCTATTTGGTAAATTGAAATAACAATTAATTTTATCATTTTCTTAATTTACTAGTAGTAATTCACTTTGTGGTTGAACTTAATTATCATAAAAACAGAAATTTCAGACACTAAAATTTCAGACTATAGTCTTTAAATTCAATCATTGATTAGTCTCTAAAGCATTCCCATGATCCGGTTTAGGTTTTTTAAATGCGGTCACCAAACAATCTCTAAATTAAATATGATCACATAATTAATCAACCTCTGGATTTGGTCACAAACTTAGGTTTTAAAGTTACAAAATCAGTCATTGAAATCAGTCATAGAATTAGACTCTGAAATCAGTCATTGAATTCAGTTGCAAAATTCACTCTGAAATTAATCATCAAAGGATCGACACCAAATCAGTTACTAATTATTAGTGGCCTTTAATTTAATAGTTTAACTAATATACACTCATAATATAAAAAAATTACATTATCAATGATATTTTGTCACATTATTTAATGAGTATAACACTTCATATGTTATTAAATTCATTAAATGATGAGCACATCATTAGATACATAAAAAATATTTACCATACCGTTTTGGTATATTCATTAAATCCTTAATTTAAACCACTGAATTTTTATAGTTACAAAATCAATTGCCACACAATCTAACAAATGATTTTCACCCCATTAATAACCGAAATTTCCATCATTATCAACCAATTTTCATGTAATATTTTTTTATAACGAAAGCAATGAGATTTGAACCGAAAACCTCACGTTAGATTACTCAAACCCCCAACCACTAGGCCGGCTCTAGTGGGTATTTTTGTGTAATATTTAAACTAGAATGAGTAAATTATAATAAATTTCTAATTTTAATTTCTAGATATGTTATATTCTTAAACTTAAAGAGTTAAGAAATCATATGTGGTTGGGTTGAGTTGCATCTTAAATTTGGCCAATGAAAATAAGTATAAAAGATATTGATTAAAATTTATTTAATACATAAAAGACATTTTTTATTAAATATTTTTCACTTTTAAATTCTTAACTTAAAATATTAAATTTTTTTTTTATAAAAGACACTTATATGTTTTTAACCACCATTTTGCATCATTAAGATCATTGGCTCCTGCATAGTTTCCACACACGTTATAGATCAGGAATAGAATCAATCCTATAGAGGGCTAATATATACACTAATGTACGTAAGAGTATCATTTCCGCTAACATACATGTGATTACCCTGCAAATTCTGTTGTTTATGATTTAGAGTTACCAACGACAGACATACCCTTACAACTTAAATTAAGTAAAAGATCATTACCTTTTTATATCTATCAACTATTTTAAGTAGTAAGAATTTGGAAATGTATAATTTTGATGCACACATATATTATAACTTTCCCCAATGCAACACGAAACTCTTTGTGCTACTTAGACACTCTGTTATAACTGAAGGAACAAAAATACCTCAATATAATATGCTTTTCCCCTTTTTTTTCTCATGTAAAGAAAGCCCTTTCATATTGGTTATCTTTACGTTTTGTCCTTTGTATGAGTCATGCCATAGTCATGACCTTCTGGTATTGTACGTGTAACTTCCTTCCTTCAATTTCAAGTGTACATCGATCCCTATTTTCATCGCTTCTTTTCTTTAATTATGGATGCAATACATGTTCTGCATGCCATGGTCTCTGTTATCACTACTTTTACTTACTTTGTTTTCTTTATTCTATTGCTTCCGGCATTCAATTATCTAAAACACTACTTTTTGTTTTGAAGAAGCTTTTTATCTGATCAACAGGTTCTTATATTATATAGTATATGATTTTGGAACTTTGTAACAGAGATGCTCTTCTTTTGGTGAACAAAAGCAATGATATTACATTTTCATGAATATTTTTCTTCCACTTGATTAGTAATCTCTGTTGAATATACTGTGGTTAATTAGGACGTTCATAAATTTTGTGGGTGTCACTTGTCTCAGCAACATAAGATTATAAATTATACAGATAAGTTTGGATGCACTCCTGTAAAAGAATTGATAGGAATTAGTCTTTAGCCCAGTTTGAATACAATTTTGCAGAATAACTTTTAGAAGAAAAAAATAGAATGAATTAAAAAGATTAAATGAATTTAACTTCTCCCTAAGTTAAAATTAATTACTTATGGAGAAGTTAAATGAGAGAGCTCTCGAAGAAGGTGGACTACAAATACTAATTTCAACCTATGGAAAAGTTAAATTTATTTGATATTTTTAATTCATTCTATATTTTCACCTAAAAATTCTTCTACAGAAATAATGCATCCAAATTTTAGAATCCATATCTGGTTTTTTCTTTTCCTAATTTTAAGACGCATTATTTATTTCTAAAGAAAAGAAAAAACCACATCTACGTGACTAGCTCCCTCTCATCATGAGCCGTGTGAGTCCAAAAGCATGACTGCTTTATAATGTTTTTGTTTGTTAATTATTTCCCCTACCAAATTAAATTTCATAAACCTCGAGAAATTATGGTGGGATTAGTATGGAATGTACATATCAAGTATAAACCAATCAACTAATAATAACTTCTCTGACTCAGACTCCTAAATGAAAAGGCCCAATAATTTACAAAAGCAAACACCGCCCTGATTGCATATTTAAAGTTTATTTCAATACTCTTGACCCAAAAAAGCACATTTTTTGACCATAATATCCTTTAACCCATGTCACCATCACCATATATCCAAGCACACACTAGACTAGTACTCCCTCAATCATTCCCCTCTTTTTCAATAAATGGGGGTAAAGTTAATTTACTTCAAAACCATATACATATTTGCGTATACATTTGGTGAATATAAAATTTGTCTTTTAATTAGTGGGGTTGCCCCACCTTTGCCTCCAACATAGGCATTTTCTCATCCATAAATACCCTTCTTGAGTAGCGTGTGTCTTCCACACTTTCTCCACACCCTCTGTATTCATCATCCTCCATTAATTATCTTTTCTTCAATTGTTTCTTACCTTTCTTTCATGGAATCTGATCATTCATCCCTCAACCACACCAAATTTGTCCATCCAAACAATGACCCTGAACAACATGCAACTCTAGAGATTGAAAGTGAGGAATTTGATTACTCAAAAGATCCCAATGGCTACGTGCTGCTGTTTTAGGAGCCAATGATGGGTTGGTCTCTACAGCATCTCTAATGATGGGTGTGGGAGCAGTGAAGCAAGACATCAAGGTAATGATCTTATCAGGTTTTGCAGGGCTGGTAGCAGGGGCATGTAGCATGGCCATAGGGGAGTTTGTGTCAGTGTACTCACAATTGGACATAGAAGTTGCTCAATTGAAAAGAGACAAAGAACAAAGAGGAGAAAGAGAAGGAGAAGATGACAAAGAGAAAGAAAGCTTACCAAACCCTTTACAAGCAGCAGCAGCCTCAGCTTTAGCATTTTCAGTTGGTGCAATGGTTCCCCTGCTTGCAGCCTCTTTTATAAGAGATTATAAGGTAAGGCTTGGAGTGGTTTTGGGAGCAGTTAGCTTAGCTTTGGTGGTGTTTGGTTTGTTGGGAGCAGTGTTGGGTAAGGCTCCTGTATTGAGGTCTTGTTTGAGGGTCTTGATTGGGGGTTGGTTAGCCATGGCTGTAACTTTTGGGCTAACCAAGTTGATTGGGTCAAGTGGGCTTTAGCTTCCTTCATTCCTTTGTGAAGTGAGTTTTGGGAATTGGGTAACTTGTTAATTAAGTAAACTATATGTGCTTTATCTCACTTCCCCCATCTAGAGTCCCCTCATTTGTGCTTTTTACTAGGAATGATGAGATGAGGTTGGATTGAAGAAAGTTGGCAGGTAATAAGCATTGAAGGGAGTGAGGTCTACCAAAAACTTTTATATACGTGTAGTGCTCTTCTATGTATGATAAAACTAGAAGTTTTTCATTGCTATATAGTGAATGGAGATATTATATGGTCAAAACTTTGTACATCTCTACTTCACTAAAAAAACATGTGATTTTTGTATCTATTAATGAATTGAGAACATTGTATTACAAAGAAAGGTAAAAGTTATTTGGAGTTTGCAATAATAATAATAAGAAGATCGGTAATTGCATATTATTTTCTCCATTTTAATTTATCTGTCATTTAAGATTTTATTTTTTCACACAATTTAAGAAAAATAATAACTAAATAATGTTTAGTTTTTTCAAATACATTAAATTTAAAGTGGATTAATATTCTCAAATATAAAAGTATAACTCTAAAAAGATTGACAATAAAATTTTATTTGGGATAAAAATAATAAATATAATTTGATATTATATTGAAATTATAGAAAATCAATTAAAATAAATTGCTAAAATGTTAGATAAATTGAAATGAAGATAGCCTTCACTTACTATCTCTTTTATATATTCTATTTATCTATTTACTCTATATTTAAAATGTTCCCCCAACATTTGTGTCAGATTTTCTCACTTGTATTTTTTTATTCTCATTTCAGTAAAGTATTTTTTTTATAAACCTCATGTATCTTCCATATAAGGTAGTTTTGTTCTTTCCATTTTCTTATTTTGTTTTTTTTCTTTTCACACTTTTATTATTTTTTATTATTATATTAAAATATTTTCTCTAAATATCCAATCCTATTAATTTGTTTTTTATAAAAGTGATTTTTTATGAACCATGGGTATCATGCACAGGGCAGTCCTGCCCCTGTCGTTTTTTTGTTACTTTTTTATTTTTTATTATTATTATTATTTATTATTATTATTATTATATTAAAACAGTTTCTTTCATTATTCATTCTTATTTATATGTTTGATTACATAAAAACACTTATTAATAAATATAATAAATGTGTTGATTTACATTTAAATTTAAAGTGTTTTATCTAATATATCATGTATCTCTTCGTAAAAAAAAATATATCATGTATCTCTCTATTTTATTAATTAATGTTTTCACTTATCGTCTCTCTTATATATTCTATTTTTCTATTTACTCTTTATCTTAAAATTACTCTCTCACGTTTTTCCACTTGCATTTTTTTAGTTTTTTATTTTCATTTCAGTAAAATGATTTTTTTTATGACTCATGGGTATCTTCCACGGAAGACAATCATGCTCCTGCCGTTTTCTTTTTTTATCACATTTTAATTTTCTTTATTATTATTATATTAAAATAATTTCTCTCATTATCCATTGCTTTTTATATGTTTCATCATATAATAACACACACTAAGAAATACAATAAACGTGTTAATTTACATTAACTTTAAGGATTTAATTGATATACACTATGTGTAAAGAAGTTTTACACAGACGTCCAATGGTGTGCTGCCGCATTATTTAATGAATGTGACACCTCAGGTGTTATTAAATTTAGAATTTAATAAATTATGTGGCAGCATATTATTGGATGTTTGTGTAAAATTTCATTATACTGACGTGTATATATATTGAACTCTAAATTTAATGTATTTTATCCTATAGATCATTTGTCTCTCTATTTTATTCATTAATGCTTTCACTTGTTATCTATCTTATCTATTTGCTCTATATTAAAATTGTTCCTTCAGTACACATGTCATGTTTTCTCACTTATGTTTATTTATTTAGTTTTTATTCTCATTTTAGTAAAATTATTTTCTTAATGAATCACAAATGTCTTTTATGGTCGGCATTCCTGCTCCTGCTCCTTTCGCTTCCCTTTTCTCTGTTTTTTTATCACTCTTTCATTTTCCTTTTAATTATTATAATATTAAAATATTTTTTCTCATTATCCATTCATATTAATTTTTTTATTACAAAAGTATATATATTTTTTGGATCGCGTATATTCTCAACGGGAGAATATCATACTCCTATTGTTATTTTTCCCTATTTTTATTATTATATTAAAATATTTTTCCTCATTATCCATTCATGTTTATCTGTTTTATTACATAAAACACATTAAGAAATACAATTAATGACTTGATTTACATTAAGTTTAATTTATTTTTTCAATATATCATTTATCTCTCTATTTTATTCATTAATGTTTTCACTCACTATTTCTCTTATCTATTATATTTATCTATTTATTCTATATTAAAATTGTTCCCCTAATGCATGTGTCATTTTTTTATCACTTGCGCCTTTTTAATTTTTTTATTCTCACTTTAATAAAGTGACTTTTTAACCATGGGTGGTAGTTTGCTCCTGCTTTTTTTAATTTTTTTATCACACTTTATTTTCTTTTTTATAATTATGATATCGCTCAATTTTATCTCATTATCTAATCTTATTAATATGTTCGTTACACTAAAATACAGATTAAAAAATACAATGAATTTGTTTATTTATATTAAACTTAATGTGTTTTTTCACAATATACCATTTATCTCTCTATTTTATTCATTAATGTTTTCATTTAATATATATTTACTCTATATTAAAATTGTTCGACTAAGACACATGTCACATTTTCTCACTTCCATTTTTTTAGTTTTTTTAGATTTTTTTATTCTCACTTCAATAAAGTGATTTTTAATGAACCAAAAATATTCTCCATGGGAGACAATCATATTTCTTCCTATGAACATCCATATAACAATAGGGCTAACTCTCCCAGTAAAGTGATTTTTTTTTCCATATACTTTATATATGTTCAAAGTGATTGACTTGTGGTCTCAAATATCAATATATTTTAAACTTATACTTATATTAATGATGTATTAGTTACTATTTTCTATAAACATATGCTCTTCGCATTCTACTAATTGATGTACATGATTATATCACAAGTTAATTTTATTATAAAAATTTAGTAATCATCACCATCAATGTGTGTGTATACAAAATATCAGTTTTTCTAACATGTGCAATGTTGCACACGTTAATAAATCAAAAGTGGAAAGGTTTTATTGAAAATTACAACATTCAATACATTGGTATTATGAAATGTTACATTTTCCAATAAAATTTTTCCACTTTTGATCTATTATCATGTGTAACATTGCACATGTAAAAAAACCAATAAAATATATAGAGTAAAGGACAATAGGCAAATGTACCCTTAAACTCAACT
Source organism: Sesbania bispinosa (assembly GCA_026901365.1). Lineage (NCBI taxonomy): Eukaryota > Viridiplantae > Streptophyta > Magnoliopsida > Fabales > Fabaceae > Sesbania > Sesbania bispinosa. The sequence goes on along the minus strand of QLOH01000524.1, from coordinate 213,230 downwards.
TTCTCACCTTAAATAAATATATTTGAGTCAATTATATTAACATATTATTTATTTTTTTCTTATTTTAATATACATTATATTAATAAATATTATATTACTACTACAATATACCTCCCGTCCATCTAGGGATGGCAAAATGGGCTGGCCCGTCCCAACCCGCAATCAGTCCGACATAAAATGGGATGGACTGACCCTAAATGAAATATGGACAAAAAATGTCAGTCCAACCCATGTTTAAACGGGTCAATGGACCAACCCTTATATCATACCGAAATAACTACCTAAAAAATTAGGGAAAAAATGGGAAATATAATAAAAAATGGGCCTGCCCTTATAATTAACAAATTAAAATCTTTTTGAAAACTTTGTCGTATGCATTTCATTCAATGAAGCTAATGTCTTGGCATTTAGAACTTGCAGAGAAATTGAAGGGCCTTATCTTTATCTTTATTTCATACAAGAGCAATTTAATAAGCTCGTGCTTGCTACTGGTCCTGTTATATTGGAACCACCCACCACTGGTTGGATGAGAAATGGACTACATGGCTTGGAGAGTTTAAACCAGGCTCAGTGATTTAATATTGTTCAGCACCAACAGTTTTAAATAAATTTAAATTTAATTTTAATTGTTTTTTATTTTTTATTGACATGATGGGTTGGCCCAGCCCTATTACTCCTCTAACCCATTTTAAAATAGGTTAGAACGGGACGGGTTAGTCGGGCCAATAGATTGGGAGTCCCCAACCCAGCCCGATAAAATTGAAGGGTTGGATGATTGCTGCACATGGATGAGAAGTAGGATGACCATATGTCACTTGCTAAGTGCATTGCAGAAATAGAATCGCTATTAATCATTGCTTACATTTAACAAATATATCATTTATTATTAATAATAATGATAATAATAACATAGATAGATTGAATGAATTGTAATTGATATTTTTTATAAGATTTTATTTATTAGGTTGAATAAATATAGTACTTAATATGTTTGTTCAAGTCAATTTTACCATTGCTGAAACTAATAATAACAACAGCATCAAATAGAAATAAAACTAATTTATTTTTATTTTTAGATTTAACTCAAATGCCTATTTTTTTAATAGTAATAATTAAATAACTAATTTAGTGAAAATATTTAATGAAAATACTACCTTCAGTCCTATATATAAGAAACAAAAAGGTAAAATATTTTGCTTGAATGGTTATATATAAGAAACATTGAATTGTGGGTGATTAACGAGATATTTACTCAGTCAATCCTTTAATACCAAGGGTATTTTTGAAAAAAAAAATCAACACTATTAATTACTATTAATAGATTTCAATCCATTTTCTTGGTCTTGACAATTTTAGTTTTAAGTTTCTTATAAATAGGATCAAAGTAATAGTAAAAACAATAAAAAGGATGATAACACTTTTATAATTATTAAGAAAAATAAGAAATATAAAAATATTTTTTCAAAATAAAAAAAATTTGTATCCTTTTCTCATTTCTTTTTACCATAATTCTGTTTGTTGGCATTCCAAATAGTTCATTTAGAATTTATACATGTGCGGTAAAAGTTTTCAAGTTTGAGTTATACCTTTTTATTACAAATTACAAATCACTCCTAAAGCATTTATCCATTCACCTTTATGCTAGGGTTTATGTACCCGTGTCAAAACTTACATTTCATATAGTTTTATTTCCAATTAAACAAAAGTTGCGCTCTTAATTCATATATTCCAGTACCTCTCCGTTATCTCTCCCCCCATCAATTCATAACTCGTAAGTAACCTGATGATTGAGTGAATACCATCATTGATTAGCTCCCCCCAGGATTATTTGATTTCAAGTGGATCTAATTAAGGGAACTGGAATTTCTTTTATCAATTACACAGTATCCTTTTTTTTCCCTACCAAGAGTCCAAGACGGGGCGAGGTCCAACTTGCTAGTTACTATACTGACAGAAGGGAGATACCTGCTAGGTCATACAGCAAACCAATGTCCAAAGTGAGGGTAAAATTGGTTAACCAATCCCTCACGAAAGCCATCTAAAAACCGAATTACACACATTGGAAAATTGCCCGTCAGATCAGAGGTAAGGGTTATGGATCTCGAAGTGTCGAATATGCTGAAATATTCAAATACACAATATATTCAGCTCCACATCCTCAGTTGAACCCTTGCTTACTCATGCCGGTTTCCCTAACCAAAATGCATGGCAGGAAACAAACAAAAAGGATACATAACTCGCCAAAAATAACGTGCCTCAGCTACAATGGAAAAATTTTGTACAAAATTAATACCACGGAAACCAAAAGTGAACATTCTTTTTTTGTCACATTGATAAATACTCCCGTAAAAATTTTCTTTCCCTCGGTGAACAATTGCAAATTAGAACCCTTATTTGATTTCAAGTATACCACAGATGTGTATAGTAGTATTCCACAAAATTTGGACCTTGGCAGTTTTCCTTTTTACTCTTCTGGCTTGAGCTTCCCTGCTGACGGAGCATAGGAGTTTCTTGTACGAGTCACTTTGCCTCTCCACGTCATACAACGCCCCCTATCTGAATCATTGCATCATCTTTATTGGTCTCCATGGCGGATCCAACCACATCCTCACACAAATCCTTCAAAGTCAGGTATTAAACCAAACATTGCACTGAAACCTTGTTTTTCTGAAATGAATACTCGAGTGCCCACACGTCAAGCCTCCTCATTGTATCTTAAAAAGATTCTTCAATTTCACGACCAGCCTCCATTCCTCCGTAGACAGATCATCCTATATCAACAATCAATAATGCAACATTTAAGAGACAGTACAAACAAAATCCTTAAGATAAATAAATACACACTGCTCCTGATGCATTATTAATAACTTACCCGATAATTAGCTTTGAGTATATCGATAGATCTCCGTGAAATATGGCTTACGAGTTCATCATCAATCTCAAAATGCCGCCCAAACATTTTTTGTTGCTCCTCAGGATTGCTGCCAACAATCTGAAAACCAAATTGAAACGTAACAGTAAGAAAATATTTGTTTGATTCTCCCTCCCATCCACCTCTACACTTTTATTTCTCCTCTTTCTCATTAACTAAGTTAAAAAGTTGATCACATGTAAATGGATCATCACATTTCTATAAGTAAAAAAATTCCGTATTATAACAACTATTGATTCAAATAATTTAAAACCAATATTAACCATCTTTTTGTTTTAGTCGTAGTACAACTCAAAGGTACAAGCTTTTCCTTCTTGTTAAGGCCTGTTTTTAATCCATATCTCAAATTCCATTCATGTGGGTTAACTTTGTGAGTTCTGAGAGTTCATTAAGAAGAATCTAGTTTCCCTCCAAGCACATACCTTAATGGCGACTTTCTGCCCCTTCTTTGCATAATCAACAGGTTTATGGTTATTCTCAACAGAGGCAATGCGACCAATATCAATGAACTCTCTGGAAGGAATACAAATTGGAGTACCAACCTGTCAAGCAGACAAAATATTAGATGCAAACTTAAAGAAATCAAAAAAAGTTTTGAATATTGTACACAACAGACTTCCTGACATGATACTATTAACACCATAACTCAAAAAAAAAATGAGGTAGATCTATGGTCAAAAACAAAGTTCAGAGACCAGTCTGAAAATGATACACGAGAAATATAAAAACAATGGCAAAACCATATATTAAATGAACACAAAATAATAACAATGATAATAATAACAACAACATCGATAATAACAACAATCACAATCACAATAACAATAAAACATGGACACAACATCAAACAAAGTAGGGCTATGTTACACAGTTAAAAAATAAAAAATCTAGTGTTAGGAACCACACTGACAAATAAAAAATCTAGTGTTGACAAAAATAAAAAAAAGGAACCACACTGACAAATAAAAAATCTAGCTCTAGCATTTTTCAATATGGAAATATACAAGAACCAGCTGATAAATTACATAGCTTGACAATGAGGGTCAGGCACAATATTCCAGTTTTATATTTAGTTTTATACCAGTTTATATGACAACTACACTGGTTTTTAAATATGCCATGGCAAAAGACATATAATTCTGATGGTGGAAGATCTTCCCCAACTTCAAAGACTCCCTATTAAAATCAATTGTTTAATTTGGGAACAAAACTAAGCTAAAATTTCAAGTGTTCTTCCAAGTATGGTCAAAAGATTAGGCTATGATTGTTCAAGTTGGTGGAAAATGAGGACAAATGTGACAATTGAGCAGGATACAAAGGTTTAAATTTTCACTACTTGTTGCTAGGTACATGATGAGAATTCACTTTAGCTCACTTTTCATACTAAAGTGGTGCCAAAATTTGTGTGGGTGGAGTGCAAATAAATTGAATGCCACTTTCCATTTACAACATATTAGCTGTACTGCAATTGTAAAATCATTTTCATTCCAAATTTTCACCTCCCCATTTTCCAACTGGTTAAACAACCACAGCCTAAACTTATCAAAGGGACAAAAAATATAATTACTAATTCCTTTGTCAAATATAGATGTAAAACAAAAATAAAAGTGTTGAATTTACTCCAAGCAAAAGCAGCTTATGTTGACAGAACTGACATTCATCATATACAATGCAGCCGCATTGGAATAAAATTCCTTGAATAAAAAATAATACCTTTGCAATGCCTTCAAGGACATCAACTCCCAAAACAATTGGATCCTTCTTGTTGAAGACGCAATTCGGTAAGATTTTCAGAACACATGGGAAGACTGCCTCATCAGCAGCTTCTCTCTTTTTCTCTTCCTTAATGTTGTCAATATAAGCTTTAAATTGATCAAACAGATGATAAATGATATCAGCAATAAAAATTTTCACACCCAATTCATCTGCAAGTTCCCTAGCCTCAGGAGTGACTTTGACATCAAAAGCCAATATAGTAGCATACTCTCGTTTCTTTTCAAGCATTACACTGGCCTTCATTACATCCTTTTTATGTACAGGGCCTATGCTTATACCACTAACAGGAATATTCACTTCCGGAGTTTTCAAAAACTCCAGTAATGCTTCCAATGAGCCAAGGGTGGATGCTTGTACACAAACACCCTCACCGCTCCTGTCAATCCTGCTCATGACTGACCGCATATCTTCCATAGCAACTTCTTTAACATCTTCCAAATCATCATCAGGCTTCACCACATATAAACCAGTGCCAGCAATAGCATGTTCAAGCCCCTGAAATATAACACAATAATACCAAATCTCTGATTCTGCCCACATTCATAAACATAAGAGTGAAAAAAGACATTGGATAAAATTGGTATAAAAAGACAGATCAATATCACCAAGAAGTACCTGAGCTGTGATCTTTATACCCATTGCAGCTTTGATTTCTTTGTGATGGAGATATGTCCCCTGGAAAAAAGGCCACCATTACTTAGTTGGATGACATATTAAATAATACAGTCCCGCCTGGATGGAATTCTTCGTTTGATACTGTATTATAGCAAACAAATTATTGACCATGATATGCATGGAAGAGAAGTTCATCTATTCAACTGAATAAAATAAGGTTTGTGTCATCTAAGAAACTAATAGTCCAAGACCCCTGCGCCTAGTGTGTCTCCCATCCCTCACTTGACATAATTCCTATGATTGAAAGACCTCTCCCAACAGTTGATTCTTATTAGCATAACAATATGAAGTATAACCAACTATACTTGCTGGAATACTTCTGAGTTACTACCTTACGGAGGTCTCAAATTTATCTTTAGAGAGAGAGAGTTACAGATTTTCAGTAATTAGTATAAGAATATGATTACTAATTATATGACCCATTCATTTATTCACCACCAACAAAGTTGACTGTGAAAAGTAGCATGCTCTTTCATAGCCTGAAGCATGCCTGCATACACACACACTGGAAGGGCTGGACATAGGCTGCAGCTACAGGCATGACTGTCAGACAGTTAAAGACTCTAGAGCACACAAGCTAAGTTAAATTGCATGAAAAGTTGAAAACATGCTAACTATCAAACCTGTAATAGTTTATAAGCCAACCTCTTTTACCGTCAAACTCAATTCTGTTAGTGAGTTTACAAGCTTAGAATTACACATGATTTTGGCCTCAAAGTACAAAGTTAAGGTCGATTTTGTTAAAATGCAAAATACTGTAAGTGCTGACTAAGTATGGAAAATCTTTTGAACAATGTTTACTAGTAAAGCTTTCAAGTTGAATTCACCCAAACTATCAAGGTTGACAACCATGAAGCTTGGGTACTTAATACGACATGGATATAGGGATATGGGAAATCCTTAAAAACTTAATAATAATATATGAACTGACCTAGATATGTGTGTCTGTGTGTGAGAGAGAAGAGGGTCAACTTGCACCAATGAAGTTATACCGATTCTTACACCATTATTAACTTTAGATGGAATGTTGTTGTTGATCCAACCATTAAACTATAACTATTTATTATCTTGATTATTTGTATCAAATCTTATAAAATTTTAATGCTAATAAGTTAATAATCAAATGGTTCTTATTTTCATATATTCTAGAAGTATGTGCATGTTAATCTTGACATATCTTAATAATGTGTTAAATGATTTTGGATTAAAGTAAAATTCTATAGATATGATTTATATGATAGTAACTTTCAATCCAATAGTGAATTTTAGAATACAATTATGTGTTGAAAAATTATTCAATGGTGTAAAAACTGGTGTAACTTACACTAGTGTAATTTGATTCTTCCTCCCTATACAAACAAATATTACATGAACATTACATGAACACATAATATTTGTAAAGAGACTTTGATATTTCTGATTAAAATATAATCGTTTCAATATATGATAATCACAATTTACAAAAAGATACTTCTAATGATAAAAAAGGAATAGATTCATATATTTCCCCTGTAAAAATGTTACAAAAATTACATATTCTTCCCAATTAATGTCAAAATGTCAAAAAAGGTATCAATCCTATTTCAAAGAAATCTTGGCACTCTTCAATTGCCTACTTTTAACTGCCTAAAACTAGTTGTATCATTTTAATCTACCCCAACAACCCTAACAATTCACAAAGTGCACCACCATCATCAAGTACCAGATCTGCCTAAATTATTTTCATCTACCCCATTCACCTCATCCAAGAAAGCATAGTTTTTTAAGAGACAACTCTGCCAAGTCACAAGCTTAGCAACAAGAGGAGTTAGTATCACTGAAATTCTTCAGGTTTCAGTATTTTAACAGGTTTAGCAATTGATTTAAGTTCCCGAGTTAGAGTCATCAAAAATAGAGGAAGCATTTCTTCCCAAGGGTTTCATCTAAGCCAGCACTTATAACATTTACATTAAGAATCACAAGTCAAACTTCATTGCTTGGCATAAGAATGACAAAAACTCCAAATAGCAAGTACAAGGAACCTATGGTTTTTAGTTCAGCTCCTTCATGTTAAACATAATTATCAGAATCTCATAATCCTTAGCTTTCAAACACTTCAGTGCTCACTGGCACTCATTCAAATGTCAACACGTCTTTTACCTTCTAAAACCATACTTTAGTATCAAATCAATCAAAAAAAAAAATCAAACCAAACCAGCCTTTCATTCACATTCATACTAGAAAATTATGTACAAAGTTATAATTTTCCTATCAAGCAACAAATGTAAAAACAAACAAATTAAAAAAAAAATGCAGAGATAACTGTACCTTAACACGCAGTTCCTTCATTGGATGAGGTGTCAATAAAGCTCGAATCGTGGTAACAATTGGACCCTATAAAAGAAATTTCATTCGTCAGAAGCAGAAAGCAAGTAGTAATGGATAACACAGTTATTTGAGATGCTTGCCTGCATTCCACAGACAACTATTTGTTCTCCTTCATGAAGAATGCCATTGACTAAAACAACATCAATAGTAGTTCCATGTCCTTCAACAACCTTGACCTCCAAAACAGTACACTGGTTGCCACAATCAAACAATAATTAGATCCCTACAGTTAAACCATTTAAAGCATTCAACCAGCTTTAATATTATGTGACAATATAGCTGACCTGCACTTCTTCACTGTATGTAAGTTTCTCAACCATTGTTTTTTGGGTCCACTGAACCAATAGTAATAACAAATCTGGGATTCCTTCACCACTGAAATATCAAATACTAAAATATCAATACAAGCACCTACATGATAAGTATTAAGCAGATCATACAACGATCCTCAGCGACAATAAGAAAGATAGCTTTTGCCCTAATGCAAAGAATTAATTTTCTAGCCATGCTAGCTTCCAACATGAATGGAAATGTGTTCCCATTTTCATACACCGACCTGTTTTTACCCTCTATCTTCACCAAATCACCATATTTTAGATAAGAGGCTCAGATAGGTTGAACCTCTTTTGGAACATCCCAAAATAGTTGAGATGTTCTGAAACACACTGAAATGTTTGAAATAGTTACGAAGATAATGCTAAAAATAAAATGGACTGAAACTCATCTGAAACCAGCAAAACAATTGACTTAAAATTTAGGCACCCCTAAAATAAACACATATTGTATATACTATTGCCAGTGCTATCAAAAGTCACATATATGTAAATACAACTCCATATTTTATCAAATATATCTTCTCATACCTGTAATCCCATATACTAAATTTTAGCAACATAATAAAAAGTTTCCCTGTTTCAGATATATGTGCCTCTTAACTCTTAAGGTTTGTTCGGTTCAAAGGAGGGGATGGGAGGAAAAATTGCCCCCTACTTGTTTGGTTCACAAGGGGAAGGGGAAATAAAACTAATTTACTTCTATACCTTTTTATTTTTATAAAACCCAATTTTATCAATTTTGTGGAGAGGGATATTAAAGTCAATTTGATAAGTTAATTTTAAATTTTAAACTCCTCACGCCACCCATCCCCTCTAAATAACCCTAATATTCGAGGGGAGCATAAATGTTACCAGGAGGATTCCGGCCCCCTCCCCTCCTAAAACATTGAACCGAACTCTTAAAATCCCTCCCAACCAAATCATATGTTAGTAACTTAGTATTGCCCCATTTGGATAGTTAGGTGGGTGCAGGAACAAAAGTAGCAAATGGGTCTCAAATTTATGACCCATCCATTTAGGTTGTTATTGATGACAAAGGATATATCATCGTTCATCATAGCAAAGAGTAACTTGATCTCATGGCAAATTTCACCACATAAAAGAAATTATGAAGGCCCAAAAAATACAGTTACCTTATTGCACTTGTAGGCACAATGCTGAATGTTTCTCCCATTTCTTTGTTTTTATAATACAACTCAGTATTTAGACCCTGTTCCTTGAATTGTGTAATAATCTAGCAAAAAAATGAAAGAAAGATTATGGTGGTGAACAATAACAAATTTTCCAGTAAAACTGACAAATAAAAAAAAACATCTTTTACTACCTGAATGAGCCTCATATTAAACTCATTTTGAACATCCTTAGACTGCTGCTTCATTGCTTTAACAATTGGAGCATTGCGACATGATTTCCACCCATAAAGCCTGTCAACCTGCAACGTTGCAAGAACAGTCAAGACCTGAGCATAACCCTAATAAAAATAAATAGAATAATGGAAGCAATACCAAATAACAATGTAACATTCACCTTATTCAGGGCAACAATGAATTCTGTGTTTCTCATTTTTAATAGATTGAGTGATTCTATTGTTTGTGGCTCTAAGCCATGCATAATGTCAACAACCAAAATGGCAATATCACATAGACCTGAACCCCGAGACCTTAAGTTAGTGAATGATTCGTGCCCTGGGGTATCAATAACCAGTAGACCAGGAACTTTCAGCTTTGCATCAGCTTTCAGCTCCTTTGTTCTATCACGTATGTTCTCCGCGGGAAAGTATGTTGCACCAATCTGTTGTGTGATTCCACCAGCCTCACCCTCTTGAACATTAGTACCTCGAATACAATCCAGCAGCTTGGTTTTACCAGTGTCCACATGTCCCATAATACAGCAAATTGGGGAGCGAAGGTTCTCATCACTCGGCTTAGAAGGCCCCGCAGACTTTTGTGGTTCTCTTTTCGAACCTGAATCTTGCTTTCTACTTTTGTCTACAGCCTGCTGTCTATCTTCAATTTTTTCAGCCACCGGGTTAGAAACAATTTTATTAGTAGCACCTGCTGTGTAGGAGGAAAAACAAAGAGACAATTTTCAAATTAGCAGGAAAGTCGCTAACAACTAAAAGATCAAAATTTATCAGCGAAACAATAGTATATGCCAAAATCCTTCTATTCAACCCCAGAGGCCACCATACCTCATCCCACTAGGCAGGCAGGGGAGTTGGCTACATGGGTCAATCAACCTCATTGAGCCTTGGACTATTTCTATTTCTAATACTGAAATGAGTTCATAGACATACTTTTTTATGCCAGACATTGTAAAGGTACCAAAAGCACTTAGACTTTTAGCATTCTGTCACAATAGGGACTTAGGCTGCTATGGCGCACAGAGCCACCAAGCTTGTTATTTTCAGTCATTACAATTTTCAAAAATAATAGTGTAAAGAAAAAGAATCAGTAAACTGCAAATCTCACCAGCATTGTTAGCAGGTACTGTACTTTTAATCTCCTTTTTGACAATTGGTTCAGGCTCTGAGTCAGCCTCTTCATCAGCAAATGCGCCTTTAGCATTTAGATTAACATCATCCCAGCTTTTTGCATCCCATTCATCCTCGTCATCATCTTCTTCCACTCCATCCTCTTCAACAGCTTCAGGAGGTTTAACTTTGTCCTCCATATGCATGGTCTCCACTTCTTCAACCTTTTTTGTTTCCTCTGAACTCACATCAGTGGTAGTCTCCTTTACTTCAATAGTTTCAGCTGTCTGAACAGCAGGAGCACCATTCTGATTACGATTGTTTGGTTTTAACTTCTTTGTTTGATATATGGGTTTTTTGGCTGGAGCACCAGTGTCCCCAGTAGGAAGAGTCACACCCCCTGTGTTATTGAGAATCTGCCTCCTCATTGCCTCCAACCGGCGGGCTTCTTCTTTCTGCTTACCAGTTAACAGTTTACCTTCTTGCTTCTTTTTCTGGAGTTTCTCCTTTTCTCTTTCCTTCTTTCTGCGTCTAGCCTCTTCTGCCTGTCTCTCAAGTTCCTCTTGCCTACGTCGCTCCTCTTCTTCCTTCCTTAACTTCTCCTCCTCTTCTCTTTTCTTCCTTTCTTCAGCCTCTTTTCTTCTAGCCAGTGCCTCTTGCATCTCCCTAACATGCTTTGGCACTTTCTTGTCAGCTGCTTTAGTCTTTGACTCATTCTTCTTTGATTCAATTGTCTCAGCTTTAACTTCTACGGTTTCATTTTCTGGTGCACCCCCAGCTGCTGTTGCTGCTGCTGCAGCTGCAGCTGCCTTTTTCTCCTTTTCCTTTTCCTTCTTCTTTTTCTTCTTCTTTGCAGCAGCTGACTCTACAGTCTCCTCTTCTCCCTCCTTTTCCCCTGAAGCATCAGCAGCAGAACCTACTTCCGGAGTAGGCTGAACTTTATCATCCTGCGGTAGAGGAGCAGCAGGTTTTGCTACAGAAGGGCCCTCACCAAGCTCTGCAAGAATCTTATCTAAATCTTCCTCCTCTTGGGCAGTTCTTCCACTCTTCTTCTTATTCTTCTTCTTATTTTTGGAAGTTTCAGTTATCTCTTCACTCTTATTAACGTTGCTGTTGTCAGCATCAGTATTACTAATTCCAACACTAGGCTGCTCAGGCTCAACAATGTCTACACTTTCATCCCTCACTTTGGCAGCAGTACTACTGCTTTTCTTTTTGGAAGACTTCTTTTTACCTGAAAACGCAACTATAGAATCGTCATCCTCATCCTTGCCATCACCACCTTTAGCAGACTCAGGTACAGAAACACTATCCTCATCGGGAAAAGCTGCCTTCTTTGAAGACTTCGATGACTTCTTTTTCTTACCTGAGAAAGTGATTGGCCCTATATCATCATCATCATCTTCCTTTTCATCCTTAACCTCCTCTCCACCATCAATCTCACCAAAACTAGCAGCTGAAAACAAAGAACCACCCTTCTTGCTTCCTTTGGAAGACTTCTTCTTCCCTGTAAAAGCAATAACAGGTTCATCAACATCATCATTCTCGTCTTTGCCATCATCCACAGAATTATCGACCACCTCATCATCATTATCATCATCAATAGCATCAAAAGCCGAGGCATTGAACAAACTACCACCGCCTTTCTTCGAACCCTTTGAGGGCTTCTTCTTACCTGAAAAACTAACCACAGGTTCATCCTCCTCCACACCATCGTTATCGTTATCATCATCAATAGCATCAAAAGCTGAAGCAGTGAACAAACTACCACCGCCTTTCTTCGAACCCTTTGAAGACTTCTTTTTACCTGAAAAACTAGCCACCGGTTCATCCTCATCCTCGTCATCTCGTTCACCGGTTAACCCCGATTTCTCTTCATCATCGTCACCATCACCAAGCAAACCAAAGCTAGACCCAGTGAACGCACCACCCTTCTTCGATTTCCCCTTCTTTTTCCCAGCAAACACAACCTCAGGGACATCCTCATCGTCATCAACATCATCATCATCATCATTATCTCTAGCTTGCGCAGCTTTAGCGTTACCTTTTTTACCTTTCTTCTTCCCAGCAGGCTTCTCTTCCGGTGCAGGGGGAGGCTCCTCCGAGAGCTCGGTTCCGACAGAGTACTCATCATCGTCGATGACGAGAGCTTTCTTCTTCGATTTCCCACCACCTTGCTGCGAGGGATTCTCTTCGTCCCGTGCTGTCGGCTTCTTCCTCCCCATTGTTTCGCAGATTAGGGTTTTCTCTTCCGCGAATTGAAGCCCGTGCCCGTTAGTCGACACAAAGCAACTTGGAATCACGAGATTGCGAAATTAACAGGAATCTCGAACCGAAATATGAATAACTAGATCGATTGGCACAAATATGAAAACAGCAAGTTTCGTGTCCGATGCACCAAAAATGAATCTGATCCCTATCTTTGAATTTTAGATAGAATGAAAAGAAAAACGCAGATTGAGATTACGAATAAGGGAGAGAATACCGAGAAGAAGAGATGGTTCGGAAATAATGGAAATGAAAGCGGCGGAGAAGGAATAGATGAAATACGAGCCCTGAACGTGAGAGGAGAATCTGTATAGTAGAAGAGGCGCAGAGTTAAAAACCACATGCACGTTACTGAAGAATAACACAAACCAAAGGTGTTCTAGGGTTGTATTTCTGTTGATGTTATTTTTTTGGTTGCAAACTTGCAATTGACCAATGACCAATTAACCAAAGCCTTCAATTAATTTACACAAGGTTTTGGGCCTACGTTTCCCTTTTTGGCAACTTGGGTTGAGTGGTGTGGGGTGTGGGGAGAAACACAAAATTCTCATGTGCTTCCTTCCTTTGCCGTTAGATGCCACTTGTTAGACGAGATCAACGTGAAGGAAGAAGCATGATTCTCTTGGCTTGGATGAATGAAAAACATGGAGGAGCTATGCGAACTTGCGAAGTGGTTTATCAAGTTTTTTTTTTAATGTTTTGTTTGGTATGATTAGGGAAATAGAGAGAAAAAAAATGAGGAGAGAAATGGAAAAGAGAGAAATAAAGAAGAGATAGAGATGATTTAATAATTGTTTGGTATGAGGGCGGGATGAGAAATAGAAGAGAGATATGAAGGTGAGTTGTTTGGTTGAATCCAAGAAATAGAAGAGAAATAAAGTTTTTTTTATTAATTTTGAGGAATGTTTCCCGCTGAAATCATTTTTCCTTGTCCAGAAAATCGATTTTCTCAATGCCCTTTCTCTTGTATCTCTTCATCTTCCTCTTCATTTTCCCTCCCCTCTCCACCGCTACATGTCCCCTCAACACCATTGTTCTCTACGTCGTCGGCGCCCCCACCATAAGCAATTATTGGACGCACAGTTCTCGGCCTCTGTCATCCATCACAGACTCCCAGTGCGTCGCTCATCTGCCACCGTTGTGCAACCACACAACCTTGTCTTTGTCAACAACCACTGCCTTAGCCACCCTCTGCTCTCCCTTTGCGTTTGCCTATTGATTGCGATGCTTCTCCATCCTTCTCTCTACCCTCTAACTCTATCGCTTCCTCCCCATCACTGGCCTCCTTCCCATCTTGCCCCATCGTCCGCCTGCTCCCCATCCTTGTCGCTGCCACCTACGACCTCTGGACGATATTAGAGCTCCTCCACGCAAATGACTAGATTGGTCACGTACTCGGTTGTGCAGCAATGAATGAGAGGCCAATGCATTTCTTTACTTTTCTCCACAACTTTTGCGAAGAAATAGATTAAGGGTGGGGGCCAGTACTTTGTTATATTTCGTTCCATTTCGTCGATACACCAAACAAGACAACAAATACAATTCTCCTCTATTTCCCTGCTCCTACCCCATTTCTCCACTATTTTGGTATCACCAAATGAAGGCTTAAGGAGGGGAGATTACAGTGAATTTTCTCAGATGTTCATGCTCTTGAAAGCATTTAGCACTTTAGGAATATTTTTTGCTTCTTATTTTAAAATTTTATTTATATTGTGTTTTATTTATTATAAAGATATCATTAATAAATATACCTAATAACATATCGGATATTCTATAATGTGTCCTAGGGCACACTTTAACACATCATTAAAATTTGTTTCTAATGTCTGTTGTGATGCATTTATAATGTGAAAGAGTGATTAATATTTAAAGAACAATAAGTCTTATTGTTAAGACTAATGTACTTCCATTTTTAACTTTGTCTTTTCACTTATTATCATTTTTTATTTTTTCATCTAAAACGCCACATAGAATTAACGTTATTTAACCTTGACTTTTAAGAGTAAATAGAATTAACGTTATTGATGTCTTATATATAAATAACAAACTATAAAATCTAATTAATAGCAATTCAAATTAATAAAAATGAACAAAAAGTATGTTCTCTATTGCATCTATTAAATATTTTTATGGACACGGACCTTGCATTTTAGAAGAGTCATCACCCCTCTTTAATTAAAAAAACATATAAATGCACCACTATTTGAATTTTAAATTACATAGACAGCCATCACATGATGTGCAACATAATAGGATGCATTTCATATTTCAGGAACAAAATAATACATTGTAAAAAAAGAGAAGGAGGATAAAATTAAATGACCATAATTCTGTAGCATGATTTTGTCAATAACCCCAAAAAAATTTAGTTACAGGCAATTCCAATCCATAAAGGTTTCCATATTTCTATTTAGAAGTGTGTGGTGTTTTGGATGAAAATATAAAAGATGATAGAAGTAAAAATACAGGGTTAAAAATGGAAATAAATTAGTCTTAAAAATCAGACTTAGTGCTCTTTAAATACACATAATAAATGCATCAAAGCTGACATTGAAAAACAAATTTTAATGATGGTTAAAGTGTGTCCTAAGGCATATTATAGAAGATTCGGTAACATGTTTGTCATTGTCTCTTACGAATTCCAAAAATAAAAAATTAATAATATCTTTAGATTATTTATTTTCTGATTTTTGAAATAATAAAGCAATCGCTCATGTAAAAATTTTAAAATTTTAGTTTTTAAAAATAGAAAATATAAGATATAAGTTGTTGTAATTTTCTATATAATATTACATACAAGATCATTTTCACGAGACTGAAGAATGATATGATTGGGTCAATTACCCTTAATCAAAGTTCTTTTTGGAATATTGTTTTATCAAAGACAACATCATTATTTTACCAAAAAAAAAAGACATCATCATTACTAACAATGAGGTTCTCCATGCACTCTAAGAGAAAGAACAAGGGCAATTCTAAGCATTTGACAATAAAATTGGAGGCATATAGGTTGGAATGGGTATTCATAAAAAAAAAACCTTATAAGCCTATGGTTTTCAAGACAATTAGGTGGGTTTAGTTACAAAATGAATAAACCGTGAAATTAATCCCTGAACTAATTAGTTCTCAAACTAAATTAATTGCATAAGTAGTTCTCGAACTTTCAAATATCCATCACATTAGTTCTCTAACTTTCACATTATCTCGTCACATTGGTCCCTATTGGAGGACTAATGTGATTGATATTTGAAAATTCGAGAACTAACTTTTATTTTTTAAAGGGACTAAGTAGGAGAGAAAGTGATACTTTGAAAATGAAAGTGGTGATTTATTCGTTATAAAATTGGGGAGGAGAGAAACTTATAAATTCAAATTCAATAGATTTATTAGCTAAGGAATCAAACCACATAATAAGGGTCTTAAACGAGACTTTATTACACCCTCGACTATTTATTTTGGTAGTCAACATGTTTTTCCATATGATTCTTAATGCTTTGTCCTTAGATCAGTTAGAGCCTATTTGGGTGGAACTTCTGCATAAGTACTTCTAGGTGAAAAAAATAGCATAAATTAAAGAGATCAAATGCATTTAACTTCTCCATAAGTTAAAATCAGTCTTTGCAGACCACCTACTCCAAAAGCTCTCCCATTTAACTTCTTCAAAAGTAACTAATTTTAACTTATGGAGAAGTTAAATGCATTTGACATCTTTGATTCATGCTATTTTTTTACATGAAAGTACTTCTGCAGAAGTTGCATCCAAAGTGGCTCTTAGTTGAACTTCAACTAGTAACGAGAGTCCAAACTTAGCTCATATTTTCTTGATATTACAAATTGGTTGGGCCAAATCCAAAGGCAGTACTTTAACAAGAATCCAAAGACTTTTATCACATGAACTTGGATTGTCTCACTAAGCAAGCTTAGAGGGTCTTGTTTAATCTAATGTGCTATGTGCAAGTTTTAAATAGTCTATAGTTTCGGAACCAAAATTTCTTACAAGTAGGAAGCATTATAATGGTTCTTAGATATGTGTCAGTTTGTTTGTGCTTAAAAAAGTACTTTTTTAAATTGTTTAAAAAAATTGATTTTATTTTAGAGATTCTTGTATAATCATAGATAAATGTTCATTTGACTACAATCATTAAAAAGTACTTTATTTGCTACAATAAATATTTTCACAAACGGTTTTCTCTCTCTTTTATTTTAACTATTTTTTTTTCAAGAAGCAACTCTAAGTTGCTTCTTAAAAAAGGCAGAAAACTGGTTATTTTCTGATTCTACTTCTTGAAAAAAATTTAGACAAATATCTTAAAAATTCATATAAGTGATTTTTTTTTAAAAAAAAGAAGTGATTTTTTTAAGAAATAATTTTAAACAAATGGGCTCACTGCAGCATTCATTATGGTAGAGATTTTATTCAAAATGCAAAAGTTAGGTAGTTCTCAATGATGAATCCATTAATCTATGGAGTGACAAATTGCTTTAAGCCACCATAGTCTTTGAATGGAAGTTGTGATAAGAAAAAAAACTTATTATTAATTACCTCCTAGATGCTCCCAACAAAAGGTGACACAGGTAGGTTTTTTTTTTTGTTTACATGGAATGTAAATGAGGTTTGAACCTATGATCTCGTGCTAAACTACCCAAACCCCTCACTACTAGGTCAACCCTAGTGTGTTACACAAATAGCGTTTGATGACAAAACAAAACATATAGCTTTTATTCAAGATTTAGTACATTTTAAAAGTAAAACATAACATGAAATTAAAAATATGGTAAGACTTTCTTCCCTAAAATAATATGGATCAAAAGGGTGTATAATAGACCAATTTTACTAACAAATATTTGTTGACAAATTTACCCATCTCCCTTCCATCCTCTTTAGCATTGAGCCACCCACCCATGCAATAAAACCTTAAAATTTCTCTCCGACCAATTGGACAAAGATTCTTCTTTCAATCTCATTTCCTCTTCCTCCTCCCAATTTCCACCCTATTTCTTCTGTACCAAATGCAGGGTAAGGGTTATTTCTTCTTCACCAAATGCAGGGTAAGAGGTATACAAGTTACAACAATCAACTTAATGAAAGATAAAAGAGAATACTTATAAAAATAGGAAAATTATAGGATGGACCAAAAAAAAGTGACTCATAGTATATCTTTCCTATAAATAATATAAATTTAATATTACAAATTTTATTAATATATTTTTTAAAAATAAAAATTACTTTTTATAGTATTAAAGTACGTTAAGGGTTTACAATAAGCCTAAACTCAAATTGGTCCATTCTAAAACCACCCGTAGCTGTCAATTTGGGTTGAGTATCGAGCTCAACCCGGCCCAACCCGGCTCACCGGTGTGTTGGGTTCATAAAATATAGGCTCCTATTTTCGCGGGTCAAAAGTGGGTCACCCAATTAACTCGCGAGCCAAAGTGGGTTCGAGCCGAGTTGAGTTGGCTCACTTTTTAATTTTTATTTAAATTTTATGTTTTTTAAGTCATTTTTATAATTTTTTATATTTTTTTATAATTGTTTTACCTTTTTTATTATTTTTATAATTTTTTAAGTGAGGTGAGCCAGCCCGCTTAACCCACCAACCCGCGGTAGGTCGAGCCGGATTGGTATTTTTTTAGCTAACAAGATAAGTGAGTCAACCCGGCTCGACTCACTTTTAGCCTAACTCGTGGTGAGCCAACCCGCGTGAGCCGGGTTGACCCAATTTGACAGCTCTAGTAAAAACAATATAATATTCAATGGTTGAGTAGAATTGATTATAGAAATCAATGGTTGAGATGAGTGATACACATTTTACGAAGCATGTTGGACGAAAATGATTTAAAATCAATTATGCAAAACCATGATTTTGCACTGTATCAACATTAAAACAGACTAAAAATATGACCATAACTAAAATATCCACACTAGTGAAGCTGCCACTTCGTGTTTTTTTTTTGGTCGGATGCTACTTCTTGTGAATTCCTTTCAGTTCGTTTTTTTTCTTTGGTAAAACCTTTCAGTTCGTTCTCACTTTGAACAATCATACACCACTTTGGGCCTTTCAGATATTGACCAACGATTCGAGAAACTCAGGGATTCTAACAGAGCAATAAATCTAACTTCCACATGTCTTCATGTGCCTTTCAGAAACATTCTTCCACCAAAATCCATCCTCCCGGTCGAACACATTAGGGACAGTAATCTGAAGAGCAGTAGATTAACAATTTCCTGCACCACAATATTCTGGGAAAACAAGACAATCTTAAATATGGATTTGGC
The DNA here is from genome assembly GCA_026901365.1 of Sesbania bispinosa. Classification (NCBI taxonomy): domain Eukaryota; kingdom Viridiplantae; phylum Streptophyta; class Magnoliopsida; order Fabales; family Fabaceae; genus Sesbania; species Sesbania bispinosa. The sequence continues at coordinate 194,127 of QLOH01000524.1, read as the reverse complement.
TCCTTTAAAGTGCAACTTTAGAAAATGTTGATTGGAAAATCAACGGTTGAAATTATCATAAACATGCACATATAAAATAAATAATGGAGTTGTTAAAATCACAACCTTTGATTTTTCTATCAACGGCTATCATTCTACACTTTACCCTCAAAAGTGAAGCATCCTCACTTTAGAGGTGCCCAATCACTTAAATGTATTCTAGAATAAATTTAAATAAGCAGCAATTAAAAGGAAAACTGCATTTTTCAATTATCTGTAAGAATATTGCGAGGCATGCTCAAAAGGAGTGGTAACCAGAGAGGTAGGCTGGTACTGGTAGTCCATGCCAGCTTGACCCAAGTCCTAGAAGAAAGCAAAAACATGCATTCAATAACATGAGCTTAAAGAGACTAACAAGTAACAACCAGTGCAAATTCACAATTATTCTTTGGAAATGGAACATGTGTTATTCAACAGACCGTTGTAGGAAGTGACAAACTCAAACTATCTAAAGGTCAAATATATGCCATAAAAAACAGTGTAAAGGCACACATTCTTGGAGCATAAGCTTCATTGCTAATTTGCTATATGCAGCTTTAAACAAAGACAACTTATAAAATCAACTATAATTTAAGAGATTAAGAGAACGAAATACAAATTCTGGATCTAGCTTGATGCTAATTCTCAAGCATGAGATTAGTTCACAGACTGACCCCCCTCCTTTAACTTGGTAAATATGAAAACATTAAGCAGAAGCAAAAACGCGAATTAGAAAGTAAATAATGACAATGTGAACAATGATAAGCACAGTCAATTCTAAGTATATATTGAAAGTGGAACTTCCTATTCAAACACAGAACAATCTCCTCACTGCACCCTCTCTCTCTTGTTTTAATTGAACAAGTTTCACCTACATTATAAAACTGATGTAAGGCATGGGTTCACCAAGAAAATATCAAATTTAAGAGGAAAGAAACATTGACAAATTAGCACTTGTAGTTTACAATTCTTATAATGTGAGATTAATACATGAAAGAATTCAGGACAGGCATTGATCATCACAGGTCACAGTTTATAGGTATTAGTATTATATTAGAAATAGAGCCAAATCAAGTGGAACGAACCATCCATCTGATAAATATATCCTGGTATAAAACATAAAAGAAATATAGAACACAGAAAAACTCAGATACCTTGAACTGCTCCAACTAATCCGTCCCTAACATCTCTGAACCTCCAGCAGAGAACATCAGAACAACTTAAATAAATAATATAGCACAGGCCATACTAACTCTTTTGTTAGACAAGCATAGTTCATTTTTCTGCCAGAGAAAAAAAGCTTCAAGATTATTCTGCCAATCTGCCTTAATAACGCTTTTGTTAGACAAGCATGGTTCATTTTTGAGGAATGAGGAGTGCAATCGTCTTTAGGAAACACAGGGAGTGCAGAGTTGATATCTAAATTATGTAAATCAAATATACAATCTATGAACCTAGGCAAAACTTCATGAACCATCATCATCAAAAAGAACTTTATAAAACCGTTTTCTTTCTTCCGGGTCAAGCAACCCTCCCATCTTACTATTATTTCCATCCTCATCAGAGTCAGAATTTTCATGACTTCTCCTTCTTCCACCCTTTATTTCATCCACTCTAGCCAAAGGAACACCTTTCTTTCTCCTCTTTTCCACATTGATGAGGCGCCGCCTTTGATTGTACTCATGAAGTCCCTCCTGCATCAGTTCCCCAAATTTCTCCTTCACAACTACCAAAGGATCCTTGTCCACAAGTTGAGACCCAACATATGCCTCTCTAAGGAGAACAGTGTAAATCTTATACTTGTTGGAAACATAGAATATGCCAGGGTGCTTGAGCAACAAGACATTCAACCTATCTGGCAAAAGAAACTCCCTCCTAAAATGACCCAACTTCACAATTGAGGCCTTCTTCCAAAGTGTCAATGACAACAACTCATGCACCAAACCCACATTCCTCTTCTCCATCTCCTTAGATCCCTCCACCAAACCTCTAGGATCCGTGTAAGGCGAAACATAAGGAATTGAATCAAATTGGTGAAACCTCTCCCACGATTTCACCCAACTGGAAGGCAAAGAACATGAAAAGCAAGGCTTAGTGCCGTGCTTCCGTGCCAAAGCTTCAACAGCGGAAACAGCAAAATCAGGGTTCCAATTCACCAACTCAACCACCATGGAACTCCTCCTCCCACTCTCGTTCACAATTCGGAACAAATCGGGATATTTAGGCACAATCCTAATCAAGTAATCATCGGGGAACCCGAAACTGCGTTTTAATTCATTGATTTTGAGGACGTTGAGCTTGTTGTTGAGGGACAACATTAAGAGTTTGGCCAAACGGCGAACAAAGATGGGTTCGAGGGAGTCCTTGAGGGATTGTTCCTCGTGGACGAGGCTCATCATGCGCTTGGTGAGGCGGCAACGGCGTTCGTTGACCTCGAAGCAGCAAGGGTATTTGGAGACCCAGTTGAGGGCTTTGCCTTGGAGATCGAGGGTTTTGAACTTCTTCTGGAGGGTTTCAATTGGAATCTCGTTGTTAGGGTAGCGGAGGATGATGTTCTTGATCTGGTTGTTCACGATCCACCGTCGATTGCGAGACAGCGCCGATTCCAACTCCGGGTCCTTCTTCATCGACCACAGACAAAATGATCGGAGAAGCCATTCTGCTTGTGGAGACGCGGTGGACTGAAAATGATGGTGTATACGTCTCGTGATCATTGAAATGAAGAAGAAAATTGGTTCGGGATGATGAAATCGAAAACCACATTGGGGTTCATGGTCAAAGAAGCATGCAAACCCTAACCCTAACAATGTGAAGTTCTTTCAGGTTGAGTCCCTAAATTCTCATTAAACACACTATTAGAAAAGAGGTGAGGAGCCGTCACTAAGCTCAAAGTAGAATTATGCATGATAATAGAAAATATTTATGATTAACACAAAAAAATCTAACACTGCAGTGTGTTGAACTGCTCATACCCATAAAACAAAAAGCATATAACTATTAAACATTTTTCTTTATTCTTAGGCGTAAACATATCATGTAATCGAAAAAAAATCAAATCATCATTTGTAATTATAGCTATAAAAATCGGCTCAGACCGGCCGGAACTGGTAATGTGACCGGTTTGGGTGCCTTATTGGATCAGATATGTTAATGACCCTGTAAAAATTGGTTTAATTCGGTTGATTTTCATTCAAACCGGTGACTCGACATTTTATGTCAACCGGTCTGGTTTCTTACTTAAAAAAAATAAAAGAAGGAGGAGGAGGGTTGGATGACAATCTTCAAAATGTGTTATTTCCCGAAACTTTCTAAACCATACGAAATCGGGCTGCACACCACCATCCCTTCCCGTTGGACATAAGATGTGTTTGCGACAACTTGATGGAGAGATGCTCTGGTGAGGGCTCGTGAGGATGAAGAAGGCAAGGGGAGGAATGTGAAAAATAAATGAATGAAAATGCACATGTAGACATGTTAAGAAAGAAAAATTGTTTAGAAGAAACAAACAAAGAAAGAAAGGTTGAGTCTTGAAGTTAAAGTGAGAGGGGTTTTAAAAAAAAAAAAAAGTGGGAGTGTAGGCTACATGGACTAGACAGAGTCATAGACTGTCCAAGTACAGGCTATAGGGAGAGTCATAAACTCAGATAATAGCTCTGATGGGATCTCTTTTTTTTTTATACTGTGATGGGATCTCTTTTCACCTAATAGTTTAATATTATTTTAATGGTAAAGTTATTGAAATTTTTGAAATTTGAAAATCTTCTTGCACACTCAGGTGAATTAGAAATCTTTTGTTTTGTTAAACCGTGAATGAGAAGTCTTGTTTGATACTTTTTTATAAAAATAGTAATAATAATGTATGTGCGTTATATTTAATAATTTTAATTATAAATCCGATTTAACTGATTTAACTAGTGACTCGCTGGTTCAACGACCCATTGACTTGCTACTTCAATCGAGTTATTGACGGGTCCGAGTTTCTTTTAACACTTCTTCCCCCCTAATACAATGTTACTTATTGATGGTGTATTAAATACTTTGTTTACTGGTTGAGTGGTAGTCTGCATTTCGAGGTACACTCAGCATTATATGTTCCCACATGTTGCATGAAGGAAAAACATTGGAGGCCAACGATACTTATTGACAATTCTTCATCACACTCCGATACACTAAGAATAAGAAAAATGAAAAATACATATAGTTTTAATCTTTTTAACAATCATCCAGCTCTAGAACATGAATACCCAAAATCGAGGATCATACATCTTAAATTGATTTGGGTCTCACTAATGTTTATGGAATTCAATTATGTTTACTGAGAATCATTTTGATTAGTGAAATAGTCTCAATTATTATGTGGTACAGGATGGTCAACCGTTTTTTCAATCGAATACATGATGGTCAACTGAATAAGAAGGGAATCACCATATGGGAAAATTCTGTAATTTGATTTCCTCATGTGAGTGGGTGTATTGTTCTTGTTGGAAATAGTTTCAATTCCAAGTTTCAGACACTTCAAACCCTAAACCCTGGAAAATTTCAGAAACTCATGCAGATCATGCTCACGATGTTTGTGACTAGCACAGATAACAATGGAGATAGCCGACCATCATAGGGGAGAAAGAGAGATATTCCATAGCAGGAGGGTATGCTAATATTATTATGAATAATCATTTCCTCCTATTCAAAAGCCAAGCACGATAATTTACTGTTACAACAATTTCAGAACAAGAACAGATTTCACGTTTATTAATAACCCCCCAAGAACTACCACTCTTCCTAATCGATGACAATACATTTATATGGATTTTACAAGTAGGCTTGACAGAATATCACATTCCTCTTCTTTGTACCTTTTGAATGACTGACAAAATCGAAGAGAATGTTGATAATACATTAATCCACATTATATAACGGCTATGCACAAATTGGAGAAAATTTGGAGATTTGAAACCCCCCAATTCATGTGCCTAGAGGTACAAACATCAAAGAAAAACATGAAAGCTTCAAACCCTCTTTCTCTTGGCATTGCTGAACCAATTGTTTTACCTGTTAAATCAACATAAGACCAACAAATGTCTCCAAATAAAGAGTCTCAGACTATACTAGGAGGGTCACCCAACCAGCTGCAGATAGCACGGGGCCAGCGTGTCCTTATGCAGTCCACCAAAGGCGCATGCTGAGAAGGCTCTGGTTTAGATACTTCGGTGTCCTTCCCAGAAGACTCACTTGCACTAGTAGCAGAGGAAACTTTCACATCTGACATAAATTCCTCAGGAGTCCACCTTGGGGGAACTGAAACTCTCAATTTTGTGAGCCGGGGTCTTTGTAATGGAGTTTCACCCCCAGAATTTACTTGACTGCCATTCAGGTCTGATTTTGCAATCCCATTAAAATGGTAGAGATCAAAGACCTTCTTACCCATCAATCCAGATGAATCCTTCAAACCTCCCAAGCTTTTGTCTAGATCCAAAATTACTTGCCAGAATTCACTCCATACAATGAACCCTGCACTGCAAAGGTGATCTAGCTTCTCTGGCGGAAGTTTGATATTTGTTTCTTTGAGGACTTGATGGAACCCTTCAACACTAATGAAACCACCACCTCCACTCTGATCTTGTGCATCAAAAGCTTTGCGAATCTGTGTTTCCCTTCCTTCCAGTTCATTCTCGTTTTGAACACTGGGGTCAAGAGCAAACAGCACTGTGTAATGGGATTCACTCCCAACAACCCATATAGGCCATTTTGGGGATTTCAGAAACTGACCAACCTTGCAGAAATTCAGGGATTCTAGCAAAGTGAGAAATCCAACTTCTACATTTTGGGATATACCTTTCAGAAACATTCCTCCACCTAAATCCATCCTTCCATCAAACACATTAGGGACAGCCTGCCCACAGAGCAGTAGGTTTACAATTTCCTGCACCGTAAGATTCGTAGAAATTAGAAAAAGGCAATCTCATTAAATCTAGAATATAATTTAGAAAGAGATGCAGTTATAACTTAAAAGGATAGCAGCATTTTTCAATTATCTATATACCTGGGAGGCATGCCCAAAAGGAGCAGTAACCAGTGGTAGGCTGGGATCATCCCTGTCACTCTGAACCAAATCCTAGAGGAAAGCAAAATATTGCATATATTAGCTTGAGAAATGTTTAAACTTTAAAGGCATAATAAAACCAATGCAAATTCAGCTACCCTTTGGAATTTATAACATCTAATATACCTTAATATTCCCTGAAATTTAAGGAGTGTAGAAAGTGACAGACCCAAATTTTCTAAACACCATAGTAATAGACTTATAAAGTTTAAAGGTGGAGATACTAGTAAGTAGTAACAATTTCCCCATTGCTTAACACGCCTTTGAACAACAAAGGCTTACAACATCAGCTCAAAATTTAAAGGAGACTAGGATATGAACATACAAATCCTGGATCTAACTTGATGCTGATCCTCAAGCACACAAGCTAACATAAGCGAAGCAATGTCATCCAGTTTCTTTTTTTCTGATATTTTTTAGGCATCCAAGATACTAGTCAGAGGGTATAATTGTACACAGGATTTGTGCTATTTCAAGCAACTTGCATTTGATTATGTTAGGTCATGAATTTTTGGTATCATTCAAAAATTATAAATCCTAACAAACTTTAGATGAATAAGTATGGATATTAGTATCAAAGTCGTCAAATTGTGATTCAATTCTTGAATTGGAAATCATATAGAATGACAAGATTCATAAGCACAATAAAAAATAGTTAAATTAGGGTAAAGGCATGGTTATTGACAAAACAATTTAACCATAAGCTATATGTCCTAAGTCAAAATGAAACATTTTTTTAGATAAATAAGATAAATGTTGAAGGATTACACATAAATATCTATTATTTAATCAATCATTATTAGTTTTTTTTTTGTTTTATAGAACATATAATATAATAAGGTCCTTTATAATTATTTATAATCTCATATATCTTAATTTCTTATGACTTTTATGTTATTTTATTAATTAAAAATATTTAAAATATTAAGAATACATATTTAATTATTACAAGTTCAACGTTCAACCGTGATTGAATCAATGGAACGTAAACCAGTGCTTTCACCGGTTTAATTACCAGCCTGGTTTTAAAAACATTGGGTAAAGGTATAGCCAAATAAGTGGTGTGTAGAGTAAGCAAGTAACTAAATAAAACCCCTTCAAGAATAAGTAACTGAGTGAGTGGCTCTATGAAGCCCCTACTTTAGAACAATGGAAATTGAGCAATGAAATAACTAAATAGGGTGCATTTAATATTGATGCTTTAGTTACTTTTCATTTAACAATTTAAGCTTATTTGGCTTTTCAATTTATTTGATGAGATCTAGTAAAAGAAAAACAAGAATGGAAAAAAGAAAGAAAGAAATTGAATCGAGTGATTCGTATCATTGTATCGCACGATTCAAAGTCATTCATGGTTCATCAATCATCACATGATACTTAATGTTGGCTTGCTGACTGCTATTCATTGCTGTCAAATTCGCGAATCTACTCGTAATCTGAGTTTACGGATCTAGGGATGAAAAATTGGTTAACTCGCTCTTACACTCGTTTTTTGGTAAACTCGGCTGGACTTGGGTGAACTCAAACTCAGTCAGGCTTGTGAGTTCACACCGAGTTAGCAATTCTGGATTTAAGGGGCAAAAACGGCACAGGAGACATAAAAAAGATGTGTTTCACTTAGGGTTTCCAGCATTCCCTCTTTCAGGATCTATACCCACTTCCTTGCTTCTGCTCTGTCTTTTTGGTGTGTTAACTTCTGCTCTGCATCGTCTCGTTTCTGCCTTATGAATCTTCATTCTGCGTCTTTGCTTCTGCTCGGTCTCGCTTCTGCTTTGCAATTTTGCTTCTGCTCTGTGTCCTCCATCTTCGTTTCTCCTCCCAGTCGCCTTTCTCATCAATCATCACATGATACGTAATGTTGGTTTGCTGACTGCTATTCATTGCTGTCAAATTCGCGAATCTACTCGTAATCTGAGTTTACGGATCTCGGGATGAAAAACTGGTTAACTCACTCTTACACTCATTTTTTGGTAAACTCAGCTGGACTTGAGTGAACTCACTCAAACTCGGTCAGACTTGTGAGTTCACACTGAGTTAGAGATTCTGGATGTAAGGGGCAAAAACGGCACAGGAGACATAAAAATGATGTGTTTCATTTAGGGTTTCCAGCATTCCCTCTTTCACAATCTTTACCCACTTGCTTGCTTCTGCTCTGCCTTTTTGGTGTGTTCACTTCTGCTCTGCATCGACTCGTTTCTGCCTTATGAATCTTCATTCTGCGTCTTTGCTTCTGCTCAGTCTCGCTTCTGCTTCCCGATTTTGCTTCTGCTCTGTGTCCTCCGTCTTCGTTTCTCCTCCCAGTCGCGTCGCTCTCTCCCTTCCGGCGAATTTCCGGTAGAGGCTCCCAATCGCGTCTCTTACACACAGGTTTGCATCCCTCCCTCTCTTCTCTGTATATTGCTTTTCTGGTAGTAGCTACTGCTACAGCAGATGCTTCTCTAATCCATGCCATTTTGCTTCTGGTTCTCTTCTATGAGCCTGTTTGGGTGGAACTTCTACAGAAGTACTTCTAGGTGAAAAAAATAGCATAATCAATTTAACTTCTCCATAAGTTAAAATTAGTCTTTGTAGACCACCTCCTCCAAAAGATCTCTCATTTAACTTCTCTAAAAGTAACTAATTTTAACTTATGGAGAAATTAAATGCATTTGACCTATTTGATTTATATTATTTTTTTCACCTAGAAGTACTTTTACAGAAGTTCCACCCAAACAGGCTCTGTTTCTTGCTTCTGCTCATATTGCTTCTTTGTTAATCCTCTGTTCAGGTTCTGTTTCTGTTCATATTGCTTGTGGTTGTAGGCATAATTGGACAGAGTTGGGTAGTTTAATTTGGTGAATTGTGTTTTACATTCTGGTTGTAGGCGTAATTGGGTAGTTTCTGCTCATATTGCTTCTGCATTAGTGGTTTGTTCACTATTTCATAGTGCTTTTTAATACTTTTTAATTCTAGGTAGACTCTTACCGAGTCTACGGGAGCTCCACGAGTTTATGTAGACTCTTGCAAACATACTCAATTATCCAAGTCATTTGGAGAAATCCTAATATTCATGCAAAAAGACATTGCATATTCAGTCACAAACAAGTACTTCATTCTTTGTAGGTAGAATGCCTAATATTTTTTCAGTAAAACTAAATAGAGGGAAAATCACCCAATATCTCTTTAAAAGACAGACAGGATGGACTCGAAGACTGGAAAATGCAATGTGACGTAGATAGCAGATCTTAAAGAAGGGAAAACATACCAGTCCCCGAGAAAGTAAAGCAGAAATTAGGAAAAGTAACGCCCCCATACGACTTTGGAATAAGGGAATGACTGCTTCAAGCCTCTGCAACAACGTTGTTTGTGATGTGCATGTTTCAACTCTAAGAACTTTCTGCAGATCCAAGGCTGATTCAATGGAAAGACCTTTAAGTGATGTTGCAATAACCTGTTAATTGGACAAGACTTGTCTCAGCATATAAGGATATCATAGGAAAATCACAGTAGAAGACTAAATAAAACGATAGGAAATTCAATTCAATCTACTGCCAACAAGATGCTGCAAGAATAACCAATATCAGTAAAAGAACTAAGTACCTCATCCTCTGAAATTCCATCAAAACGCTGAATGTCATTCCCTGGAATGCTCAAAGTAGCAATCACAGCTCTTCTATTATTTCCACATGAAAATAAAATTTCACCCATGCTTCTTACAAGGGCTCTGCCAATAAATCAAATAACAGAAATATATCATGAGCATAGATTATGTATAACCATGAAAGAATACACCTGCCAACATTAAAGATCAGTGAAGCACACAGAAGGACATTGATGGGAACTAAAATTTTTAGACATAAAATTTAAATATATGGACATACACAAATAAGCAAATGAAGTCCACAACCCGAAAACCTGAAATTTTACCATTCAAAAACGGAGTAGCTTTTAGAAACCCATAAGAAACCCAATATCTTGCATTTATATTAAATCCCACATTTAAATAAATTAATTAAATAAGTAAAGCAGGCAAATAAAGCCCACATCACAAGCTATGGTCAAATATGCCCCTAATGCTAAATCACCATCGTAAATGGACGAAACATAGGGAAAAGAAAACCTTTTGGATACACACCAGAGGTTAATCTGCATTTGATACTTGCTAGACAGGTCAATACATCAGTCATTAACCATTTCATTTCAATGTCTCATAGATAAAGTAAATGGAGATTTACAATTCAGGAATTTTGGGAAAAAATAGTTCTAGTTTAGGAACGATTATACAGACAAGTGATTAATAAAGTCACTATATAATTATCCCATTAACCATTCTTTGAACCATCACTAACCACTTGTTTGGTTAATTGTTCCTAAATTGGAATTGTCCTGTCAAGAATTTCCAAATAGTGATTCTCCTAATATAATTAGGAATAATGAGTTTAAAGGCACTCAAAAGATGCATTGTACCATTAAAGGGCACAATGAAAAGAAACCGTAATAACAGAATCACTATATCTTTTAGGGAAAAATGATCCCACTAATACTCTTCATGGTCAAATATGTTTAGGGAGTATTCTGAAGGGATACTTTTTCTTACAAACTATAAAAGTATTGAGACAATTACCGATTATAAGGAACACATAATAACTAACATGGTTCCAGACAAGTAAATTAGAAAAGACCTTTTCTCTAACATGCACAGCAAGAACAAGACTATGATGAATAGATGAACTCCTGACTAAACTTAATGTTAACGAATGAAAAACTACTACTGCACTGTCTACTGTGTATGAAATATAATTAATTAACAAAGAACTCAATACAGATTGAAAATGATTAAAAGAAAACATGTAAAACACTATTATAGGAAGACTACATTGTGTCACTCAAACAAAAAAGAATACATAATTGAATGAAATCAATAGTCCTGTTAACAGTAAGAAAACAGAGTGTTGGAGATCAAAGAAATTGACAAGATGAAGTACAAGATACAAGAAATGGAAGTCTAATTTTATTACAATGAAATTTACCATGCTAAACGCAAATGAGATCAGAAAAAGTTAATCACCTTGCTTTTACACCTTCAGTAAGTGAAGAAAAATCATATGATGGAACAGATTGACTTTTAAACGATGCACCCAGACCTCGATTCTGAGGCATGTGTGACACATCCTTCAACTCATCACGGAAGAAAAGAATGTATTTGAGCACAAATGCCTGAAAGGTTAAAGCAAAAACAAGCAAAATCAACACAGAACTGAAGAAAACAAATGCTTCTGGAACTTATATTGTGCATCAGTCAGTAAAAGAAATAAAGGAAATGGAAATGGAAATAAAAATAACAATGGACATGTCTCACTACATGTCCACACATGAACAAAGATGCTAAAAAAAATCTTATTTTGTTACTAAATCAATAGATTCAACATTTAGTACTATAGCATAAAAATCTGGAAACAGTGAATAAGCATAACAAGACATCATTAAATTCATTTAACTGACAACAAAATACATGGGAAAACATGTAGGGTCCATTCGGTACGCTATATTAGGCTTAATAGTATAAACTAATATAATACATTATGATCTTATCAGTTGTTTGGTGTCAACAATGTATTGTTTAGACTTATCCATCAAACATATCTTATACATATAAATAATGGATAATTTAATCCGGCCTACGGAGGTGGGATAAGGCTTGATTGAATTTTGATATATAAGTTTTTGTAAATATTTTCCAACCCTGGCCCCTTTCAATGTTCTCTCTCCCTCTCATGTCTGTGACTTCTCTGCTCCATTGTAAGGTTAGTTTTTTTAATCTCTATTCTTCTTTTTTTTAAATTGCTTTATTCGATGGATGACAAAAACAATAGATTAATTAACAACCGGTCAATAACCATTAACAAATCCGATTTGAAGGATCCAATCTGAACAATGATAAGGAAATAAAGATCAGCAAAACAGTGATCCATTTATTCATATTCACCAGAATGTAATATTAGCATTCTCAAATATCTATAAATAAATAGTATTACTCTTTGGTCTATAGTCTAGACAAAGATAAGGGTGATGGAGGGTATTGCTTCTTTCAGTTGGGAAGGTGGCACAAGAGTGTATAAAAATCGTAGGGGCTGAAGGTGTCTATGATGTAAAGGGTATTTTTATAAAAAAAAATTTAATTTTTATACTCTCTGGCCTTATTTAAGGCTTCTCCAAATATAAGACTGTATTATCTTATATAATATAATATCTTATACAATATGGCAACAAACATTGTATAGCATTAATTTTTTACGAAGTCTTATACTATCATACCTTATACTATCAGGCTTTATCCTATGCAACATACCGAACAGGCCCATCAAGAAGACATGAAATACATTAACTGTACAGCCAGTTACTATTACTTTATAGATAAAAATACTCATTTAGTGTCAATAGTTTCACTCTAAATTCAATTTAATCCTTATAGTTCAAAACCATTGAAAACAGTCCCAATAGTTTAGGGACTTTTATGGTCACTATTAGCTGGGCTAGCTATCCAGGATATTAGGGATGAAACTATATGAACCAAATAGGGACCATTTTGCATTGTTTGAAGTAGGGACTTCTTTAAATGGTTTTAAAAAATGGATAGCAAGCCACAAGTTCATAAGCAATATTGAAAATTGTAGCCATTACTTGTATAGCTGCCAAAACGCCACAGGGGCCGCCTTCATGCTGCACTAGGCCCATTGATGTTACAGGATCAGAGCTAAACCTAAAGGAAAGATTTCATAGTATTAGCAATAGAAAGCAAATATTTGGATCTAGAAGCATAAAAAAACAAATATTTCAAACATCAAAACATCTCTAAGAAAAAGACAATACATTCAGAAACAAAATGCACATGTGAACAGTTATAAGTATGATTTTTCAGTGAATCAAATTAATCTATTCATAAATTATGGTTCACAAATGGAAAGTGTGCAGCATAACATTAGTTTCTTAGCAGAAAGGGCAGACTGGACAAAATGTACAGAAGCAAAAGTTGCTAAATAAAGAAAGTTGGTCATCTGTTACAGGACAAGATACAAAGCTGATGCCAACACGTAATACTAAATAGACCTCCACAGAAGAAGTTCTATAACATCGAGTGAACATAATCACCCGGTATAACAAGGAATTTGCTACTTACTCCATGCAAAAATGACTCAATTAAACAGCAATACTGCATTTTAAATTCTTCTATTAATTTTTCCTGCTGTTCAAACAAGAACTTTATTCAGTCTTTTGTCTTTACTATTATGCAAACCCACATATGCAAAGAGAACTGACTGTTTAACAGTCATTTATTCAAGAAACTACTTGCACCAAGCAATTACTATGAGCAGGCAGTTTTATAGTGATAAAGTTCCTCCAAAATTACCTAGTTAGATATGATCTTATCCTGAAAAGTGAGAGAAGCAAATTCTGATAACCAGATCTTGTACGAATAACCATGATCTAGGTCATGAGATTTGCCTGTAGCAGGTTGTGCATGTGTGATCTGAATTAGTTAATTAGTAAATTACAATGAGTAGCTTGTATTTATAATGTTATTGGCAATTAAAATAATGGAAGTGTAGAAAAAATTATATCATCAATTTTACAACTTAATCAGCTAAAAAACTTATATATCTTGGCACAAGTATCATCAATTCGTTGTGATTCGTTCCCTTTCATTGAAATGGTTTATTTAATCATCTTTACTCATTCCACATTTTTGCTGCACAATTCATAATCTACTGTAAATCATCAACTTGGAAAAAGAATAATTTAGATACAACTTAATAAGGTTTAGAATTTAAGTTTTTTAAAAAATATAAATAGATTCCTTAATTTATTGCTAAATGTTTATTTTTATATTTATATACATAATGGACAATATACAGGTTGATGCATTTGGGACAGACTATTTTCTACTACAGTGATTCTCCAATACATTTGTAGTCGTATTTTCAAGACTACACACTGATATAATTTCAAGAAAACAAAGACCAAGTAAGCATATTTCATCATATATAATCAATTAAAATATCTAATATGTGATTGTATATCTGTATTACTTGTATCTAACATATTGTTAAGGGAAAAGTTCATGATTTATCCGCCTAAATTCATAGTATTATTGTCCTATGTGCCCTAAAATGTCACCATGACATTTTCAACTCATGGTGGGCCTCCATTTCTTTACTGTCCTCACTGAGAGTGGCCAGACTTATGTACTAAGTACTACAGATCACCTACTCTTTTAGGCTGCTCAATTTGGATTTCTGCATTCCCTACTTCAAATCAGGAGATAATGATGGAATGCACTTGATGATACAATGTAAGAAGATTGTCTAACCCAAGGTGTACATAAGAATCTCACCCCTAGTCCCTGAGTGTGGTCAAACTTTCATATACAAGGTTCCATCCTTCCCCCCATTGACCCAAAAAATAAACCCATATGACATGAGGAGATGCTTGTGCTTGCAGTTTTACTTTTACTCCATCCCTATTATTTAAATCTTTTCCATATTTATTATTTGAATGATCACCAAGACTCCAACTGTTAAGGCAGATTAATGAAATCCTCAATATGTTTTCAGTACCAGGAGAACGAATTATTTTGAACATAAATAGTTCAAAAAGTTTTTCTTTTCTTTTCTTGTAATATGTTGCAATTTCAAATGCTTGCTGAATAATATTAGTGTGAGCATCCCCACTCACAAATAAACAATGAATATATGCATATCCTGATTCGGAACAAACAAACAGCGGCATTTGCATAAATCTAGAATGCACATTAAGTCCTAGACAGAATAACTCAGACTCCAAAAACATACAAACATGGAGCACAGACAGCTGGAGAATTTTAATAACAATATTAGCACAAGCAGGAATATGCATCACAACATTCAAAAAAACCTAAAAACCAAGGTTTATGATAGCCGCAACATCTTGGTTTTTTAGATCTCCGCAACTACAGCGACACACCGTGATTGCAATTGCGGCAGCATCAACCACATTTGTCCGCAATACCAAGGATTATGATGTAATCACAACTGCGATCGCAATTTAAAACCTTGCTAAAAGCTAAAAAGCTACATAAAACTCAAAGAAAACTGCAACTCAAGATAGAAAGCAACAACAGAACTTTTAGGAATTCATTGCAACTACATCATCCTAAAACATAAAAATGCAACAGAGGTTTCAATACATGAACATGTTGAAGGTTTGCGTTACTATACACGTGGCAACATATCGATATATTTTAGATAATTTGAAAGATAATTCAAAATTATAAATGAGCCCTCCTAGATGGCTTGACGCTTGAATGCTTAGAGAACAAATTTGACGAACCACGAACCAATAAGTGGCATCATATAAAACCATTCATGCCCCAAACTATTTAAAATCAAGTAAAGCAATGCTTGACTGAAATCATGCCATCAACTATTCATTTATCATTTCGTGTGTAATATGTGAGCCAAGAATCATTTGTCATTATAAATATACACACACATATTGGACATGTTGACACTTCTAAAGTTCAAATCATAAGCCTGAGTCCTTAACAAAAATCCATGTTAAATTATCAAGCTTGCCGCTCAGCCAAAATGAAAGGACTTCATACAATATTTATTTTGCAACAACATGGTAACCAAGTAACCACACACACACAAACACGCGAAACTACAAAAATTAGCAGCATCAACTACCTGATTCCCTGGTTGCTCCATTGTGCAAGAATGCCCTTTGAGACTTCACTCCCAAACACCATAACAAACAACTGATTAGCTTCTTCCGCAGATAGCTCCTTACTCACGTTCCCACCTTTCAAACGCAACTCCTCCTCTCTCGTCACAACTTCACCGACCTTCTTCCCCCCTTTACCTGGGGGCGGTGGCGAAGGCGAAGGCGAAACCCTCGCGGTTGCCGCCATCCGCTTCTCGGCAGCCGCAGCCATGAGCTCCCGTCGCCGGGTCTTGGATTCCGGCGAATCCTCCGGCGAGTCCGAAACGACCCCAGCTACAGCGTCCCTCGGCTTGCTGCGCTTCGGCTCCGGCGTCCCGTGCTGCATGCTCATCCGAATCGCCATTTGCAAATCCTCGTCTTCTCCTCGATCCGCCATTCTCAAAAGAATCGAAACCTTCAATCCCAAAAACACACAAAAAAACAAAAAGGAAAAACCCTAAAAGGAGAATTTTAGGGCTCCGTTTCGTAACGATCGAAATTCGAAGCTTCTGGATTCGGTGTTTTTTTTCCGAAATTGAACTGCGATGAGTGCGAATTGGAATTTGGAGCACTGAGGGAGGGGCAAAAATGGAAATGAATTTGAGAAGGCGGCGAAAACAGTTGGTTGTGGCGAAGCTGAAACTGATACCTCGACGGTGGCGGGGAATGGGTGAAACGGTGTCGTGCGGGGATGAATGATAATGAATCTTTGTAGTGGTGTTAGTTGCGAAATGACAGTGTAGTCCCTGAGTTAAAGGTGCAGCGCGGTGGTAGAGTGCATGATTTAAGTGAACAGATAAGGGTACTGTGGGGAATGGAACTTTGTGATTTTTGGTTGTGCAGGTTTTAATAGAAGCCACCGGCGATGCTTTACTTTAACGGAGAGGAAACAAAAAGCGCGTCTGTTTTTGCTGTTGACAAAAGGGAATCTACCCCCATCTGCAAAACAAGAAAATTCTTAATTACTGATTTCATTTTCTATTTAGGAAGAATCCTCAATTATAGTTTTATTCGTCGTTTCATCAAAATTTTACTTTGATTCTTTTATTATAATTACTTTGATTCTTTTTTATTCGTAATTAATAACCAAAACTTTACTTTATTCTGCTTTTATAATTACTTTGATTCTTTTTTATACGTAATTAATAATGTATATTCTTTTATGTATCAAATTAAAATATATATCTATCTTTATAGTAACTTATTTTAAATATACTTGTATTTTATTTAAAGAATAATATGTGATACTTTTTATTTTTAAAAAAGGTAGTGCAAATTTAAAAGGTAGCAAATCAACATTTTTTAGATAAGTGAATGATCATAAATTTGAAAAGTAAGGATAGAGTGGAGATTTTGAGATACAGATGGAACATTGGAGGTTATCTTAGTTAAGAGATATTTGATTTGACAAAATGATAAAGAAGTTATGAAAATACATGTGTGAATTAGGATGATGACCTTGAATTAAATGCAAATCTCAAAAATTGAAAACCATATCAAATCCCGACACTAAAAAATTAAAAAAAAAAGAAGAAAAAGAGTATATAAACACCCTTAATTTTTACCCTTTTATAAATATGCACTCTGAACTTTTATTTTGTCCTAATTAATCCTTAAACTTTCATCATTGGTGCAATATGTCATTTCATTAGCATGAAGTTAAAAAATTAACAAAAATATAGTCTCAACCCTTCAAAATTGTGTTTAAAATATTAAAATTATATAAAATAAAGATCCAAAAATTAACAAAATAGAAAAAAAAACTCTAAATTAAAAGAACGCAGGGTCATATTTCGCTTTTAAAATTTCAAATATGCTTGAAAATTTTAACATAATTCAAGAATGAAAAAAGTGTAAATTTTACTCTTTTATGTCTTTTTAATATTTGAAACACAAAATCTCGAAAGATTGAGATTGACTATGGTAATTATTTAACTTGATATTAATTAATGGACCTATTGTAATAATAAGAGTTTAAGGGTCAATTGGGTCAAATTAAAAGTTTATGGTGTCTATTTGCAAAAGAGAAAAAGTTCAAGGTGGTTTTATACTCTTTTCCCATTAAAAAAATAAAAATTACTTTTTTTATTGAATTGAAAAAGATTCCAAATCATATCTTAAAAATTAGTTTGATTCATCTCAAAATATATAAGGATATATATTGTTTTATTTATAAAATAATCATGTTTTATATTTATATAAGTACATATTTGTGAAATACTTATATTAATTTACTTTGTTGTATGTTTTTGTTAAATTTTAACTTACATAATATCAATTTTAGTATTTCTATAATTATATCAATTTGTCTATAAAAAATAATTATATCAATTTTAAATTGATTTTTCTATCACATGTTCTCTTTCTTATATAACCTTGTATTTAAATTAACAAATATAAGTTGTAATAAAAATATGTAAAAAGGAAATAAAATAAAATATGATTAATAAAATCACAAAATAAAAGTAACACGTTTTAAACAAATAATTTATTACTTAGAAAATTTAATTATGGTATTGTGAGAGTTTTTTTAAGTTTAAAATAAACTAGTATTGGACCGTGAATCTACACATGATGAGTGCACCTTTAAATTTTCTTAAATATTTTTTTCCAAAAAATATCCTCGTACATTTCTGAAAGTGCATTTCTAAAAAGCTTCCGTAAATTAATTTTTGAAAGATAAATGATAAAAATTACTTCCGAAAGAAATTTTATCATTTAGCTTCCGACAATTAAGTTTTGGAAAAATAATTTTGTTTTTCAGAGACGGACTTAGAGACAAAATTCTCCTGTATGTAAGCCCAAATACTTAAAAATATAATTTCGGAAGCTTGCGTACATTAGCATCCATTCTTCTCCACTTGCAACGGACCCACCAAATATCGGAATTCTCCCACCCGGATGACTAACAGCTAGGGGTGGAAACAGGCCAGCCCAGGCTTTGACAGGCCTGAGCCTGACCTGACTCCTAATTCTTAAGCCTGAGTCTGGTTTGTTACCTGTTACAGGTTTTTTTGTAAGGCATTGGCCTGACCTGCGAAAAAGCCTGGCCTGACCTGTAAGTCTGTTTAGAAGCATGTTTTATAACAAGGCCTACAAACAGGCCAACAGGCCTATAAGCCTATGTAGGCCAGCAGACTTTTTTAAGCAGTTTTTTATATAATTAATTTAATATATTCTAATTTTTTACTATATTATAAATTTTTTAATTATATTTATAGTTATTTATATAATTAATTTAATATATTATATATTATTATATTAAACAGGCCGGCCTGTTAAGCCTAATAGGCTTTTTCATAGGCCTGAAGTTTGGCCTATTTAACTAAATAGGCCTTTTAACAAGCCTTGGCCCGGCCTTTTTAATAAACGAGTCAGGCCGTAGGCCCCTGACATGCCGGCTAGCCTATTCCCACCCCTACTAACAGCCACGTGATCAAGTCTAAGAGGAGGAGTTATGCCCCAAGGTTTCCAGCACCAGACATTCCATTCCTCGTTACACATCTTTGGGCGGTTTGTCAACTAGTCCCTGAAGCTAGTAGATTTCCTCCATGTCGTCAACCCCGTCGAGTCGAATGTTGTCGACAGTGACCACGTGACGAGTTCCTGTTTCCCGGGATTGGGCTACAAAATGCCATGCTTCATGAGCTTCTTGCCCTCGAGGGCGATGACTTTGTCAATCTCACCGACCGAATCGTCCTCGGTGTCGAGAGAGGAGGAAGCGTTTGTAAGGGGCATCTTTGACATTAGCGATGGCAGTGGGGAAGGTGGATTGGTTCTTTTTGAAGTCTTCTTCTTGGAGTTAGGAGAGGTGGTGGCAGTGGTGGTCACAGGGATGGAGGTCCGGTGAAATGGGGAAAATGAGGGTGGGAAGAAGGAAGGAAGGTGGGTGGGAGGGACGGTGGGAAGAAGAGGCAGTGGAGTAGGTTTGGGGGTGGGGGTCATGGGTGTTGGGTGGCGGTAAAGGTAGGGGTATAGTTTAGGTAAGAGAAATAAAAAGGAGAGGAGTGTGAATAGAGAAAAAAAAAGGTGCTGAAAGCAACTCACTTCTAAGAGATTGACTCATACATAGAGAAAAATGCTTACCTGTAGCTGAAATTGGGCTTGGTTTTTTTTCCATTATTCCCATCAGGCTTATTGTTTAGCATCCATCCAAAAAATTGCAAATAAAAAGTCCAATGAAAAATTTAATGACAATGAATAATTATAATGTCAAGACATGAGAAAACAATTATTCCTTACCTTCACACTGGTGAATGGAATTTAGAGACAAGTGGAAATTTTAGGTGACAGAGTCAAGTGCACAGTGCCCAGATCCCACATATTTTTTCTTTTGAGTGAACCAACAAATTTGTTGTTGATTTTTTTTTGTGTCGGGCAATTTAGTCCTTAAAGTTTAAAATGACATCGTTAGTTTCTGACATTCTTTTTCGTCTATCAGTTTAGTCTAACATCACATTTTCCGTTAACGAAGAACCGAGTTGTCACGTTAAGTGGAACGCAAGACATAGAAAACCCGCAAATTAGTCATATTTTTTCAACATCAGGAAATTTAGTCATTGACATTTAAAAATGACTTTATTAGGGATTGAACGTTGTAGAAACGTGTGACTCTTTTCTGAACTCTAAAAAATTTCTCAAAATACATTCATGTCCATTCAGAAAAGTGACCAATTATACTCTCAAGGATCAAGTATGTTCAAATCAAATCTCTTCCTTTAATTTCAACTTTTTTCTCCATTCATTCTCTTTCTTATTTTAATTCGTGTGCTTTTATTTCAATTAGGACCTTTATTAAAGGAAATGAACCATTTTAAGGATTAAGTTTCTTATTCTTATTCTTCTTCCCTTGTCTTGGTGTTAATCATTTTCACATGGAGAAGCACAAGTGCAAACTTTACTTCAAAAGTTTTTTAAATGAGAGAGCTTGGGTGCTTTTATGAGGAAAGTTCTCCAAGTAGAAGTGCTCGTTTGGTTTAGCAGTTTGCAGGAATTGATTTGGGTAAAATTGATTTTAGTATAATTGGTTTTGGTAAAATTGGTTTTGGTAGAATTGATTTTTGTTTGGATATATAATTCTAAAAGTGGGTTGATACAAATTGATTTTGTTTGGATGAGATAAAGTAAAATCACTTTTAGATATAAAATTAATAAATGAGTTTACTATTTATTTTATTAGATAAATAAGAAAGGATAAATTTATATATATATATATATAAATATAAATGTATTGTCTCTTTTTTCTTACTTTTAATTAACTAGTTATATAGAAATATAATTCACTCTCTATTTATAATTTTGAAACTTCACATTGGAGGGTGAAACACTCACCGACTCTACCCTCTCTCAATGATTTTTAACATTTCCTTTCTTCTCTTATTGGGTAGTGAATTCAACACACTACTTGCGAGAATAAGATTGTTGCTCTCAATTATTATTAATCTTCTCTTTCTTTTTATTTAAAATTTCAAATGCTGATAAATATTTTTTTTCCGGTAATCAAATGCTGATAAATATTGATTCTAAGTGTTTGAACTTATTAACATTCAAAATGTCAACCAATAAATTTGCATTACAATCCTTATCTTCAATATAAATATTTTTTATTATTTAAATAATAATGTAAATTAATTTAATAGTAAAATATAATATACTATTATGATTTAAAATTGAATAATTATTGAAAATGATTCTAAATGATATATTTTTTAATTTAAAATAATAAATTGAATAATTATTGAAAATGATTCTTAATTAGACATGAACATATTCAATTGAAATTAACCAAATTCAACATTAAGTGGAGTTTCATGTAAAACAAAACGTGTATACATGCACACACATTTCTTCATTGATAGGGGTAGTGTGGTAAAGTTTCAAATGGATTTTGCGAGAATTGACTGGAAAACCTATCGTGCATAACTACGTTAGAGGGGATATGAAATCCGTTTACTATAGTACTCAAAATTACAAAATTCTCTAACCATGTTTGACCGGTCAAAATGGGGTTTTGATGCTCTAAAAGTTTAACCAAATGAGCTCATAATTTTGTTCAACGTAATAAAAACACAAATTAAGACAAAGAAGAGAAATAATGAAACCAAAAGTTAAGGCGCCGTTCAGGGTGGTTGCGAGTTTTCGGTTTTTGGTTTTTAAAAACTTTGAATTAAGATTTTATAACTCAAAACTAAAAATTGACAACCACTTTTTGTGGTTTTCAAAATGTCTGTTTTGAAAATCATAAAAACAAATTTTCAGTTTTTGGTTTTGAGTTATAAAAAGTTAATTGAAAATTTTTAAAAACCAAAAACTGAAAACTCGCAACCACCCCAAACGACAAGAGTAGATTTAATCTGAACATACTTGATCATTGAGAGATTAATTGGTCACTTTTTTAATGGACATAGATGTATTTTAAGAGGGTTTTTAGAGTTCAGAGAAGAGTAATGTGTTTCTACAACCTTCAATCTCTAACAGAGTCATTTTTAAAGGTAAGGACTAATTTCCTTGATGTTAAAAAGTTATAGACTAATTTGCAGTTTTTCTGGGTCCTACATATCATTTAACATGACAACTCAGCTCTCCATTTACGAAAAATGTGACGTTCGACTAAACTGATGAACAATGATAAATATTAGAACTAATAGGGTCATTTTTAAATGTTAGCTAGGGACTAAATCAATCGACACAAAAAAATTGGGAACCAATTTATGGATTTACTCATTTCTTTTCATTTTTTTTCTTTTACATCACATCAATTATTACATTCAAAACTTCCTCTCACATTTTAATTTACAATCGCGATATACGTACCTCGAATAGTAATATTGCAATTTAACCGCATTCAATTTTACTTTTCGCGCCTCCTTTTTTCTTTTCACACCTCCTTTTCTATTTTTCTTCCAAAACTGTTATTTATTTTTTATTAAAAAAATAATTTTTATATTTTTATTTTATTATTATATTTATTTTATTTATTTATCTCATCAATTAAAAATATAGATTAAGAAAATACAATTAAATGATCATATAAAAATTACGTTAATTAACTTCATTTACAAATATATTCACCGTTTCTGTTAAATTAACCAAATATCTCACTCTGTTAACCAAATATCTCACTCTGTTAACTATCAATGTATACACCATTAACCTCATTTACAAATATATTCACCATTTCCGTGCACACAATTAACCTCACAAATTCAATTAACCAAATATCTCACTCTGTTAACCAAATCTCCCATTTTGTTAACCACCAATGTATACACCATTAACCCCATGTACAAATATATTCACCGTTTCTGTGCACACAATTAACTTCACAAATTCACTTAACCAAATATCTCACTCTGTTAACCAAATATCCCACACTGTTAACCAATAACCACCTATGTATACACCATTAACCTCGTTTACAAATATATTCACCGTTCCTGTGCACACAATTAACCTCACAAATTCAATTAACCAAATATCTCACTCCGTTGACCACAAATGTATACACCATTAATCTCATTTACAAATATATTCACAGTTTCTGTGCACACAATTAACCTCTAAAATTCAATTAACCAAATATTACTCTGTTAACCAAATATCTCACTCTGTTAACCAAATATCTCACTCTGTTAACCACCAATGTATACACCATTAACCCCATTTACAAATATATTCACTGTTTATGTGCACACAATTAACCTCACAAGTTCAATTAACCAAATATTTCACTCTGTTAACCAAATATTTCACTCTGTTAACCACCAATGTATACACCATTAACCTCATTTACAAATATATTCACCGTCTCTGTGCACACAATTAACCTCACAAATTCAATTAACCAAGTATCTCACTCTGTTAACCACCAATGCATACACCATTAACCCCATTTACAGATATATTCACCGTTTCTGGCCACATAATTAACCTCGTGTTAAAGGCGAGTTGCAATAACCAAGAATCCTACTTTGTTAACCACAAATGGAAACACTATTAACCTCATTTTTTAACATATTCACCGTTTCGGGACACATAATTAACCTCGTGTTAATTAACATATTTTTTATATGATCATTTAATTGTATTTTCTTGAT
This sequence comes from Sesbania bispinosa, assembly GCA_026901365.1. Classification (NCBI taxonomy): domain Eukaryota; kingdom Viridiplantae; phylum Streptophyta; class Magnoliopsida; order Fabales; family Fabaceae; genus Sesbania; species Sesbania bispinosa. The sequence goes on along the minus strand of QLOH01000524.1, from coordinate 170,193 downwards.
CTATATTTTCAGTTGATGAGATAAATAAATAAAAATAAATACAATAACAAAATAAAAATATAAAAATTATTTTTTTAATAAAAAAATAAGATATGTGAAATTAGTGTAGAAACAGTGTAGCACTGTGCTACACTAATTGTATGCGGTAGAAACAGTGTAGCACTGTTTGCGGTCTCTGAAACATTATCGAGAACTATTTTTTCTTAAAAAATGAGATATGTGAAATTAGTGTAGAAATTTTGTAATTCACCCGGGTTGGTTCAAGTGATACACATTTGATTCTTTTTAATTAGCAAGATCTTGGTTAAGTATTGTAGATGCAAAAAAATCTTCGATCCCCATGGTGTGAATGTTTTCTACAAGAGGAGCATGCCTATTTAAAAAACAAAAGTGTAGAAATTTTGTGGGTGCTTATTTGCCAAGTACTACTAATGAGTGTCCTTATATGAAAGGTTTTTGCTGAGAATCATGGCATCAATTGTATGTGTAACATTAAATGTTATACACTCTAATAAAAAATTTGTATTTTTAGATCCTTAACCAATGCCGGGTGGACACTCATTAGCATTTTTCTATTTATAAATGGAGTCAGGATGCGTTAGATCAGTTAAATTTACATTTTACAAAAAACTATTTAGTTAGTGTAAGCGTTAAAGTTTGACACAACTCTTATAAATGCGTTGAAAATGAAGAGGATGACCACATATAACCTTGTTCCTCAGATTTGCATGGTTTTGTCGTGTTTACTCATTGGTTGACGTATGAGGACGAAGAAGGCCTCCTCAAGACGACGAAAATCATTATCCGCCGTCATAACCACCAACTCACTCCCTCTTCCTACGCCCTCCACGTGTCATCCGAAACTTCCATAACCCGCAGATAGCATAGCATAGCCAGCCCCAATCCATCTCCTTCAATTCCCTCCCTTCCTCTCTCTCTATATCCAAATATTTATATTTATTTATTTATGTATCTACCCATACATTAACATTACATATTATCCAAACTCATTGTATTGTACTGTTGCACTCACTCGAAAACATGGATCACAGCGCCGATGCCCAACGCACGGACCTCATGACCATCACCCGGTTCGTTCTGAACGAACAGTCCAAGCACCCTGAGTCTCGCGGTGATTTCACCATCTTGCTCAGTCACATTGTTCTCGGCTGCAAATTCGTATGCTCTGCTGTTAGCAAGGTACGTCCACTATATATCTCTTCAATTACAATATGGAATCGAAGAAGAGTGTAAAATGGATAATCACTCTGTTTTGTTTATGAAACATTACTCAATTTGAGTTTAAAATGCAATTGTTCTATTAAAAAGCATGCATATATACATGCTCATGTTACATGATATGGTATAATATAGTCTCTACGAACATTTGGGATAATTGATTTATGATAGCGAAAGATTGAACAATGAATCTTTTTTTTTTTTAAATTTTGATTATAACAATTGATTGTGTTCGCAGGCGGGTCTTGCTAAGCTTATTGGACTTGCTGGAGAGACCAATGTTCAGGTAAATAGTGGTTGATAGATGAATAATTAAATCTTCCTAGCTTCATGTATATTCCAGCTTTCTAATGCATGATGAATTGATTGATTAATAAATTAAAGGGTGAAGAGCAAAAGAAACTGGATGTCCTTTCCAATGATGTCTTTATCAAGGCTTTGATAAGCAGTGGACGAACAGTGAGTCATCTCATCTCATCTCATCATTTGATATCATATATTGGCTTTTACTGATGGTGAGTGAGATCTTTAATTTTGGCAGTGCATCTTGGTGTCTGAAGAAGATGAAGAGGCAACTTTTGTGGAGCCTTCTAAGCGTGGAAAGTTGTTAATCTATCTATTGCATATATACCAATGTTAATTACTTCCTTTCCTTCCTCATTGTTTAGCCTTTTTGTTTATTGAGTATGTCTAATTAATCAGTGAGCATGAAAATTTCTGATTGTACACAGGTACTGTGTTGTTTTTGATCCACTGGATGGTTCCTCCAACATTGATTGTGGTGTTTCCATTGGCACAGTATGGTCCCCCCTCTATCTTTCCTTGCATACCGTGTTTTTCTCTTAATTTCCATTCCTGACTTATGCATATATAGAGGGATTAATATTCCAGATTAACTTACTAGAGTTAGAATTAATCAATTGAGTATGTTGCCTTTCATCTAGATTTTTGGGATTTATTTGGTGAATGACCATGAGCCAACCATAGAAGATGTTATGCAACCCGGGAAGAACATGTTGGCAGCTGGTTATTGTATGTATGGTAGCTCATGCACGGTATAGTAAACCTTATCCTTCTTTTGCTGAGACTATTCAAATTCAAATTTCGTTCTGATATTTTTCTCTTACACATTTTTCCTTCCTCTTTTGCCCATTTTTTCCTCTGGTTTATTTTTTTTAGCATATATACCTTACTGATCAATTTGAACCCTTGAGTCATGACATATTACAAGATTTTCTCTGCTTGAATTTTTGTATTGACTGTGTTCTTTTGGGGTGAAAGAATAAGTTCAGTTTCTGTTGTTTATTCATTGTTTTGTGCATCTATGGACTGAGTTGTTAAGTTTCCTCTGTCTTCATTCTAATTTTTTTTAAATTACTAATTTGGGATATTTTACAGCTTGTGTTAAGCACTGGAACTGGTGTTAATGGTTTCACCCTTGATCCATCTCTTGGGGAGTTCATTCTAACTCACCCTGACATCAAGGTAATAATCTATCTACCCATTCATGGATCTGTTGTAAATTGTTTTTCTCTCTGCAAATGTTTGCCTTGCAACTCAACTCTTACAGAAGTCACGAAGTGATTAATTTTCAGTTGTCTTGTCCACACCAAAATCTCACCATAGTTACTTCTTTTGTCCTTGAAATTTTTGCTCACACAGCTGACTTGTGCACTGTTTGGACTTGGGACTTGCCATAAAATAAAAACTAGCTAAATTTATTTTCATCTTAGTTAAGATGAAAGCTCAACCTCAGCCCTTTCTCTTAAGTCTTAAGCAAGTATTTGATTAGTATGTTTATTATTGACTATTTAGAAACAGACAGGATTTGTTCTCCTTGAATAATCTCTATTTAGATAGTCATAAAATTATTTTGCTGAAAGAGATTTGATTGTTTAAACCCTTTGGCATTAAGAATCTAAGGCTTATCCTTATGTTTCAGAAAATATCATTCTTATAGACTTTTTTTATTGTCACAGCAGCATTGATTGAGCATTTGGAGCTCTGTGGCTGACTGACTGTTCTCTCAATTAACATTTATCTTTTTTTTTTTTGAGAAGTTAGTAAATGGATCTTCAAAATAGAGTATGGAGATTGAGGACATGCATGATCTTTATTGAAACCATCTGTGACTTTATTTGAGTCATATGTTAATTGTTTGATCTGTGATTCACCATTCAGATCCCAAAGAAAGGCAAGATCTATTCAGTGAATGAGGGAAATGCCAAAAACTGGGATGCTCCCACTGCCAAGTATGTATGAATCTAATAATGGTACAGTGTTTCAGGTATACAATGCAATTTGTGATTGTGACAATCTTTGTTTCCTTTACTGCTTCTGTTCAGGTATGTGGAGAAATGTAAGTTTCCAAAAGATGGCTCATCACCAAAGTCCTTAAGATATATTGGAAGGTATAGTGGATTGTCAATCCCTCAAGAGGTCTAATTTGTTTGATTTTCCCTTTGGTTCCATCCTCCTCATAGTTGGTTCCATTCTGTGACATTTCTGTAAATTAACAGCATGGTAGCAGATGTTCACCGCACATTGCTTTATGGAGGTATCTTTCTGTACCCTGCTGATAAAAAGAGCCCAAATGGGAAACTGCGGTATGCCATTTTCACCCTCTTACCTTATATTCCTTAGTAGAATGTCCAATTCCAACCTTGATATATAGTGGTTATGGTTTTCTCAACTTGTGACAGATTTATAAAATTACTTTGTTTGGTGCAGTGTACTCTATGAAGTCTTCCCAATGTCATTCTTGCTTGAACAGGCAGGAGGACAGGCTTTCACTGGCAAGCAAAGGGTAATTTACCAAAAGAGAATCCATATTGATTTTAATTAAATGATAAATATGCATCATCCTTTGCCAATGAAGTGATGATAAATAAATAAATGTCTACAGGCACTTGATTTGGTTCCAAAGAAATTGCATGAGCGGTCTCCCATATTCCTTGGTAGCTATGACGATGTGGAAGAAATCAAAGCTCTCTATGCTGCTGAGGAAAAATAGAAATGAACCTGGGAAACATTCTTTGTCTTTTGCTACTTGCAAGCAAAGCAATTGTTAGACTAATATATGGTCATGTATATGTTAAGATTACTTGTTTATGCTCCTGCAACAGTTGCAGAATTTAATGATGGCAAAACATAATTCAGATTCACTTAACATGTTACTCGACAAAAATATAACTCTAGCCCAGTTTGGATACACCTTTACAGAACAACTTTGAAAAGAAAAAAAAAACACAATGAATCAAAAAGGTTAAATAAATTTAATTTCTCTATAAGTTGAAATTAGTTACTCATGGTGAAGTTAAATGAGAGGGCTTTTGGAGAAGGAAGACTACAAAAACTAATTTCAACTTATGAGAAAGTTAAATTCATTTGACCTCTTTGATTCATTTTATTTTTTTTCACTCAGAAGTTCGTCTGCAGAACTATCCAAACTAACCCCATATTCTTTTCCACAAGGTCAAATTCCATAATTAAGTTTACTAGTTAAAGGGATAAAATTACTCCAACTTCACACTATTTCACAAAATAGATGGTTATCCCATACACAGAGTGACAGCTGTAATTGAGCGAGGTTAAGCCAATCTAAGTCTAAGCTGGAGGCTTAGCTCTCAAACTTATTTTCTTGATTTAAACTTGACTCACTTTAAGCTAACAAGTTAGTCGAACTTAATGACTTAATATCAAACATTGTATTAATTGAATATTTTAGGTAGGGGCGTAAGTATGTCCGATCCAACCCGCGAACCTGATAGACCCAACCCAACTCGAAAGATATCTAATGATTCAGTTCGAGTATTCGGTTTGGTTCAGACATTTTCTTTCAAACCCGATCTAGTTTGGTTCGGGTCTCGTGTTTGCCTATGTTGAAATCGAAAGACCTAACCCAAACCAAATCAGAAAAAAGAAGCATTAATCTTATTTCATTTTTCTACTCGAAGAGAATAAAAATAGGCGCTGCTGCAGCAGAAGCAGGGGTGGTTCCCCAAACCCTATTTCACATGCTCTTCTCATTTTTTCCCTGATTCTTTTCTTTTTTTCATTTTGTATTTTAATTTCATTTCATTTCATCTTTCATAGTTTTTTAAAAAAGAAAAAAATGCTCATGACCCGATGACTCAACCCAACACAACTCAAACATTCGGGTTGGGTTACTCAAAAAAAGTACAAAACTCGAACCAACACAAACTCACCACCATTATATCAGTTCAGACTTGATGTTACCTCGAACTCGTCCCGACCCAACTCGATTATACCCCTAATTTTAGGCTCAATGAGTTCAACTTAAATAATATTTTTTTTCATATGTTTTGTTAAAAAATATTTTAGTTAAACAAAAGAAAAAAGTCCAAATTGAGTTCATTTATAAACAGGTCAACTCACGAAAGGTTTGTGTGGAAATTATACTCCATTCTTCACATTGTTATCTAGTCTCAGTTTTGTTCCCTCCAAAATAAATCTCTTGAAGAGGAAGAATGTTTACTTAAAGAGTATTGCTATATGAAAGTGGCTAAACTCAAGTTTGGAACACTTAACGCAATTATTTGTAGCATTACAAACATGAATTTATCACGTTCTATTGCTAAATCAAATAAACCCGAAATCATCCGATCAGTTTTGTATTGACGTTTGTGTGATGAGTTTTTTTTTTCAAGTACTTCAACATTTCCCGTTAATTTAAGGAAAAAGAGCATAAAACCAGACTGAAATTTTGGCCTTTTGCAAATAGACACCATAAACTTTCAATTTGTCTGAATTAATTCTTATACTCTTATCATTATTGCAATAGGTCATTTCATTAATATGAAGTTAAATAATTAACATAATAAATATCGATTTTTTAATACTCTATGTTTCAAATATTAAAAATATGTAAAAGAGTAAAATTTTTAATTTTTAATTTTTAAATTCTAACAAATTTCAAACACATTTAAAATTCTTAAAGCGAAACATGACGGTGTGTTCTTTTAATTTAGGGTTTTTTCTATTTTTTATTTTTTTAAACTTTATTTTATATTATTTTAATATTTTAATTACAAAATCTTGAATAACTAAGATTGGTTTCGTTAATTATTTAACTTTATGTTAAGGAAATGTCATATTGCAACAATAATAGAAGTTTAAGGGTTAATTAGGACAAAATAAAAGTTCATGGTGCCTATTTGCAAAAGGATGAAAGTTTAGGGTGACTATATACTCTTCTCCCTTAATTTAATACAACAACATAATATGTTTTATACCCCTGCCACGAATTTCATGCTAGTTATGTACAAATGTCACATGTGTGCTATACACATTAATGAGTGAGATATAGTTCAATATTAGTTTATCTTTATTTCAACACCCCACTTTTTAATTAGTTGCATATCTTAAATGAGTCCCACAATTACACATCATTAAGTTCTTATTAAATATCCCTCATCTCAAACCAAGCACCTCACATTTTTACTATCCATAGATATTAAATAGACCCCACAATTTACCTGTCAACCAATCCCACACCATATAATAATTTTCTTAAAATAAAAAAGTTAAGCATCAGTGCTTATAGAAGCATCAGCGCTAAATAAGAACCAAAAGCAAAATGTACTCCATTGCCAACTGAGTGTAGCGTTGGTGAGTGTAGTGTTGGTGCTACTGTGTGTAAGATCCATGTAAGAACCCCGCGCCATTGATGCTCTTAGAGTAATTATATTTATACATTCATCTTTTTTATATATTTTTTTCATCACATCATCCATAATGTTTCTCATTTTTCCTTAGTGTGTGTTAATAATTTGGATAGAAAATTTTAAAATTCTCTAAATTGTGATCGGAAATATTGGGAGAATTGTAAGTATGAGATGGAATGTAAATGATAGTCTAAAAAATTAAACATGATATTGAAATCTTGAAATTCTATCTCAATATGTATTATTTGAAATTTTTCTTGTTTGTTATATTTTTTTTTCTATTTGTCATTTCAAATTTTTTCTTTTACTATTTTAACGGATGAAATCTGATTATTTCAAATTATTCTATTGAAACATAATGTTATATATTTTTTATATTAGAGGTATTATTAATGTATACTTTTAATAGGTATATAGATAATTCACTATTGAGATATGTGATAGATGATATAATGAAATAGAAAGAGATGAATATAAAGAGAAAGATGTGGAGAAGATGAAAAAAAAAAAGTGTTTACTCATATTTTATTTTGTGCAAGCATGATAAAGAGGTTCAATTGAGCGGTTGGTACACTAACTCAATATATTAGTTGACTAAAGGACTATAGAATAAAATTCCTTTTAGGTAGGATTAAAGAAGTTCAACATGAGAACTTTTTTATATTTTTTCCATACTAAAAGGAGAACTCATACTTATGCACATAAAAATAATAATATAAGTACTCCTATTCAAAATTTTCAACCTCTTGAGCTAGCTTGCACTTTTTTAATTTAACCAAATGTATCCTCCACATGAGGCAATCATGTTCGAGTCGGGAACATCCACATCATGGTGGGGCTAGCTCTCCCTTGTACTGATTGTCAACTATATTATATGGTGTATTTTATTTCAATATTCATTTGTACTATACCTTGTGTGTCTAATTGTTTATTATTTTATCCTACGGTATTCGTACAGTGCTATTTTTTCTATTCGTTTGTACTACAAGAATAACAATTTTAAGGCGATATACATTAAAAAAAATGAAAAGTCATTATTTCATACTTTTTTTTTTATTTTGTTATGTAAACTTCTTTGTTAAAGAATTTTGACTAGATTTTATAAATTTGAGAGTTGGATTAATTGTATATCATGCATTAATGCATTGCATGCGGTACATTCATATTTTGTTAATTCTTTTGTTAATTCTTTTTATAAAATAAAAAACACTCTGTGACTAAGCCCCGAATAAAATTGCCCCTAGTACGTAATAGAGGATACCTATGGTTTACACAAAAAAACTATGATGGTAATATGAAAAATATCATTATATATGTTTCTTAAGTAATATATTTTAAAATTTAGATAAAAAATCAAAGAATAAAAAGAAATTCAAACTTATGTAATGATAAGAATTTTAAGAATTATGACTCAAATTTAATATAAGATTAGCTAAAATATGGTTTTGATTTCCGTGAAATGCACTTGATTTGATATTCATCCTTGCGAAAAAATGGTTTTAATCCTCACAAAATAAGAAATTATTAAGGTAAGTCCTCGACGTCCTTAATACTCACAAAAATCGTTAAGATTCACTTATTTTGTGAGTACCGATTAAAGTCAGAAATAAAACATTTACAATGACTAAAATCATAGTAAATATATTTTATAGGGATTAAAATGTTACATTTTTTTCTTTTATGAGGAGCAAAAGTAAAAATTTTCTTTTGTAGAGACAAAAATCAAATCAAGTGTATTTTTTAGGGATCAAAACTATTTTACCTCACATGATTAAATATTATTTATTTGTTATTATAAACTTTTATATTGAATTTAAATGATTTTACATCATTTCCATTAATATAATTTTTTCATATTTAATATATTATTTTTTTTTTCTCTTTTTCAGTTATTGAACACCGTCAATGTTTCAACTCAGCTTACTCTCATGTGCACAAGTGGATCAAAATCTCTTTTCTCTTCCCTTGCTTTTTTGTGATTTTCCCTCCCTGGCTTTCTTTGGTTCTCAATTAGGGGTGAGAATAGGCCAGGTCGTGTTTATGGCCTGGCCTGGCATGACTCGTTTATTAAAAAGGTCAGGCCAAGACTTGTTAAAAGGCCTGCTGTTTAGTTAAATAGGTCAGACTTCAGGCCTATGGAAAAACCTATTAGGCTTAACAGGTCGGTCTATTTAATATAATAATATATAATATATTAAATTAATTATATAAATAACTATAAATATAATTAAAAAATTATAATATAGTAAAAAATTAGAATATATTAAATTAATTATATAAAAAAACTGTTTAAAAGGTCTGCTGGCTTATAGGCATGTTGGCCTGTTTGTAGGCCTTGTTATAAAACAGACTTCTAAACAGGCTTACAGGCCAGGCCAGACCAGGCTTTTTCGCAGGCCAGACCAAGGCCTTACAAAAAGGCCTGTAACAGGTAACAAGTCAGGCTCAGGCTTAAGAATTACGAGTCACGCCAGGCTCAGGCCTGCCAAAGCCTGGCCTGGCCTGTTTCCACCCCTACTTTCAATCAATAATTTGTTTGGTAAAATTAGCCCATAAATTAGTTGGTACCTGAAAAACTAATTTTTAGTTTATAAGCTAACTATTAGTTGATAAGTTTCGAGCTTATAAACTAACTTATTGAATTAAAATTATTTGGTAAAACTAGACGATAAACTAGGTAATAAATGTAAAATGACATAAAAAGATGTAAAAAAAAGACAAATAAAAAAGTGTATTGAAATATTTGAAGGAGAAAATTGGGAGAAAAATAAATAAGCTACAAACCATAAGCTAACTAAAGTAGCTTGTAGCTTATAGCTACAAGCTCCTAAAATAAGCTAGAAACCTGTACCTTACCAAACACTTTTATATTGCTCAAACTAACTTATAAGCTTTAGACAAAAAAAAACTAGCTTATAAGCTAGTAAATGTTGACAAAAAAAGCTAGTCAAATAAGTAACTAGCTAGTTTATTGACTTACCAAACACACTCCAAATGTTGACACATCAATTAAAAGCAACATATTGGTATCGGTACTCCGTCCACTTTAACCATGTATATACCTTCCCTCTATCTCTCTCTTCTTTCGTGAATCAAATTTAAAGTTTGAGTTTGATTTGTTTAACTTATTTATAACTTAATTACTTTTACTTTTATGAAAAAAATTCTTAAATCAATTTTAATCTTTTACAATTCATTATTTAATTAATTGATATTTTAATGTTAAATGATAATATAAAATTTAGAATAAATGCTTAATTTTTGTAGTGTGTGTATTTCAAAAATTCTAGAATATTATATATTTTCATAATCCAGTACATAAAAACATCCACAAACTTCTTGACTGAAATTTAAAAGAAACTTCAAAACTATTTTTAAAGCTCTTAAGGAGTATATAAATAACAAAGACTAATAATTTTTTTATCAATAAGATAGAATAATTTCCTTCAAATTTTTATCCACTTGACTCAAGCGTTGCAAAAATATACAAGTGTTAAATATATATACAAACGAGCTATTCATGAACTCTTAATGTCATGCTTATTAAGTTTGGGTTTGACTTATTAATTTAATAATTGAATCTAACTTTAAGTTTAAGTAGTTTACGCTTAATTCAGCCCATTTACACTCTTAATGATGATCTTATGGTGTCAAGGACATTGAGGACCAATCTTAACAACTTTTTATTTTATAAAACCAAAAATATTGAAAATGAAACCTGGAACATAAATCAAATGGGACATATTTTGTTAAAAAAAAATGGGACATATTTTATAGGGACAAATTAAAAAGATATAGTATTATAGTTTATCCTATCTAATATAATAAATGATTTTCAATGATGTCAATATATGACTAGCTACTCAGAGTCTGTTTGTATTAAATTCTACAACAGTGTAAATTGATTCTGGAGAATTGAAAAAAGATCGCATCCAATCAAAATGCATAAAAATTTACGCGGAATCGATTTGCATTGTTACAAACTATTAAACAAACATACGCTTAATTGTAAGCGTTACAACAAATTCCTATGAATCCTATCTTGAGCATCATGCTAAAGTTATTAAATGACCAAAATGTGAGTATGCCAGCTATCTTTTATAATGCACAGCCGTGATGATCTATAAATGAGTTAGATCATTAGGAAAGAAAAAAACCACCTACATGTGATTACTCGTGGATATAAGATGAATGTTATACTACCCGTCACATAAATACATGCATTTTTTTTAAATATATTTTCTATTAAATATATTAAAATATTATGAGATTATTGTATTATTTAATGATGAGATATAATTTATGTTATAATGATAATCTTAATATATTAACCTGAAATGATATTATATAATGATAATTTATATTATATATTATACATATTAATATAATATGATAATATTATAATATATTGGAAAAATATTATATGCAGATGATAAAATGGGCTAACCTCATCGACCCGACCCACAAAAAATGTAGTGCTCGAGCAATTATTTTAGAAGTCTGAATAATTGTCGGGTTTTTTATCCCAGCCCGATAAAGCCCGCTATTCACAAAAACCCGTAAAAAAATCGGGTAGACTGCAAAAATATACGGGCTACCCGTAAAAAGCCGGCAAAAATGTAAGACTCGAGCACTTATTTTAGTAAGTTTGAATAACTCAGGATTTTTTTAGACAAGTTCGATAAAGGCCGTTACCCGCATCGGACCGGACTGGCCGGGTAACCCAAATTTCTAGCTAAAATATCATATCATATTTTATCTTTTTCTTTATAAATTTCAAAATCTTAAATATTAAGTGATATCTATGAATATCCACTATTCACATAAGTATCCATTAATTAATTTTAATGGATACAGATACGTGTATTACACGCATCCATCTCACCGCGTTGACATCCATATATATCACAATCACATTAGTTCGTAATTTGTTTCTGGAAAAATGTGGGCAAAGGACATAAAAGAAAAGCAAAACGTACGACACTCTTAAAAGATACACCCATGACATTTGCTAGGAGGCTAGGATTTACAAATTTCAAACAATTTCTATCTATTTATACTATGATTTCATATTTTTGCAAGAAAATCCGTATATTAATCCCCTTATATCAACATATGTGCAAGCTTTAACATTTGGATTTTATATTGTGTCATAGGGAAAGTTTGAGCAAAGTCTAAGGTTGTCTTTGGATGAAGAGTGAAAATGAGAGGAAGAAAAATATAAGGAAGGAAGAAAGAAAGAAAATAAAAGGAAAATGAACAGATTTTTTAGTTGTTTAGTTTGAGATAAAAGAAGAAAAAAAAATAATGAAAAGGAAAATGAACATGATATGCAATTACCCATTTATCCTCATACTTGAATTTATTATTATTATTATTTTATTTTTCATTATTGTTATTATTATTTTATCATTTTAGACACAACCAAAACTTATAGCTGAAAAAAACAAAAGACTTCGCCGAATAAAGGAGGTCTCTCAGCCTCAGGCTAGGTTTTTTCAAAACACAAATTAGAAGAAGACAAGGGTAGAAATGGAAGGTAATGGTAAGCATTTTTAGGCTATATTTTTCTCACCGGTGAGAAAATATTTTTGTGGGGTCCATACTCACAGTTTCCTCATCCCTTTAATTTCCCGTCTCATTCAACAATTTATGAGTTGATTTTCTTACCAATTTCCTTGCTCCTTTTTTCTTTCCACGTGTTTTCTTGTTAAACAAACACAACATAAGTGATACATAGGTGATAGGTTGGAGAAAAACCCTTCACAAGATTAAAAGTTAAAACCATGAAAAACTCCCATGTGATCTCAAGACCCATATTAGTTAAAACACCAGGTTCATTATTTAAAATGAAACTTTAAAATTTTAGGTAACATTTGATAGATAGGTGTTATGTACCGACTACCGACCTGCGAGCTCGGCATCCTGGTTGCACAAGACTGACACTTACGAGCTCGGCACCCTAACTTCGCAGGCCTTGAGCTTGGGGGGCTATATTCTGTACCAGGTACCGACCTACCGAGGTTGGTATGTGATAGCCCATTTGGTAGAATTGTAATGGATTAATGTCACTTACTCGGCCCAATCGTCCGTTTATGGGCTTCAAGACTAGAAGGCTCGTGCTCAGCCTATAAAGCAAAAACATGACCCTAAGTCAATGTATCTGATATTCTCATATTGACGGCTAGGTCTGACCCCTTCTGAAAAATGTACTCGGTTCAAGGAATTTTGAGAATAATAGGTGATAGGCCAGAGAAAAAGACATATAGGTTAAGTTCATTAATTTTTTTTTAAAATATAAAATTAACACGCATTACTTTAAAAAAAATCTAAATATTTAAATCTCAGATAACAGAGTATATTTTACACTTTTTATATACTTTTTATTTCATCCCTTAAGTTAATATTTAAATTTTAGGTAGTAATATTTTTTTTAAATGTAAAATGCAAAAAAAATGTTATTTTACAAAGAGATAATAAATTCATACAACCAAAACATACAACAATCCATACAACACACTTTTTTTTCTCTATATCTCTCAATCACGTCAGCTATCAAATCTCACAATTTTCTCTCTTATTTGTCTTTTCTCTCTTTATCTATTTTAGTTGTATTATTGTATGGTTGTATGAATTACATTTCTCTTTTACAAATAAGAATGTCAAATTCTTAATTCGGGGATTATAAACCGATTAAACTGCTTATTAAATGAAGTCCTATTTTAAAATGGGTCTATATCATAGTTAGTATGATCCTACATGCAAATTGCTATTGCTGATTAAATAAATCGATCCGCAAACCTTCATTTGTATATATATCTAGCTCCTACAGTCAGCCATATATTTCAGAGCCCCACATGCTTGCTTACTCATTTCCAAATACTCTTCACATTTAAGAATCAGAATGAAACATACAACTTGCGCATTCTATATTGTATTAAAAGAAAGTTAGGCTACATTTGTCATCATCTAAAAAGAATGCAGTTCAAGATTTATTTATTTTAAAACTCTGATTCCCCGCACTCTCTTCCAATAACAATAGATTATACCAGCAAATTATAATATTGTAGGAAAAGGGCCCTTCAAATTATATGGGAGAATGGATATATTAATCAAAACCAAAAGAAACATGAACATGACATTGCTCTATGCCGGGTTTTATCTTCCTCAATTAGACTACCAAGTGTCCAAGTTGCAACCAAAAGTAGCCCCAACCCCCATAAAAAAAATCATTATTTTGTGCCGACTATAATATGCTTGGCGTTATTTTCAATTATTCACAGCGAATATGTAACATTATTTTTTTGAATGTGACATCAACTTGTCTAGGATGGACCCACCGGATCTTCGCATACATTGAACCTGTTAAACGTTCTTTCCCTTGGCGTCTTATGCGCAACTATTAAACTAGCTTGACACAAGCCCACTTTTGTATTTTTGTTCATTTTTTTAGGAAAATAATAACAGGCTCACATTATTTTTGTCACATCATTTTTTATTTTTATATCAATATCAGTGAAGTAAACTTCGTGTATTACGTGAAACATTAATATTAACACAGAATATTAAAATAGGTTTATTAACAATTAACATTAGCCCTTACAATATAAAAGTAAGAAGACTTTATCGATTAAAAGATGTTTATTATACTAATATATTTTTAATATAATAAATATTTTTTAATAATTTTTTTCACTTTTATAATAATATTCATTGATAAATTATTACTCTCTCCGGTTTTTTTTATAAGACGCTTCTTATAAGTTTTTGTGGTTCTTTTATAAGACATTTTATAATTTCAAAAAAGCATTTATTATCATTTTCCTTTTTTATCTTTATTAACTTTTATGTATTTCTAACTATCAAATGGTAATAGGGCTACCAACATGTATTGGTCCGAGTGGGAGGGGTTCGGGTCCCTTAAGCATGATCCATTTGTATGGAAAAAATACTGTTGGGATGGGTCACCGCTTTGTGTTTGACAATACCCCGAGAGATTAATCTCTCACCTACCTTGTAAAATGAATCAAAGAGAGTATTATTTTTATAATCTTGAGTATCTTCTTATCCACTACATTTAGAAATTAATCTTTTGAAGTGTGATTAATAGTGAAACACAATGCCCTTTAAATAATAGTGTTATTTTAATGCACACAAATTACTACATATTTAAGGAACAATTTTTTTCTACCTGTTCTAAATAAATTATCATCATTTAATGAAAAAAAAGAGATTAAAAAATGAGAGGTGAAAAATGAAGTATATGTTTTTTTATTAGCTATAAATATCTCTTATTATTAGGTCCTTACTCCTCAAATAATGTATTTTATGGGATCGAACCGCCAGCTATTTTCACAAGGTTGAATTTTTATTTACAAATTATTAATTATTAATTAACACTAATAAAAGATTACAAATTATTAATTAATTTTATGGGCACGGCTTTTCTCATGCTGTGTATGTTCTTCACTCGGTTTCTGTTCTCTTCTTTTATGCCATTTTGCGGGTTCTTTTCAGTTTTCACAGCCTTTAACTCCTTCTCTATGTGATAGGAGGGTTCTCGTGATCTTCAGCTCTGGATTCTGGGTTTTGTTGCTAAAAGCTCCTTTTCTTCCTTCTCAGTGTGCAATTCTTTGCAGGGTTTCCATCAGATAAGTAACTTGGCTTTCTTATTGACGACCCTTGCCTTGAAGGTTTTTTCTTTCTGTTTATCTGCACTTTGTTTTGCTTCTGGGTATTTTTCTTTGAACTGTATCCCTTTGTTGGCGTGTGAGTTTTTTTATCTGCGGATTGGAGATATTTCTCTCTCTGAAATGATATTTGGGGTAAGGATTCCAGTTAGATTGATGGCTCTTTTAACTTGAAGATCTGTGGATTAGGTGAAAAGTACTTTCAAAAATTTGGGTTTGATATAGGATTTGATGTGTAATGGGTTCATTGGTTTGATCTGGGTTGTTGTTTGTGAGAAGCAATGGAAGGGAATTTGTCACAGGGAGGAATAATTCAAGGTGGGACTTCTTTTGGTGGCTTTGATTTGCCAGGATCATTACAGGTTCATCATCATCAAGCACAGCATCCCCATACCATGCACCAACATCCGCGTCAAGGGACTTCTGTACATTCCTCGGTTCATGATTGTTTTCCACTTACAATGGGAAATTTGCAGAACTGTGATCAAACCATTTCACTGACAGATTTTAGTAAGGGAGATCGAAGCAAAAACTCAGCAAGTGATGAAGATGAGCCAAGCTTTACTGAGGATGGTGTTGATTGTCACCATGAAGCAGGTAGAGGTAAAAAGGGCTCACCTTGGCAGCGGGTGAAGTGGACTGATAAGATGGTAAAGCTTTTGATAACAGCTGTTTCTTATATTGGTGAGGATATAACTTCTGATGGTAGTGGCTGTGGAAGAAGGAAATTTGCAGTCCTACAGAAGAAGGGTAAGTGGAAATCCATTTCCAAGGTCATGGCTGAGAGGGGTTATCATGTTTCACCTCAGCAATGTGAGGATAAATTCAATGATCTTAATAAAAGGTATAAAAAGCTTAATGATATGCTAGGGAGGGGCACTTCTTGTCAGGTTGTTGAAAATCCTTCTCTGTTGGATGTCATAGATTATCTTTCTGAGAAAGAAAAGGATGATGTTCGAAAAATATTAAGCTCAAAACACTTGTTCTATGAAGAGATGTGTTCTTATCATAATGGTAATAGATTGCATTTACCCCATGATCCTGCATTGCAACGATCATTGCAGATAGCTCTCCGAAACAGAGATGATCATGATCATGATGATATCAGAAGGTCCCATCATGATGATCATGACGATGATGAGCAAGATGGGGAAATGGATGATCATGATGATTTTAAAGAGACTTGTACTTCCCATGGTGATAGTAGAGGAATATTTGGGCCATTTGGTGGATCTATGAAGAAATTGAAACAGGGCCAAGGTCATGAAGATGCTAATACTTTTGGTAGTTCTTTAAATTGTCAAGGCTACAACAAAAATTCATATCCCCATGGACAGATGGTCCAATCTGATGTTAATCAAGCTTCACCTGAAAGCATGAGAGCAGCTTGGTTACAGAAGCAATGGGTTGAATCTCGTTCACTTCAATTGGAAGAGCAAAAGCTACAACTTCAGGTTGAGATGTTGGAGCTAGAGAAACAGAGATTCAAGTGGCAGAGGTTTAGCAAGAAAAAGGACCGGGAGTTGGAGAAGCTGAGTCTAGAAAATCAAAGAATGAAGCTTGAAAATGAACGTATTGCTTTAGAACTGAAACGAAAGGAAATGGGCACCAGCTTTAACTAGGTCAGCAATCTTGCAAACTTTGTTGCAATTGCACTACATGCATGGTGCTCCTTTATTTTTGGGATATCTTTGGTAAAGATATGGCTTGCTTAGTTAAAGTATGGGTATTTAATGGGGAAACTTGGGAAATTATTAACCCTCCCACCTGCTTGTACCATTTAAGCATGTTAATTTGACAATTCCAGATAGTAGTGCACAATGATTAGGCCTTACTGAAGTTTTGTTGCCTATGTTTTAAAGACTGGGTGGCTGAAATCCCTTTAATCTTGTTATTTTGTACTATTAAATTTCTAATATCATATATTGTCTGTCTTTACATTTGTGTAAAATCTATATACATTATTCTGGTTATTTTATTTGGTTGTTTTTATCTTTGAAATCATTTATGTCCCTATCTAGTGGGAAAAGGCTTTTGTTGTAGTTGAAATCATTTACAGTTCATACCTACCAGGACTTTTTTTTTTTTTTTTGAAAGAAATCATAAATATTGATTGTAGCTTATGTGTGGGTTAATATAGTTTTTTTCTATTTATTTTCTAAAGCAAATGATAAGGATGCTTTTTTTTCAATCAAGTAATTTTCTGTGCCATATTTTTAAATTATCTAGCATTAATTTAGAATAATGAAATTGTCAGTAAAAAGGAAAAAAATGACAATGGAGTCTTGTGAATCTATAGTCGGTCTACTTCTGAATTCTTTTTCCATTTTGTCACTCTTTGCTTGAATGCTTAGCAATTCTTTCTTGAAAAGCTCCACAAAGTAAGTCCAAAGTTCCCACTAAGGTCAAGTCTTTCTCTCATATTTGGAAGGCTACACAATATAATTTATACTAATGATGTATTGCAAATTGTTATACCTACATATGCTTTATCTTCTTATGTGGGTGATGTGTTCCTAATGCAGAAAAGTTATACACCTCTTTTACATTTCTCAGAAGCCAGTTACATTTGGCACATCATTTTTTTTTCCTGTGAATCTTGAGTGTGGCTTCTGGGATAGTAGCAGTTTTTTTCATTAAGTTTAAAGGTTTGGGCAGCAGTAGGTGGACAAAGTTTTGTGGCATTGTGCTATTGTATGCTCTTGTTTGGTGTCTTTGGTTGGAGTGAAGTGTTTAGATTTTTTGAGGCAATTTCCATCCTGAGCAGGAACCAATCCTTATTTGAGGATGGTTTAAGGGGAAAAAGTATGAAAGAACCATCTCCCTTTTATGAAATATATCCCATCTTTGCTTGTGATGAAATTGTGTTTGCTACATCATTTTATCTCATTCTATTATACAAACATAAACCACATGTAAATAATGCAGAGTTCTGTTCCTATTTGCAGAGATAGTTTCATTGCTGTATTCTTCCATTTTATAATCTTAAAAATGTGTTCAAATACGGGTGGCTAGGATCAAACTCCTGGGCATGTCAATGATTAGGTGGAGGCTTGGAAAATCTTTGGGGCTTAAAGGATAGATAAAGAACAGACCCAACATAACTGAAACTTTTAATTATGAAAAAAGTAGTACTGACAAGAATCAAACTCTTGGTACTATGTCAAGAACCAAATCTTTTTAAAACCTTACCCCATTAAGTGAAGGACCCAGAATGACTTTTTATCTCCAACTGTACACACTATTTCTCTCTCCTAGTTTAGTTACAATTTTGGTTCCAATTGTATGTATAACGATATTGAATTGTTATTAAAACTGGGTTTTTTTTTTTTCTGGCAAATCATTTATAGTTTAATTCTCTTTATTGCAGAATTTTTTCTTAAAACTGTCTTTACATTTGATGCCAGAAATAAAAGTGACATATTTTTAGCAATGAAACACTGAATTATGTTTGTACTTTGTAGTCTATTATTAGCTGATAAAAGTGGAGATATTTTCCAAAAAGGTTACACCTCAGTGCTTAATCGAAGATGCTAAAACATTGTTTCAGGAATTTCTTGTACCGGATTTTATGAATGTGTTTGTGTAAGTCTATTTTTTGTGTGCAAAATGACCTTGTGAGTTTATCATAGAGACATTCATTCTGTTGGTGTATGAGATGTAAAATGCATTTAATATATACCTATATCATAAAGCATGCATCAATATCTGTTGTGTACCAATAGCTTGCTTTATGTTTCTTGGGGCCAAATCCCTGTGTTCAACTTATTTTAAAATTAGTTCAGATCTGTAAGGGGATGGGGATTGTGTGATCGGAAACTAAAATATTGTTTTCTTATGCAGCAGATAATCGTCTTCTTTTTTCCTTTTCTTGTATACTGCCAGTGTTATCCGTGATGCAGGTGTAACAAAATTGTAGAAATTTTATTTTAACACTAGATGGCATGATAAATTATGATTTTTTTAATTTTTATTTTTAATGTAGGGATGTAAATGGGTGTAGTTCCCCATTTACCCAGCTTATTTACCCTACTCAGATGCAGGTATGGGTGAGAAAAATACACTTGAATGGATATGGATGTGGGTATGGAGAAGGAGTTCTTGTTTGCATATGAGTATGGTCTCTGTATGTCTTAATTACCTGTATGAATATTTAAAGTAATGATAACAAATTTTATTTATTTTTAATATAAACTCCATTGTTTGGGTATGTGGTGCTGTTATGGGTATGGGTGTGAAAGAATGCACTTCAATGGATATGGAGAAGGGTATGGAAATGACTTTGGTGTTCAGATTTTGGGCATGGAGGTAAAATCCAACCCAAACTTGACCCGTTTACTTCTCTACTTGAATGAAAAATGACTAACTAGTTGGGAGTGTTTGTATAGTTTTTGTGGTGGTAACTGAATGATATTTGCTTTTCTATTGAAGTGAGTGACTATGAGAGATGATCTCCTTATATTAGTCTAGATATAGATATAGTCATATAGATATAAACAATGAGAGATGATCTCCTTATATTAGTCTAGATATAGATATAGATATAAACATCCTACTTTTGCTGCCTGATTTGGAGCTAAGTCCTCTGTGCAATGAGTTCTTCATGATCTGCTAACTATTTGACAATATGATCTAGTTTCTATCAGTGCTGGCCTGCTGGGTAGGTTACAATGAATGCAAAGGAAAGATGTTTATTGTTTAGTAATTGATGAAATTATCCTTTTCAATTTGGGTCTAATAGTCTGCAAATGGAAACATGTCACTTGGCTTGGCTTTATTATATAGTAGATGGTTTTTAATTTGATAATGACTTGATTTTGCAAGTTAAATATTGCTGATGGATTTTGAGGGTTCATAAGTCTGATTATATATTCTAACATATACACAAATGATTTGCTCCTATTCCTGATGTCATGGTTGGCACTGTTTGTCGTTTGAATAGCCAGTTGAAATATTTGTTCCCACATGGATTTGCTTTCCTCTCTATATTCTCTAGAAACTGCTAATAGCCTACTACCTTCTGTCTTCCATATTCCATGCTAACTAAAATCCATTCCTGCCTTGTAAGAAAATTTGTGGATTCTGTAGCTCTTAAGGGTGTGTTTATGAGTTTAGAAGGGAGGGAAAGAGAAGAGTTAGAGGGGTAAGGAAGGGGGAGAAGAGGAGAAAACTTTGTAAAATACTCCAACACCCAAATCCAAAGGGAGGAAGGGCTTAGAAGTCCTTTGGTTCCCTCATTTTCCTTCCAAAAATCAACTCATAAACACACTGTTGCAACAAATGATGTTTTTGAATCTGTTGTGAGTTGTGAGAACTGAGAAGACATTATCTGTCCATAAAAAAATTGTAACAATTAAAACACTTGGCTCTATAGGGGAGCAATGCCTTTGCTCAATACTTATGTAGACTAGATGCTTCTGTTTAGTGTCTGATGCAAACACAAATTCAGGACTTGAATTGATAGCCTCAAACCTCAATGGTTGACCTTGAAAAAAGAAAGAAAGAAAATGAGTTTTGTAGGCCGGTGCCAGATGGTATTGCACTTCTATATTTAGGTGGCGCTTGGTAGATTATAACAAAAATAGAATAGAGTATGGGTTTGCATGTTAAAAATAGAATAAAATATGATAAAAGGTAAAAAAAAATATATACATTTTGGTTATGTTAAAAAGGTAGAATCAAAGAAAATAAAATAAAATAAATTATTCCATTTTTATTTTATGCGTGTCAACCATGTTACACAACCTCATGCTAACAAATTTGTTGGTCACAGTAGCCAAATTAGAATCTATTTCATCTTTATTAATAAAAGTTTTGGATTCAAATTTTTGTAAATAGAGAAAATATACATTAAGAGAGTTCTACCTTTAAATGGATCTATCCAGATGAATTCGGATTTGTTGAATTTAAAATGACTTTTGAATGCTTGATTAGAAATAAAAAAAATGGAAAAATATTTAGTGTAATGTAATAGGGTATGGGCTGATGGGCACCGCGGCCGCGGAGGCGGAGCGAGTGTGCCAATATTATTGGGAAAGACTCTGTTTTTCACTATTTTTTTCCCTCTCGATTTCCAAAGCTTGAGTTCTTATCTTTTTGTTGACAAATTTGATTGAAAAATGTTACTTCTCATCACATCAATCATTGTCGTATAGGCTTGTCTCTACCAATAATTAAAACTTAATAAAATAGTCATATTCTGATATTTCAGGGGAAAAAATCATATACTCCATGACTTTCAAATTATCTAAGTTCAACCTTCTACTTACTTGACAAAAACAACATTCAAAGTTGAGCTGTTCTGCCTGGAGAGTCGAGACCTGGCAATTTGCACGAAAACATAACACTGATATTGATTTTAGAAGTTAGTCAATCATTCTAATGGACAGTAACACCAATGGATATTACTAATTTCAGGTAAATCCAGCTTACTAGATCAAATTCGATGAAGGAACTATTGTTATCTGGCCCGGGTAAAAATATATTAATAAGAGAAATGTTAATAGTCAGTTTGTTTTAAATTCTAGTCAAACAAAATCATGGTTTTGAAAATTGATTTTAAATCACTTCCGTCCAACGCACTTTGTAAAGCGTGTATTATCCATCTCAACCATTCATTTCTAGAATCAATTTTACACAACTGTAAATCAAGCGGACACTTAAATTGTAGTACAATACAATGATACATATGACCATGAGAGAATGAGAGAAAATAAATAAATGTGAGATGTAATGGAGAGATAAAAAAAATATGTTGAATAAATTATTATATATTTTTCTTGTATAAATAATGAGTCTCAAATATTAAACCAGGCTACAGGTTTGTTTCTTGAAATTTCAAAAAACGACAGTGAGTACCATATATGAAATAAAGGAGAATATCCATAAACTTTTTAAAACTGGGAAATACATATTGGAATCCTATCCTAGGATTAGCTTGTAACAAACCTCATTTTTCAAATTTAAATTGTTAATTTTATCTTGGAATCTTATCCTAGGATTACCTTGTAACAAACCTTATCTTTCACATTTAAATCGTTAACCTTATCTTTCAAATTTAAATTGTTATCCTATATATATATATATATATAGAGTGTGTTTGGCAAGACCAATAAGCTATCTGCAGACTTATTTGACTAGCTTATAAGCTAGTTTAACCAACACAAAAGTGTTTGGTAAGGTACCTCAAAGTAGCTTATTTTAGGAGCCTATAGCTTATAAGCTACAAGCTACTTCACCTAGCTTCTAGCTTCTAGCTTATTTAATTTTCTTCCATCACTACCCCTTATATTTTAATACATTTCCCTTATTATTATTAATTTATTTTTACCTATTATTATCTATTTTCAATTTTAGTGACAAGAACCTTCCAATTTATTTTTACCTATTATTACCTATATAATAAGTAATTTAAAAAATTATGAATTAATTAAATTGTTATTTTCTTTTCAGTATTTTATGAAATTATTTTTATATTATACTATTTTATTTTAATTTTTACTTAAATATTTTAACACTAAAATGTTTAATAAGAATTTAATTATTTTTTTCAAAATATAAAATTATAATTACATAATAATATATTTTTTTCTAAAAAATAAAAATAGAATTTATATAATAAAATTTATGTAGTTATGCCCTTTTATGTCATTTTATATTTACTAACTTGCTTATCAACTAGTTTTACCAAACACTTCTAATTCAATATGTTAGCTTATCAACTCGGAGCTTATAAGCTAGGAGCTTATCAGCCACCAGCTAGCTTATCCGCTAGTTTTGCCAAACACACCCATAGTCATACCTGGATATAACAAAATGAGAATTTTGAAATACAATACACCATTATTTTATTTAAAAGATAAGGTTTGTTACAAGTTAATCCTAGGATAACATTCCAACAATACAAAACTCGTTAAAATGTTTTTTCATTGTACTACGATCTGACAACTTTCCCCATAATGGTATCATGTAACTTCTACACTATGTTGTTGAAGGAAAAGTAAAAGCGAAATAAAAGAGAAATAGTGTGAATAATTGTTTGGTTGAAAAGAGAGTAATATGAGATTTTTTTTTCTATAACACCTATAATAAATCAATTTTAATTGTATCACAATTGATTTTCTTATGTTAATTGCACAGTTCCATTAATCAATGGGTTGGTTTAAATGGTACGTGTTTGATTCCTCTTAAGCAATGTCTTGAGTTTAAATCTTGTGGATAGAAATTCTCCGCCGAGAGAGCTAGCCTTATCATGATGTGGATGTTCCGGCCCAAATAGCCTCCCATGGAAAATACATGTGGTTAAATAAAAAAAGGCTAAAATATGTTTTTCGTCCCTGTATTTTCGGTCAACTTTAATTTTCATCCCTGACTTTTAAAACCTTTATTTTTTATCCCTATACTTTTAAAATACCTTAATCATAGTCCCTAACGTTAATTAATTTCATTAAGTTGCTACTGAATTTAATTGCTTAATAAATAAACTGAACATCCATATTGATTAAATGAGACTCAACACTAAAAGCTATGTGGAAATCCATTAAACAGGTCAATAATTTAACAAACTTAATTAACATTAGGGACTAATACCAAAGGTTTTAAAAGTATGGGGATATAAAACAAAGGTTTTAAAAGTCAGGGACGAATACTAAAGTTGACCAAAACTACAGGGACGAAAAACATATTTTGCCCATAAAAAAATTACACACTTCCATTTTATTCAGGCCAATCCAATATATTTATGTACGTAAAACAAATTATAAAATGAGGGCTTAAAATAAGAGACAAGGATATTAATTAAGTGATATGTCTACTTTATAAAAAAAAAAGCTGGGAGTCTAGTTTTAAGAATAGAATATGTTAAATTGGAAATTATATTTTTTATAAGGATTTTTTAATTATTACTATCTTTGTTCCTATTTATCAGTTTCATTTGATTTTTTTACTTATATTTATATGTTCCATTTCAAAAATAATTTTATTTAATCATGTTGCAAATCTCACAATTGGTTTTAAGAAATATAGCTTAATCATGTATGCTTATATATACTATCAACATAAATACATAATAACTAATTCACAGAATTTTCTTTCTTCATTTCTTTCTTCCGAGGTCCATCTTTAACTACTCATTATTCGTTCATTGTCCCACATTCCCAATAAAATTATTTCAATCTAGACCATTGCAAAGACAAAGGCAATATATAAAACTCTCAGGTAGCTCCTTTATCCTTCTGAAAAGTGAAAACTACAATTTTTCTTATATTTAATATGGAATGAGTCTAATGCGTATAACATTAATTAATTTTCTCAGAATTGTTCTAGTTTTGTCCAGAACTGAAATCAACTCCCTCTTTCTAGCTCATAATATTAATTTTTATAGCAGAGCAGAGGTCAGATATATAATTATTGGAATTAATGAAGCTCCATAACAAGACATTTAATTCCACTCATTTATGCAACTCAACCCAACCCTCTTCCACTTAAATATCAAAATGTGTGAAACGGTGATGCCCAAAAGAAAATTAAAGAACGACACTTCACACTAGCAATGGCGGCACTAAAGTTAAACGTGGCTGAAAAACAGTGCAACCTTTTGCTACTTTTTATCTTTTAATTAATTTGTTTCAACTTTATTACTAATTTTTATGACATTTTGTTTCCATCCACTATGACCTCATGACTAAAAATATATAAACTCCGTTCATCTATCTATATATCCTTGTTTGGATCTGAGATTGATGGTTGATGTTAAATCTCTCTGCTTCTTAATAGATCTATTTGTATTGGTCTGCGTATATTATTGGACTTCGTTGGGTTATTTTCCTTTGTGGTCCGTTACGATGATAACGAAGAGAGAGAGTGAGTGAGTTTTCTTATATAAAGTCCAGTTGCACATGCTTATCCAATTATCCATTTGAGACTTACATCACATAAGTGGATGGGTAAAAAAAAAAGGAAGGAAGAAAAGTTAAAACAAAAAACTGAAGCCATTAAATTAGATCAACAAAAAATGAAAAGGCAAGAAGTGGACGTGAGAGGATGTGTTTATTTGTTACGTAGTACTCTCCCTTTCTTCCCCCTATTGTAAATTGTTGTTTGTGGGCACATGGGCCCTCCACCCTTCCTTGCTCAATATGGGCTTTTTGAGTGCTTTCTTTCTCAGGCCCCACATTGGGGCCCATTTACAACGACCCCCCGTCTTCTAAATGTGGTTCTTAATTAGGGTTACCAATTTGTAACAAGTGTTTAGCAATGGTAGAGATTGGGTAATTGTAGCTAACTATGGTTTATTAATTAATTACGTACTTGTAAATGATAATAGTAATACAATAATAAGTAGCCTTGGGATCGCTAAGGATTTTTTTTTTTTAATTTTTTATGACCCTACGTGCAATGTGCACATGATTCCATGTTCCAATGAATCTACGGAACAAGACCTGAAGGAATAACTTTGCTGTAGCTTATAAGTAAGAGCTGTAATAAACATATAAAATTATTACATTAGAGATCAAATCGTTTGCACATGGTTATGATTGCTTGCAATTTACTCTTCACTACCATCTTTTTTTTTCTGTAGTTATTGTTTACTGTACATCACAACTTCAAACTAGATGTTAATTATATACCAAGTGAAGCAATTCTTAAGGGAAAATAATGAAAGAGAGAGATAGTAAGGATATTGTTAATACGGCGCTAACGATTTGTGTTAATTTAATAATTATGACAGAATTTTTAGGGAAAATATTCAATTAACCTTTTTTTAGGATAACAACTCAAAATCCTTGGAGGATGAACTTTTGCCCCATGTTTGTTAGGATAGAGGTGGTGAGGAAATAGAGATGATGAAAAGAGAGATAGCGAAGAATTACTGCCACTTTTACAGTTTGGTGTATCAATGAAATAAATTAGAGATATAAAAAAGGGATGGACCCAATTCATTTGCATTTTTCTCCAATTTTGCGTAGAGTGAATTGAGAAATGGGAGATGAGATGATTGACATTTTTTTTATTTCTCTCTATTACTTTTTATTCAACTAAGTAGTTATACACTATTATTTCTTTTTTATATTTACACTGATTTTTCTTCTATCAAACAATTTAGGGCAGTTTATTTTCAGAGTTTTTTTACTTCCTATTATTTCAGTTTGAATTTCAAAATTACTTTTGGTTTTAGTTATACAAATCTCATGGTGTTTTATATTTTATTCCCTACTTTCAAAATTTTGTATAAAAAACCACGAAAACAATAATATATTTGTTTCTTTATTTTCTATATAAAACTTTAAAAACAAAAAATAAAATGAAAGAAACAAGTTAATATTTTTTATAATTTAAACTAAAAAATAAAAAATGAAAATGGATTTTTTTACTAAACGGTCCTATAAATTACCTGTTTCATTTTTATTTCTCTATTTCTTTTTTTTTCCCAATAATCAAACACACTGTTAAAGCTTTATAAGGAAAAGAGAAAGAAGCAATGCAAGATCAAAATTTTGTGAAAAGTTAAGAATAATGGTACGTAGCATTGTTCTTCTCCTCCAAAATGCAACCATTACTAATTTCATCGTAAAGAAAATTGAAGTAAAAAAGAGGATAGTGGTGCATGTGTATGAGATTAATTTAAAAAATAACTTGGACAAGACTGTGAGAAAAGGAGAGAGAGAAAAGAAGGGAACGGGGGCAAAAAAAAAATGTAACCTGAAATTGGTGGATTGCTTAGCTGGTGACAGATAAATCAAAGGGGTTAACCACATGGTAGACAGAAAATGTAAGTGTACATTCACATCACATGCACAAGCACAACCCATGTGAAAAAACCTTTTGTCTACATGTAAAACTTTATCTCATATGGGTCCTGTAAATATTAAGTCAGCCAGATCCATAAATTGTTACGTATTTAATGAGTGCATATGCATATGTATATGACCCCCCATTCTCAGCAACTGCAAAAGTGACAACGCCTCCCGCATTTCCCCCCTATTTTCAGTAATTTCCTTGTCTGCAGGATCGCTCTGCACTTTCTTTTTCTTTATTTTATTTATATATACATATTGTACTCTATGCAAATTTTATTATTGCTACAAGCCTACAAACAAACAATGGGCGTGGGGTTTGTTCCTTCTTCATCATATATACCATCAAAACTGTAATTTTTGTTTTTTTACCACACACATTGGGAACGTGTTTCTCTGCTGTAAAAGACAAACTGATGATATATACACAGTAAGAAATCCATTAAACGTTTCAAGTTGTGTTCTCAATTCATATTATTCTGTTTCAAAGTTACCTAGGTAAAATTGCAATTTGCATGTTCTTACAGTTTGAATTTATATGAAATTATTCATGAATCATGACAGTTACTTTGCTGGACCTCACGTGTATATCCAAAATGTTGGGATGTCAAGTATTACTCTCACATTGGATATGAATGAGCAAGGGGGGCAATATATAAGTAGAAAGACCCATAAACCTAACGCCTCAAGGTTTTGGATTGAATGTGGTGTCTAGCTCACTTGTTATAGTTTTGAATGGTGAATGAAGACACTGGTTCACGGTTCAATTGTTCAAAATTATTAAATATATTTTTTAATATTATATAATATTTTAATTAATAAAATAACACAAAATTATAAGAAATTAAGATATATAAAGTTATAAATCAGTATAAATAACCTTATTATAACGTTTATAAGACAAAAAAATTATTAATAATTAGTAAAATGATAAATATCTATGTGTAGTTCTTAAATATATGTCTTTATTTATTTTAAAAATATTTTAGATTAAATAAAAAATAAAAAAAATATCTATGTGTAATTATAAGGATTGGTTTAACCGGTTTCCTGACACCGGTTTTTGACCGGTTCTAAGATCGTCCGATTTTTTGGGTTAAACGGACCGGTCACCAGGCCGGTTCCTGGTCGAACCGGCTAGTCCGATTTTTTTTATTCATGATCAACGATTTGTAATCTCATTATAAATTGAGAAATTGTATTTGTACATCAATGATGTACAACAAACCCTACAACTATGAGAGAGAAAGAGTGAAAAGAGAGAGAGGTATGAGATATGATAGGTGTATATGATTGAGAGAGAGTGCACAAAAAAAATATGATAGAGATAGAGGGAAAAAATACGTTGTATAGGTTGTTATATGTTTTGGTTGTATAAATAATTTATCTCTTATAAATTCTAATACCTCCATTCTAAATTTGTCTCTTTATTAGAAGAACAGTCATGTTAAACGTACCACAAATAGTAATACACTGTTTGTACCTTGTACCACAAACAAACAGTGCATTTCTATTTGTATACATTCTTTTTCTTTTTCTTTAATTTTTATAGCTTTTATATATTTATTTATTATTTTATTATTATACTTATTTTTATTTATTTATCATATTAAATAAAAATATATATTAAAAAATATAATAAATGTGTTGAATTATATTTATTTTATTGTATTTTTTTAATATATCATTTACCTCTTTATTTTATTACAAGAAATATAGAGTGTGTTGTTGTATTTGTGATATATGATCTCACTTTTTTTTTGTAAGAAAATATATGATCTCACTTTGATCCATTAATTTGAAGAATTAAATTGTTGCATGATTTTTTTTTCTCTCTTTTATGACATTAACTCATTTTTTTTTCACTTTTATTATTATTTACATTTTTATTTAGTTGTCTTAGTAAATAAAAATTAGATTAAGAAATAAATATATTGATTTACATTAAATTTATTACTAATAATATTATTATTGTTGCTTGACACTAAATATGTTAACAGGACGGGGACGGGACGAGAGCGAGTAGTGCATTACCCGTATCCATACCTACTAAAATTAACGGGTTTCCATGTGTGTAGCGGGTATTCATGGGTATCCATTAATATTTAAAAATTTAAAATTTATAAAAAATATAAAATATCGTATAATATACTCTCATATCATTACAAGTTAATATATTAAAAATATCATTATAAAATAAATTTTATCTCATCATAAAATAATTAAAAAATCTTATTATTTTAATATATTTAATAAAAAATATATTTTAATAATTATGTAGTACCCGCGAGACGGGTAATATAATATTTGTCCCCACCCATATGTATTATTTACGAGATGCAATTTTGCTTTTACAATGAACTTATTTTTAAATGAGGTTAATTAATGGTGTGTCCATTGACGGTTAACGAAATAGGATATTTAGTTAATTACATCTAAATAAAAAAATGAATACATGGAACTTATGTTGATCGTTCAAGGAAATATGTGATCTTAAGGTTAATTATGGGTATAATAATGGTTAAATAAATAGATAATTTGGTTAATGACATTATAATAGAACAATGATCACATGGAACCCTTCATCAAATGCAATCTTGTGAATGTGAGGTTAATTGTGTGTCCATATTAACGTTAATGAAATAGTAAATTTGGTAATTGCATCAACGTAGAATAAGATTGCATTTCACAAGAGTTAATATAAATTTCACAAGATTACAATATTTTATAATACATTGAACCCTAACGGACACACAATGATAACAATAATGATCACAAGAAATTTATGTTAACCCTTCGTGAATATTTTCTCTAGGTAATTAATTAGGAAATAAGTTTTCTAAAAAGAAATTAATATTAAAATTATATACGAGGAAGCAAAAAAAAATCTTAATTAATTTCTTCTCACTAAATCTGTTAGTTCCAATCATTCGAATTGAATTTTATAGCATATATTGACAATACGAAAAATACTATCATTACTGGTTGAAAGATGTGATCAGCTGGTTCCTCCATCTATTTTCAATCATTATAACTTCATTATTTTTGAAAGACACATACATACCACTAGCGTCTGCATTGTTTACATTTAGATTGTGGCTTTTGTGAGTGCTTTTGCAAGAAAACTTTTCCCTTGAATTAATTGAATTATGCTGTTAGTTTGTTCTTTTCACTATTTCGTTTTTCCAGTACGCATATGTTAAGTACCCGCTTGCTTTTCAATATAATGGGATATATGAATATGCTTTAATTCAATTCACACACATAATGCAGTCAACATGTTCCATCACAACTTTCGTGAAAATAAATTTCTGGTAGAAGCTGCCAATACTATTGCATTATGGGATTGCACCCAATTTTATTATTGCGCACTGGATGCTCTTGTCGATGATCCATACCCTCCTCAGCTATATAATTATAATATTACACGTAGAGAGAGAGTGGGAAAAACATTAGTTTAATTTTATTTGTATGCTCTAAAAATAATTTAGAATACGTTTCCTATGTCGATATTTTCAGTTAGTTAAAAATTTAAGAAAAGTGCTAGCAACACATGCACTATTTCCAACACACTCCACATGATTGGTTAAAAGTCATATGGGTCTCAACACATTGGGAGTGGGACCCACATAATTTAGTGGGACACATGTGAATTTTAACCAATCACATAAAGTGTGTTGAGAAGAGTGTGTTGATAGCATTCCTCAAATTTTAAATTAATAATTAAAAAAATTGTTAAATTATTTTAATTCTATTGGATAAGGTGGATTTTTAATAGTTATTAATTATGATATTTTGAAATGGTACTTGATTTAATATTTTAGTAATTAGCTGAAAATTATTTTTTTACATTTTTATTCTTAAATTTTTTTTATAATTATCAAATGCTAAATTTTGATCTAATAATTAATAATGGTCTTATTTATCATTTTACGATTATTAGATAATTTATCAGCTTTCAACTTTTATTGTTTTGATTTGGACTAGCTATCTTATCTACTAATTTTATTGAACATATTTTTACGCTGTCATTCATTAATATATTGTCATATTATATATCTATATTACTTTGTGTAGTGCTAAAGAGAGGAGGACATGAGTTTCGTTTATACAGTAAAAATATTTTATATTGTCAATCAATTAAATATTATCACATTATTTAATAAATATAATATCTCATATGTTATTAAATTTAATAAAGATTTAATTAATACACACTATTAGTGTAAAGAAATTTTATACAAACATCTAATTAATGGTGTGTCACCACATCATTTAATAAATATGACACATCATGTGTTATTGAATTCAATAAATGACGTGTCTGTACATCATTGAATGCTTGTGTAAAATTTTTTTACATTGAAAGCGAATATATATTAAACTCATTTAATAAATAATATAATTTTTTAACATTAATAATATATGCAAAATAAAGTCTAAAATAATTTAAGCTATGATATCTTTTAGGCTATAAAATACCAAAAATAGTTTGTAGGGCATCTTATGTCTCTCTCTCTAGCTAGGTTGTGAAGTTCTACAAGGTATATGTCCTATCCAGCTAGATAGAAGCTCCGCCAGCAAAGCAAAGGAGACATACCAAACCAGTAAAATCTATTTTGATATTTTGTAAGACAAGCAATGTGGTTAAGCATGATATTGGTGAAATGTTGAGAGAGCAGAGAGAAAAGGAAAACAAGGGGAGGAAAAGTATTTTTTTTTTTAAATAAAAGGAGTATGGCAAATGTTATGATGAGATGCCCACTTTTTTGTACATGAGCTTGATCCTATCCTTTATTCACAGTTAATATTAACCAATCAGATATTCCATCTCACATGTTCAACGAACGAAAGAGAAGAGAGACATATGCATGTGTGATTGTGTCTAAATTTTTTTTCTTTAAGGATACTAAAATGGTTTGTGGGGGATTTACTTTTCTGATATAAATTAAAAAGAGACATTTCACATTTGGATTCATGTCTGAAAAGTATGAAAGTTTATTTTAGAATTTGGAATTTCATTTCAATTTGGATGTCTAAATTCTTGCTGCAAATAATAACTGATTATTTTAATGTAATTTTCATTTGATTAATGTTAATTATATAACCAATATATTTTGATAGAATTCAACTCGAAATTTTCTCAAAATTTAAATAATGTCATTGAATGAGAGAGCTTAAGTAGTAAAAATTACTTATTCATTTAATAAATAATTATTAATTAATAACAATAAAATAGCAAATCATTCTGAAAAAAGTTATTCTGGCTGTTTAGTTTTTTTATTATATAAACCTTGCAATCCTGATTTAGCTTGCATCCAACTTACAACTTACATGAATGGCCTAAAATACCGCTGAATGAAAATAGGAAAAAGTTGCACCAAAAACAATTTATATGAACAAATATAGAAATATTTTTGACCGAACTCTTTTGTGGTCCTTAGCCCTTGTATTGTGATTTATGCCGGTAAGTGATTTCCATGCTATTTTGTGTGTTTTTCTTTTACAAAATAAAATCTCCCATTAAACAAATATAGCTACATGACTACATCTAGTAATTCTGTATTGAAGTTGATAGAAGATTCATAGATTATATAACATTTCAGACCATTTTATATGATGGAATAATTTTTTAGGAATAATTTTGAAATTTTAAATCTCTTAAAAATTAAACTGCATGATAAAAATTTTTCTCATAGATTAATTTACTAGTATAATCAATTTTTCCGGTACAAATATTATTCTTCCAATTATCAATCACCTGCAATAAGAAAAAAAACAGGGATAAACTTTCTCAATTTTTTTTAATAATAATAGAAAAAAGGGAGAGAAAAAAGGGCATGCCCATTCCTTTTGATGTCAACCTAACTTAACTCCACCTGTCATCACCAATTTACCAAGATGCCCCACCATTACCCATTGCCTATCCTATTTGCCTTGTGCATTTTTTGTTTGCTTTGACTAAAATACCCTTTGCACATGATTCGCAGGTGCTTTGTAAATGAGATTTGTACAACTAATGATACGGTATAGATCTCGAAATAAAAAGCTAATCCTTGATGATTATATGCATTAAATGATATATTGATTGAGTGGGTCCCACGTCCTTGCATTATATATGTGCTTGCATTTCCCACTTGTTTTGTTTTACTCAATTATTGACTTACTGAATTGATGGCAGAAAAAAAGAAAGATGATAAATTAAAGTAAATATATTTTCCCAATTATTCCTCTCCCTCAAACCCCTCTATTCTATTTTTTTATTTCCATTTTTATGCTTCTATATTAATGGCTATTTCCAATTCCTTTAACCATGGGATCTCATCATTTGAGCAATCTTTTGCTACAAATATTTATTGACATTAATGGTTCACATGATTAAATATGCATTTCTCCCAACCCCTCTCCCTAAAAAATTGATTTTGTGAACATTTATTGTGGTTCTAATTCTAAGCAAATCTGTCTTTCAAAAGATATAAAAAATTGTCTCATGTAATACAATGGTTCGTAAAAAGGATTCCAAATTGACAAACACACAAATACACAAATTAGAATATAGAAGAATACAAAATGAAATATATTATAAGTGAAATAAAATTTTAAAAAAGTCCTTCAATATTCAACAACCTTATCACAATATCATGTCATTTTCAAGTGCAAGTGCAACGATCAAAGAGGTATTGGAATTTAAAATTCGAAAGAGAAACGCAACGTTCACATAGCATAGCACAGCGCTGGTGCCATAATTGTATATGGGTAGGAGCCATTGTCTTTGATATAGAATATATATAAAAATGGGGAAACCATACATATCCAACAAATTACACCATCACCAATGACTCCATGCTCCCTACAATTTCCCCCCTCTCGCGGTTTAAGAATTATCAACTTTAAATCGATAATTTTGAGTTTAATTCTATTTAATTAACTATAATAAATTAACTAATTAATTATAATCCCTCCTTTATCTATTGAAGAAAATATAATGTGTTTTAATTTTAAAAAAAATTAAAATTATATCAGTCTTTAACATGCAATATTTTCTATTTTAAAAAATTAAGGGAATGTAATTAAGAAATTGCATCGCTCTATTTGTAATGAGAAAATTATAAGTCTTCCTAAAGGATGAGGTCAATACTCAATAATCATTTATTACTCAAGGAGAGAATATTAAAAGATTTATATATAGGATTTCATAAAATACAAGTTTTGTTTTGATTGTATAAAAGATCACTTTTATACATTAAATTACTTAAAGACGTTAATAAAAGAAAAGCTCAAAACCGTCACATTATCAATAGATTAAATCTTCATTAATTTTTTTAATATTAATTAATTTTTAAATTATTATAAGAACACTTCTATTATAACAGTGGAATCAACATTATAGACTTAAAAAAATAGTTTAAATATTTTATAAAAATTAAATAAAAAAGAAAATTTTTTGGGGGACGAAAAATGAAACTAGAGATTATAATGTTATTTTACCGTTATTTTTTATTTGATTATTTAATACTATATTTTGATTCTTTATACAAAGCTTGAGGACACTACTACTAGTACATAACAAATTAATGTCACAGTAGAATAAAAGATGAGTAGTAGCTAAGTAGTACTCCTTGGAGTAATTACTTTGATTAAATTTAACAAACCAATAATTTTCATTGGAATCACCCATGATGCACAATATCACGGCCATCAAAACTTTGACGCCATTTATTACGGTAGGTCACAAACCCAACAGAACTGGCCACCAATTTACTCCTGTTCATAAATGGCTTGGCCTAATAATATGACCTCCTTCAAACTTGCTACTTCTATTCAACAGTGGTTCCCACTTAATATGATATAACAATTTTATTCATTACGAATAATTTTAAGTTACACTATTCATACTTTGTTCTTAATCACAAACCCAGTTTGAATACAAAAAACACTGACTAGAATCACAAGATATTTTATACCTTCCCCTTTTTTCTTGTCAATTTTCTATCAGTTAAGTGAAGGAAAATTTGTCCAAATTGCAATTGTCACAATCAATGTAGGACCCCCCAAAGGCCACATGTAGAGTACCACAGTTCTAGGCAACAAGTTGAAAAATAAATCAACATCCCAATGTTTTCATTCATTTTTTTTTTCTCCCAGATAACAAACTTTATAAGGAAGGGGCATTGTGGGCAAGTCACAGATCTACATTGTAAAATCTCAAAATAAAAAATTATAGAAGCGGTGAAACGGAGGGACAAACCCAGATCACAAACAAGCTGATGTAAATAAAATATAGGATAGATTAGCTTCAATGATTAAAGGTCAATGCAGGAACCATGTTAGGGTCTGTTAGGTCATTTCTCATTCAGTGTGCCCAACCGCCACTGAAATCCAAAAAACACATCCCAAAAGGAAAAGCAACCAAAGCTCATCTACATCTTCATCTCAAAAATAAAACGGAAATAATAATAACAATAATAAAATTCAGAAAATTAGGTCACAAAAAGCATTTTTTAAATGAAAATATAGAGTAAATATAAAAGAGAAAAGAAAAAGGTGACCTACAGGGGCCGGCGTTTAACTAAATATAGCTGGACAGACAAAAACCAACAATCATCTCCATCGTCTCTGTGTGCACCTGTTCAAAAATCTCTAAATCTATTTATTTTTATTTATTTTGTTTTATAAATATAAATAAATAATTAATTAATGCGTACATATATTTTTCTGTGCCAATTTTATTACCATATCTAAATGGTAAAGTCAGGTGATGAGAAGTGATAACCAATGCATAAAAATAAAAAGATAAAAATGAAAAAAGACTGAAGATTCCACAGCTAAAAAAGAGAAGAAAAAGGGAGCACGTAAAAGTTAAATAATGAAAAGGAAAAAAAAAAGAAATATTTATTCTTATCAATATTAATTATTAAAATAGATAAAAATAACAATTATAATAAATTCACCTCCCTCAAAGAGAGAGAAAAAGAGGGAGCGGTTTCATTTCATATGCATACATATATACATACATAATAATAAAAAGCCATCAAAATTCAAAGAATTCACCACCCTTTTTTCTCTGTTTATATTTTTAATTTTTCTCCTATCTCAGCTGCTGTAATTGCTGAACAGAGCGAGAGATAGAAGAGACTATGCTAGGGGACTCAACTGTGTTGAGAGGAGGAGGTGGTGGAGAAGGTGGTGGTTCCGGTGATGTAGTAGCGGCGGTGACATCATCAGCAGCAGCACCAGCTGCAACGACAACCGTTGGATCAAATTCAGGCGATGAAGAGAGAGGAAGAATCGACGAAGGAGAACGTAGCTTCGGTGGCAACCGGTGGCCACGACAAGAGACTTTGGCGCTGTTAAGGATACGGTCAGATATGGACGTGGCGTTTCGAGATGCAAGTGTTAAAGGTCCCTTGTGGGAAGAAGTTTCTAGGTGAGTTACTCAATAATTAATTAATTAATCATTCATTTTATGTGTTTCTTAATCTCTTTGCTTGCTTCTTCTCATTCACTACTTCACTTCAATTTTGAGGTTCTGGGGAAAAATAATAAAATTTCATGGGATTGGAGATCTGAGAATTAATTCAATTCTGCTTCAATTTTTATTCGCTGGAAATGTATTCCACTAGCTTGCTTCAATTCTATCATTCCTTTCTCTCTCTCTTTTTCTATCATTTGGATTTTGCTTCCTTTTCCAGTTCCTAGCTTTTCCCTTCTTTTTTTTATTTATTTATTTTTATCTTTTGGAGTTTGAGCATAGTGGAATTATTATAAATAAATAAAAAGAATTTAATTTAGTTTGTGCAGGCTCCATGATTTGAGTGTGATTTGCTTTTCTGACATTCACTTTGATTCATGTCCTATTTTCCAAAATAAGTTACTAACTTGAATTGAGTTATCAAAAGCAAGATTTTCTTCCCCCCTTTATTTCGGTTACCAACTCCCATGGGAAATCAAGGTAGAAGAAGCTTATCAAATCTTCCAACTTGGGGAGGTTCATGCGTTTTTCGTGGCAGACATTTCTGTTCATCAATTCATGGGATTTGTTATTAAAAAACTCCCATCACATCAAAAGTTTTACATTTCCAATCCTCCAACCTCTCTTTCAGTTACTTTCTTTTTCCTGCATGCTATATAGTCTTCAATTCACCTCATTATTATTATAATTATTTGTTTTTTTATCTTATGTTATGTTTATCTTATGCTGCCAATGCTTTTTATCACCCTTTGTCCTCTAGCTGAATTTGATGAGATAAGATAAACTCAAAACTTTTATTTTTTTCTTTCTTTCATTTGTCTTCTTTCTTTCTGGGTCATTAGGAAATTGGCAGAGCTTGGTTATCACAGAAATGCCAAGAAATGCAAAGAGAAATTTGAAAACGTGTACAAGTACCACAAGAGAACCAAAGAAGGTCGAACTGGGAAATCAGATGGGAAAACATATCGTTTCTTTGATCAATTAGAGGCCCTTGAGAATCACCCTCCAATTCAATCTCCCAACTCATCAAAACCACCACCACCACCACCATCACTAGTAGTAACAACCACCACCACAACAACAACAACAAATTCTTCAGCAGTGTCATCACTCCCACTCCCAACAACAACAACAACAGTGCCAATGCCACCACCACAAGTGGCTAACACCACCACTACTACTACTGTCCCTCATGTAACTGTTCCATCAACAACCACACTCCCTATAGCAATGCCACAAGGCATTGCTGTAACCACCACCACTCCACCAATGAATCTCACAATCCCTTCTTACCCTTCTCCAACAAACTTATTCCCACCATCCACAACAAACCCTACACCTCACACAACAATCCCAATCTCCTTCCCTAACATCCCGACAGATCTGTTATCCAATTCCACCTCATCCTCAACCTCATCCGATGAAACACTAGAAGGAAGGCGCAAGAGGAAACGCAAATGGAAGGACTTCTTCGAGAGACTAATGAAGGAAGTCATAGAGAAACAAGAGGAATTACAAAAGAGATTCTTGGAAGCAATAGAGAAACGAGAACATGACAGAATGGTTAGAGAAGA
This sequence comes from Sesbania bispinosa, assembly GCA_026901365.1. Lineage (NCBI taxonomy): Eukaryota > Viridiplantae > Streptophyta > Magnoliopsida > Fabales > Fabaceae > Sesbania > Sesbania bispinosa. Next base: position 131,736 of record QLOH01000524.1, on the reverse strand, counting down.
AGCATGGAGAGTACAAGAGATGCAAAGAATCAATAGAGAAAGAGAAATTCTAGCACAAGAAAGATCCATAGCTGCAGCCAAGGATGCTGCAGTAATGTCATTCTTGCAAAAAATAGCTGAACAGCAAAATCTTGGACAAGCATTGACTAACATCAACATCGTACAACCACCACAACCACAACAACCACAACCAGTGTCACAGCCAATTGCAACAACACCAACACCACAACCACAATCAGTGCAACAACAACAACAACCAACAGCACCACCACCAGTTGCTCTTGCTCAGCCTGTGATGTCAGCATTGGTCCCACAACAAGTAGTGACCAATATGGAAATTGTAAAAGCTGGTGGTGGTGGTGATAATGGGGAGAATTTGATGGGGGCGAGTTCTTCGAGGTGGCCAAAAGTGGAGGTTGAAGCACTGATAAAGCTGAGAACAAATCTTGATGCTAAGTACCAAGAGAATGGACCGAAAGGTCCTCTTTGGGAGGAGATTTCATCCTCCATGAGGAAGCTTGGGTACAACAGGAATGCCAAAAGGTGCAAAGAAAAATGGGAGAATATCAATAAGTACTTCAAGAAAGTCAAGGAAAGCAACAAGAAGAGACCAGAAGATTCCAAGACATGTCCTTATTTTCACCAATTGGATGCTCTATACAGGGAAAAGAATAAGCTTGACAGCCCTTCCATGAAGCCGGAAAACATGGGGCCGCCGTTGATGGTGAGGCCGGAGCAGCAATGGCCACCACAGCAGGATGTGACCATGGAAGACGTGGAGAGGCATCATCATCATGAAGATAATGAAGATGATAGGGATGGAGAAGAGGAAGAAGAAGATGATGATGAAGAGGATGAAGGAAGTGGTGATGGTGGAAACTATGAGATAGTGGCAAGCAAGCCTGCTGCTGCAACAGCATCAGCTGAGTAGTGTGAGAGAGTAGCTGCAAAAGGGACTCAAAAAGAAAAAAAAAATGCAGCAGCAGAAGCACCAATCAAAGGCGTTTTGGGTGGGGTCACAGAGAGTGCAGGGGTTGTCGGAAAAGTTGGGTGGTGAAGGTGGTTATTGGTGATTTGTGGTGGTGGTGGAGGGTGTGTGTTTTTGGAAGAATTTGAATATACAAAAGAGTACGGTGGAATGACACATGGGCATGGAGGTGGGAGAGGGGGGCTTTGGTACTTTGTTGTAGCATATAGTCAGTAAGATTATATGTTTTCCAATTTTATAAAAATTTGTTTATTTTTTGGATAATGAATAAGTTCAATCAGAGAGGAATTTAAGATAGAGAGATAGAGAAGTTCAGGTTCAAAAATAAGGAATAAAGAAAAAAAAAGACCTTAATTAAGGTTGTAATTTTTTTTTTTTTTTTCATCTTGTTTTAATTCATGTTCATGGTGGTGTAAATGGGAGAAGATTAATTGGGGATTTTGGTCTTCATTTTTCTTTACTTTTCAATTTTGACATCTTGTTACTCTTCATATATATGCTGTCATTTTGACTTTCCTTGTTTCAAGCTTGTATTTTTTTGGTAAATTAATTGTCATTGTAGCCTCATTTGTCAGGATGCTATATGTAAAAATTATGGAGTATGAAAAATTGGAAGCAAATAATTAACAAGGTAAAATATATTGAAAAATTAATGGGAGGGAAGAAAACAAAATTGAATATAAAAGGGGGCCTTAAATTGTTGGGATGGTGACCCTACCTTTTGCATTGTAAGAGAGCCTTCTGAAAGCAGAAAAAACCAGCCAGCATCACACATGGAGTCATAAACCCTTGAAGGGGAGGGTCCACAGGGAGGAATCTTGTGAGTTGTGAGTAACCTCACTTCTTCACTCTGAAAAGAACCTAAAAACACTAGCATGCAGTTGGTGTCTCTGTCACACTGTGCACACAAGGTAATGTGTTTCTCTTCATGGGTGTCAGTACTAAGAAAGAGATGAAGGTTCATCATCATCATCGTCTAATGGGTCAACTTTTTCTGCGGTTAATGTGCTTTTGTCAGCCTTTCATCAGCATCTAATACTATACTTTGTTTGATCGTGTTTGTTTCTGTAAATTAAACCAACAAATAACAATGTGTACACATCGATCTTAAGAGAGAAAATAATTATTAATTAATAACATTTGATTATCGTTCTTTAATTAGCCTCCTAATCCTAATTGTTTCTCCAAATTAAAAGATGTATATATATGTGTTGATTGGTTTATAAGTAAGAGATAATCTAGTGCTTTTGGTATATTAGTTATATAGTATGCACACATCTGAGAGATTGCAATAATGGAGGAATTTTCCTATGGAATAACACAGGTCATTATTTTTCTTTGAACTTAGAAGCATAATCATATGGTGGGTATCCAATTCTCCTCTTTACACACTTTAGTTTTATTTTTCTATTTTTTTTCTTTTAGTTTGAATTTTACTGTCGCCAATGCAAATCATACTCTTCATTAATTTCCACGTGTTATTTTTATCACTTCCAAGTTCATTTTTTGTTGACGGAATCATATATATGTCATAATTTTCCATTGAACTTTTTACAGGCAAAGAATGATTGGGGGTATCCAATTCTCCTCTCCTATATTCTTTAATTTTACCTTTCCTTTTATTATATATATATATATATAATAATTGTATAATTGTGCTAAGCAATTTAATCAGGATTTAATTATGTTTTTAAACGCTACATCATTAATTTAATTGCCAATGTGTTAATTATTTTGTGGCTAATCGTTTTGTTTAACGGAATAGCATTATATCTGTTTTGTTAATTACAGTGCTTCTTGCCTGTAAATCTCCCGATCTCTATGGTTTTAATTAATTATTTTGTCGGTGGTGTACGTTTGTACTTATCTCTAAATGGTTTTAATCATTCTTTATTATTAAGTTCATCACTGCAAATGTAATGACACAATGTAATTTCATACGTTAATTACTTATAAATTAAGACAGACTTGGGAGTTAGGACACATGCACAATGAGTAGCACGGGACAAAAATACCATTTTATGACCTTATATAAAAGCAAAACCTCTATTTTACGGTTAAAATGATAATTATTTAGTTCAACTATTAAAAAAACTAACTGCAAAACATATAGAAAAAGAGAATATAACTCTACTTGTATATTTGTGTCAATAATTGAATTTTAAAATTAAAATCATCTAAAAATAACAATAGTGATGGAAGAGAGATTGAAATTAATATGATCTGAGAGATTAGGGATTTGGGTTTTTGAAGAATGAAATGGAATGAATTATTTGATGCACCGAAATTAATTTAGTTCATTAATTTATTCAAGTGGTTTGGTTTGATCATATAGTTTTCGGTTCAGTTTGATTTAATTAGCCTTTTTTGAAGTCACAGATAAACTTAATTGTTTGCTTTTAATTTATTAATGATTTGTTAAAAATGTATTTTATATTTTATTTTATTTTGATGAGTTGGATTTAAATAATTAATTAAGGAAAATTAAAAGAAAAAAGAGTGTTCGTTCGAAATGGTGCATTAAGCAGATGGCGGTGTAGCACATAATGGTGCATGTGGTTTGACTTAAGGGTATGCCCTACAATTTTGTCCATTTTGATGAAAATGTTGCCTATTTGCTTAGAAGTGGCCCACAGACACAGTATTGATTGGCCTGCATTTACTACCTCTCTACGGATAGGAATAATTATTCTGTTACACAGCAACAGTTACTTTGAGACATAAACGCTCCTGTTGTTGTTGCAGCACTCACTCAGTGAGAGTGAGTCCTATACATACATACATACGTGCATGCACAAAATTAAAGTCTACGGACCCTATCCCTTTGTCGGACCCTAACCTAAACCATCCCTCACACCTTCTTTATTGCCTGCCATCACTCACTCATTCAAACCGTCATATATAATATGATCACTCGCCAAACTTCTCTTCCTTTTGCAATTCCATTTCAATTCAAACTTCTTTTTTTAATTTAATTTTTATGTACACACTTCAATGTCTGACCTGAGAGAAATAACAAAGAAAAGATAAGAAAGAAAGTGATAGAAAAAAATAATAAATATGAGAAATGATATGATAAGAAAAATTAATATAAAAATTATGGTGTGACAAATTTTTTAAATTGTGATCGAGAACACATATCCCCACGTTCGTACTTGTTGAAAACAAGTTGTGACACGTACACTAACAAAATGGGTTGTCAGGACACATGCCCACTGATCATTGGCATTCTCATCAGACCAAAATTATATAATTACAAGCTAACGGTATTACAATCAAATATTTCATGCTGATGATCAATTCGAAGTAATTAACCGGTTGATATGTTCTATGTATTAGTTTTTTATGGAATAAGAATTTATATCAGAATGAAAAAAGAAAAAAGCATTGGCTATCATTATTGAGTTTATTTATCATAACTTTATAAAAATGATATAAGATATTTAGTATTTAAAAACTTACTTTTTTTAGTTAAAGATACGAGAATCTGATTACCAGCCAATTTATAACTCTAGCATGTGCCTTTGCCGGAACATGGTAAGCAACAGTTTCTCTGAAGAATCATATATATAAACTACTACTATAATTTAATTGAATACTAAAGTACAATTGGAACCAATTGTGAGGAAATAAAGTATTCTACATCAGCGCAGAAGGATCAGATAGGCTTATATATTCAATTGAGAACCGGCCGGCAGAGGTTTCAATGAAGCTTTTAATCATGAAGTGAAAGATGCCATGGAATAAAAGCTTAGGAATCTTAATTATGATATAACAATGTTTAACATAAGAATTTAATGATGATAAATGATGGAACCATTATATATTGATCTAGTGGTACAGAAAAATCATAAATTTAATTCCCAAAAAAATTAATTAAGTAGTGGATGTAATTTTTTTGTGTGATACCCTTCATAAGTTCATATATATAAACACTATAAAATTCAATAACTGAAATGAAAATAATCCATATATAAAAATTTCTATACCTGTGTTTGATTTCATAAGGGGGATGGTACTACTTGAGACTGAGAAAGAAAAACCATGGCGGGTCTTCTTCTTCTTCTTTGAAAGTATATTAATTTTCAGTTTTGCATCTGAACTTATGAGCTTTCTCTTTGGTTATATCATTTTGGGTCGTCTCTGACTCTGATAGTGCACATGTCGTTCTTTATATATGGTGTTGCCTAGCACCTCTTTGGTTTCTTTCTTTCATTGTTTAACATAAATGTGTGTAGCGTAATCATTGTCTTATTGTATGTATGGGTTGGACCAAATGAATGTGCTGCCATCTGAAAAGGGTGGGTGCGAAGCAAGCAGAACAGAATATTAATGTTGTCCATGGATATGGTCCATAGCTAGGGAGGGGTGCTATATTTGAGCTTTGAATTTCAGAGGCTAACTCTTAACCTTGTTATTTACTTTTTCTATATATAGTGCAGATGTAAATATCACGACCACATAAAATTAGGAGCAGGAAATTAACATTAAAGTGATAGGCTAGGACAAAATGCTGGCAGCTCCAATAACACGTAGGATTAAATTTCTTTCTACTATGCCAATATTTGTTTCATTTGCACTCTGTGTTACTTTGAAAAATTAATCCCTTGAAATTAATATGGTCGCATGTTATACATATGGGAAAGATTAGGGTGTACCATCATGATATATATACATAGGGAGCGTATCACATGACAATGGTGTTTTTATGTAAGAATGATAAGAATATTTTGCAGCCATCAGATTTAAATAAATAATTGAGATTAAAACAACCCACTAAAAGATATCACGTGCCTCCTTCAACGTTACTTACCGCCATCACCGCCACCACCGCCACCACCACCATCACCACGACCACCATTGTTGCCGCCGCCGTTGCCACTACCACCATCGGCGATGGCAGCAACGGTGGTGGTGGTGGCGATGGATGTGGTGGCGCGACGATAGTGGTGGTGGTGGTGGTAAGTAACGGTGAAAGAGACACGTGATATCTTTAAGTAGATTGTTTTAATCTCATCAATTCATTTAAATCTGATGATTACAAAATATTCTTATCATTCTCACATAAAACATCATTCTCATGTGATACGCTCCCTATATATATATATATATGCACTATGCACTATGATTTAGCTTGGATTTAACTATGAAATAGTTACAAAAATGTTGTAGATTTTGTTAACATAATTTATAACTAATTAATTTTTGTAGTTAATTATAAATAATTTATTGCTACAAATTAGCCATGAATTCAGCTAGTAATGAGCTACTAATCAAATACAAACTCTTAGAGTAAATTTGTAGTTTTTTCATAACTATTTCATAGTTAAATCATGACGTATGATGCACCATATATATGTAATGATGGTGCATTCTAGCCAAACTCATGCTATTTTGGTTTGGGGAGAGAAATATGAAAGAGAGAAAAATGATGAGAAGTTGATTGGAAATATAGGTTGTTTGGTATGAGAGAAAAAATTAGCTTATTTTTTTAAGTTAACAACAATGCCCCGAAATATCTTTTACACTTCCCTCCCCTGTTTCCCTTTTCTTTTTTTCATTTCTTTTTTTCTTTTTAATTACTTTTTTCTTTTCTTCTACCAGGTGAGCAATCCCCTATGGTCCCTATCCTATTTTTCTGACATCGTTCTCCAATGGGTTGATTACTCTTCATCACCTTCCTGCCTCAAACCATCCATTTTCCCTTTGTTTCCCACTAAACCCTATATAAATGGATAATGAGCTTAAAGATAACAAACTAGAGAAAAAGGGTCGACACCAACAAAATCAGTCAACGAGACAATAAGACATTGTAATAGAGGGGCACCTATATGTTCCTTGCATCAACCAAAACAAAGGTGATCATGGACATTTGCATTATGGTTAATTGTATGTTGGGGGCGCTGAGGGCATCACAGACCATGGGAGACTGGTGGGGAAGGATGAGGGTAAACCTAGGGGAGAAGTGAGTTAGCACTAATGCAAAAAGGGTCTTTTACGACGGTTAAAATAGGTATTTTACGACGGTTGGAAGAACCGTTGTGGATTCAGGCATCGTAAAAAACTGAAATTTTGATGACGTTTCACAACCGTCGTTGTAAATTAGAAACAACGACAGTTGTTAAGGGAACCGTCGTTGTTTCTTGCATGTACAACGACGGTTGTGGTCCCAACCGTCGTGAAATGTGGCCAAATGAAGGCCATTTGAAGACCCTTTTACGACGGCCAGGTAAGGAACCGTCGTGGAAAGTCAATTTTTTACGACGGTTCCTTACTTAACCGTCGTAAAAAGGTCCTTAGATGGCCTTCATTTGGCCACATTTCACGACGGTTGCGACCACAACCGTCGTTGTAGGTCACTTTCCACGACGGTTAAGGTCACAACCATCGTGGAAAGTTAAATTTTTTTTGGTTCATTCTGTTTTTATCCTTTTCCCAAACCTGCACACAGCCGGAACAATCCAGAAATTGTACAGAACGAATACCAGCAACAGTTTAATCAAATTTGCATCCAATTTCATTTCCTTGAACTATACAAAAATTATGCTAATAAGGAAAATAAATTTTATCTTTTCAAACGGTATTATCAAATCTATACCTTAAACAAAATTGATTCACCGTAATGCAACCTAAGCATAGAATCAGCGTATTAATATTAAAAGTTATTGGGCCTGAGCCTACAAACAGATAATAAAGCTATTTACACATACATGTTGTATTCATATGCATATTGAACCATGAATACAACATGGGGCAACAATCAGTACTTGACAAGATAAGCAGAAACTCTATTAGGTGTGCTATTAACATCTGACACTTTATCACCTGATGCACTTGAGGAACTCTATGCACTTTCCTGATCTGCTAATCTCCACTCAAGTTGTGCAAACAAAAAGGAAGGAAGAAAAAAATGACATTGTTGAAATGTCAGCATAATCAAACTAAATAATAATTATTGAAAAATTAATTTGTGGGGTCACACTATTTTCCTGCAACTTTAAGTTATCCATGCACTTCTCAGCTGATTCTTGTTTGAGTGGAGATTTCTTTACTTCAGCCACTTCCTCCTCCAACACTGCTACTTCAGCCAAAAGCTCCAATGTCTAAAATAATCATACACATTACTCATCACCTTCCATAAATCAAATAAAAAAGACAAGAAGAATGAAAGATACTAATATACTATAATTTAGCTACAATGAACAACTCAAAATCTTTCAATTTGTGTGATTGAAATTGAAGAACACAGAAGAGAAAAATACTAACATATGGAGGAAGCACTATGCCAAATTTGGGATATAAGGGCACTTACTTTAGGGCGCTTCCGTGTTTTGAAGTGTTTCAAATGAACGTTTTACCTTCAGGGCGCTTTAAATTTGGGCGGAAGCGCCCTGAAATTAAAATGTGCGGGGCGCTTCAGAGAAGCGCCCTCTTAGAAGGGCAGTAATTTTTTTTATAAATTAACGTCCAGGGCGCTTCATTGTAGCGCCCTCTTATCTGGGTAATTAATTTTTTTTATATATTAATTTTCAGGGCGCTTCCACGAAGCGCCCTTCAAGTATCTGCGTCTTTTATTTTTTTATTTGGTATCCAGGGCGCTCCAGGAAGCGCCCTCTTATTTGGTAATTAAGGGCGCTTCGTGGAAGCGCCCTGCACGTATCTGCGTTTTTTATTTTTTTATTTGGTATCCAAGGCGCTTCTGGAAACGCCCTCCATTTAGGGCGCTCCAGGAAGCGCCCTCCCCATGGCATTATTTTGGCTGTTCTCGCGCGCGTCACACGTACTAGTGCCTTTCCCCTCCCTCTCTTAAAACATTTTCCTCCTCCCTCTCTCTACCTTCGTCCGTCTCCTTTTCCTCCTCCCTCTCCTCCTCCGTCCACCCGTTCCCCTCCCTCCGTCCGTCCGTTCCGCCTTTGACCGTCACTTCCCCTCCGTCCGTCTCCTCCCTTTCCTCCCTCCGTTTTTCGTTCCGCGGCTCCCTCCACCGTCGTGTCCCTCCTCCCTCTTCTCCTCCTCCGTCCGGTCTCCCTCCGTTCCTTCCCTCCTCCTCCGGCGTCGCAAGGAGGTGCACTTGAAGGAGAGCTAGTTGTCCCACCGCCTCGGCCGTCTCCATCTCCGTCCGGCCGTTTCCCTCCTCGGGCCGCGCGCAAGGTGAGTGTTAGCTTCTAGGGTTTTTTATTTTCTGCATATTTTTTTTATGTAATTGTTTTAATGTTGGCACCTTTTTTCTGCTATCTGCCACACCATTGTGCATGAGTTTTTTTGTTTCTGCTGATTGCACCTATTTTTTGCTAACTGCACCACTGTTTATGCTATCTGCACCATTGCTTCTGCATGCTACATCATTTTTCTGCTAGCTGCACCGCCCTTTTTGCTACTTGCACCCTTTTTTTTGTTTGAATCATATTTTTTATTAAAATATGTGTGATATAACTATTATTATTCATATTGATGTAATTGATGATATTAAGATTGGAAATGTGTTGCATAAAATTGTGATACTTAAAAAAACAAACTGAAATGCTGATGAAATTTTTAGAATTAATTAGTTATTTAGGCATGATATTAAGATTGGAAATGTTTTGTTAGTAGGATATGGATCGTTCTTGGATGTTTGCAAACCGTTTGACAAGTGAGTATGAGGAAGGAGTGGAAATGTTCATTAAGTTTGTCGTTGACCATGCAACAAATCCTAGAAAGATTGTGTGTCCTTGTACGAAGTGTTTTTGTTCTAAGCAACTAAGTGTAGCGGAGTTGAGGAACCATCTTTTCTGTTTCGGAATTGATAAGAGTTACACATGTTGGACATATCATGGTGAGACTGCAATTGAACATAGTGGTGAGGGAGAGAATAATGTCAATGTGGAACCTAGTGATGATGAGTTTGGGACCGGATGGGATGATTGTGACAGAATTGACGATATTCGAAACGTCGTTGAAAAGGACCTTAGAGATTGCCCAAATATGTTTGATACCCTGGTAGTGATGCAGAAAAACCACTGTACAACGGGTGCACCAAGTACACAAGGTTGTCCGCGGTGTTGAAGTTGTATAATTTAAAAGCATTAAATGGATGGTCTGACAAGAGTTTCACAGATTTACTGACATTGCTAAAGGAGATGTTTCCGAAGGACAATGTGCTACCTAACAGAACTTATGAGGCAAAGAAGATGTTACGTTCTATTGGGATGACTTATGAGAAGATTCATGCTTGTCCCAATGATTGCATTTTGTTCAGAAATGAGAATGCATCATTAAGTGTGTGTCCTAAATGCAATGAGTCTCGTTATAAGAAAGAGACTTCACCAGCAAAGGTGGTTTGGTATTTCCCCATAATTCCAAGGTTTCGAAGGATGTACCGTAGTGTCATCGATGCAAAGAACTTAACATGGCATGCAAATGAACGAGTCAAGGATGGCATGTTGAGGCATCCCGCTGATTCTCCACAGTGGAGGAAGATAGATGATGAGTACCCCTCTTTTGGGGAGGAAGCAAGAAATCTTCGACTTGTCTTATCTAGTACCCACAGCACATGGCCGGTGTTATTGATGATATATAATCTACCTCCATGGCTTTGTATGAAGCGCAAATACATGATGTTGTCCATGTTGATATCTGGGCCCAGACAACCGGGTAATGATATAGATGTGTACCTGGCACCATTGATTGAAGACTTGAAGCTTTTGTGGGATACTGGAGTAGAGGTCTATGATGGCTACAAAGAAGAATCTTTTCTGTTGAGGGCAATGTTGTTTGGAACGATTAACGATTTTCCGGCCTATGGTAATTTGTCTGGCTATAGTGTAAAGGGTCAGTGTGCATGTCCTGTGTGTGATGAAAATACTTCCTGGATGCGTTTAGCGCATTGTAAGAAAAATGTATTCCAGGGTCATCGTAAGTTTTTGCCTTTATCCCATCGTTATAGGGGATGGAAGAAAGCATTCAATGGTGAGACCGAGGAGGGGAGGCAACCTTCTCCATTGACGGGTGATGAGTTGTGGGAAAAGGTGGGTAACCTGACCAACAATTTCGGCAAACCTTTTGCCGGGCAACTTGTTACTAGAGGTTGGAAAAAGAATTCTATCTTTTTTGAGTTGCCATATTGGAAGTCATTGTTTGTTAGACACTTCCTTGATGTGATGCATATAGAAAAAAATGTGTGCGAGAGTGTTATCGGCACGTTACTGAATGTCAAAGGCAAGACCAAGGATGGGATAAATGCGAGATGAGACTTGCTTGCCATGGGTATAAGGAAAGAATTGGTCCCAGAAAAAAGGGGTTCACGCACATATCTTCCTCCGGCGGCTTATACTCTTAGCAAAAAAGAAAAACTAGTTTTTTGCAAGTTCCTGCAGGGAGTCAAAGTCCCAGAGGGTTTCTCCTCTAACATTAGAAATCTTGTATCATTGAAATAACAAAGGTTGAAAGGTGTGAAGTCTCATGATTGTCATGTTCTTATGGGTCATCTGCTTCCTGTTGGAATACGTTCCATTCTTCCAAACAAAGTGCGCGTTACAATAACTAAATTGTGTCATTTCTTCACAGCTATTTGCAATAAAGTGATTGACCCTGTAAAGTTGCCCATGTTGCAAAGACAGATAGTGGTAACACTGTGCGAGCTAGAAATGTATTTCCCCCCTCTTTTTTTGATATAATGATTCATCTCACAGTTCACCTGGTTCGTGAGACTCAATTGTGTGGACCAGCTTACATGAGATGGATGTACTCGGTTGAGCGATACATGAAGATATTAAAAGGGTATGTTAAAAGTCGCAGAAGGCCTGAGGGTTGTATGGTTGAAAGGTACATTGTTGAAGAAGCTGTTGAGTTTTGCACAGAATACCTTAGTGGTGTGAACTCCATAGGGCTTCCGATCTCTGGACACAACATAAGCTCGGAATCAGGAGGGATTGGGGCAAATGAAGTCATAGGTATTCAAAGAGAGGAATGGGTTCAAGCACACCTGTATGTCTTGCACAATGATGATGAGGTAGAGCCGTATGTTGAAATTCACAAGGAGGAACTTCAGAACTCGAATCCTAACCGATGAGATAATTGGATCACAAGGGAACACAATCGAAGCTTTATCTCATGGTTTCAGTCGAGGATTTTTCATGAAGCGCACCATAATCCTACTTCAGTCTCTACTAGACAAAGATTTTTAGCATATGGCCCAAGTTTGAATGTAATATCATACAAGGCTTACTTGATTAATGGCTACACTTTCTACACAAAGGCCCATGATGATAGAACAACAGTCCAAAATAGTGGTGTGACTTTAATTGCCCAAGCATTGCACATGCCAAGTGCAAAAGATAGAAATCCAGTTTATGCTAATATGTCATATTTTGGGGTGATTGATCGCATATGGGAATTGGATTATACTCACTTTCGGTTGCCTGTGTTTGGTTGTAAGTGGGTTGACAATAATACTGGTGTTCGGGTCGATAACCTTGGCTTCATGCAAGTTAATTTTAGCAAGGAAGGTTACAAAGATGAGCCATTTATCCTAGCATCCCAAGCTCGGCAAGTTTTCTATGTTAGTGATCCCACAGATGTGAATTGCTCCATAGTCATGTTAAGTAACAAATTCAATGACAACCCAAATCTGGATGAAAATCAAGGGGATGATGTTGAAGATGATCCTTTTGTTACGACATCACAGTTATTACATGGTGACTCAACAACAGATGATGGGTTGTACCTGAGAGCGGACCATAATGAGGGTATTTGGGTTAACCCATCAATTCGTCTAAGAAATGTTCCCACTAGTGTCAAACTAACTAGAAAAAGAAAAAGATGAGCCACGTATGTTTTTTACTTATTCAAATTTCTCCATATTTATTTTGTCTTATTGTTTACTTGGTCCAGTTTATGCAAATTAATGACTTATGTTTCTCATGCAGATATCATGAACCTGCAATTACTTGAAATGTTTTATTCAGTAAAGATTAAAGGAACTGGTTCCACCATCTGCTGCAACATAGCTGCAGGGATTATTCAAGAGGATGAAGTGAACACATACATTGACGAAAATAGTCTCCATGCTTTGTTGTATCGTGACTGGTTAGATGCCACTGCCATAAACATCTACTCTAGGTATTTTGAATTTTAAAATTTCATAGTATGTCATTCTCATTTAATGATAAGTTTGTAAAATTAGTTAACAATATCCAAATTTTGTATTGCATAGTTACTTGTACAAGGAGATATTGGTTCCAACTGCTCGCCGCGATAGATATGTGTTCATTGGTCCAGAAATAACCACAGCTTTTGTTTCATCAAGTAAGCATGACAAAGTGCTGGGTAGGATCTTGTACAACAAACGGGGGCAAGATAAGCTCTTTCTGATTCCGTACAATCATGACGGGTATGTGACGTAATATTTCAATATAACTAATTATAAAACATTGCCTGTTTGACCCATTTGACAATATCATTGTAGGCAACACTGGGTTCTCTGCGCCTTGAGTTTGGTAGATTTTGGCAAGGTTTACTTTTTGGACTCCTTGCGCAAAGACCCTACCCATTACGAACCAATGAAGTCTATGATTAATAAGTAAGTTTTCTATGTTAAGTAACATTATACAATCACACTTACATTTGTTTAATTAGAGTTCTCATATATATTATTTGTTTTATTGGTTTGGATCTTTTAAAGAATTTCGAACGCTAAGTGGTTTTCAAACTTCAAAGAATATGATTATACCTGATCCCATTTGGTACCGCATACAGGTAATGTTGTGCGAACTCTTGTGTTCCTTCATAACTTATCATTACGTAAGTTGATTTCATTATAAATTATTTTTGTAGTGTCCACGGCAAACTAACAACAGTGATTGTGGCCTTTATGTTATGCGTTTCATGAAGGAGATAATCCATCAAAATGCACTCACTATATCAAGAGAGGTAATCTGGAATTGTTATAACAAGTATTTTTATCCCCATTTAGAACTTCTATTAATGAAATGAAATTTTGGGTTTTTATATAGTATTTTGCTCAACACCGATGCCCGAGTTACACTGTGGAGCAACTTGATGAGGTTAGAGAAGAATGGGCAAAACATGTTGTAACCAATTATCTGTGATTGATTTGTAATTGTTGATGGTAAGTAATTACACATGTACTATTAATATGAAAATGTTGTACAAAGATGTTAACTAATGATAAGTTCAATTTCAATTTTGTATACTTTGATTTGAATGTTATATATACTTTAATGACAAGCACTTGTTTCATGACATGAATTCTGGCTGCTGGTATGGAGTTTTACAGGTGTTTGATAAAGTGGGATAACTTGTAAAAATAGAGGAAACTCTGCCAAATTTTTTTTGCTTATAATGAGTACACTTATTCATGGTTTAGGATGTTGTTTGTTAAGCATATTCTATGCACTTTTGACATTACTTTCATGACATGCTTTCTGGCTGTTCGTATGGATTTTTACAGGTGTTTGTTAAATTGGGAAAACTTGTAAAAACAGAGGAAACTCTGCCAAATTTTTTATAGGTTAATAACTAGACTTAGTATTGGTTAAGGATGTTGTATATATTAAGCATATAATTCAAAACTTTTGAAATTAATTTCAAGGATGAAATTATGGCTGCTGTATTGAGTTTTGCAGGTGTGAAATATTGTATTCACAACTTCATCTAAATTATAGAGCAAAAAAAAAACAGAGCAAAAAAAAAAGAGGGAAGGAGGGCGCTTCATTGGAGCGCCCTGGTTGGTCAGGACGAGGGCGCTTGAAGCGCCCTCCATATGCACGTCCTGTGCATATGGAGGGCGCTTCAAGGAAGCGCCCTTGTCCTGGCCAACCAGGGCGCTTCCTTGAAGCGCCCTCCTCACCTGACACATTGCAGAGGGCGCTTCCATGTTTTTCAGAAGCGCCCTTGTTTACTAACTTCATGGCGCTTCTGGGCACGCCCTCGTTTTAACGACGAAACAAGAGCAGTTTCTACGAGGGCATATGGAAGCGCCCTTTTATGCTACATGGAAGCGCCCTTAAATAGCTTTTTTGGCATAGTGAAGATAAGAACTCACAATGCAAGCTTTGGACAGAAAAATCCCTGTAAAAGTCTGAGACGGAGAGAATCCTTTCCATGAGCACGTTCAATTCCTTCCCTGGCCATTTCAAGAGGCTTTCCAATAAATGATAAAGCATCAATTGAAACATTTCATCCTTAAACATCAGAATAGACATGTCAAACTGTAGTTAATGTTCCAAATCTAAATGCTTGTCCCCTCTATTCCAACCATCTGTTCAATTCCCTCTCCACAATCAGAAACAAGCTTTAGATTCCAAAACATTATTCAGTGACTACCTGTTGTCGCTTAGCAAGCTGCCACCTAACAACACGATGGATAATATCCTTCCAAATAGGCAAATCAAAAACATCTTCAGCTAAAACCATAAAGCCCTTGTCTTCATTATGAAAGTTGGTAACTGGAATTAAAAGATCCTGACAAAGCCCTACATCATAATGAGCTACCTTAATAACACTGGAACTCATGCAAAATTTTCAGCCTATATCATACAAAACAGACATCAAAGCTTATCTCATATCTCAATGATACAAACAACATTGGAACTCATGCCTAGCAGTCAACTGATATCTCAATGAAGATTAAAAGAAGCACAATGAAGCACCAGCATATTCATGTACTACAAATGCTCCAAATCCAAACTATCTTTCATAACTATTGTGAACACCTAATTTTGTCCGGAAGGTTTCAATGTTAAATGTTCAAAAATATAAAAAAAATTGTAAAATAAATCAGAAATAGAATCCCAGTTCTCAGCTTAACCTGTCAAAATTCAGAAAAACAAGAGTCCCATTTACAGTCCAATTCACAGCAAGCAAAACGAAAATGAAGAAACAGAAAATAAAAGATTAATAACAGAGAAAAATAAAAAGGCCTCCCCAAAGTGAATACCACCGTGCATCACCTTTGCCTCCGACGAGCACAACTGCCGTTTTGAACAGTATACCCGCGGCTGTTTCATCTCCAACAGCCGCCGTACGACTGCGTTTTCTCCTTGCAGGTTCAAATCCTCTCAAATCCTCTCACCGCCGCGTTCAGTCGCGGCCATGGTTGGTCAGCATCCCCGTCACAGCTGCACCACCGTGCGGCTGTCTTCCCCACCACCTGCAGACTCCGATCTGCAAGCACCGCCTCTCACCACCGTCACTGCGCTACCGTCAATGGCGGAACGCCGCTGCTCGCGACCTTTCTTCCTTGGACTGCGACGACGCCGTCGTAGCACCTACAGTCGCGGCCAAACGGTCTCCATCCCCACCGCAGCTGCATCATCGAGCGACTCCCCTTCCCCTCAGGCCGCCGCGATTTGTGCAACCCACCGCTGCAAACGCAGTCATCACCACCGCGTCCCTCTCCCTCTCTCTCTCGGTCTCTCTCTCAGCCTCTTTCTCTCCCTCGGTTTCTTTCTCTCCTTCTCAAACCCTCACAGAGTCGCCCCTTTTCTTCTCTTTCTCTCTTTGTGTAATGCTTCATCCAACCCTAGATTTAGTTTCTAGGAGATGGGCCAGCATACCATGCGGCCCATCAGTTTTAAAAATAAAATAAAATCTGTTTTTTTTAAATAATAATAATAAAGAATGTTTTGATTAAAAAAAAGAAAAAATTTAACTTTTTAACACACGGGTTCTACAATGGTCCTGAAGGTAACCGTCGTAGAATACCCTTTTTACTGTTGCACCACCCTATTATTACTATTCACACCCCCTACTTTTTTTTTTTTGAAAACCTTTTGCCTCTACAACCCCTTTTTAACTTCTGCACCCCCGTTTATTTTTTTTGGACCAATTTCTACGACGGTTATGTTATGACCGTCGTAGTATCCTCATTTTACTCCTGCACCCCCACTTTTTCTATTCACACCCACCAATTTTTTAGAACCCTTATTCCTCCTGCCACTTTTAACGACGGTTGCAGAACAACCGTCGTTAAAAACTTGATTTTTTTTTGTTTTTCCTGGAGTTTTCAACGACGGCTGTGTAGGAACCGTCGTTGTAGATACTTTCCACGACAGTTCCTGTACAACGGTCACCGATTGTTACGCAAATAATTTCAAAAATGCTACCGCGTCACTTTCCACGACGGTTAACCGTCGTGGAATAGCCGTTGTAGAAAGCTGTTTTTGTAGTAGTGTAGTCAACATGAGTTAAAATTATTATTTAGAAGGCTATATGAGGTTTATGAAATAAGAATGCAAGAGTGGAGAGCTTGGTTCATTGGAACAATGGGAGATGGGAATGAGAATTACCTTGGAGAAGACAATTTTCTTTAAATGGGAAGTCACTATGGTAAATGAACTCTTACAAAAGTTACAAATTATATATGTTCAAATATCACAATATTTGGAAGATGGTTGATTATGGAAATTTGACAAATCGGGCATGTATTCCATTCATTTTGCATATAAGGTGCACAACAGGGTGATGGGCTTGTGCATAAACATTTTTTAAGAAAATTCTAGGAAGTGATTGTTCCTCTAAAGGCCTCGTTTTTTATTTGAAGTTTCTTTAGAATAGGATTCCATCAAATGTAAATCATTAGAAGAGTCATATTTTAGATTCTTCGCAAAATTTGACCTAGGTGTTTTGTAATCAAGATCTAAAAAGTGGTAGTTTTTTTTTACATGTAAATGCATCATATGCAATATGGTTAGCATGTTACAAATGATTAAACATCTGCATAATATTACTTGTTGATTATATATAAAAATGCACTTCTTGCAACTTTGTGTTTGCTAGCAAAAGAGAAAAATAGGCCAGTTGGCTTATTTGTTTCATTGTTATATGGTCCCCTTGAAATACTAGAAATAATGTTATTTTAAGGACCAGGATTTAGAGTTTGGAAATGTTTTAATTTGGACCACATCAAGCTAAGGTCTTGGCTTTGGTTGAGAGTCAATTTAAAGGGTTTCTTTTCTCTTTTTGCTAATGGGTTAATAATCTCATTGTCTGTAGCAAAGGTTGTAATGTTTGAGTCTATATTTGTATTGACATTGATGTATTAGGATGTCCCATGTATCCTTGAAATAAAATATTCCTTGTTGATTAAAAAACATATATAATGCTCCTTATAGTAAGGATTTTAAAAGAGAAAATAATAATAAGGCGTTTGTCTTATCACAATCTTATTGAAAAAAGAATCAAATATGCATGACTCAAATTTAATTACTTAGGGGCCGTTCGGGGTGGTTGCGAGTTTTCAGTTTTTTATTTTTAAAAATTTTCAATCAAGTTTCAACAACTCAAAACCAAAAACTGAAAACAAAACTTGTGGTTTCCAGTTTTTGGTTTTGAGTTGTAAACATTTAATTCAAAATTTTTAAAAACCAAAAACTCGCAACCACCCCGAACGAGACCTTAAATTATATTATAATATTTTATATGATAATTTGTCCAACATTTAATTAGTGTTGTGTATATTAGAAGTATTTTCAGTTGTGTAAAATTACTATCAAATTTATACTAATTTCAACCTTGTAGCCAAATAATGACACTTATATAACATCAGATGTACTCTTTTCGTCCACAAAAATACAATATACTTTGAAATTTGAGATTATTCTCGATATCTACTAAATTGTCATAACTTATAAGAACAATATCATTTGTATGCCTCCAAGCCTTTTACATTCTTTTTTGAAGGAATATTGTACACATCTTGTACGTGGATGCTTCTTTTGATATGAATCAACGGATCCTCCTTCAACAGAATTTTTTGAGATGACATCGACTATCCCTCTAGTGCCAATTTGATGTTGCTTCATGCTTTGTATTCATTGTTAATCTCATTTGTTTATTTCATCTTTCCTATTATCACGTTCCTTTTACTAATGCTCTATAGTATACAGGCTAGGCATGTCCGCTCGAACCCGCATTTTTATCGGGCATGGACTCTACAATTAGAAGCCCAATTTTTTTGTGGTCTTTTTAGCCCGAAAAGATGAACCCACATTAAATTCAGGTTCAGGTTGGGTAGCCCATACAGGATTTTGGCTACCCCAAATATCTTAAAAAATAAAAAAAATGCATTACAGTATCTTTTGCACAACTCACACACTCATCTGTGTACTATTTCAGTTAAACTTGCCACATTCAAATCATTTACCTCCTTGCAGCACTGCAGTTCATCTTCCAACAATATCTTTTGTGCATTGGAGACAATTTTCAGTTGAGAAAGTAAGAACTAAATTGAACTCCCTGGTGCCACAATGCTTAAAAATATGCCTATGTGACTTGCAACAAAGTTACTAATAATCCAAATCAATTTTACTTTGACTCTTGACTTTACAATGAGAATAAAGGATTTTAACGTCTGTGATTACGACTGTCCAAGAAATTTATAACCTCCCGAACCCACATCAACTGAGCTGGATAAAAGATGTTTTGGGTGGGGTGAATCGAGCCAAGAAAAATAGTTTGAAATGGTTAAGTGTGGTCGAGTGCGAGAGGAGAAATGGTTAAGTGTGGTCGAGTGCGGGTGGAGAAATGGTTAAGTGTGGTCGAGTGTAGTTTGAAATGCTTCCTTTCCTTTTCTCTCTCAATTCCTCTCCCTCGCTTGTCATTCTTGTATGGTTTCTATTTCTCTATCAGTCCCTCTTTCTCTTCTTTGACGCACTGCTCATCCGACCACCGCAACAACGCTGATCTCCACCCCGCCACCCAACGCCAGAACAACGTGCAGTGGGTATGCGGCCAGGACACGTGACGACGAGTCACGCGCAGTGAAGAGAGGCAGTTCATATTACTTTCTCTTTGGTTCTTTCTCTTCTCAGTTATGAGTTGGTTCCTTTGCATTTTTTGTTACAGCGATATGGTAAGGGTGCTGTGAGCCACTATGAAGGGGAGGCAAAGGTGCATGGTCAAGATTCAAGAGACTGTTTTTGTGTCTAATTATAAGCTAATAAAAAGACTGCTTTTGGTTATAACAATGGCCAAGCCACGGCTACAAGGGCTGTTAGATTGGTCAAGAGAGCCGCATAATGGAAGAAGTCCTTTTCTGCCAAATTGACGGATTGTTTCAGTTTTTTATTTAATTTTTTCTTCTATAATATTAAATTAAATACATACCTTAATTTGTAATTTCATTTTGTATTTTGTAAAAATAAATTAAATACATCTTCTAATCTGTAAAGTGCTTGGTCAGATTTTTTTTTTATCTTTTTTGGTTGAAGGTGAAGTTTGAAAAAAAATAAACTATGAATTGTTTGTACTGTAATTTTGTATTGATTTTTGTTTTAAAATTTTAAATGGTTGAATACATGATAAATCCCGATGAATTTAACTTCAAAAAATTGATTTAAAATGAAAAACTAAAAAAATTGATTAGAAATGGAAAAAAAAAAACCTCAAATCTGATCAGAGTAAAACAATTGAATCCGACCTAGGAAAGTCCAGACCCGTGTTAACCCGCCCGACTCACCTGTTACCAGTTGAACCCGCTACTCGCCAGAACCGAGCTTCAAATTAGTAAAAAATAGGCCATGTTTTTTCCCCTCAATTTTCTCCGGATTAGACCTTTTGGGCTTGAACCCGTCCAAACCCAACCGATGGATAGACCTATCTATGATTGTGAAGAATTAAAACCCAGGAATAAAAAAACCTCTAAATTCATTAAAGTTTGATCTAAATTTTTTTTTTAAAATAAATTTTAACCGGATTGACTCACACAAACCCCTTACCCGCATTAGTTTTAGTTTGTATAAGTTCACGCTATTTTTAAAAAAAAAAAAACTCACGCTATCTTACACTGATGCAAACTCGAAATTGTTTAGGGCCAGCTGTCCCACCCATCGAGGTGCCTACAAACCAGCGAGGGGATTAGTCATTGCTGTCAGCGGTGGATACCCTGGTCAAGTATCAAAAAAACTCGAAATTGTTTTTTTGGTAGAAGTTAAAGAAGGCAATGTTTCTGTCATTTGAATTTCAGTTTCAAACGCTCGTGCAAATTGATCATACACAAGATCAATTTCTCTTGGAGGCTTCATCCATGTTGTGGCTTAATATAAATGATTGCTCAAAGGAATATTTGGAAACAATGGAGGGAGTGTGGACTCGATCCCTTTTTGTGTATTTGAATAGAAATAGATACTATGACAGTGGTGACCGACAAAATAAGGCCAATCCCACGCCCACAATTTGGATGCCAAAAAAGGGAAATCTATGTGGTAGATAATGCATTCTAGGATCAAATCATAAAAGTAGTAGTTGGAAATGAAAAGGGTGTTGGGAATTCTCAGTATATGTGCCTCTCTTATTCACGAACCATTTGTATTTTCTTTAAATTTCTTTTAGTTTATTACTATATAAATTTTTTTTAAACAAATTGTATTCATCTTATATATGATAGTATATAACTATATATATTTGGGAATTAATTTTGCACTATAAATTAACAACCAGGTAATTATAGCTGGGTTTACAACCATATGTAGTTTGTGGATTATTCTTGGTATAAGAGTATATAAACTTAAAAGACACTTGCAATTCAATTCAGCACATCATACGAGAATTTTAAAATTTATAAAAAATGTAAAACTATAAAATAAAATAAAACTGATTTGGGAAGAGAACATATAAAATTATAAGAAAAATATTTTAAATAAATAAAACAAGAAAATCGTAAGTCATTAATATTTAACAAAAAAAATAAAATTTTAATGTTAAAATAAAAATTTAAAAGAAATTGATTTGAATGTATAAACAATTAAGATAAGGGATACAAGTTATAATATCAAAATAATTTTTTTTGAGAGAGTTGAGATTAAAGGAAAAAATTTTAGTATGAGAAGAATTTTTTAAAATAATTATTAATATGAGTTTTTTAAAAAAATAAAAAATATTATATATATAATGGTGAAGTCGCGTACTTTAAGAAGGAAGAGAATATAATAAAAACATTAATTATTGTTCTCAAATTAAGTATATATGACCATAAAATATGATGTGATGATCAAAATAATTTTTAAGTAAAACAATCTTAATTATCTATATATAAATGTTGTATGGTTGAAGTTAATTAACCCAACTGATCCAAGTTGAACATAGGCCTTTAACCTTGGCAAGAAATAATTAGTTCATAACATTAGATTATCAGCAAGAACCCCATCCGTTTACACTTTACATATGTATTAATATAAAAAAAAACTAATGAAATGAGAACAATAATTTTAAAAATAAAATATTATAAAAATATATATAATGTTTTATATTTATACTTTAGAAAAAAAATCTTTAAATAAAAAAACCATTTTTATGATGATTTGAGAATATATCATGATGTCTAATGTTTATTGAAGAAAATTGAATACCGAATAAAAATTAAAGAAAACAAAAATATCATTTAAATTGAAAAAGTATTTGAAGGGAAAAATAATAATGAATAGCAAGTATTTCATGTAATATATATATATATATATATATATATATGCATATAGAATTTTTTAAAATCAAAAGAAGTTAAATTAAAAAATATTTTAAAAGGTTGGTTTAGCTGATAGAAAATTCTCTTAATAATTATAAATCAATAAATAAGTGGAATATAAAATTACAAGTGTATTTGAAGCTTTTAATTTTTGAGAAACTTAATAAATTTTTTTTATAAATTATTTGTAAATAGATAAATATGTTTAATATTCGTTAAAAAAGGTATGTATGTTTTTTTTTGTGTAAACCACATGTATCCCCTATTATAAGGGGCAATCCTGTTTGAGACTTAGTAAAAAGGTATGTATTTATTAAAGAGAGTAATAAAAGTGAAACAATTTTTATTAAATTCTTTATTAAATAGTTAATTATATAGATTAAAATTGATTTAATTTAATTTGAAGACTCAAATCATGTGTCACAATATGAGAAAAGATAATTGGTTTCGTAATAAGAAAAGTACAATTTGGATTCATAAAACTAAGATTTATTATATGAAAATAAAATATCCTGTATTTTTTTTAAATCTCTTGTGAGGTAAAAGAATTCTTTTAAGGAAAGAAAATAATTATAACTAGATATGCGGGCAACCCAATCTCCATAAGCCTGGAATACATTCCTCAACAAGTAAATGGGTAGGACTGGTTGACCCACGAAATTAATGGGCTTATATATAGAGCGGAAAATATGGGCTAGTCCGATTGGACCCTCTCACAAAAACCCGTAAAATGTAGGGTCGGACACTTATTTTAAAAATTTGAATTATTCGCATATTTTTTAATCTAGTCTAATAGAGCATATACCCGTAAAAATCAGCAAAAGAGTTGAGTAGCCCGTAAAAATCTACAAAGAAATGGGACTACCCAAAAAAATCCATAAAAATGTAACATTTTTTTAACTCGAGCCGGGAACATCCACATCATGGTGGGGCTAGCTCTCCCAGCGGGGATTTTTTCCATCCACAAGACTCGAAGATCTTGCTTTTGGAGAATCAAGCATGTACCACTTGAACCAACCTCCGTTGGTAAATCCATAAAGTTGGCTTGTGAACCATGTAAAAAATATATGAAAGCTAAAAAAATAATAAAAAATACTTTCTCGGATACTTTTTATAAGACATTTCTTACAAGTTTCTGTGGTCATTTATTATAAGGAACTTTACAATTTTAAGGCAGCATTTATTACAATTTTCCTTATTTACTCTTATTAATTAATCTCTCCGGTTCTTTTTATAAGACACACCTAACGGAATTACATATACCAATAAAAGTGGTTAAAATTAGTTAATTTTATTGAAGTTTTTTAAAAATATATAATTTAATTAACTTTATAGTTTTACCCTTATTTAATATCATTATCTAACTTTGAGTAATTATAATAATATATGTTTAATGCGTAATAGTAATGTTTTGAGGGGCATTAGAAAAAGTTGTATTATCCTTATTAATTATTGGTTTATTCAACTTATTGGCAAAACTTTTCAAATAAAAGTGCATATTCCACTTACTTTGGTCCAGAATCTAATGAAATCATGCAATATAATGATTCCTTTTTCATTTTTCCTAGTCTTTTGACAACCTACCCACCACCATATAATTGACTTCGACCGTGTGTGCTTAGTTGTGTGTATGTTTTTTATTGATTGATTACAAATGGTGGGAAAGAAAGTGAAGTAATATATTTTGGTAATATTGATTCCACACGGGTAAAACTTTTGACTGAGTTTAGCAATGTGAGATTGAATTTGCCTACATACACAAAAATAGAATGAATTAAAAAATAGGGCCAATTATCTCTCCCATCACCAACTAAAAAACTTAGGGTGGTGATATAGTTTTTAATTTTTGTTTTCAAATGAAAAAATAAAAACAAAAATATGTTAGATTAAAATGAAATTTAAATAATTTAAAAAAAAGGATTTAATATAGTTTTTAGTTTTGAAAACATCATGCAAACCCCCACCACACTATTATATTGTTTGATACATTCTACCACTAATATCATTGTCATTATTGTTGTTGCCGCTCACCATTTAGCATTGCCACAGTTGTTCAACACCCCTCACCATAGCCGCCGTCAAACACCTTCGACCACTATATTGAAAGAAAAAAATATGTTCCTAACATGCACAGTGAAAATAAAATGATCTGTTTGTGTTTAAATTACACATACTAATTGATAAAAGTATCTGTGAATGTAAATAAAATTTACCCGGTTGAAGCCCAGAAAGCTTAAAAATTTTCCTTCAGAACTGTGAAGGTCCCACGTGTATCCACACCGAGACTAATCTTTGCTTGTCAACACCTTGATTGTGAACTCTTTTCAGCAGAATATGAATAAAAGAGAGTGAAGCTATTTTATTTGGATCACTTCTTGTATTTTTTTATACAGTCACTTGCTCTTTATATAGCCCTGAATTATAACCGATTCGCAATCTGATATATCTACTCACTCGTATCAGTGAGATCTTTATCCCCTCTTTCCTTACAATTCGGAACAGAATGAATCCATTTGCACGTTTGAATATAACTTCCTTATATAAAGCAATTTGATTTCCAATTTGACCAAGTCAAGATAAAAAATCAATCTTCCCTGTTTTCAAAAAGATTTCAAAAAGATTTCAACTTTTGAAATAATAATGATAATAAAGATTCTGCATTCCTCTGTTCTAAATAGAATATATATCATTTATATTTTTGGTGCAAATCAATCTTCCCGGATTCAAATATATTTCAAAAAGATTTCAACCTTTGAAATAATAATAAAGATTCTGCATTCATCTATTCTAAATAGAATATATATCATTTATATTTTTGGTGCAAATCAATCTTCCCGGCTTCAAAAAGATTTCAAAAAGATTTCAACCTTTGAAATAATAATAAAGATTTTGCATTCATCTATTCTAAATAGAATACATATTATTTATATTTTTGGTGCTAGCAAAAAATATAATAATATTTCACTTACAAAAAAAATAATTTACTTGATGAAAATTAAATTCTTTAATTTAATTATCAAATAATAAATTTTTCTTTAGCAAAGATTAGAACACTCGTTAGTGTGTGACCCCGTAGGTTCAAAACTAAACCGGTAGTAAATTAACAACATTAATTTACTAATCAAGGTTGGCGTCTAGCAACACTCCTTAACGTCCGGATAGCATGAAATAATATTTTATATTTCCAAGAACCTTTAGAAGAATAATATAATATTTCCTTCCATCTTTATAACTCCAAATTAACTCTAGAATATGGTTTAATTGTCAAATTCTATTAAGTTAATATATAATGAAAAATCAAGAAACTCTTTTCTTTATTCTTTTAATTGCCTTGGCCAAGGTCTTTATTTTTCATTATAGAGTTCAAACTCATTATCAAGAGTTGATGGATTCTTTCTTGATTAATCATTTAATTCTACAAGAATTTAATTATACCCAATAATCATTCAACTAGCACCTTAAGGTATTAGGTGTCCGAAATCAAAGATAATAAATGTCTTGTTAATTATTATGATAATCTCAAGTCTAAGGAAATTATTATATTTCTTCACAAGAATTTCCTATTGACAATTATAAGGTAATGTTTAACCATCAGGAATTCTCTCTTTGAGTCAGTTCAATAGTCATATTCCTATATGCACCATCTATATGTGTAATTTAATAAATGAGATCTATTAATCTTTATCCAATAATGACCATTACACATATATTGATCTATCTGGATTAATGATGTCCTAGCCTCAATGATCTTATGATCAAGAACAGTTTAGATAAAAAATTATGAAAGACTTATTTCTCATTATTATAATCTCTATTATAAAAACAAGTCTCTAGTTTTAATCAAGGACCTTATCATATTAATTATTTTTCACAAATAATAAATATGATAGTAAAACAATAAAATATAATTTTATTAATGCAAACATGATAGATTGGATCTTGGGCATACCTCATATTCCTAACATATATATCGTCGTATGATACCTTCCACCGTCGTCGCTCGACATCCTCATCCACCATCACCTAAAACCCTTCATCGCCACTGCTACCGCTCCAACACCCTCTATTATCGTTGCTCAACACTCCCACCACCACGTACAAATATTGATCGACACCTTCTTCACCATTGACATCCAACACCCTTCATTGCTATCAAAGTCTCTGTCGCCACATGAAACCCTCCACCACCATTGTTAATATCATTGTCTCACACCTTCCACCACTGTTGTCGTATGTCACCTAACACGCTCCACCGTCACCACTGACACACTCCACGACCCTCATTGCCCAACACTTTCCGTTGCATTTGCCACCACCACTACTGCTGCCCAAAACACCCCACTATGCCCGACACCTTTCACCATCATCTCCAAGAATCCTCCACCATCATTACTAGACACCTTCCATCGATCATCACCTCCAAACTGATATCCTCCATCATTGCCATCCGACACCTCATCATGATCACCATCGGCCAACATCTCAATCACCATTGTTTGATATCCTCTTTTGCCACCCCTCAACACCCTCCTTCACCTCCCATGACCACCATCGTTTGATACCCTCCACTATCTCACCTAGTACCTTTCACCACCATTGCTATAGCCCTGACACTTTTCACTATTATTACCACTGAACACTCTCCACCATTAAAGCAAGTGGGGCAATTATGGTAGTTTATTAGATTATCGCATCTCACTTCACTTATCTTGATCATTAATAAGTTTCTTAAAAATTTTGTAAAACTAATAAACATGAAAAATTAAAATTATAATTATAAAACTAAAAACTCGTTTTATTAAATGACAAGTTTCATAACAATTATCAAAACATAAAATTAAAAACCACCTTGAAAGTCCCTTTACTGCTACTTCTTTCATTTTAAAATAATTATCAATTTAAAATTATATATAAACATTTAAAAATAGTTATATAATATCTTCTTAATTCATCGATACTTTCTTATTTTATTTAGTGACTATATCAAAACATAAGAATAAAAAATGACACAATTTTTAAAAATTAAAAGTATAAAAATAAAAATATTTTGTAACGAATCAAATAATATGGATAAGTAAAGTGAATACTTTGAAGATTAGTCTTATACTTGCATATATAGTATGAGAGTATTTTATAATTTTATAACAAAAAATAAAAACAATACATTATGTTCTTCCTTTTTCAATATATGTGCATTTGTTTAACCCACATACATTAATTTTTTTTATAATTTCAGTACATAGAATCAGCATGTAATGTAGATCCTCCCCTGCTCTGAATGATACATATTGATCTTAACATCTGATTTAACACACAAA
Source organism: Sesbania bispinosa (assembly GCA_026901365.1). NCBI lineage: Eukaryota > Viridiplantae > Streptophyta > Magnoliopsida > Fabales > Fabaceae > Sesbania > Sesbania bispinosa. The sequence continues at coordinate 103,970 of QLOH01000524.1, read as the reverse complement.
ACATCTTGGATAAAGAATGCGTATATTTAATTGACTAAACTATGACTTCATAGCTATACATAGTGGAGATTTCAACTTAATATAACTCCTACTGTTTGAAAAAGACCTTAAAGAACTTTATAAATAAATGTTGTCGAATTGGTCACCAAGGGGAAGCCAAAGGTTCCAATACAACCAGCAAGGTAGCAGGACTCCCCTGAAGTTGCCTATGGTCTTTGGATGAAGTGCTCAGGACCACAAGAATATATAGCGTGATTTAGTTTGTCATGTCTATCTAAGCCTACCATAAATTAATTCAAATGCATGCATATAAGGTGAGGAAAAACATTTTTTAATTAAAAAATTGCTTTTTAATTTAAACAAGGTAAGTCATATCACTTTGATTTTGGTCTGTAGCCCCACCTTTGAAGTTCAACTAAACAAAGGTCATGAATTCTTAATTTATAGCACAGTGGTGTATATGTATCTATATAATTCAATCCATCTCAAAAGACCCTTTGAGGGACAATGCTTGGAAAGCAAACTTCTTTTAAATAATCTAATAAAATAAATATTAATTAATTAATAGGGGAGTAATCTCAACCCTAAAGATTTATATGTAGATGAATTATATGTATTAATATTTCTCCAAATTAATTAAGAGAACAATTATAAAGACCTAAGAGTCAAATCTATAGGTTCCCTGTAAGACCTATACATACACTTAGCTATGAGCTTTGTCAAATTGGAGTGGCTCCATAAATTATGGGTTCAACCACTTTTGGAAGAAAGTCAAATTAACAATGGATATGTTGCCACTTAGGATGCATATATTTGAGGCATAGTCGTGGTGAAAAGGATGCATACCATTAAACGATTTTAAAATAAAGTGATTAGATTTAAGTTGTTGTTATTATACATTTAAACTATCAATTTGTCAATTAAAGATGATTCAATTTGGATGAATAGTATAATGAATACAATTGACCAAAAAAATATTGATAAGCACGCGCGCGCATGACACTGAGTTTGACATATATAATTGAGAAATTGGACAAGATTGAAAGTAGAAGCATCAAGCCCAAAATCAGATGCTCTTCCAGATCCACTAAGGTATAATTTATACGGATATTGTGTGGTCCAACTGTGATATGATCAGCTCCAAGAGACCAAATTAAGGTCTGTGTCCAGGTTTATCTTTGGCAGAATGTGATAATCGCTTTACAAAACTAGAGAAAAGACACTGTCCCTGTCATTAACTTTAGCTATCATCATTAGTCACTAAGTAATCTTTTTTCAGGGTCACAAGATCGTTGCTTTGTCAAGTAATGTGTGAACTTTCAAAGCTTAATAAAAAAGAATGTGAACACTTTAAGGCAGCAATAAAACTATTGAAGACTTTGTGATCTATAAGTAAGCAAGGATTATGTTTAATAAAGTATGTCTTAATTATATGATAATGACACCTGATATTATATTACTTTTTTATAATGGAGAATATATATATATATATATGGCTTTTTATAATCATCTGGTGCAACATTATTTCATTATATTACCAAATTATTTGCTGATTTAAAACAAAAAAAAAATTGTGGGTATCACTTTTCAGTAGTTATTTTTTTAAAACATTTTTTATTAAAATTGTGAACATAGCACAGGTCTTTTTTTTGTGAAAATAGCAGGGCTTTGTGCGTGTGTATGTGTGTGCATAATTTTATTAAGTTTTGGGTTTATATAGGAACTCAACGTACGGTGGAATAAATTAAATAAACTAATAATAAAAAAATCATCCCTTACAATTTTAGGCCCTTTCCGGTTTCTAAAAACTATTTTATTCATTCCAATTTTTATTTTTACTAATAATTAGAAAATGAGTTTAACACTTACAGAGTATAAAAAAGTTTACACTACCATCTAATTTTTATTATTATTTAATGATGACTAATAATGTCTTAACAAAGATTAAGTGAGTTAATTATGATAATTCCATAAGTAAATTTGTATCTTACAAAATCTGAAAGATAAATTTTAGTGCATAATAATAAAAATTTAAACAATTTATTAAATTAGTTTATAAATTAAAGACCTCATCTTAAGACTCGTTTTAGGCCTCCCTCTATTATCATTACGGCTCAACAACTTCCACCACTACAACCATTCGACGCCCTCCATTGTCATTACCACCCCATCACCCTCCCACACCACCTCTTCGTATCCTCCAACACCATCGTCGCTCGGTTTGTCGTCACCTCCGCCACTTGATACCCTTTAGCATGATTAGATGTTTCCCACCATTTTTTATAATTTGAAAACTAAATTATATATAAAATAAAAAAATTAAAAGTTAATTCTTAAAATAATTACATGTATATTTTAAAAAAAAAAGATAATTATGTCAGTCATATATAAATTTATTTTAGGATTTAATAACTATATATTATCAGTGTAACAAAATTTTACAGTGTCATCCAATGATGTGTTGCCACATCATTTAGTGAGTTCAATAACACTTAATTAAAAATGTGACAACACATCATTTGATGACACTGTAAAATCTTTTTATACTAATAGTGTAAAATAATTAAACTCTTGTATTATATCCTATCATTAATTATCAATTTAATCACCCCAAACATAAAATAGAATAATATAATATTACTAAATGAGTTATTTGATGTATATCAAACATTGATTAAGATAAGAGCTCATCATGTTCATGTAACAGGCCCTTATGAAAATTCTAGAATTTGCATTTAAATCCTTCTACGAAAACTAATCCTTACATCCCTTTTTATTTTCTATGTTTTTTTAGTTGCTCTCACATTTTCCCCCTTATCATATCTTAACCTAACTCACAACCTTCCAATAATGTCATTGCTACCAAGCATTTTCCACCATTACAATTGTCATTGTTGTCCAACACTCGTCATTGTTTTCGCAAACATTGTCCATTAATATTGTTGGTGTACCCCTCCAGGCTATAGTTAGCCCTATGAAGTAAGAACCCACCTATAAATGAATTTATATTCTATATCAACCCATATTGGCCCACAAGACGATTCACAATATTATGATTTTTTTTTCACAATGTTTTTTTATAAAAAAATTAATCAAAAGTAATTTATATTTTTTCTAATTTCTATGGAGGTAAACAGGTTAGCCCACAAACTCGTGAGCCAAACCTATTAATTAAGACACTAGTTATGTGGCCCAACATGCATAAGCTCACAATTAAACAAAGGATTAATTGGCACCCTAAGCCCACAAACCATAACCCTATATATCGATCTAGCTACTACATGCACCTCGCATCACTGCACTGCACTGTTGCTGACCAACAACGTCTACCACTGACATAATCGTCTGACACCCTCCATTAATGTTGCTTCCTAATAACCTATGCTTTTGTCACAGCCCAACACCCTCAACGACCACCCAACAATACTCTCCACTGTTCCGACTGCCTAGCACCCTCTACTGCAACTAAGCACCTTTCACGACTGCCTAGTACCCCTTCCCCATTACCATTTTAACTTTCCAACACCTTTCATTGATGTCACCACCCGACAACCTTTATTGCTGGCTCATTCCACTATCACCACCTGACACCTTTCACCTTGACTGCTAACCAACACCCTTTACCACTACCATCATTACTTGACACCCCCTGTCACTGTTGCGTGCGAGCCAAGGATCATCACCCACCTGTCATCCTTTATTATCATCACTGCCCAACACCCTCTATTGCATGATATCCTTCATCGTACCTAGCATCCTTTACCTCCACCACCAGTTGATACCCTCTGTCATTTTTTATAATTTTAAAAAATAGAGTATATATAAAATAATTACATGTATTTTTGGGACACAAATCTTCTCCAGTACTGGATGCTTCCAGTATGTGAGCGAAAGAAACAAATACATGTGTGGGCCCCACAACGTTGTGGGGCCCACACATGTATTTGTTTCTTTTTCTCACATACTGGAAGCATCCAGTGAATGGAGAGAAGCTTTTCCCGTATTTTTGACACACACACAAACACATATGAAAAGTCAATTTTAAAATAATTACATGTATTTTTGACAAAATAAGGAAATTTTTTCATTCATATATAAATGTATTTTAGAATTTAATAACTTTACGCTGTCAATGTAAAAAGGTTTTACAATGTCATCTAATAATGTGTTACCACATCATTTATTGAGTTTAATAACACATGAGATGTCGTGTTAATTAGATAATATATAAGGCAACACGATCGTTAAATGACATTGTAAAATATTTTTACTCTGATTGCGTATGATAATTAAACCCTTTTGTATTATATCGTATTGTTATCAATACAATCACCTAAAACATAAGATGAGATAACTATCTAATGAGTTATTTGATGTATATCAAACATTGGATAAGATAAGAGCTCATTATACTCATGTCTTATACCACATATCAAACCCTTATGCAATTTCTAGAATTTGCGTTTAAATCCTTCTACAAAAATTAATGATCCTTACATCCCTTTTTATTTTCTATGTTTTTTTAGTTGTTCTCACATTTTCCCCTTCTCAACCTCACCCACAACCTTCCACTAATTAATGTCATTGTTACCAAGCAGATGCATCTTACACCACTGGCATTATCACTGTCGCCCAACACTTGTCGTTGTTTTCAAAAACACTGTTCATTGTTGATGTATCCCTCTAGGCCATAGTTAGGTCTATGAGCTCATATTTAAATGGGTCTATATTCTATCAATCCACATAAGCCCACAGGCTGATTCACAATTTTTTCATTATATTTATTTTTTAAAAATTCAATTAAGAGTTATTGATATATTTTATTTCTATGCAAGTAAACAAGTTAGCCCACAAACTCGTGAACAAAACTTATTAACCCACTGGTTATGTTGCCCAATATGCATAAGCTCGCAATTAAACAAGTTAAGGATTGATTGGCGGCCCAAGCCCACGAACCATAACCCTATATACCTACCTCTACTCCATGCACCTTGCATCACTGTAGTATTGCTGACCCACATTGTCTACCACTCGCATACTCATCTGACACCCTCCTTTAATGTCGCTACCCAACAACGTATGCTTTTGTCAGTGCCCAGCACCCTGAACTTCCACCATCAGTACTCCCCACTATTATTACCACTAAATACCTTTCCACGACTACCTAGTACTCTACACGCACCACCATTTTAACTCTTCAACACCCTTCGTTGATGTAACCACCCGACAACCTTCACCACTGCTACAACTTTGCACATTCCACCATCATCACCTGACACTTTTCACCTTGACTGCTATCCAACACCCTCACCCCTAGGATTGTTACTTGACACCCTCCATCGCTGTTGCGAGCCAATAATCCTCACCGCATGTCATCCTTTATTATCATCACCACCTGACACTCTTCATTTCATGACATCCTTCATAGTACCTAGCATCCTTTACCTCCACCACCATTTGGCACCCTCTGCCGTTTTTTATAATTTTAAAAAATTGATTATATATAAAACCCAAATATTTATATAGTAAAAGTTAATTTTAAAAAAATTACATGTAAGTTTTATATAAGAATTAATACTTTTTATTTATATATAATTTTATATTATATTCTATCATTATTTTGGTCACCTCACATATAAGATGTAAAAACATAATTAATATTATCTAATGAGTTATTCAATATATATTAAATATTGGAAAAAATAAGAGAACTCATTATACTTGTATATCCTTTACCACCAAACTTATCTTATGGTATTTCTGAATTTATTTAAAGTTTATGGCAGGGGGGGTGCTCTGGCCCTGCGCCCTATTATACATCCAAAATGTTCATAATTGATTACTCATTTTTTTTCTTTATTTTCTTTCTACTCATATATTTTTTTCCTAATATTTCTTTCCACGCGCAAACGAAGCATACTGGTATATGTTATGTTATGTTTGTTCCTTATAAGTTACGGTGATTAGCATTTTCAACCTCCCCACGAGTGCAATAATGAAGTTGATGATCCAGAGAATCTCGATATATATAATTGATGCACAAAAGTCAAGATGAACTAACATAGAAATAGTAGAATATTGTAATTGAATGGTTTAATTTTGGGAGCACATGAGTCATAAGATTCCTCTTTATGGAACCTGAACAGGATGGCTCTTGCAAAGTTGTCATGTTGTAACAACTAGCTATGCAAGAAGGGACTAGGAGACTAAGACCCGATCCACTATTTTTTCAATATATAAAACAGGTATCCATTTAATTTTTTACAAGAGTTGTTTGTTTACAAACTAAATCCTCGTACGTATATACAAATTTGTTTAAAGAAGAACTGAACCATTTTATTTATTTATTTATTTTAAAAAATAAAATAATGTAACTTGTACAACATTACCATGAAAAACAGACACCTGACTAAGCTAATAATCCCAAATTTAATATACACTATATTTTCTGTCACTGAATTTAAACCACACTTTCCTTTTCAACATTTTCTCTATTACAGTGAGTGGTGACATCCATCTTCTCAAATATATCTTCAGGGCCATATATAAAGTCAACGGTGAAAATTTAACAAACAAAAAGTCCTCCTACTATTTCACACACACACAGCTAATAAGAACTAACTTCAAATTAAGAACAGGAAAATTGAAATTAAATACAGAGTGACTCTGCAATTTATATAAATATAGCTCCACCCCCTTAATTTAATTAATGAAAATTACAAGACTTGGAAATGCATGTGACATACTAGTATTTTTTATTTAAAATTTAATTATCTACCCTATGGACCTCTTAATTTGTTTTCTGTCATGTTCAATTTACACTTTACACATATATATAAAAATAAATTGATGATGATGAGGGTAAACTAAAACATGCACTCTCTCCCACTAAGGTAGGGTGCTTTGCTGGCCCATGTGAATGTCAAGTGTTGACGGCCGGAATCTGACCCACACCAATGATCTGCTTTTAACTTGGCCCATCCTCAGAAAGTGTGTCAGATAAGAGTACCTTGTCCCTCTGCTGCTGTGATGAAATGAAATGATCAACCATCCTTTCTTTTTTAGATGGGTCGGGTCGGGTCAGAACATCATTAAAAAACTGAACTTTCATGGTGCCATTGCCATTCACTGACATCTCGTAATCCCCAAATGCACAAAAAAATTAAAATTTAAAAATTAAATTTAAATTCCACAAAAAAAAAGAAGAAAAAAACCCTCCTATCCAATCAGAAACTTCCTTATCTTGTCTCATTCAACTGTGTCCACTGAAGAAAGCTTATTTGTCACAATCTCATAACCGTTCCCTCCTTCTCCTTCTTCCATATTGCTATCTCCTTCTTCTTCTTCTTCATCATCTTCATCATCATAATCTTCTTCCATGCTATCTCCCTCTCTTTCTTTCATTTCATTATTATTCTTCTTCTTCTCCTCTTCATATTGATGAGGAGGAGGCCTCCATTGCTGTTCCGGTTGCACCATCAATGGCTCCATCATCTCATTCGGTCTCATAAAAGGGTTCTGTACTGTTTTTCCCTTTTCTTTGTATAAAGCCTCAAGCTCATGGAAATAAGGACAAGTCTTACTATCCTCACGCCTTTGCTTGTTACTTTCCTTGACTTTCTTGAAGTACTTGTTAATATTCTCCCATTTTTCTTTACACCTTTTGGAACTCCTGTTATATCCAAGCCTCTGCATCCCAGCTGATATATCTTCCCACAATGGAGCTTTTGGTCCATTCTCTTGATACTTAGGTTCTAAACTCGTCCTCAGCCTTATCAATGCATGAACTTCAGCTTTTGGCCATCTTGAAGAGTTGAAAGAAGGAGAAGTAGCAGCATTACTGTGATGATGACCATTATTCATTTTCTGAATTTCATTGTTGTTTGGTAATACCATTGGTGGTTGTGGAATAATAATCTGCTGCTGAACTTGTTGCTGTTGTGGTTGTGGTGGTGGTGGCGGTGGTTGTTGTGGTGGTTGGAGGATATTGGGAGGTGGTGTTGTGGGATTTTGTTGGTGGCCTGAGAGTTTTTGCAAGAAAGCAATAACTGCTGCATTTTTTGCTGCTGCTGTTGAACGTTCTTGGACAAGAAGTTCATGTTCTCTATTGATTCTTGCCATTTCTTGCATCCTCCAAGCGTCTTGTGTTGCCATGTGTTCTCTCTCACGTTTGTCTATGGCTTCTAAAAACCTCTTTTGCATTTCCTCTTGTTTTGCTAACACCTGTCTTGTCAGCCTCCTGAAATACTCCTTCCATTTTCTCTTCTTTCTGTATTTCTCTTCCAAGTCCTCATCAGAAGCAGTGGAAGAAGAGGTGGAGGTTGTGGTGGTGGTGGTTGAGAAGAGGTTGTTCATGTTAGGCAAGGAACATGGAACGGCATTAATGTTGTTTTGTGGTGTTGGGTTTTTAGGGTTGGTTGTTACTGTTGGAGTTGGAGAGGTGATGGTGGTGGTAATAGCAGCATTGGTGGGTGGAGAAGGAGAAATGATTGTAGTAGGGTTTGTGGTGACATAAGAGATTGGTGTAGTAGTATCACTAGGCTTTTCTGGTAATGATGCCACTGTGTTTGTTGTTGGTTGTGGTTTTGGAGAGAAAGAGACTGTGAATTGATGATGATTCTCAAGGGCTTGTAATTGATCAAAGAATCTATATGTTTTCCCTTCTGATTTCCCACTTCTACTCTCTTTGGTTCTCTTGTGATACTTGTACACATTCTCAAACTTCTCCTTACACTTCTTTGCGCTTCGTTGATAACCCAGTTCTCCTAGTTTCCTATATATAGAGAGATAATGATCAAAATTGTAAATTTTAAAAATTAAACAAAAAAGAAAAAAGATATATATACTATAGTGTGACCGTACTAAATTTAAATTAAAAGACAAGGAGGTAGTTCTCATACCTAAAAAGTGGACAATAAATAAGAAAGAAGAAAATGGTTAAACTCAATAGAATTTGAAAGAAATTAACTTATAGGGATTCAAGTCAAAGTGATTGGAATGACATGGGCAGTGGATTATTATTGTCTCATGTGTATTTGAATAAGATATGGCAACCTCCCACCCCAAAAACAGGAAATGGGAATTTGAAAATGAATATATGTTCTTTTATATATATAGATTTTCATGCATGATCTTGAAGAAGGTCTAGTTTCTTCAAATCCAGAAAGACACACGAAAAATAGATGTACCTTGAAACTTGTTCCCAGAGTGGACCCTTAAGGCTTGAATCTCGAAACACAGCATCCATATCAGACCTTATCTTCAACAGAGCTAAGGTTTCTTGCCGGGGCCACCGGTTTCCTCCTCCTCCTCCACCTCCACCGTTGATCATCTTATCATCACCTTCTTCTCCATCTCTCGTGTTTCCTTTATGATCTTCATCCATAGCAATCACATCTCCGCCGTTTGCACCATCATGCGCCGCCGGTAAGGCCTCCCCGGAGGAGGAGGTCTCCAACACTGCTGAGTCTGCAAGCTGCTGCATATAGCTAGCCACAGAGAGAGAGAGAGAGATGTCCCTACCTAAGCAATTACAGCTTGAGAAAAAGGGAATATATCAGAAAACAAGGGGAATAGTATAACTCAAAGGGTTTTTATTATGCGCATGGAGATGCTTTAGAAGAGAGTGAATATATTTCTTTATTTTTAGGTGGGATCTGTCAATTTCATTATACAAATATAAATTGTGCTACCTTTAATTAATCCCTGGTTAACTTTTTCTTTCTGTGTCTCTATAATTATTATTCTTCTTCTCTTCTTAATTATTTTTTTTTATATTTTATCATTAGGCCAGGGTATATGGAAATGGAATCTTTATTTTCACTCATTTTTTATTTTAATTGCATTTTTATGATCTTCCTTTCTCTTATGTGTGTCATACGTAAGTGCTGGAAAAAGCAGAAAAAACTAAGGGATCGGATAAGTTATATAACATGGATTGTTTTAAAAGGAAAAATAATAAAAATGGAGAAGATAATAATATTAATAATTATTATTTTTTCTTTATATATATGATATGTATTTTTGAAAATTTGGAAGAGATGTAGTAGTGGGAACAGCCTGCAGATAGCGACGATGGGGATAATAAGTTGGCCCATTTGTAGGTCACCTTTGCTTATTGGGGGCTTTTGGATTTCAGTGGCAAAAAGGAATTTTGAAATTACCAGATTGCCCTTGCGATGGATCCCATTGACCTTTAGTTAATCATGGATCTCTCATTCCCAAGTTTTCTTTAACAATGGTTTAATCTTAGCCTTCGTGGGATGGGATGCTTTCAATAGTACTTGTACTTATCATTAGCTGCTTTTCCCATATCCCTCACAATAATGCCTATCAAATTGAATTAAATATTGCTACACCTAGCTAGAATTTACATTATAAAAATACAGCTAATTAAATAGAGTATATATGATTATGTAATAAAGATATCTTATAATTTATACCTAGAATTAATATATATTATCTCTTATGATTTTCACTTAATGTGAAAAAAATCACTAAATCCATCTTTTTTATTTAATTGCTCTTTTAATTAGTTAACAATTAAACTATTTTTTAAGGTTATTTTTGGAAATATATATTGACTGAGTTTTAACGAACGTATATTTTAAATGATAAATTCGTTAACAATTAAAAATTTTATACACACCGACGTACTTATAATCATAGTAATTATATTATGATAATAATAATTTAAGTGAAGTCTAAGTAATCATGAAGCCACGTGGGTGGTAGAATACCGTGGTTTTGACAAATTGAAGTTTGAGGTTGGTTAAGAAAAAAATACTAATTTTAATCTAGTTAGTTGGTAACGATGAATTAATTATGTATCTTTTATATAAGAGATGAATCAATGATTTTTTGCAAGATAGATCGTATATGTAGGTCACTTTATTAAGGCAAAGACCATTTATGAATGGAAGTAACCGGTGACAAATTCAGTTAGCTTCGACCTAACATAATAAATAGAATGAAATTTTTGATAGCTAAAAATCTTCTAACTCCACACATGTTTCACCAATTATTTAAAATTTTATTTTTATAAGGGACCATTCACAACGGTGTGCATAATGAGGTGACTGGCCAAGGGATATATATCACTAATTATGTAGAGTTATTGAGTCAATTCTTCCCTTTTCTTCCTGCGTGTAAATAAATGTTCAAAAAGATGTAAAAGAGGAGAAGGTGATAAAGTAGGCTTTATTTTTCTTATTTTGTAATTTTGGATCTAAGAGTTCCATTAACTTGTAATGACCCCACAACGTGCTTCAACGTGGTGGGCTTTATGAGCCAATATTATTTTATTTGGCTTTTACCAGAAAGAAAATTGTATGGCTTTGAAAATTTTGAAGTTGAACCAAAATGACCGTTTTGTTTTGTTAGTCTTCCAAACGTATATAAGTAATTAATATGCATATATACAAAGTATTTTGAGCATATTTTTAAATTTTAAAAATATAAAACATAAAAGATAAATAGTATATATTGTAAAAAAATTAAAATTATAAAAATTTGATTAATTAATTTAATATCATTTAAATTTAGAAAATTAAATACTATACTTGTTATTTTTTAAAGGAGAACAAACTAAGAGATTGAGTTTCTATATAAAGTACATTATAATTTAATATAGAGTTTAATAATTATACATTGTCAGTGTAAAACAGTTTTACACAGTCATTCAATAAAATGTCATCACATCATTTAATAAATATGACACATCATGTGTCAATAAACTCAATAAATGATGTGACAACACACCATTAGAGGGCGGTGTAAAATTTTTTTACACTGACAACATATATAAATTTAATCTTTTAATATATATGAATGGATATTATATTGGATTTTAACTTATTAAAAAATTTCTAGTTTTTCTTTTAATTAAAAGAAAATATTGACAATTTCATGCATTTAAAAATCAATTTGATCAATTTATAAATAGGGAATTAACCTATTGTGATCAAAATAAATTAAATTTCAATATATATATATACATGTACATATGTACATACATATATACATACAGATATTTCTCAAATGATATATATGCCTTAATTTTATATCGAGTACATACATATATAGATACAGACATTTCTCAAATGATATATATGCCCTAATTTTATATCGAGATAATTTTTCTTTCCTTAAAATAATTTTCTAAAAAAGAGGAAAAATTATTCTCCATGAAACTAAAAATAATTATATTTTTTCTTATATTTTATGATATTAAAAATTGATAACTAAACAAAAATATATATCCAATTAGATTCTTGTGAAATATACTTCTCTTTCTCTTTCTCTTTCTTCAGTATAAAATTCTTCGGTGTAGAGATATATGTATTATTCACAGTGTATTTTATTTTGCATATTGAAAATTCCCAAACCATGAGTTTTTGAACATAAATTATAAGATAAACTGTTGTACATGTTATGATTTGGGATTTTCTAAACACCAAACTCGAGGTAGAGAAAAACCAAAACTTTCCTTATTTAATTAACTTCTTTAATTTTACCATGAACTTCTAAGTACCTTATTGGCTTAAATATCACAATAATATGATTTTTCATTCAAAATTGATCATCTCATTAATATCATGTATATGAATGCACACAAACAACCAAATCAATATATAAATCATTAGAATTCAATCATTGAATGGATGACAAGTGGATCAAGATATATAATGCAAAAGAGTGGGACCCAAGTAATTCATCACTTATAAGTGCATTTATCACCATTATTATGTTTTTCCTTTGTTTCTTTTATTTTAATTGTTTTCTTTGAATATCGCCATGGTAGAATATGCTTATAGCTTATACAATTTTAAAAGGGGAAGAGAGAGTAAAGGGATAAGCTAGAAAAGGGTATATTAGTACTTAAAGTTGAAGAGTATAGGGAGAGAAGTAAGGTAGGTAAACATCTATGCAAGGTGACACCGTGTTAAAATTATTGTTGTGTTGTGTATTATGAATGATATATGGTTATATAATTGAGAGAGAGAGAGAGAGATCGCATTTTTAATTTCCTTTATTTATGAGTATATGTTAGCTGTTTGTTTCGTATTGTCGACCCTCTTGTGCGCTGTAAATACTGAAACAGAAAAGTTGCATGCCTTGCCATTCCCTGCGGCTTCCTGCACCTTTTTTTTCTCTCTTAACCCAAAGTTCTCATCTTTAGTTATTTCTTGTTTTATTAATTATTATTGAACCAAAGTATACTTGTTATCTATCTATCATGCTTGTATTATAATGTGCATGCATATGCAAAAGGAAAGTTGGGAACATTAATTGATGGCAAAGAATCTGCTAAAGTTTTGTGGCAGCCAAAAAGATGAAACCAAATCATAAGATTATAAATGAACCCTTTGAAAAGAAGTAGGAGTTTGGGTGGAGAAATTAATTTTAGTTGCATGTGATAATAATGTCTTAACACATCAAATTAATTAAGTATTAAAATTGGGTTAATGATGACAAGTTTGGATTGTTTACATCACATTATAGATCCAAATCCCATCCTCACCATTATATATCTTAACACATCTCCAAAAATGGAGCATATATAAACAGAAATATATTTTAATTAAGAAAAATAATAAAGAAAAACGGTATCTAGATTTATTAATTTTTTATTTAATTAAAAATAAAATATCAACCTTAATATATAAAAAAAATAAGTACCCATTTGGTTCCAGTTGGGAACCCTCAGAATTAATTATAGGTAATTGATTTTAAATTATGTCCATCTAACGTGCTTTATAAATTGTGCATTATATCATTCATTTTTTGTTATTGATTTTATAAACCTATCAAAATTAATTTTATTCGACTATAATTAAATAAAGTGGACCGTGATGTAAATAATCAAGAATCACTTTTACAATCTCTTTGGAATGAAATTTAAATATTTATATATATATATATATATATATATATATATTCAATGTGAGAGAACCTTTATAAAATTTAAATATTGAGAATGAGGTTCTAACCAAATAAATATTATTAATAATAATTAGTAAACGACAACTCAGCTTTACAAGTAAATTTTAGTCATTATCTCAATAACAATGCATGGCATTAATTATATTATATTATATTTTATTTTATTTGAGACTATAACAAAATACATACATTTTGCTTTATACAGCTAGCTCAAACATGACTTTAAATAATGTCGACCCGTGTAGATGTCCATATATATGCCAAGCTGTAAAGAAATAAGGTACGTTTGTATGTTCGATCTACTTCTTTCAAGTGTGAAAATTAACTAGAAAATACTAGAAATGTATTGTCACATAATTTGTTTTATCATTATTCAATGTTCTATAATAACAGAATTCCAAATATATCTTCTCTAAGACTCCGTTTGTTTTTTGTGTAAAAGACAAGATTCAATATACAACTCTTTAATTTATATATGCACTGTAAATTTTATTCCTATAGCTGAAGCTACGGGTACCCTCAAAATTAAAACGTACACTGGATAGTTAAATAACAATTGATATTTAATTGGTAACTTGATTATGAATTAATCTGTGTGTCTGAGCAGGCATCATGAATTAACCCAGATATGTGCCTTGCTGGCTCTGGGGGGCTGCTTAACGTGGAGGGCATGTGAATCCACCCTGCAAATTAAATTATGTCTTCCATGTGGTTTAACCTTAACATTAATCTGGCTTAGCTTAGCTTGCTCTTAAACCCCACCACCCAAACCCATATCATATGCTCGCTAGCTAGCTAGCTTCTCTTTTTGTTTACTTCTCAATTATTCTTAATTGTCAATTTTCTAAAATGGTTGATTGACATATTGTGGTGAACATATGCATGTATAACTATATATGAAGTAATTAATAAATATAATTCTCAAATGAAGCTAGCGCACGCGTTGGATAATTTGTTGCATCCAATCGCCCACATATATAACTCGGTATTATTATATATATAAGACTAATGGTCAGGATCGGTTATCTTTCCGTGAAGGAAATCCTTTGATTGTGACCCATTAACAAAGGATTACATAAACAAATGCATTAATATCATAAATTTATCTCTTTTCATAATGATCATTTGAAAAAGATTCTTAATATATAGTATGTAACTTAATTAATTACACTGAATAATCAGTTTTTTTAACTAATACTGACTGATATATATATAGGGAGCGTATCAAGTGAGGACAGTTGTTTATTGTGAGAAATGAGAACATTTAATAATAGTCATTGGATTATATTTAATGGTTTGGATTATTCTCTAAAATAAATTAAAATCTTTTCCCTTTATATCTTTCCACATACATCTCTTTCTCTAAAAAAATATAATTGACCCCTTTCCCATTTTTTCTTCCCCACAATTTTCCCCCCTCTCCAGATTCATGGCCCTGTAATACGTCTTTGTATTGCTAATGCTATATACATATGTTTTATTAACATGGATGATGCCCATTGAATTTACTAATGTGAAAAAAGCCATCAGAGAAAGATCAGCTAGCGTGACTCTGGAGTTGTTGTATGAACTGTTGCGACTTGCTAGGACACATTTGGAGGGTCATGAATCTCTTTCCCTTGGTCACGCATATTACAGGGCCATGAATCTGGAGAGGGGGGAAAATTATGGGGAAGAAAAAAAGGGAAAAGGGATTAGTTTATTTAGAGAAAGAGATATATATATATCCTGTGACTTCAATTTAATTATGAAATCATGTGTGGAATCAACGGCTAGGTAATTTCCATTTGGTATGTCCTCACGCATACCACACGCGGAAACACACACATATATAGTCCCGAAAATATAATGAAATTTGATTTTGGTCCCTCATTTATTTTTTATTGGTTTTGGTCCTTCATTTTTTAAAATCACGTGTTTTTAGTCATTTTTGTCAAGGGTTAAATAAGATTTTAGTCCCTAAAATATAGTCGAAATTTGGTTTTAGTCTTGCAATTTAAAACCAGTGGAATTGGTCTCTCAAAGAGTGAAAATATCCATTTTAAGTCTTTATCAATGAATATTCGTAGCTAATCTGTAGTTAAACTATGCAAAATGACTAAATTGATGTATTTTCAATTTTTGAAGAACCAAAACCACTGGTTTTAAATTACAAAGACTAAAACCAAATCTTGACTATATTTCAGGGACTAAAAACATATTTAACCCTTTTGTTAATTATACTCCATTAAGTCACTTTTGCAATTTCATTACGACTTTTCTCCCGAGAAAAGTCATAGAAAAGCTCACAATTTCTTTTTAGAAAAATCATCTGTAGTAAATTTTCAAAAAATCACAAAATGTTTACATAAAAATGATGCTATAAAATTTCTTTGCTTTGTTGTAGAAAAATCTATCATAAAATTCCCGAAAAAATTAGAATCTAAACAAAATTTCCTTTGAGTTTTTAAATCTGTAGGAAAATTTGAAGAAAAATCTCAATAAAAAAAAACTACAAAAAATATTGCTATATTATCACTTAGAGAAATATAACTAACGATGAGCTAGAACTAAAATAATGTGATTTTAAAAAATAGATGACTAAAATCAATGAAAAAATAATTGAGGGACTAAAACTAAAATTTTACTATATTTTGAGGGAACAAAACATATTTAACCCAGCTAAAAAATATTTAAGTGGGGCCCACACGAAAAATAATCCTTCCTGTATTAAAAGGAAAGGGACAAGGTATTCTTTGTGATTTGTCCAAAATACCCTACCATTCATATATGATAAACCAAGATGATAATAAATACCTTTTTAACTTTTTGTTACACATTTTTTATCAATTATGTTAATTACCACATCTTATTTTTCTGTGAGGATATTTATATCATTTTAAAAACAAATCTTTTTCCTTTCTCTGACTTTAGCATCATTTTTTTCTCAGTTTAAATACATTTTAAAAAAAATTCCCACTTTCATCTTTATTTCCTTCCATTTTCTTTCCACCCACTTCCTTCCACGGTCAAATTATAAAGTATATATATTATCAAACATACTCTTTATCAAATTTAAGATCGTTTATAGCATATCATTGCAATTTTGTTATCATGAAATAAAATTAATACAAATAGGTAGAAGGGATACTTAAATAAACCCATATAGAACAAGTTCAAGAAGTTACATTTGAGAGATTTCAAATAAGTCAAAGGATCCTTTTTCCCATTCATGCAAAGAAAAATCAAACCCCTTTTAAGTTGGCTATAAGCCAACTCAAAGATCTTATAATTCGCTGAGTAGGTATTTTATTTCATGCAATTTTAAAGGATAAAATGTTTTTTTACTCTATGTAAAGTATGTAAAGTTAAGTAAATTTTGTTTTAATTCTTATAATTTAAAATTGGTGTATTGAGTCCTTTTTAAAAAAAAAACATCTCAAATTAGTTTTTATAAGGTGTGTTTTTAATATGTCTTAGGGTGATCATCATGAATTTGGTAGACCCAATGAACCCGATCAACCCAACCCAACCCACCCTAACCCAATTAATTAAAAAAGACGGGTTGTGTGTCGGATATATTAGGTTCCATACAGACGAACTCAATCAAACTCAATCAGATTAGGTTGGGTATCAAGTTTTCGTATACTCTCAACCCGATCAACCCAATCATTAATAAAAAAAATTTATAATTTTTTGTACTAATAAGTAGGGCTGTAAATGAGCTGAGCTATTCATGAACTATTTGAGCTCGGCTTGTTAAATGTTCGACGAAGCTCATTTATTTAATTAAACAAACAAGCCCAAGCTTAAAGTTGGGCTCGATTATTTAAATGAGCCAAGTCCAAGCCTTATAAGCTTGACATTAAGAGCTCGTGAATATCTCGCTTGTTATATATAATAATAATTAATTAATCTAAATAATTAAAGTAAAGTAATATTAATAAAAATTAGAAAAAAAAACATACAGTTATAATTTTATTTTTAAAATAAATAATAAAATAATAAAGTAAAATAATCACTCTATATATATGAAAATAAGTATTAAAATATTTCTTATATTAGTCAAGAAGTTATGTATTAAATTTTGAAAAATATAATATTTTAGAATTGTCTAACTATATATATATATATCGTATATTAAGAATATATTTTGATTTTTATATATTATCATTTAATAATAAAATATTTATTAAATACTAAATTCATATACTTTAAAAATGATTTAAAGAAAATTTTCATAAGAGCAAAACAATGAAGTTATAAATGAGCTAAACAAGCCAAACCCAAGCTTTGTTTTTCTTTAACAAGCCAAGCCCAAACTTGAAGTTTGGCTCATTTAAATAAATGAGTCAAGCTTGAGCCACCCATTTTTTTCACAAGCCAAGCCTGAGCTTCAGGTACTCGGCTCGGCTCGACTCATTTACAGCTCTACTAATAAGTTATACATTTTAATATTTAAAGTATTTTCATTTTTTTTATTTTATTTGCAAACACAAATATTTTAAAATGTTAAATCCAATTGACCCAACCCAACACAACCCGACTATAATAGGGTTGGGTTAGGTACGTCCCTAAAAATGAAAAAACTCAACCCAATATCTCTTCATCGGGCTGGGTCCATCAATCCTTAAACCCAACCCAACCCGACTCATGATCACCCCATTATCTGATGTGTTTTTTATTTACTTTTTAGTTCCTAACGGAATGGATGATGAGGATTAATTTCGGGTGACTTAAAAGTAGAGAGACTCAACAAACTCGTTTTAAACTATGATGACTAAACCAAAATTCATTTAATTTTATAGAGACTAAAATTATTTTTTACTATACCCTCATTTTTGTCTTTAAAAGATTTGGAGCGGGTCATATTAATTAATCCCTAAAAAAAATTACATTTTTAATCCCTAAAATTTGAAAATTTATTCAATTTAATCATTGAAATATAAATACCGTTCTTAAAAGATTTTTTAAATTTTAATTTAGTCTCTAAAATAGACTAAATTAAATTAATTTTTCATCTTTCAGTAACGAAAATATAATTTTCATCTTTTAATTAAGGACTAATATGACCAACGGGCAACCTCAATTCTTTCAACACAAAATTGAGGGTTTCCTCAATATATTTTATCCGATTTTAAGTGTGTATATGTGTGTTTTGTTTTGTTTTTTTCCCTTGTAAAAAAAACGAAGTTGATTATCGAGACTGGAATACAAACGTTAGATATCTAATATTCTAAACTAAAAAAATGCAATGATTCCATAAAAGTATTCAAAACATACTTAAAAGAAATATAGAACACAAATTATTGTGAGAGAACACGTACATGCAATGATGCACGGGAAATCATATTCAGTACAGTGACTTCCACCATCCATTAAGATTAAGGTACAAGACCCACACGCCTAAAAAATACTTGCAGAAAAAAATGCAATTGTTTACGCAAATGATTGGATGACTAACAATTTATAACATATCCACAACTTGCGTTAAAAATGTTTTTTATATATATATATATATATATATATATATATATATATATATATAGATATTAATGAGTATAACGATATACCTCACATTATTTAATAAATATGATATTTTATGAGTTATTAAATTTAATAAAAAATATATTATTTTATTATTAATGGATAATGTATTTTTTTATATAATCATAATACATATTTACTAAACCCATATATATATATATATATATATATATATATTTTGTTCAAATTGCATCGATAAATTAAATTATATTGATTCTCACACTATTTATAATTTCAAATAGAATATAATTTTTTATAATTCAATTACATAATTATATTTATTTATTATTTTGCTTATTTCTATCAAATAAATTTTTATTACCAATAAAATTTTAATATATCTTATTAAATCAATATAATAGTCCTCACCCAAAAAAAATAAGATAATAGTTAATCATATATTTTAATTATATATTACAAAATCAAATATCAGTATGAAAAAAATATTTAATTCTACATTAATTGCTTTAAAATAAATATGAATTGATTGAAACTCAGACAAAATTGATGTTTAAAATTTATATTACGTACCGGAATTAAATTTAAATGAATAAAATTTAACTATATATATTTAATTCATTATCTTTAATTATGTTTAATGAAAAAATAAAATATAAGCGTACACAATTATCAATCATGTTAAAGTGTATATTGATTGAAAATAAAATTTAATTTATTGAATCTAAATTAATTTTACATTACAAATATCTTAATAACCTTAATTATATTTTTTAGGCTTAAATATATTTTTGTTCCCTAAAAAATTAGAGAATTTTGTGTTTAGTCCCTACTAAATTTTTCACCTAAGTTTGGTCCCTCATTAATTTTTTGTAACTAATTTTAGTCTCTCCCGTTAAATACCTGTTATTAAGTGATAACGTGACACTTTACCCATCCTAATCCCTGCTTGGATAGCTCAGATTGTATATGCTCAGATTGCTAGGTTTGCTCGGATTGCTCAGATTGTACGTACTTGCTCGGATTACTCCTTTATTCACGTTTACTGAAGAATCCGAGCAATCCGAGCAGGGAGTATGATGAGTAAATATAATTAAAGTGACAGGAGGGACTTGGTAACAGAAAATTAATGAGGGATCAAATCTAGGTGAAAAATTTAGTAGGGACTAAACACAAAGTTCGCTAATTTTATAGGGACTAAAAATATATTTAAGCCTCTTTTTTAAGTATAGCATAACAATTTAATTGATATTACAATTATCAGTACATCAATTAAATTTTAAATATATAAATTTATTTTGAATTCAACCAATCGATTTGAAAATTTTAATCAATAAATAAAAAACTTAATATCTTATAATTATGTGTTTTAAAATTGGAAAATTTAAATAAAATAATATAATTAATTTAAATATAAAAATTATAAAAATTAAGTTCATGTAAATATAGAAATAACTAATATTATAATCAAGTGTAGAATGTTAAATATGGAATTAATTTCAATGAAGATGTAATTAGCATTTTAAACAAAGTTAGAGTCCTACATGTGAAATTAATTTTAATCAATATATAATTAATATTTAATTAATTAATCAATAATTATTTGTTACTATAAACTCAATTCATTATTTATAGAAAATTAATTTGAATTGATAAATTTTCAAACAAGATTTATGTTGTTTCACCTATGCGAAGTTCCAATACTGGAGATTGCGGAATTGGATGCCAATGGGTTTGATCTTCGTAAATGCCCGTTTCCACAAATGGGGAGAAAATAAAAAGGCGTAGGGGAAGACCTAGGAAGGTGGTGAATAATCAGAACCAACCAGGTAAGCCACTCTGAGTTATCCATGATTTCTGAACTTCCTTCTTGATCTGAATACAAAATCAGTAGCAGAAAAGCTATGGGAAATTGGGCGTGCACTGGGCGTTTCTGTCTGTAATGATAAGAATGATATACTCAATAGACGTGTTGGAATGGAAATAAGGGATAGCTAGGGTGGCTATTGGAAGAACAGGGATTCAATAGTTTGTCATTGCTCAGTGAAACAGCAGGGTCTAGTGTCACAATCTTTTCATGATTATAGCTTCTTTAATGCTTTGTTTGGTGGGAGTAGAGAAATGGAGAGAAAAGAAATGAATAGAAGAGAAGTGGAAAGAAGAGAAATGGAGGTGAAATAGAGGAGAAATAAGGGTTGTTTGGGGTGAGTGAAATAGGTGAGAAATAGAAGAGAAATGTGAAAGGGGTTGGTGTGAGACCCACCATAAAGTGCATTTCTCCTCATTTCTCTGCATTTCTCCACAACTTTGGAGAGAAATACAAAAGGCGTGAGACCCACCGAAAAAGTGCATTTCTCCTCATTTCCATTGTGCCACCAAACAAGGGAAATAGGTCTATTTCCCTCCACTTCCACCCATCTCACTTCTCTTCTCCCCCATTTCAACACTACCAAACAGGGGCTAAATATAAGAGGGGTTGGGGGGAGAACAAAGAGATTGGAGATTAGGAATCTATTACAAACAGAAATTAAATGTTGATTTTATTTCCATTCATGAAACTAAAAAATAGGTTACTGATAATAGGATGTGTCAGGTTCTAGGTGGCGATGAAGATTTCGATTGGGATTTTGTACCCTCACGGGGATTTTCTGGGGTCTTTTATCTATGTGGAGGAAAGCCATTTTTACTGTTCATGACATATTCTTTTATACTCATTTTATTGGTGTTAGTGGTTGGATGTGGGAGGATAAGATTTTCTGTACTATTGTTAATGTTAATGTTAATGTTTATGCCCCTTGTGATCTAAAGTCCAAACAACAATTGTGGTTGAATTACTTTATGTTAAAAGTCATAGGGGGAGGTGATTTGTGGTGTTTTGGAGGTGATTTTAATGCTGTCAAATCAAAATCAGAAAGGAAAGGAGAATCTACCTTGTGGAAGATGATATAACTTCTTTTGTGCAATTTATCGAAAGGGCTGAATTGTTGGACCTGCCAATGATTGGGAGGAAATACACTTGGTATAAAGTTGATGGGTCTTGCATAAGCATACTTGATAGCTAGATTCTTAATCTTTGTTGATTGGTTAGAGAAATGGAGAAATTAATCATTATGGGGGTTAAAAAGGGATGTGTTTGATCATTGTGTTGTGCTACTGAAGCAAGAGACTATTAATTGGGGCCCAAAGCCATTTAGAGTGCTTGATTGTCGGTGGTTTGCTGATGGTTATGCATATTTTTTTAAACAACAATGGCGAGAGTTATCTGTGAAGGTCATGCGGCCTTTGTTTTGAAAACTAGCTTAAAAAGATGGAATAAGGAGTCTTTCGGTGAGTTGGATGCTAACATTAATCAGGTTAAAGTTAACATGCATTTGCTAGATGTTAAAGGTGAGGAGTTCACATTAACCCCTCGTGATGTGCAATGTACGAAAGAATGGGAAGCTGAGCTTTGTCACTTATTTTCATTGAAAGAGAGTTTGTTGTTTCAAAAATCACGATTGAAGTAGTTGAAATCGGGTGATGCTAATACTAGGTATTTCCATGCCAGTATTAATAAGAGAAGATTGAGAAAAAAAATTAGGAGCTTAAAAGTTGATAATGTGAGACTTTCTCAACCTCCAACACTTAAGGATGCAATAAAAGATTTTTTTAGAATCATTTTAAGGAGAAATCTGGCTAAAATGTTGACTAATAGATTGAGAAGGGTGATTGGAAGTGTGATATCAGACTCTCAATAAGCTTTTGTAAGAGGTAGATTTTTTATGGACAACATCCTTATTGCAAATGAAGTTCTTGAGGAGGTGGGGAGGAAATGTAGGTCTTATCTTTTCTTTAAAGTAGATTTTGAGAAGGCATGTGATTCTGTAAATTGGGACTTTCTATTGTATGTGACGATGAGAATTGGGTTCCCAGATAAGTGGAGGACATGCATATTGGAATTTTTTAATACTACTATAATATCAATTTTAGTAAATGGTAGCCCAACTGGTGAGTTTTGGGTTTCTCGAGGTTTAAGACAAGGAGATCCCCTATTTGGGGCTTCCTGTTGGTGCTAATCCAAGAAGAATTAAGACCTGGAATCCAGTCATACAAAAAGTGCAGAAACGTCCGTCTAAGTGGAAGTGCAAGTTGCTCTCTTTTGGTGGTCGTTGTGTTCTTTTACAATCTGTCCTCCACTCTATCCCTATTTATTTGCTTTCCTTCTTCAAGGCTCCGGAAGGTATTATTTCTCATCTTCACTCTCTTTTTAAATCTTTTCTTTGGGGTGATAGTGTTGAGAAAAATAGCTTTGGGTAGCGTGGGATGATGTATGTAGGGATAAGAGGTTTGGGGGATTGGGTATTCGTGATTTGGGAGCTTTTAATCTTGCACTCTTATGGAAATGGAGATGGAGGTTTTTAGTAGCAAAAAGAAGGTTGTGGCTTGGGGTGTTGACTTTTATTTATGGAGAGAGGTCAATGTGTGGTTTAAGTGGAGTGTGCACTAGGGCTGTTCATTGGACGGGTTTTACATGTCCCTAACCCGACCATAATATTTTATCGAGCCAATTCTATGGATCCAAACCCGTCCATAGACCCGAAGAGACTCGATGATATGCGGGTTTAAATAAGATTGGGTCTGAGTAGGATAGGACCGAATTGGCCCGATATATAAGCTAAATATAATCATGAAATGATCATATAACAATGTTCATAAGAAAATAATTCATACATATTGCATACAATAGAATATCTCTTAATGTATGCAATATTTTTTACTTTTTTAAAATTTGGGTCATTACTAAACCAAGAATAACATTATATCACCATATAAGTTTATGTATATAATGTATTTTTAAAGGTAAATAAAGGAAACTTAGATTAAAAAGCCCTATCTAAAATGAAAAAATAAATGAAAAGACCCCCTTGGGTGTTGGATTAAACACTTCATGTTCAAGTTATAAATTATGTCATTGATTTACACTTGCTTAAATATTATTGTATTAATTGGTTGTTGCATCCCATTTGCTTGAATTTCCTTACACTGCCTGCTTATGCACACTCACTGGGACTCTAGTCTCATTATATGATATGATATATTTTGTATTTAGATTCACAGGGCTCCAGGCCGGATGCATGAACGGAAGGAAGATTGGATGGCTGGCTCTTTTAGGGCCTTTTTGGTGTTTTGTGTATTTTGGAACTGTATAAGTGAATTGTTATTTTGAAAACGGGATATCGTAGTACATGTAGAGCCTAAACGACATGGTGATAATCTTTATAGGTTGCATGTATAATTGTATCATGTTTAGCTTTATTTTCATTGTATTTTGACGGATGCCCAAGTTGGCAATGCCTGGTTATTTATGATTGACTGTTGAATTCAAGCTTAAGTAATATGTTGGATTACCTGAGCATTGTTGTGTTGTATGCAACTAATAATGCGCGAAATAATTTCCAAAATTTGGAGACAATGCTTCTAACAGGCATGATTTTCTAATTACGAAATTAGGATGTTACATTAACGCCATCAGCTTGATGATTGATTGCAACTTTATTCAAAATTTACTAAAAATTAGTACGTACATACATACATACATCTTCGATCTATTAAATTAAGGTTCGGGATTTAGTCGCATTTAAAACTTTTCATCATCTCCTAAAATTATATTTTGAGAGAACCAAACCCAATTAAGAGAAAAATGATTGTGCACTGACAGTGTAAAATGTTGTAAAATGTTTTACACGGACAGTTAATCACAACCTTTGATTTATGGTAAGTTTATTGACTTTATTAATTAATATTTTGAAAGTCATATAAATGAAGAATCATGATTAAACGTCAGTGTAAAACTCTTTTACACTGTGAGTACATACTAATTAAACTCCCCAATTAATACTTTTCATTCTTCCCTAAAATTATATTTAGAGGGAACAGAACCGGACAGTATATTTCAACAATCTCATGATCTAGTGATAATTGAACCGGTATTTATAAAGCTGGTATATATACTCCTTTACAAGCGAATTTATTAAATATGCAAGTATCTTTTTCATCCAGTTTGACTTGGCAGTACTGTAGTATTTTTGTCAAGGAAACAACCAGTGGCGTATAATTACATGAAGACATTGTTATGATATTTTGTTGACTAAAAACTTTGAAAAATAAGTTCATCATCTCTCCTCCACTCGTTTATAAAAGTTTACCTTGTAACCAAATTGAATGCCCTTATTTATGTTTACCCAATTATAATTAGATAATATATATGAATCAAAATTGTAAATTATATATATTGTTTTCTCCCTCTCCCTTTTGGTTTTAGTCAAGTTTTTCAAATTGGTAGGCAAAACATCAAAATACCATTTGGTATGGAAGATTTTACATGAAGTTGTTACCAATATTTAATAATCAGTATATTTATGGTTCTAAAGACAAAGAAGATTGAAAAAAAAAGGTAAATGACAAAACAAAATAGTTTTTAATCTTTTTTTCTATGAGTTTAATTATGACATTGTTAAAAAAAAATTAAACTGACATCTAATGATGCGTTGTTACATCATTTAATAAATATGACATTTCATACATTATTAAACTCATTAAATAATGTGTTATCATATTATTAGATATCAATATAAAACTATTTTCTCGAACAGGATTGCCTCCCGTGGAGGATACCTGTGGTATTGCACAAAAAAAAATATAAAACTATTTTATATAATTATTAATTAAATTATTTTCTATTGATCATGAGTCATTTCACAATTAATGTTAATAATTTTAGTATTTTACACTTCTTTCTCTATATTTTCTCTTCTTTATCTCTATGCTCATCACTCTTATCACATTTTTTTAATATCTTTTCTTCTTATCTATCTCTCCCCTTTCCCAATATTTGAGTGTGTACACACCTCAATGGAGTATACTCCACATCTTCTTCCCATATCCAATTTGTACAATGGTATATAATATATATATTATCTAACATTTCTTTTGCAAAATTATACTTTTATAATTATATTCATATAATCCAATAGAAAATTAAATAATTACATTTATATCTTGAAACAATATATGTCAAATATAAACTGATTTAGTCGTTATGAAATTGGGGGAAAACCAGTAAATACATAGTAGTTTCAAATCTAAAAAATATTTTAATTAATTAGCAAAAGCAAGATAAAAAATTGTAATATTGACAGTAACATACGGCTTTCTGTTTTGTTTTCACTGAGAATTCTTATAAGTATGGGCCTTAGACAATTACCAGCTGTGATAATTAGATAAAACTCTATACATATTGAACAATACTGCTGATAGCTAATTTTGTTTGCTTGAGGATCTGTTAATCCAAGATAAGACCATAGTATTGCATCTTCTCCAAGCTTTGTACAGCGGATCTGTAACTGCAGGAACTGGTAATGAGCCATCGATGAACTCCAGCTTATTCTTGGATATGAGTGTGGTCTTCATTGCTCTACTCCATGAGTGGTAATTTGTGCCATCTAATGGTTGTGAAACAAGAATTGCTCCTGGGCTTTCTCCAGGATGCAAATAGTAGGGACTTTCTGGATCGGAGCTTCCATGATTGGTGGTTAATTCAGCCATGACAGAAAATGCAAGAGAAAGAAGAAAATGATGCGCAGCAGAGCTCTCTTAGGAGAGCTCTGATACCATAAAAGAGCTTTGAAGAAAGATGAATTTCATTTCTGATTAAAGAAGGCTAAACAGGGAACTATATATACAAGGTAATGAAAGCTATGAAACTGAAAACTAAACAAAACAGAAACTAACAAACTGAAAACAGAATGCTATAACAGAAGAAACAGAATTAACTAATGAACAGAATTAGCTATCAGCAGTATTGTTCAATATTGTTCAATAATACAAAGTGGCAATTTCAGGATTTAATTAAACTACTTAATTACATTGCAAAGAAAGTTTGTCCAAGATCACAATGCAACTTTATTTACTATTATAACTTAAGATTTATTTAATTTGAGTTTTTATATATTTATTTTTTAATACAAAAAATCTGACTTTATTTCTTCTTTTCATAATTTTGAATAAAAAATTAAAAAGTAACTTTGTATTGTTCTCAAATATTTGTAATTTTTTTTCACAGTAAAGAGAATATTATTAATTAAGGGAGTGCGAGCGTTACCCAACCCTTAATACATCAAATATTTTTAATTAAAAGTGAAACATTAAATTAAAAGATAAAATTCTCAAAGCAAGTCCTATTTTTTTTTTGTAACAAATAAGGGAAAAGAAAGCAAAAGGAAAAAGGAAAAACTAAGAACTAATTCCTATGTCTATGCCTAGGAAAATTATCATCTCTTGCATCAGCAAGAACAACATCAGAGAGATCAAACTCTGAGTCAAGGAAAACAATTGAAGAAGATCTAGAGGAAGCACCCTTCTTAGCTAATGCATTCATACATTAGTTGTTTTCTCTAGAAATATGTTTGATATCCACAATCCAATCAATATTAATAAGACCTGTAATGTCACTAATCAAGCCAGCAAGATTATGAAACAAGAGGAAAGCATCCTTCAACAAGAATATAAGCAAGTCCAAATTAAAACAATGAAACAAATTTCCGTAAATTGCCAATAAATTAGCCGATATTTTTTTTTATATAATTAGCCGATAAATTTCAAAGATGTACTAGGTGACAAATTTTTTTTTTTATTTAACCACATATAGCCTCCACGGAGGCAATCTTTTGGGAATATTGATATTATGGTGGAGCTAGCTCTTCTAACGAAAATTTTTTTTCATTCACATGCAAGACTCGAACCTGAGATTTTGCTTAAGAGGAATCAAGCATGTACTACTTGAACCAATCACGTTGGTGTGACAAATTGAATAATATTAATGGCGTATTAACTTTTATTTAAAAAGAATAAAAGATGCGTTAAATAAATTAAAGTGTAAATCGATGCAACATGGTTTAGACTTTAGACAACAGAAGATAATTATCCGCTTTAATACTTTCCTCGTCTTCTATATAAGCAAATTAGTTTTAAGCTCTTTAATCACTGACAGATATTTATTAGCGGTAGATTAGCTATTTAATACCTTCAGTTATGCTAACGCTATCACTTAGCTATATCATTTAAGCTATATATTAATAACTGCAAATTAGAATGTGTGAGAAAAATGAAAACATATTTCGCGTTCAGGTTTCAGAAAAGGTTAGTATACTGTAAACATCAATAGGGATAGGATGAAATCACCCAAATTAGTCACTAAGGATGGATGCTTAATATATATATGTCTATTATTTTGGTTTAAGTCTTGAAAAGGGCAATTAAATCTACTAAAAACATTGGGCCGTGTAATACTTTTTAGATGGTCCAAAAATTGACTTAAAAGTAGTCTTATTTTTTAAAAAAATAAAGAAGAGAGGAGATTAATGAGAAAGGTTAGTTAGAGCATCCATAATAAAGTAACCTTCTTTAGATGCTTACAATGAGATTCATTTGTACACATCATTAATTTCTACTCTTCCCAATACAAACACATCTAAACACTTTGGGTGTGTTTGGCAAAACTAGCTGATAAGCTAGCTGGTAACTGATAAGCTAGCTTCTAGCTGATAAGCTAGCAACTAGCTGATAAGCTCTTAGCTTATAAGCTCCGAGCTGATAAGCTACCTTATTGAATTAAAAGTGTTTGGTAAAACTAGCTGATAAGCTAGTTAGTAAATGTAAAATGACATAAAAGGGTACAGCTACATAAATTTTATTATATAAATTATATTTGTATTTTTTTTTAAAAAAAATATATTATTATGTAATTATGATTTTATATTTTTTAAAAAATAATTAAATTCTCATTAAAACTTTTTAGTGATAAAATATTTAATTAAAAATTAAAATAAATAATGAAATTAATAAAATAAATAGTATAATATAAAAATAATTTCATAAAATATTGAAAAGAAAATAAAAAATTAACTAATTCGTAATTTTTTAAATTACTTATTATATATGTAATAATAGGTAAAAAGAAATTTGAAGGTTTTTGTCACTAAAATTGATAATATATAATAATAGATAAAAAGAAATAAAGAATAATAAGGGAAATGTATTAAAATATAAGGGGTAGTGATGGAAGGAAATTAAATAAGTTACAAGCTAGAAGCTAGAAGCTAGGTGAACTAGCTTATAGCTTATAAGTTAGAAGCTCCTAAAATAAGCTACTTTGATGTACCTTACCAAAACACTTTTGTGTTGGTCAAACTAGCTTATAAGTTAGTCAAATAAGCTAGTAGCTAGCTTATTGGTCTTGCCAAACACACTCTTTATCTATACAATCGAACAACTCTCTTTAGTTGCTCCCGATATCTCTAACTATTTTTTTATCATTTTTTTCATCACTTTTAAAAGTTTAAGCTCACAGAGCAGCTCATGAGAATTGCTTGTAATGCTTGAATTCCAAGAAGCATTGATACTTCCATGGTTAGTTGTTTCCCAAGCTCCCATTGTGGATGCTCTTAATGTCACAACCTATCGGGGAATTTTCGCAATGTGCTATTGATTCAATATTTTTATATAAATTAATTAAAAAATATTATATTATTTATTCTAAAAGAAAAAAATGCTAGGAATTGAATATACTCTTTCTGACAAACTCTATGTCATTAGTTGAAAGTTATATCGATCCCGCCACATTGGGAATGTGACCCACATAATTTGATGAGACTCGTGTGAATTTTAACTAATTATCAAGAGTGTACAGTGATGGCACTTTTCTAATAACAAAGAACATAATTGTTCATATGGTGCACATGCGTACTCCCACCCAGTGTCATAAAGAGGTGAATATGCGTATGTAGTTAGATGTCTACATTGTAAATTTCACCAACACAAGTCCTGCATCATTTATTTGTAGCTTGAATAGCACGCTTATGCAGACGAAAATTAATTATACATACAAATGGTCACGGCATTTGATAATATATGGTATATAGCTTTACTTTACTTTTCTTATGTAGCTAGTGTTTACATAATTTAAGGACCATATTGCTATTTTCTTCCATTCGGAGGAGGTCGCATTCTGAGCTAATGGAATTGGATGTTTGTGGTAGATCAAGGGCAGTGTCACACAAATATTGAAAGCTTGAAGGGACCATATATGTTACTGTTTGGTTACCATTTGAAGCCAAACCAGGGTAGGTCATAGCAAGGAGGACCCATCCCACATGGTAGAAATTGTAGTGATGATGTGTCTCTTGAACAATCACTAATATATAAATATAGTGCAATTTCATGCCAACTTGAACCACAGTATAGTAGTTTTCAGCTACCTTAGTTAATTAGAAGACCTCTCCAAACACGACACCCCACACATGCATTCCCTCACAGAGATACGCTATTTAATGCTTCATTTTATCTGTAGCTTTAACAGAAAATAACATTTTCTATCTTCCCTCTTGTCTCCATGCATGTATATTCACTGATCATCGCATGAACTAGATGCATATACTACAATAACTTAATTTCATTTCAGATAATTCATTGTATAAACTTTCAAGTTTCACTAATCAAACAACTAGGAGTAAATTAATCCCCCCTCGTAAAAGGTTTTATTTAAAGGTTGCTTTTAAATTAAACTTTTTATTTTTGCATGCATATATTATGACTCCTGACATGGAATTTTTAATTAAAATTTAATAAATATACATTGATAGTGTAAATAAATTTTATAGGGATAATCAATCATAATATACACTGATTTATCACATCATAATATAATTTTATGAAGTGATATTATATATATACATATATGTGTGTGTGAGCTAGTGAAATTATATGAAATATGATTGGATTTCTATATAAAATTTATTCAGTATTCATCATCAAAGTGGTAGCTGGAATTAGGGGTGTAACAGGCCGCTAGATCGTCAAGGGCTTACTATTTGGCCTATATTAGGGTCAGGCTAAACCAAACCAATTTATTAAATAGATTATGGTAGAACTTTTTCAAAAGCCTATATGGTAAAACAGGTCAGGCTTCGGGTCATCGAAAAAGTCTTTTGAGCATATCAGACTGGCCTATATAACTAAATATAAATGAAAAGTAATACTTTTTTTATATTGCCATTATTATTATAATTTTTTTTATTTATATTGTCTTATAATTATATACGTATTAGCTTGTGTAAATATATAAGTATATTGTCTTCCATAAAAAATTGGGCCTATAAGTCTATTCAAATACATGTTTATGATATATTCAAGTACCTTACTATAAAACGAGTTTTTAAGGAGGCTTTAAGGTGATGTCAGACTTTAAATAGGTCAGACTCAGGGCATGAACTTAAGGTACATGTCAGACTCGAGCCTTGAAAAACCTAGTTCGGCTCAGCCTATTTACATCCCTAGCCGGAATTCACTTTTGTCTATAAAATTTATATAGTATATCTCTTTCTTGTAAAAAATAGTACATAAAATACTTTTTTTTAAATAACAGGTATACTGATAAAAGTTTAATTAAACATGATCAAAATAGGGTCGCTAGACAAAATTTTGTTTAAGTGTATAGTTGGCTTAATGTTGAGAAGTAGTCAAACTCAATTTTAAATATCTCAACGTAATTATTTGTAATGTATCACGTTCCCACGCTAAATTAAATACACTTCAACAGGGTCGTATCTAGGAATTTTGGGGCCTTAGGCAAAAATTAAGACAGTGACCCATGTTAATATAGACTAATAATTTTTATGTTATTTTTTTGGCTTTTTGAGCTGTAAAATTATTTATTTAAGTTTTATAACCAAGTAATTTTAACATCTCACTCTCAATAGTTAATATAGCTAACTCATTCAATCTATCTTGTAGCATAGTTAACCTTAAATATGATTTAATCAATTTTAATTTTGAAAAGCTTATTTCAGCAGTCGTGACAGTTACAGGTAATGTTAATAATATTCTATAAGCAATGTATGTATTTGGAAAAGAACCTAATCTTTTTATGTAGTTCAATAATTTTAATGGTCTATTAATTTCGTTTGTTAGAATTTCTTTCAATAACTTTAATTCTGAAAACAAATCAAGACCATCAATATCAGAATGGTCCTCAAAACTCAAAATCTTTTCAAGATTAATACAATATTTTTTCAATTCATCTTTCCCTAAAGTTTTAAATTTATTTGAATCAAATAAAAAACCAAACATGTTTTGATATTCTAAAAATTGTTCAAATCGACTCTCAATAGAATAAATAGACTGATCTAATATATACAAAAAATAATCAATGCGATCTAAAAATTGTAATTTGCAAATGTTCATTCATTTTCAATTCAATCAATTACTTTATAAAAAAAGCAAGTGAATGAAATGATCAAACCTACTGAGATGCTAGCAATGTACGTGATTGTCCACTTGATGTCACTTGGAGTTGGTCACTTAGTGTGGGGTATACCGATTCACAAATTAGAATATGAGAAAGAGAGAGACTAGAGAGGAAACAGAGAGGTTGAAGATCCGTAAAAGACAAAAGTAAGTAATGACTTTTTTAAAAAAAATTGTTAAATAAAAGTAAATTGCATTAATGTGGTAACCGTACAAGTAGCCAATAAATCATAGGCTGAGCAATACTACCTATGCAAGGAAATTCACTTTTGAGTGTTGAGTGACTTTTCATTTGCAAAAACTAATAAATTGGTTGTGGACTTTTAAGTAGTTTAAATGATAAAAAAAAAGTTATAAAAAATGTAAGATTTGAGCCTTATAAATATTGGGCCCTATCTCAAACATTATTAATTTTTTTAAAAAAAATTATATCAATAATACTACTATTAAAAAAAAATTAGGGGCTTATAAATTTGGGGCTCTAGGCAATGACGTTGATTACCTTGTCGAATATCGAGCCATGCACCTCAAATGGATTATAACAAATTATGTACCAAACTATTTCACTGAAAATTAAAACCACGAACGGATTTAGACTACATACAGATGAGGCCCAAGGAGGCTCTACAAGAATGGGCAATAGAGAGAGTTGTTTTTTTTGTCGAGGCAATATGTTGTAATTGTGGGGTCTTGCAAAGGATGTGTCAACGATGGGCTTGTTTCTGAGATAAGCCCATACACTCCAGCTCAATCTTTGAAAATTGAAGCTTATGATCGGATATGAAAAACCTCAATGAACGCCACACAGTAATTGGACATTTGAATGGTCGCTTTTCTCCAGCTTTTGGGCCAAGAGAATAAAGTTGGGACAACCCAAAAACCAAGCTTTTTTTTTTGTTTTTTTTGTCAAAACTAAGTGTTATTTTTAATCATATATACGTAAAACCCTAAACCCAAACCAAATTTTTTTTTGGGACAAATACCCAAACCAGGCTTGTATCAGCAAAATTGAATTAGTCATGCTAGACTCATATTGGTCATCGGATCAGTTAAGTGCATCCAGATTCACGTTCTGTTTTCTACTTTTGGGCCGTTACCGTGTATTCCTTTTCCAGCCCTTTTGGGTCTTTTAATGAAGTTCCTTTGACCCAAAAAAAAGACCAATATTTGTTTCCACCAAGATTTTGAAATTTAAATTATTATTATCTTTCAGGCAATTTACAAGAGACAGAACTTGAATGCAAAACATTGCACTTGTAATTAATGGTTCAAATCTCCCTAGATGTTAAAGTTTCGAATACTCTCCCACCTCATTTTTATTTTTAATTTCTCTCTTCCTTTTTCAATTACATAAATTATCACATTTGTTATTTGATCCCTCTTCCATTTTTCCTTTATATTTGTTATTTGACCCGTTAAAGGTGATTGTGAGTTTTTTTGTTTATGGTTTTTCAATGCATAAATTAAAACAAAATGTGTTTTTAAATAGAGGAGTTAAAATGATTTTTAAATCAATTTCACAAGACTTTTATCTCACTTTTTAAAAATAAGAAAAAATATCTATGATTGTAGTTTTTAGTTTTAAAAATGTAATGCATCCCCTACCTTTCATCATTGTTAGTACTGTTCGAGACCTTCTGCCACCGTCACTTAACATCGTCTACCTCTGTTGCCATTGTCTAAGAACCTCCACTATCATGCACCACCACCACCACCACCCAGACACCTTTCAATGCCACCTAACACCTTCCACCACCATTGTCGTTGCTCAACACCCTTTATTGTTGTCGACCTACACACTCTCCACCGCTTCAAACACCTTTTATAGTCGCGATTTGACATCATGTCATCATCAATTTCTCGACACCCTTTGTTATACTATCCCTCGATACCTTCCACTATCATCATCGTCATTGGGCAGCCTCTACTACAATCATTGCCTAACATCATTTATTGTTACACAATTGTTTTACACCTTCCACAAGGCAATCTCTATCTCCTACCACCACCATCTTCACCATTGTGTTGTTGTTCAACACCCTTTATTGTCATTTTCATTACCTAACACAGTCTACCATCACTGTTGCCAAACATCCTCCACTGTAATAGTAATGGTAGTTGTGGAAGGTATCACATGGATGGGGCGGTGTAAAGGATGTGGTAGTAATTTTAGTTGGCAATTCGGTTGCCCGACCCAGCCTGATGCAGGTTTGGCCTTTCATTTTTTGCAGGTAGTACAATTTTTTAAGGATTTTATGGGTTACCCAACTTCTATGTGGGGTTTTACATGTAGCAGACTTTATTAACCTGAACTAAAAAAACCCTAGAGTTATTTGGACTTGTAAAATAAAGGCCCGGGTCAAGCCCTACATTTTTGCTGACTTTTATAGACCAACCCTAGGGGTGTAAACGGGTCCGGTCCAACCCGCGAACCCGATTGACCCAACCCAACCCGAACGATATTTAACGTTTTCGGTTCGGGTTTTGGTTCGGTTCGAACATTTTCTTTCAAACCCGATCTGATTCGGTTCGGGTATCGGGTTTGCCTATCTTGAACCCGATAGACCCGAACCAAACCAAACCAAGAAAAGAAGCCTTAATCTTATTTCATTTTCCTTCCCATAGAGAACAAAAATAGGCGCAACGACAATACAAATAGCGGTGGTTCCCCAAACCCTATTTCATTTGCTCCTCTCATTTTATGTTTCCCTATTTCTTTTCTTTTTTTCATGTTATATTTTAATTTCATGTCATCTTCCACATTTTTTTAAAAAAAGGAAAAATGTTATGACCCGATGACCCAACCCAACCCGAACGTATTCGGGTTGGTTCGGGTCGGGTTACTCACAAAAAAATACAAAACCCAAACCAACCCAACTCACCATCATTCTATTGGTTCGGACTTGATATCACCATAAACCCGACCCAACCCAACCCGATTACACCCCTAACCAACCCGATCAAACTAGTCCATTTTGAAGGCTTTAATGGTAAAAGATGCCTAACAATACCCCACGTAATTATAGGGTTGATAACATTTTTAAAATTGAAAACCACTAAAATCTCAAACTCAATTTTTGAAACCAAAAACTATTTTTGATTTAAAAAAATCAAAACTTAGAACTGAAACTAAACTTTGACCCAAAAAAAAACTGAAACTAAATTATACAATATTATTTAATTTTGACTTTATCACGGCGTCTTTGTTCCTACATATCTGGCAATGGGAAACTTATAAAAAATGTAGTTTTTTTCTATTAAATGTTCGTAGGATGGTTAATTTTAATTTTAGAAAAAAATATTTAAAAGAAAATTTATAAGTCCACTACAAGTTAATTAGAGTCAATTTGTTAACAAATTAATTCATAAAAGAATTACATACTTTTTTTAAAAAAATAATCACTTTTAAATTTTTTTAAAGATGTTTGGGAAAATTTTTTAAAAAAGAAGAATCTAAAAATAAAAAAGCTAATTAGTTTAGGAAATTATTTTGAACAACTTAAAAAAAAAACAAATACTATAATTGCCTTCGGAAATAAAAACATTTTTTAATATCTATAACAAAATGAAATATCTAAATTTAAAACCACTTTATTAAAAAGTTGAAAACCAAACGAAGCTAAATGTGTAAATTTATGTGTTTGGTTTCCATCAAAACAACATTACATATATGGATCCTGGCCAAACTCAGAGTTTAGGGTTTATATTTGTAATGTGGATCCGGTGCAAACTAAACACAACGTTATTCTAAGTTATTCATTTGGTACAAAATCATTAGTTCAAAATTGAGACCACTAAGTAGGACCCAGATTGCCTGCAGTCGGAAAATCTGAGTCGTCTGATAGAGATTAGACGGCTCAAAGGCAAAGATGTGTTTTTATACAAACTCAGACGACTCGGATTTGCCGACTGCACTGCTATAGTTGACTGCAGCAAATTCAAACTCACACTAATTACACGTTTGGTTCCTAGCTGGGAACTGTCATAATCTATTAATTTGATGTCTGAAACATAAATTCGCAGCTTTGAGATGCTCTTTTTTTCAAAAGCAATGCTTTATTACTTTGAATTGAACGTAGATTCACCTATAAACCAAATGTATGACAATCTTAATGTGTGTTTGGTTTGACTTTGAAATTGACCAAATTTAAGTTTAGATTTCTCAACACAACTATTTCTAGCGTTGAAAACGTGAATTTACTACGTTTCAACGCTAAACCAAACATGC
Organism: Sesbania bispinosa; assembly: GCA_026901365.1. Lineage (NCBI taxonomy): Eukaryota > Viridiplantae > Streptophyta > Magnoliopsida > Fabales > Fabaceae > Sesbania > Sesbania bispinosa. Next base: position 66,973 of record QLOH01000524.1, on the reverse strand, counting down.
ACTTGTACTAACTAATCCATGTCATCCGCACCAAATCTAATCTGAGTTAATTATGCAAATATAATTTAGATTGACGTTTATACGAGTATTAATTATACATTGCTTTCTGTGTTTACAATTTTATTATGATTATTATTACTTCTAAATGATCGAAGCAAAACGAGGGGCCAGTGTAGTGCATAACGATTAACGAGCCGCTCCCACAGAAATTTGGTCCTCTCGTGTGATGAAAAACGCCTCTTTTGCGCATAGCACCTGTCTTGGACCTGCAGGTTGCATATTGTATATTATATTATGCTGAAACCAGAAAAGCAGAATCCAAGTTTTATACGTTCTTCTCTGGAAATTAGAAATATGGCCCATAAAGGATTAATTCATTCCATGCTTATCTTCAACCCACTTCGGTCAGTTGTATGATGGGTTTATTATCCACATATAATTTTAGATGGTAATATTCTAATACTTAAATAATGCATATATATTGACCAAAAAAATAATGCATATATAAATAACAACTGCAAAACTAATCATCTCATTTTTATATTGAGATTTAATTAAAAGTCAATTATAAAGTCACTATTGCATCGTTTTAACCGATATTTTTTTTCTTTTAGTTTGAAATTTGAATCATGACAAGTGGACTTTCTCTATTCCGTTAAATCGAACGTTTTTTTTTTTATAATTTCCAATTATTGATATGAAAGGATTACTTTGTATTATGAACTTGACCACTATACACGGTTGACTTTGATCTCCAAATGGATTGATTCAGTTAATGGGAACATGGGATCACAATCTCATTATACAAGTTGCATTTTTTTTTCTTACTAGTAAACTGTGTAAATTTAATAGAGATCATGGTATGTAAGACTGTGTTGTGGAAGGTAAAGTCAGACTCAATTACAAGGAGAAAATTAATACTTGTAGTTATAAACAACAATTTATAAATGCCATGATAATGAAAAAGGTAGCATACAAACAAATATATATATATATATATATATATATAATCAATAGCAATTGATTGTTAAACCTAATCTGGCCCTTTGTTGGTTTCATAGGCCGCAGCAAATTGAAACCTGATAGGCTCGTTATTCTGTCGTTTCTGATATTCGTTCTTTTCTTTCTTGCTTGGGCGTAGGCCCCATTATTCGAGAACAGATCCCAGTAATATCAGCAGTTAGAAGTAATGGAAAATAAGTTAAATGAGTGGGTTTAGAGGTGTTTGTTTAAAATTATTTCTTAAAAGAATAATTTTTTTTTAAAAATGCTTATAAAATATTTTAAGATGTTTGTCTAAACTTTTTTAAGAAACGGAATCAGAAAATAATCAATTTTATGTTTTTTTTAAGAAGCAACTTAGAGTTGTTTCTTGAAAAAAGCAGTTAAAATAGATGAAAGTATTTACTTAACAATGTGAAAACATTTATTGTGACAAATAGAGTGCTTTTTATGATTATAGCCAAACGAAAATTTATTTCTGATTATACAAGAATCTCTAAAATAAAATCAATTTTTTAAAACAATTTAAAGAAGTACTTTTTTTAAGCACAAACAATTGATTTTGTATAAAATTGATTTTGAAGTAAGGTAATTTATATATATATATATATATATTACCTCTATTTTTATTTATTTGTCAAATTTAAATATTTTTTGTATTTATTTGTCTTATTTAAAAGTTCAAGAGTATTAATTATTTTTTCTACTTATATCCTTAATAAGAAATATAATAAGTAATTTATTGAATAAAAAATAGAAATATAAAAGTTATATTACGAAAAAATACAATAAATATAATGAAGATAAACACATCTATTGTATTTCTTAATATATGTGTTTTCATGTAATAAGATAAATAAATAGTAACAAGGTAATACTAGATAAGTGATTTTTGCATAAAACTTTATTTGCATGTTTATTATCAAAATTGTTTTGTGGTGTCTAATTATTAAAATGGGTTTAATGACCATGTACTATTCTTTATTTATATATATTATAATTTTTTTATAGAATGTGAGATTGATTAATCGAACACACTACACGGAATTCATATTTTAGTGACGGCCAAAAGTCGTCGCTATCTATGAAAAAGTTGTCGCTACGTCTGCTACAATGATGGCCGAGCGATGACTCATTGGTCGTCGCTAAAATGTTTGTTGTTAATGCAGTTGAGATGACGATTGACGATCGATGCTTTGTAGCGACGATCTGGCCGTCGTAACAGGCCGACACTAACGCCATGACTGCCACAACGTAACGATGATTTTGGTGCTGGTCGTCACAAGTTAGCCGTTGGAAGACGTAGTGACGGCCTGACCATCACTAAGCTTATAATGTTTAGCGTCAAATGTATTAGCGACGGTCTGGTCGTCGCTAGTCATCAGATTTTGTATTTTTTTAATATTAATTTTGTTAATTACGATTATAAAATGATATAAAAATCATGGCGAAAATTAAATAATATTAGTACACATTAGTATTAATCTAAGTACACATTAGTATTAATCTAATTATACATCATTTTCATCTTTTTGATCTTCATCATCCTCTTTATCTTCATCTTCATTGTCATCCCACCCATCTTCATCCTCATTTGATTGGATGTCTTCATCTCAGATTTATCATCTTCAACCATTGTCTCAGGGATATGCTGAATAATTGGTTCATATTGATTCTCAGTTAAGCCTGACAATTGTTCAATGTCTACAACTTGTAAAACAGTTGAAGCGTCATCAACCTGGTAAGGCACTTCTTCTTTGACCCTATCAACTTCAACATGACCCTTTGGTTTTGTTGTGATTGCCACAATCCAACCTCGTAAGTGCTTACATAATTCTGGATGATGGGCATAATAGACTTGTCTTGCTTTTTGTGCAAGAATGAATGGATCATACCGATTATACCTTCTACTCTTCCTTACCTCTACGATATTGTATTGTGGTTGAATTCGCATGCCACTGTTTATTGCTGGATTAAACCATTCACAATAGAAAATAGAAATCAAGTTACTCAAACCATGATACTCTAATTCATAGATATGGTGGATGATGTCGTAAAAGTCATCTTCACCGCCATCTTAACATATCACAATGCAAACACATGCACAATTCTACACTATTAGCTCACAACCAGCACCCTTCACATGGTCTTACCTATTGAGCTCAGCTATCCACTAACAAAAAACAAACAACACAAACACATGCACAATTTTATATTATCAACACACAACCAACACCCTTTATAGGGTCTCACCTATATTGAGTCCAACTCCTCACTAACAAACAATTCATAAATGCAAATTACAACAGTTTCATCACACATAAGAGTGAACACAGTACCAGTTCGATAACCACGACGGAGCTCGACAGCCGACAATGTCCCTCCATGATGGGTGGCCGTCGTCCATGTCCCCTTTACCAAAAAAGAGTTATTTCACAAAAATAATCGGTGAGATTGAATAGTTTAGTGAGAGGTTGAAGGAGAAAGGCAGCTTGAGGGACAATGATGGAGAGCTTGAGATACGGTTGGAGGGAAGAGGGAGAAAACCACGGCGGAGAAGAAAGAAAGGAAGAAGAGAAGAGAAAGAAGAAAGGGGAGACAGTGGCGCATAAGTTTCAGAGTTAGCGACGACTTTTGCGACGGCCTGACCGTCGCTAAATTTATTCTTAACTAGTGACGGCCAGACGGACGCTAAAGGCAATAAACCCGTCGCTACAATTTAATTTTTAACTACAACTCGCGTTTACATTTTCAAACTCGCAATGGCTTTAGCGACGACCGGTCGTCGCTAGCTTTCATTTTCACTCAGCGACGACCAAATTGTCGCAAATATCCACAATGGTCGTCACTAATGCCTATTTTCACCTTAGCGACGGCCACGCCGTCGTTACCGTATTCACATCTAGAGCCGTTACTATGGGTTTTTGGGTAATAGAAAATAAATTTTAATTATAAAACACCGTAGCAATAGCCAGACCATCGCTAACCTGTTGCATCTAAATGCGTGCATTCTTGTAGTGACAGTTGAAATGAAAGATATTGTTGAGCATATAAAGTCTGTAAAATTTTATGCAAATCATAAACTAATTAATACTTCACCACACCACTTTCTTTTAACGCGTAATATATTTTTTAAATATAAGTAATAGTGTGTTACTAGATAACATACCCATGAATATCTAAATGATTTGAAATTTAATATACATTATTATGAAGGTAATATAATATGATTCAACAGTTGGATTCGTCAATTTCACATTCTACGAAAATTTATTAATTGGTGTAAGTCAGCATCAATTGACACCAGGTGTCAAACTTCAAGACTTACGCGCGCCAATTAATAAAATTTTGTAAAATATGAATTCGACCAATTCAACCGTTGAATCATATTATATTACTTTCATGATCATGTATATTAAATTTTAAATCATTTAGATATATATTTGTATATATGTTATCTAGTCGTGGAATTTTACTTATATTTTAAAAATATATTATACATAAAATAAATTAGTTTGATAAAATATTAATTAATTTTTATTTTCGTGAAATTTTATAAACTACTATTTTATAAAAACTCTCCATTCATATATATACATATGTGCGTGTCAATTGTGAATTAAAAGGAAAAACAAGTGAAAGGATGCAGTAACTCTGTCATGATTTCTTGAACATCATTGAAATAACTTAATATTGTTTTGAACATAATAAGTGATTAAAATAGGAGTTTTGGAGTGTGTTTGGTAAAATTAACTGAAAAACTAGCTGAAAGTTGAAAGCTTAAAGCTAGTTGAAAGTTGAAAAAGTTACCTGAAAGCTTAAATCTAACTTAAAGCTGAAAAGTTAGCTGATTTGATTGAATGTGTTTGGTAAAAGTAGCTGAAAATGGTAAAATGACATATAAAGATATCATTAATTATTAAATAATGCTAAGTGAGGGTGGTTGATGGATAAACTTGTAATTAATTTTTAGCTAGTAGCTGAAAATTGGAACTTTTTTAAAAAAGCTATTTCAGGTATCTTTTCAAGAAAAGCTAGCAGCTACTCAAAAAAACTACCTTACCAAACTAGCTTTGAGCTTTCACAGTTAGCTGAAATGACTTACCAAACACACTCTTAATATTTTATTGTATGCTAAATATTAAATTTCATTAATAGCTAGGGAAATACAAGGGTACTACAACGCAATACAGACTTCACCAAAAATACTAGATTACGAAATATAACACCCTGCAGCATAATATAGGAGTTTTTAATTTTATGACAATAAACGCACCAACAATATTTTTAAAGTTAATAAAATTAATTATATATATGTTAATCGTTGAAAATATATAGCTGTTCATAATAAAGTTCTTTGTTTAAATAAAATATATTATTCAATCCCGAAATCAGATAAAATTATTTCAAGTCAATATCAATAAAATGGCATAGATTTTGTCAATAACATTGTAATTTAATTAGCTTCAACCTTAAAATTTACGACTAATATAATGTTTATATAATCAACTTGTTGTTTGTTATATCATTACGGATCACACTCTGTTACCTATGTGATTGTTTCTTTCACGCATGAAAAGTATTAAATTATATTTTTTAAAATATAAGTAATATGTGGATTAAAGTTTAAAGTGGTTGGTTAAAAAAACAAAGTTTAAAGTATAAATGTAAAAAAAAATGGTTGGTTACAAGTTTGATTCTCCTAAATAAGATCTTGAATTTTAGTGTTATATATGAAAAAGACCTCTATTGGAAGAACTAGCCTCATTATGAATCATGACGTGGATCAGGTTCAAGTATTGTGAATAAAAAAAATCCTTGTTTAAGAAAATTAGTCCCATTATGACATGGATCGTTCAAGTATTGTGTACCAAAAAATCCATATTAAAAGAACTTGTCCCACCATGTTGTAAATATTCACAGTTTGAGCATATAGACTCTTGTGGTTCACATAAAAAAGGTAAAAAAAATTGCCTTCACAGTCAATTTTATTAAAAAAAACATTTATTTTCTCAAAATAAATTCCGTTTATCCAAATCCAATACTATTTTTTTTTTCATTCTTCTAAATTAACTAAATTCACAATTTTTCCCAACGCAATCAACTCTTTATGTTATAATTTTGAGACCTCATTTTGGAGAGTGAGACACTCACTAACTCTACTCTCCCTCTCAATGTCTTTTGACATTTTATCTCTTTCTCTCGTTGGAAGGTGAATTTCACTCACACTTGTGAATAAGGGTGTTCACATCTAATCCAATCCAATGCAAACCACATAAACCGAATTGAAAAAATCGAAAACCGAAATCCAAAAAACGTATTTTTTATTGCATTGGATTGGTTTTTCGGATCTTATGTTGAAAACCAATCTAAACCGAACTTATATATACGTATATTATTACTTATAAAATAATCATATATTTATACTTGTATACGACGCAACAAAGAGAATGAGAAGTAAAAACACCTTTTAGGGTTTTTATTGGGAGAAACTAGGACGGTCCTTCTTGGACCCGTCGTGGCTTCATTTTTTTTTTTGCGCTTGAGAAATCATGACGGTCCCTCCGGACTCGTCGTCGTTTTAATTTTTTTATTTTGCCCTTGAGAAACCACGACGGTCCTTCTTGGACCCGTCATTGTTTCAATTTAAGATTTTTTTTTCTTTTTTGTGAGTGGCTTTCTGATGACGGTTATATGTATAACCGTCGTTGTTTGAATTTTCCACTATGCTTGAAAAGAGACCGTTGTTGTAAAGTCCGTCCATTTTACAAAATTGTCACCGCATCGTGTACGACGATGAGTGGATAACAATCGTCGTCTTTTTGGCGTCTTTAAATCCTATTTTTGCACTAGTGAAATATATATTTTATGATTTTATTATCTAATATCATGTTAATATTTCTATAAATATATCAATTTAAAACTAGTTTTAAATTAGTTTACACGTCTCATGTCATTCTTTTCATATAATTTTATATTTATTTTAATAAATATAAGTTTCAATAAAAAATATTTACTATTATTTCATAATTTTATCACTTTTATCTAATATTTACTGTCCCTTTAAAAACTGAAAACCCATCAAATCCAATCCAATTTAAATTGGATCGGATTGAATCGAATTTGAAAAAAATATCAAAACCGATCGAATGATAAAATGATAAAACCGCAATGATCGATCAGATGATTTTTTTTTCTCAAAAACGATTCAAACCGAACCGCGAACACTGCTACTTGTGAGAGTAAGATTCTATTTCTCAATCATTAATATAAATTTCCTCTCTCTTCCTATTTGAATTTTTAATTTCTAATAATATTAATCTTAATTTTTGAAATTTATTAAGATTAAAAATTTTATTTAATTTTTATATTTCAATTTTTTAATATATAAATCTTTATTCTTATCTTTATAAATTTTAATTTTTTTATCAAATTTTATCATTAAATAATACTATAAATTAATTTTGATAATAAAATAAAATATATTATCAAAATTAAAATTTAAAATTGTTTAATTTTTCTTTTTAAAATTTTAAAAATATTAATTTATTATAAATACAATTTTAATTAAATAAAAAATATATTTATACACGTGTTATGTGAGCTAATATAATAGTTATTTACTCCTATTTATTTTCACCCACTCCCATTTCAATTTTCATCGTTAGCCATTCAAACAGTTCTGTCTTCTCTTGGTTGCCGCTGGTCAAATCGAACAACCGCATCCCACATTCCCACTACCCGCACCAAACCTAAAGGGTCGCGTCATTATCTTAAACCTCCGTGCACCACTCCGCACGCTATTCGACCCCTCCTCCCACTCGCAGCCAAAGCGTGAAGTGTGAACACAGACACACCCACACCCACCCACACATCCTTGGCCGGCATGGTAACTCACCTCTTCTAACAGGTCAACTGTCAAGGTCATAACCGTAATTTCATCCACTCCCAGGGGTAAACAAACAGAACAAACGTGGATAAAGCTGTGAGTTCAAGTGGGTAATAATAATATTTTGATCAAGATTTTTAAAAACAGTGATGGTGATAATAACAATAATTTACCACTACTCTCTCCTTTTTTATTATTTATCATTTAATAATAATAATTTACTACTACTCTCTCCTTAACTAAGCCCCAAATAGGATTCTGTCGGATAATAAAGTATACATATAATTTATATAAAAAAAATAAAATAATTATGTTTTTTGAATATTTTTTTTCTTATTAATATATTTAATATCTTTTATTTTTCAATAAAAATGATTTTTTTCTTAAATTTATTTTACTTTTATAATAATTTTTTTACTTAAAAAAATTAACAAATTTATGATTATCTGAAAATAACAATAATTTAAAAACAACTTTAAAATCTAATAAAAGAAAACCGAGGGAGCAGTATTTGGTAATTAACAGTACTACTTAAGCAGCTTTATTTTCTTTTTTCTTTTGTTGGATTTAATGAAGGCGTTGAGTCCGTGTCTCCTCCAGAGTCAGCTTCTTTGTTTGTCCGATAGAGAGAGAGAAGAAAAAGTTAGAGAGAGAAAGAGAGTTGTGAAGCACAGGATCTAAAGCGTGTTCTCTGATAAGACTTTCGATTTCGAACCTGAGGAATGGTCAGTCAGCTACCTTTTCATCTCATCTATGATGCTTCTGATGCTTAGTTTTTGAATGCACCTCGCTTCAACTTGTTTTTCCTTCTTATTTATTTACTTGCTGAGATTGGGATGTGGGAAGACCCAGATGGTTTTTTTTTTTTCGGTATGATCAGTAATTTTCGATTTTTTTTCTTCTGGGTCTCTTTGTGGCTTCTGGAAGGTTCTATTTTTATCCTCATTGACTCTGGGTTCTGTGAAATTTGCATATGGGTAGTCCCTGGTTTCTGCAGTTTTTTGGGTATTCTTGTATTTTGGTTAAAGTTTTTATAATAGAAGGGTTGAAGTTGATAGTTCTGATCTATTTTTATGCTCTTTACAGATCTCATATGTTCTATGATCTCAACGTTTCAAGAGAGGACCCTTATTTATCACTGAAGTTTGGTATTTGAGGTTTGTATCTCACCTTCACCTTTATTGTCTTCTTTACTTGTTATGTGCTCGTGTGTGTGTGTGTGTGTCCGCTCCTGTGCGTGTGAGAGGTATTTCATTCGATTCCTGGCCTTGTAACTTCTCGAACAAAATAAAAGGAAAGAGAGAAAGATTAAACTAAAATTAGGGGTATTAGATTCCATCCTATAATCAGATATAATGATGTTAACACAAAATAGAACCCTTGGTAAGTTTTTTATCTTGATTTGATTGCTCCTATTAGAAGTTAGATTGAGGGTGTTCAAACCCGCCGAAAATTGTATCTGACAAAAGTATAGAATTTTAGGCTGCTTTAGCCTTTAGGCATGTGGGGCTTTCTTTGATGAGAATCTCTTTATTTTTTTCACTTTGTGCTTTGCCCTATATGTCTTCCTTCTCTTTTATTTCTTGATCACTAAGTATTGAAGATGGAATTTAAATTAAAGTTTGTTATATTTGCAGCTCTTCACTCTACTAGGATTTGTGAGTTGTGGCATCTTGTAAATAACTAGATTGAAACAAGCATTTATTCTTAAGTGGCTTTGATGACATACTAAGTTCTGGGGCTGTCAGTGTATTGGAACAATGTCCTTCCGCAGTATAGTTCGCGATGTAAGGGATGGATTTGGAAGCCTATCAAGAAGGAGTTTTGAGGTGAGGCTTACTGGCCATCATAGGGGCAAGTCACATAGTTCAGTCCATGAGTTGCAAGAGCAGCCTCCAGTTATACAGAACAGTCGATGGGCTAGCCTTCCTCCTGAGCTTCTTCGCGATGTTATTAAGAGATTGGAAGCAAATGAAAGTACATGGCCTGGTCGTAAGCATGTGGTTGCATGCGCTGCCGTGTGCAAGTCATGGAGAGAAATGTGCAAAGAAATTGTCAGCAGTCCTGAATTCTGTGGGAAGATTACTTTCCCTGTTTCCCTGAAGCAGGTAACTTATATATTCTTGTTCTTCTATCCTGAGTTTAAAATATATATAAAATGATTACTTCGTGTATAACAAATATAAATTTTGGAACATAACCAAATTTTACAATTTTGTGTTTGGTTGATTTTTGTTTTACAGCCTGGGTATAGGGATGGACCAATCCAGTGTTTCATAAAGAGAGACAAATCTAAATTGACATACCATCTCTTCCTTTGTCTTAGTCCTGGTAAGCTTTACTTCGTTGACACCTAATGTATATGAGTTTATCTGATCATCTTGCTTGGTGATTTATTTGATTTTTTTTACTATGTGATCTATTTATTTATTGCATTGAATTTGATGTATGTATTTACTTTCTCCCTTACCAATCCAAGCTAAGGTCATCCTTTAATGTAGAATTTTATTTGTTTCCTTGACTTTTAATTCTGGTAAATTGCTTTTGACATTCATTTCTTTTAGGCAAAATGGAGTTTGATAGCATTCTGGTTGGTTGTTGATTTCTATTGATATGTTTATGACGAATAAATGCTAATATACTTAGCTTTGGTGTCACCATAAACTAGCTTCCATGTGACAGTGGAAAGGCAATGATGCCACTTCTTGTATACGGTTTACAAGTGGTCCTATCATCCTTTTCAACTATGTTATGACTTATGAGCATATCTGATCAGGTGTATAGTCTTTTTTCCCCCTTTTTTTGCTTCTTAGCTAATGCTTTAGGTGTGTGTTATTCATGTCTGTCCCTTGGTTTACTGTAATTACAATCAAACAGTCCACGTGCTCCATGGTCTATCCTACTTAAGTTTATTGGTTCAATTGTTTTCTGTGCTGGCATATGTAGTTCTTTATTTTAAGTTGACAGTCGTGTTGCTGTTACTATAGACTACATAAATATGGATTTAGCAATTTTATGGTCCTGGATGTCATACTACATAAATATGGATTTAGCAATTTTATGGTCCTGGATGTCATTCTCTTGGGGTCATGTTCTGAACTCAACCGTGTTCCTGCAGCCTTGCTTGTTGAAAATGGGAAGTTTCTTCTCTCTGCAAAACGGACCAGAAGAACAACTTGCACAGAGTATATTATATCAATGGATGCAGATAACATATCAAGGTCTAGTAGCACTTATATTGGAAAACTGAGGTATGATTAACTTGTAAAAGATCTCATGTTATGCATAATTCATAATCATTGAATAAATAGTATGCTAGAAATTAATGTTTCTGTACTTTCCTGTCATTATATACTTATACTATATTTCCACTTGTTTCAGGTCTAATTTTCTTGGCACCAAGTTCATAATTTATGATACGCAACCTCCCTACAATAATGCTCAGCTGTCTCCACCAGGCCGCAGCCGTAGGTTTTATTCAAAAAAGGTTTCTCCAAAGGTCCCTAGTGGTAGCTACAATATTGCCCAGGTCACCTATGAGTTGAATGTCCTCGGTACTAGGGGGCCACGGAGGATGAATTGCACAATGTACTCAATCCCTGCATCAGCCCTTGAACCTGGTGGTGCTGTCCCAGGCCAGCCAGAGCTCCTTCCACGCCCCCTCGAGGATTCTTTCCGGAGTATATCCTTTGCAAAATCAATTGACAATTCAACTGAGTTCAGCAGCTCTAGGTTCTCAGACATACTTGGAGCTGGCAATGAAGAGGAGGAGGGAAAGGAGAGACCACTAGTTCTTAAGAACAAGTCTCCAAGATGGCATGAACAGCTGCAATGTTGGTGCCTAAACTTCAGGGGAAGGGTTACAGTTGCCTCTGTCAAGAATTTTCAGCTGATTGCTGCAACACAACCTGCAGCAGCTGGTGCTCCTACAGGAACAGGTCCTGCACCATCTCAGCCAACACAGCCTGACCATGACAAGATTATTCTTCAGTTTGGAAAGGTTGGCAAGGATATGTTCACAATGGACTATAGATACCCTCTCTCTGCATTTCAGGCTTTTGCCATATGCTTGACTAGCTTTGACACAAAATTGGCATGTGAATAGTGACAACAGATATATGTGGTAAGACAAATAGGATTTAATCTCGATTTTAGGTATTCATAGGATGGTGAAGCTGCATTAAGTCATTGTACGCCTCATTAGTTAAAAACTGTAAAGTACAGAACGATCTGTGCCCAATGTCTTTTTTTTTTTCTTTTTGTCATTGCCCTTTTCTTTTGAACATGTCCCTTTTTTTCTCCATTGGCCTTTTCTTTTGAACCTTCATGTTAGTATATGCTTTAAAGTTTAAACTATCTTTGTCAGACTTTATTGATGTAGACATCCATACTTTGTATGTTAAAGATGTAATGAAAATGCAGTGGCATTCAATTTCTGTTTGGTGTATTGTCAAGAATCTTAATTACTTTTTGGAGAATTGGATGGGTACTAATGCACCGTGGCAAATTCTAAAAATGGCTCAGTTTTAATTGTGCAATATAGTAAGAATAGGGTATTACATATATCTGACTTTTAACCACGAACTATTGGGTGTTGAAGTGTGTTTGGTTTATTCTAAAATCACGTTTTAAATGTGGTTCTGTGCCAACGCTACAGAGAGTTGTTTGGATCCATATTTGAAATGTCTATTTTGGAATAAATCGAATATACTAATCTAGTAATCTTTCAAAACTAAAATAGGTGAACTCAAATAAAAAGCTAAAAGCATGAAAGTATGATGGTAATCACAGTAGACAGTACTAATAAAATAGAATTGGTGATTTTGCACAGCCTTGGAGGCTAAGCATGTTTGGTTTTGATTAAAATTATATTACAAATATGGATCCATTTGAACGTAACTTTATAATGTTAGTTTATAATGTGATTTTGATGTAATTCAAATTTTAAACATGTGTTTAAAAAGGCTTCATTTTGGGTGGTTGTGGGTTTTTAGTTTTTAAAATATTTCAACCAATTTTTTACCACTCAAAATTAAAAATATCTTTTTGTGATTTTCAAAACAGACCGTGTTAAAATCATAAGAGATTTTCAAATTTTGATTTTGAATTGTAAAAATTTAATTTAAAGGGAAAAATATGTTTTTCGTCCCTATAGTTTCGGTCAATTTTAGTCTCCGTTCCTATACTTTAAATCATTTGTTTTTTGTCCACAAACTTTCTAATCCCCCAAATCATGGTCCCTGACCATAAGTTAGCTGAGTAACAAAAGTTACATGTCAGCATCAATAGTGAGTCCCAAATAACTGTCCGATCATCTAATTAATTTTTTATTAATTTTTAATTATTAAAATAATCCTAATTGCTAAATTAGGGTTTTCAACTAAGTAATTTTACCCGATAAAAAACCTAATTTCATAATTATGGTTATTTTAATAATTAAAAAATTAATAAAAAAAGATTAATTATATGATCAGTTAGTTATTTGGGGCCACTATTGAGGCTAACATGTAACTTTTGTTACCCAATTTATCAGGTTAACAGATCTCACTAATGGTGAGGGACCATGACTTAGGGGTTTAGAAAGTTCGGGGACAAAAAACAAAGGATTTAAAGTATAAAGACGAAGACTAAAGTTGACCGAAACTATAGAGATGAAAAACATATTTTTTCCTAATTTAAAATTAAAAAGAAAAACTCACAACCACCCAGCCTTTAGTTTGGTATTTGATTTCTTTTATATTACATCATTCATCACTGTTGAATTAAGAATAGCTAAAAATAGAACTTAATTTAAAATTAAAAAGAAAAACTCACAACCACCCAGCCCTTAGTTTGGTATTTGATTTCTTTTATATTACATCATCACTGTTGAATTAAGAATAGCTAAAAATAGATCTAACTTATTCAAAGCAGCCAATATCCAAACCCAACTTGGATTGATAATATTTTGATTCTTGTAGAACTAAACTTCTTTTTATAGTATTTGTTTTATTAAAAGATTAATAGCATGTTTGTCTATTCAGTTCTGAACAGACGTTTGAGTAGAAACTAGAAAGACCAAGTTTTTTTTTCCCCTATTGAAGCATATTGAAAGTTGTGATAACTATAAACCCCTCAAAAATTTTAATCTTTTTATTAATTAATTAAATAAGTTCAATTAGAGATGACACCAGGGCCAGCTGTCCCACCCATCGAGGTGCCTACAAACCAGCGAGGGGATTAGTCACTGCTGTCGGCGGTGGATACCCTGGTCAAGTACCAAAAAAAAACATTAGAGATGACAATAACTGCTCTCTGGATAGAGTATTACCCCGGCCCTATTTATAAGAACCTTTTTGAATGTTTGTCTTGGTCTTTTTTATAAGAACTTTTTCAGATTGTCCCATGCATTAATTATTATTTGACAAAAATACCCCATTAGTGGAGGTAGGTGAGTAACTAATTAGTAGAGAGAGTATGACACAATTGAGTAGTTAAATAGAAAGAGAAAGATAATGAGTCTCAATAAATTCAAGGATAGTTTAATAAATATGATACACATTCATGACAAATTTATTGTAATAAACTAAATTAACCAACTTCCTTAATCCGTGTGAAGTAGTTAAAATGTTCTTATAAATAGGACCGAAGGGAGTATAATGCATGTCTCCGTAATTGCGTTTTAAAAAAAAAAAGCCTACCCCGACAGTAACTTTAATGTTTGTCTCTCACACTTATTGAACACATACCTCCGCCCGTTATAACATTACCAACAATTTAGTTAAGTGAATAATTAATAACTTAATAAAAAAAATACTAATTGAAGAAAATTATAACTCAATTGAAAATTACTTTAAATAATCCAAAAATAATTATTAAATATCAGCGATATTACAATTTAATTAAATTGAAACACAATATGTTAAGGTTCTAAAACACAACACATAATTTAATATTCAAAAATTTTATTAAATATTATAATATACTTCTACGTCACAATATTTTATAAACTTAAACATCATGGGCTAGCATTCTCCAAAATTTACAAAAAATTATTATTAACACTAATTAGTCATATATTATAAAATAAAAAACAAAATAGGTAGTTTTTAAAATATATTTTTAATATATAATATATTATATATTAATTTAAAAAATATATAAATATATACAATTATTTATTGTATCATTTGTTAAATAATATAATCAATTAATATATCTATTCATGGTGGGTATGGGGCAGACTGATAAAAAATGTGATTTATTATCCGTACTCGTTTAATGGCTTTTTACCCTGCTTATTGTGGGTAATTTTAGCGAGTACCTATAGAGTTTGAGCTCAATTGATATCCCTAAGTTCAATATGAAATATTTTATCAACTCTTAACGTGACACTCCTAAATATTTTATAGATCATCAATATAATATTTTTGAGATAATTCAACTTACTATGTAATTATCTTTATGTATATATATTTACAAATTAAGTTTTAAATTTTTCTTATTTTTTTATCTTTATATTAATTGTTTTTCTTAGGGATGTCAACGGGGCGTGGCGGGGGGCGGATAGTGACTACCCGTATAAATACCCGCTGAAATTAATGGGTATCCATGCGGGTAACAGGTATCCGTGGGTATTCACGGGTATCCATTAATGTTTAAGGATTTAAATTTTATAAAAAGAAAGAGATGATATGTTATATAATATATTATAATATCATATTATATATATAAAATAATCATTATATAATATCATTACATGTTAATATACTAAGAATATCATAAAAAAATATAAAATAAATTACATTTCATCATAAAATGATAAAAAATCCTAATATTCAAATATATTTAATAGAAAAATATATTTTAATGAGTATGTGAGTACTTGCTGGGCGGGTAGTATAATATCCATCCCCACCCATTATATAAGTATGTGGGTACCCATTGTGGGTATATCCACGGGTATCCACGTGTGCGAGTTTTTTTTTACATCCATAATTTTCTTATTTGAAGAAAATAATGCGTTATTGAAAATTAAATATAATATTTTGTAAAAAGTAAAAGTTTATAATGAGAGAAGTAAAAAAAAAGGATAAAAAAGAAGAAAAAATTCAAAGGAAGATTATAAGAACTAGAGAGAATAGAGATCACAAAATTTCAGAAAAGTAAGGAAAAAATGAACAAATTTGTTATTTCATTTAATTTGATTTTTATATTATTCTTTGTTATCCTTTTATATTAAATGCAAGTTGTTAAAGAAAAATGAAAGATGTCTTTCTAAAAGATTTTGCTGAAAAATTCAGTATTATTCATTAATAGCTATATTAATCCTATGAAAAACTCTATTTAAAGGAATTTTGTATTTAAAATATATCTAATATTTCATATTGTAATTTTTTAATATATTTGACGCCCTTGACTATAAACAAAACACACAATAACTCGTTGAGGGTTATTATAATTGTGAACCTTTTTCATTAAGGTCTTTTTAATGTGTGTAAAATTTGGCACATGATAATAAATTAAAAATAAATTTTTTTATTGTAAAATGTATTATTTAATGTTACCATTGTATTGAATGTTGTGATTATTATAATTTTTAATAAAAAAATTATTTTTTATTTATCATCATCCAATTTATAAAAAGTGAATACCATGCAAAAAATAGTCAAAGAAATTACGCCTCCTCGTTTTCTTTATTCAAGTATTAGTTTTCAAAGATACCTTAACTATTATTTTGTCAATATCCTTATTTTCCTTATTTTCATTTTAATTAATTAATTAATAAAATAGATAATTATGATGAATGATATGATAAAAAAAGGGAGATAAAAAGTTTATCGTATAATTTATTATATATTTTTATTGTATGAATATATTATTTCTACTAGTATATACTGACTCCTGTCATATTTGAGCTACATCTAGAGCTACCAATTCAGATTGGTCAGCCCAATAGGGGTAACAAATTTTTATAGATCAGACTACAGTTTCAGGAGTTATTCTAATTTCTAAAATTAAGCCTCAAACCCTACATTTTTATCAGCTTTTTGCGGGTAGTTAAATTTTTTTATGTACAAACTACCGAAATTTTTACGGGCATTTTTTTTTATTGCGAGCTTTATCATCCCACGCAAAAAATCTTGGAATTATTCAGACTTTTAAAATAAAAACAAATCCTATATTTTTAGTTTTTTTCCTGTATTTATGGATCGATCGATTTGATTGCACTACCTCATTTTATCTGCGGTAAGTATATACCTTATCAAACTATTCCATAGGAAAGTTGTTATACAATAAATTGCCAAACTTATTTTGGCGCCAACCATATGGAAAAATTGGTCCAATATTTGGCAAATAATTAATGTGGGTCATAATTGCTTCGTTGAATGTATTAATGGCTATGGGAAAACCGCTGCGTATCCATAAAGTTGTCGAGTTCTTGCCGTGATATTGCTAAGATATTGTCCTTAAAATAGCAAGAGGTCAGTCTAAGTACTTCAATGAAAGGGGAATAATTTTAGCATTAGCATAAACCTATAATAAGACACAATTTATAAAAAAAAAAGATAATATTAAAATAATTTTTTATACAATTTTTTATATTATTTTAATGTATCTTAAGTTTTTGATATATTATTGTTAATATGCATTATTCATATGGAAAATGATAGTTTCACACAATAAATTTGGAGTGTGAAGAAAAGAAAGATAAAAAAGTGAAGAGATAGAAAGTAAATAATATGACAAGTGATGTGATGAGAAATAGAGATAATTAAAAAAGAAAAAATGAGATTTAGAAAGAAGTATAAAAAAATTAAATGTGAGTGTGAGAATATATGATATTAGCTTCTATTCATGTGAGTGTGAATGTGAGAATATCAAAACTCTTTTCATATTCATGCATGTATGAATTAGCTTCTAAAAGAATTGTGTTTGTTGCAAAGGATATTGTAAAATTATTTCTCAAAAAGTGAATATATGATATTTTCATCTGATATTATTACCTTTGTTTTATTTATAAGACCGTTTTTTACTCAATTAGCACAAAAAACATTTTTTTAATATATTGATTTTTAAAAAATTCCCCTAACATCCAAATTTATCTTTATTTGAAGTCAAATTCTATTTAATTTCTCATGTTAACCAAATCTTATATATAAACTATAAAATTCATTAATTATGAAATATAAATATAAAAAACTAATAAATACATCTAAAAATTTGTAAATGATCTTATAAAAATTAAGGACCAAACTAAAGGGTCTTATTAAAAGGGATTGGGGATAGTATTAATTAATCTTTAGGAATATATATTCTTATGTTTCCATTAATTAATTTTATTCTCATGATGAGGAATACATTTTTTTTTGTCTTTGATTGAGAATCCCTCATACGAATAACATAGTTGTAGGTTTAGAGTGTGTTTGGTAAAATTAGCTGAAAAACTAGTTGATTTGATTGAATGTGTTTGGTAAAATTAGCTGAAATGGTAAAATGACATACAAGGTTATCATTAATTATTAAATAATGATAAGTGGTGCTGAAAATGAGAGTTTTTTTTAGAAAAACTACCTCATCCTCAAGTAGCTTTTCGAGAAAAACTAGCTAGTAACTGCCCAAAAAACTACCTTACCAAACACAACTGAAATGGTTTCAGTTACCAATTTCAACTTTCAGTTAACTGAAATGACTTATCAAACACACTCTTAATCACTAGGTAGGAAGGTGTTTATTAGATAATGTCCTCATAAAAGTAGCGAATTCATGATTCAAATAATTGATTTTATAGGTAAAGCTGGCCTCAGTCACAATCTATTTTCACTGTGTCCCGCTCTTTAACACATGTGTAGACATCTAGAATGTGAAAAAATGGGTAAGTATTGGCCCAATAACAAATTATATATGCTTTGATATCATTTTAAATTTTGGATCTAACCCAATGCAGTTCTAAAAGCTAGTTTGTAGAATCAAGAATCACCAAAACTTAATTATATATATACTATATATAATTTGGCCTTTTCTCTCTGTTAATATTGTGAGACTTTAGCACAAGGGCACACACATGGATTGGTAACTTTTTTTCATTATTATAAAAAAAGATGGAATATTAATAACTAGCGCAACTAATCCATTATTTAGGAAAGATCCAGCAAAAACCTCAGTTATGTAAAATTTATGATCAAAGCATGCCTAAACGTAACTCTGTTGAAGCATATAGGAACACAGCAAACTATATATGATGCAGCATATTGATTAAGACATTATTTAATGCTTGTACAAGCTAGCAGTATCTGATATATGTACTTACAATAATAATACATGGAAATCAATTCTCAAGCGCGCACACACACACACACATATATATATATATACAGTGTTGAAGAGAGAGATGAAGGTAGCCGTACGTTGATCCTCCTCCATGGCCCCCTGACAGACTTACGAGAGGTGAGCACTGCTTCTTGCATGTCACATGATCTATGAAGAAGGAAGGCTAGCTGATGATGATATATATTTCTAACTCTCTCAGCATATCTTCAAACAAACGAAGAATAGCTGTAAGAGGAGAGAAAGCATGAGGAGCGCGCATCAAGTTCTCTTCTCTCTCAATGTAATGTGAGAGGGTGCAATGCAAAGTACATGGCCATATCATCATATATACAAATATAGTGAGTGAGTGCAAAGCCACATGGTTGGATGGGGTTCAAAGTAGAAACTATGTACTACCCAGAGAGGCCCCCCCTACGCCTCTTAAAAAATATTTGTTACTCTTATTATTTTGTTTTTTAAATAAAAATCTAAGTACTAGCTAGGTATATAGTAATCTCCTTTGATTATTAATATATATTGCATATGAGTATAATCACTACAGACCAATATATCTATAGTTCTAAAGTAAATTATAACACATATGAGTTTGTTTCTATATATGAGATAAAAATTAAAGACCTTAATTAGATGATATGCCTATTTTTTTTTAAATTGAAAGATTATTTTTAACAACAAAAATTATGTTAAAGTGCAAAAACTAATTTTATTTAAAAAATATTTTTAATTACTATTCATCAACTAAAATTTAATAATGATTTTATATTTGATATAACATTTTTATTAATTTTATTATATAAAATATATATTTATAAAAAATTTGAGATCATATAATAAAGGAGACCTAAAATGATTGCCTTAGAAGCAGGGGGCGAGCCACTTTGTGGCTAAGAGGGGCCATCGCCCCCCTCAATTTTTTATTTTTTTTTAAATATATATATATATTTGTGTGTGTTTTGTTGTTGGGAAAATTTATTTATTATTTTGTTAAATAAAATTACACATCCTCTTATCTCAAATATAAACAACTCAAAATTTAATTTTATTAGTGTTAAATATAAGTAAAATATAACCACCTTGGCCCTATTAAATACTAGTAGTATCCTCACAATATCCTTATTTAATTTAAAATTTCTTTCCAAAAATCCACCTTACAAAATATATTAAGAATTATATAGTTAAGGAAATGGCTCATTTTTATGTGGGTTTGAGAAAATTTAATGAGCTCAATTAATACTTTTAATTAGCGTGAATTAATTAACTTTTGCTTATATTCACCAGAGTAGAATAATAGAAGCACGATTATAAGGGAGTATAAGTTATATTTGATAAAAATAACTGATAAATTAGCTCTTATTGAATTAATAGTGTTAATTTGGTTTAATTTTTTTATTAATGTAAAATGATATAAAATGATGTATTTACATAAGTTTATTATATAAATTTCATTTTTGTTTATTTGACAAAGATATGATATTAGGTAAATATAATTTTCAAATTTTTTATGAAAATTAATTTTTTATTAAACTTTTTAATGATAAATTTTTTTATTAAAATTTAAAATAAATAATAAAAAGAGAATAATAATTAAAATAATTCATAAAATTTATCAATTATTTGCATTGTATATATAATTGTGGATATTTATCTTAATTCAATATTTTATATTTGATTTAATTTTTTATTTATTATATTATAATATATATAATTATATATATAATAATAAAATTATATTTGGGATGAACTGATTAATTGGGAAAAATTATAATATCGGACCCCTTGATCTTAATTGCTGGCTTCGCCCCTACTTAAAAGCCTCTCTATTGGACCGCCCTGAGCATAACATTTTCATGTATTTTTAAATTTTTATTCTATGTTTTACTCGCTTCTCGAGTTATTATACAATAAATCCTAAATTAAATAGGGATCAGGAAAACATATAATTACTTTATGGACTTCGTAAATTATATAAACTTATAATTTCATAATTTTGACACTTTGACCATATAATTATTTAAAAAAAATTATAAATCAAAACTCAAAAAGTATGACATACACTTTTCATGCACAAATTATTTTAAATATTTAGCATAATGAAGTAAAGAAATATTCTTAATAGAATATTCCACAATCATTAAAGTCTCCATTTCACAAATTAAAAAACTAATA
Source organism: Sesbania bispinosa (assembly GCA_026901365.1). Lineage (NCBI taxonomy): Eukaryota > Viridiplantae > Streptophyta > Magnoliopsida > Fabales > Fabaceae > Sesbania > Sesbania bispinosa. The sequence continues at coordinate 45,606 of QLOH01000524.1, read as the reverse complement.
TTCTATTATGACACCAATTTTAAATCGAATTTTATTTTATTATTTCTGAATTTAATTCAAATTAGATAATTATTAATAATATAATAGTTTTTATATAGGAGGGTCAGCTAGGTTGGGTTGGGTACATAGGGTTGTACTTACCTATACCCGCTCATGCTTATCATGCCTAAACAAACCCGATGACCCAACCCAACCTACTAAATAGTGGTTGGGTTGGGTTGATCGGGTTGGCTGGACCCATGTGCAACCCTACATAGAAAGACATATTTAAAAATCAATTCATTTTTCTTTATAAGGAAATGGTACAGGGCCAATTTGTTTGTGCTTAAAATAAGTATTTTTTTAAACTGTTTAAAAAAATTGATTTTATTTTAGAGATTCCTGTATAATCAGAAATAATTTTTCATTTGGCTACAAATCTTAAAAAGCACTTTATTTTCTATAATAAATGCTTTCACATTGTTAAAATGTTTTCTTTCTCTTCTATTTTAACTGATTTTTTTTCAAAAAGCAACTCTAAGTTGCTTCTTATAAAAGCAGAAAACTGGTTATTTTTTTATTCTGCTTCTTAAAAAAAATTAGATAAACATTTTAAAAATTCATATAAGTGATTTTTTTTAAAAAAGTGATTTTTTTAAGAAATAGTTTTAAACAAACGGGCTCACAATGTGTTGACCGCATGGGTAGAAAAAATTTAATTATAAAAATTAATATGTCAACTAAAAAGATGATGATTTGGTTAAATCCCATTTAAATCAAGCTAAATCTCATTGAAAGAGAAACTGGTCTTACCTCCATTAATAGGCACATTATAAACATTTTTCATAAAAGCTCATACAAAACTTCAAATTTGAGACATAAACTAACAAAAAAAACTCATGGTAACCAATAAAAATTAAATTAGATACCAAATATCCTTTATATATATATATACATATATTTTATATGAGTAAAAATAATGTTATACTACATAAAGAAATCAACTAGTGGTTAGTTCCAATGGTGCATATTTGATTATTATGTGTGTAAAAAATTATATATAAAATATATAAAAATTTATATATCTTTAAGCAATGTAGTCTCATCCAGATGTAGATGTTATTGCCTTGAGAATTTTCTCCCATGAATAATAGTTTAAGGATCCTCTCTAGCTTATTTAGCCTCTCCAGCCAAGTTTAGCTATGGAATAACTACGAAATAAATTCAAATTTTGATTTCCTAGTTATTTCATAGTTATTTTGCAGCTAAACTTGGCTGAAAGACTAGAGAGAATCTCGATCCTGAATAATACCTATGTACGGTTTGCACCAAAAAATATTAATTTGTTGATTATTTTGATATTCAAAAGTCATTTTGAATCCACTAATCTACTACTTCGGAAGTTTAATCACTAAACCTGACACTTAACTTGTGTTAGGATAGAGTATTTTTAAATTACTACATTCCAAGTGTTAAGATAGTAAAAGAAGAAGTTCCAAATGACAAATAGGAGAAAGTTTTATATTGAATGAGAGGAATTTAAAATAACACATATTGTATAACGGAGGTTGATTCAAGTGGTACATGTTTGATTTTTCTTAAGTAAGGTCTCGGGTTCGAGTCTTTTGGATGGAAAAATTCCCCGCTGGGAGAGCTAGCCCCACTATGATGTGGATATTCCGGGCTCGAACATGATTGTCTCCCGTGGAGGATATCTGTGGTTAATTAAACCAATAAAAATAACATATATTGAGAGATAATTTTAATATTTCTTTTTATATTTAAATTTTTATAGATTATCATTTACAATTTATTTTATACTTAACTCACTTTTTAATCATCACTCATAGTTAATTTAATGATTTCTTCGTTCAAATACACAATTATATTTCTTTTTGAGTCAAATACTTGTACAATGTATTCATAATAAGAAAATATTAAAAAAATGCACATACACATATGTCAAGACGATAATATGGATATGCAAAATAAAATTTACACCGATGGAATCATAAACATGATCATGAGCACAAAAGCCAAGTTTCTCGTTCAACTATAACACACCTAACACGGAAAGGTGAATCTTGTAGACCATATTTCAGAGGATTTTCAAATATTTTGTGGTCCCAAATGAATGTCATGCGCATACAAAAGCATATATATACTATCAACTTATCAAGGACGAAATTTTTGTTTATGCGGTTATCTTAGTTGGTGGAGCACTAATTCGAAAGCTAGATTTTATATCATAAATATGCTACCCCACATACACACGTATATGATGAAATCGATTCAACACTGAATTGCATTGGATTTGGACTCGGACAGTGGTCTGGTCGGTCTTCTTCAGTAGTGCTACGCAAAACGTTTTGGAAGATAATGCTATCTACTTAATTGGCACTATGCAGTTCCACTAATAAGAAGCACCAAAATAAAATGGACAAAAAAAGATGACATCTACATTGAAGTGTATTTCTTTCATTGCGTGAAACCTAATAGTGAAAACATGAAGTGCACCATATTAATTTTAAAACTTTGAGAGATTGCACCTTTCATGACTAAAGATTTATTTATTCATCAAGAAACAGCTCTATATAATAATACCTTTAAAATTAAAAATAGCTTGTCTTTTGTTTGTCCGTTAATTTTGCACAAACAAATGTATATCTGCTCAATCTAGGACGAGATACGAATCATTGGTTATTTTACGTGGGTTCTACCTAAGTGTAAAATCTCAGAGTTAGTTTGGAGAATATCAGATAGTATCAAAGAGTAACCTCACTCTTTGTACAAGTTTACTGTGTGAAAATGGCCCCTGGTAAGGCCATTACTTGCATTAAAAGTAAAAATGAAACATACAAGCAAGGGGACTGATGGATTCAGTCATACACATTGGACAAGCAACGTAGACTTAGTAATCAATAAAAAAAAAACTGAAAGCATAAAGAAAATGGTCTACATAAAGGCCCTACTCTCTTGAAGCTTTCTGGTGTAGCCTGTGATCGCTATGGTGGATGCTATGGCTTTTTTCAGAGTGCTTGTGAGTTTTCAGGTTGCCGACCTCTGATCTGAAGCCCCTTCTCCTATATATAGCCATAGCTTATAACCGTTCTTGCCCTCTGGGTTGGGTGCAGTAACCCACGTTCTTCCTCCATGTACGCTGCTGCCTCCTTTTAGTAACTGCTCTTGGTTGACGTGGCTACTGGGCAGTTGACAAAGAGTGCTTGAGGAAACTTCCCCTTCGAACTACGCTTCCTTTTCAAAGGCCAACGACCGAAAATAAAACAGAAGACGTCGAAGCCTATCTTTGCTCGAAACAAGTACCTGCCAAGGTAACTTAGGGTCTTGCGTCATAGCTTAAGTGTCATTTTAATTCCTTGTAAGGAGTTATATTTAATGTATTAGTGTTTTGTATGTTATAGCCATTTCGACTGGCAATTTAAATGAACCTTTTTCGATTCAGATAACATTGACACGACAAAACATTAATACTGGCCTTTTTACTTGGCTCTCGACTAGGCCACTTCGAATGATGTAACCTCTTATTTCGAATAAAAATTGACCAACAACATTCGATCATATTTATTTCGAATTTTTTATTGAGTGCCCAACAGATGCCCCCCAAAACGTATAACTTCGATTTATTAAGAAGTTAATGCGTTTTGTACGCACCGTTACGTTCCGCATCGAATCATTGATCATCTCCTTCTCTTTCACACGATCCCATGAGTTTGACTTTTGGGTTTCCACTAATGCCACCTAGACCTATAACTGTCAGTGACTTCTGGGTTTCCCTCCTTTACTCTTTTATATCAATTTATCTCATCTCTTTACCTTCTTTCTCACGTTTCTGGAGAAAAACCCTTAGCTCTACAACCTCCTTCTGCTAGAAATCCTTAAACCATTTGTGTCTCCTTTCCTTCTGAAAAAATGGCCTCTTCTTCCCAAGCTCCAGCTACCAAGTAGCTTGCTCAACTCCCCTTGCTACTGAAAATGGCAAGAGCATCGTGAGGGATGGTGAGGTTTTCGTTCCGGCACCTGAGGCCACTGAGGAGAAAATGAAAGTGTGGGGTTCAAGCGTTCTCATCCCTACTAATGTGGATGGCCTCCGACTCGGTTTCTTGGGGCCTTATGAATCTCCTCCTCAAACTAAAACCTTCAGGGAGTATCAGGCCTTATACCCTAAAGAAAAGATTTTGGCTTTCACCAACGAAGTTCGTGCTGACACTCCAAAACCAGAGAAGAACGCATTTCGCGCTGTCCCATTAGCGAATAGGAAGTCTTACTTCAATTGGCTGGATAAAGTGCAGGCTGTGTGAAAGGAAAGTTCTGGAAAAAACTTGGTATCTTCGATTTGATTCAACATTCTCGAATCAACGCGCCCTATGACTTCGAGCTGATCCTTGCTTGCCATCCCTTTTTGGGATCGAGGTACGTGTACCTTCTTCCTTCCCTGTGGTATGGTCACACCCACATTACTGGATGTTGCCGTTATTACTGGACTGGATCCTCGAGGTGAGACTTACCTCCCCAATACCAAGCCTTCTCGAACTGACTATGAGATGTATGACACTAAGAAGGTAACTTACCAAGCTTTTATAGCTAGCCACCACAACACATCATCTGCTGATGTAACTGAGGAGGAGCACATTGCTTTCCTTATGTTCTGGTTGGCCAACTTTGTCTTCTGTGTCAGATCACTCCAAATCCCTAAGAGTCTATATCCTTTGGCTGTTTGTCTCCACGAGGGTAGACAAATCAATTTGGCCAAGCTGTTATTAGGCCATTTGTATCTTTGCATGTCTGATGCATTAGGCCTATATGCAGAGGAAAAACCCTTAAGTGGTTTTTTATGGCCCTTTCTGGCTCCTCGATCATTGGCTTCGAGCCACTTTTCCTCAAGATACTGGTGTTCTTCCCACCAAGATTACAAATGCCTATGAGCCTACCATAACCCCATTAAGCTTTACGCACCTCTGTCCTCCTTATGATGGTCTGGGTAGCAGGATTAAGGCGCTCATGCTTTACTTTCTTGAGCAAAGGAAGTTCGAGGAAATGCTGGCCCCTCATGCGAAACGCGTTGTTGGCCCTCGATGGGTTCATCAACCTTTGGTTACCATGGTGCCTGAGGATCAATTGCTCCAAGATGACAGGTGGAGTGAAATTTTGAGGAACCAATTGATCTTTGCTCACTATGATCAGAGTATTCCCTGCTTGATGCACTATCAACCAACCCTAGTGGCCAGGCAACTTGGACTTTGCCAGAACATACCTGTTCCCATGTTCAAGAACCATAAGATCGATCCTTGCCTCTCCACTGATGAAGTTATATTGAGGGTTAGGCGTTTCGATGCCATGAAGCCTCCTTATGCAACTACTGATTTCACTCCTGCCATTTATTGTGCCACTGCTTTTGATGCTTGGTGGAGGACCTGGTACAATTCTATGACATGTTCGAGGGAAGACTTCCTCTCTCGAGTGATCATAGACAGTCCATACCCTAAACCAGCTAAACGAAAACGCACAGGTATTCTATAAGTCGAATCCTTCTCTTCTCGATTCATATCTTGAACTCCCACTAACTCTGCTTTAATGTATTTCAGCACAAAAGGAAGTTGATTCTCTTGGCTCAAAACAGCCAAAAATTCCAAAGAGAGGAAAAAAGAAAGAGACAAGTTCGACTGATACTACAGTAGCCGATCGTAAAGGCAAACTTCAAGCCAAGGAGGTATTTTTCCATATCATACTTCTTTAGGCTTTTTTTGCCTTTCTTCGAATGGTTTATTTAAACTATGTTTATTTCAGGCTAAGTCTCAGGCTGTAGAAGCCTCGAAGCCTCCTTGATCAAAGGCTACTAGAACTTCGAAAAAGAGAAAGCATCCTGTTACTCCAAATCCTGAACCAAGCTCTCGAGCTACCCCTGCTCCTGATCAAACCATTGCCCCCAACATCTTCTGCTCCTTCTACTAAAGAAACAGTGCCCGCAGGCTCGAAGGTGGCCTCTTCTGATGTGGTTAGGAGCACTGGTTTACGAACTCAGGAAGAAGGATCTTCTTTAGATCTTGTTACTGAGGCTGTGAACTTCGAATTGTCTTTCTTGTTAAACTTATTGAAATTTTACCTCATGTATCCTATTGTTTCTTTGTAGAAGGCTGCCCCCAGGAAAAGGATCAAACACATTGCCTCAGGCGTAAGGCACTCCCGCAAAGCAAATCGAGTAGTAAGCACATACTTTAGACCTTCTCTGAGATGGTTCTCGATGTGACACTCACCAAGTCATTTTTTCCTCAGGTCTCCTCGAGCTCATCCCTGCAAGAAACTTCTTCAGGTTCTAGTTCCTTCGAGTATTAATACCTTTTTAAATTCCCTTCCACTTGCTATGCAATATCCTGGTTCGAAACGAATTTTGAGGTTTGAGTCTACAGGAAATCTCACAGCCGCTGTTGACGAAGAAGAAGTTACTTCACCTGACCGTTCATCAGAACAACACCAGCATGAAGAAGAAGAAGAAGAATCAGATGGGGGAAAGAATGAAGAAGAGAAGAGAGCAGAGAAAGGACGGAAGAAATACCATAGAGAGAAGAAGAAGAGATAGAAAATAGTGATGAAGAAAAGATGAGAATGAGGAAGAATTAGAAAAAGAAGAAGAAAAAGAAGAAGAAGAAAAAGAAAATGCTGATGGTCTCGATGAATGGATGGTAATGGAGAAAACTCTGAATCTTCGACTGAAGATGATGGTTTAGTAATCACCAAATTGTCCAAACCTATTCAGCAAAGGACACGACCACAATGCCAACTGAAGAACCTTCTTCTGCTCCGACTCAAAACAAAGTTGATCAGGTTATTGCCATGCATGACCCTGTTGCCCTCGGACTTACCTCAAGGTTTAAAAGCTTCAGAGCCTATAGCAGTCGATGAGAACCCAACCCTGAAAATGCTTCAAGATAAAGAAGTTGATATGGGTGCTCAGAGTGAAGTACCTTCGACTCCTTCTTTCGATGTGCATGATACTGTCGAAGGTGGATTCGAGTCTACACCACATGACGGTTCTCAGGAACAAAGCCTCAAAACGAATGAAGATCCTCAAGTTGTTCCTGCCTCGAGCCCAAAACCACAAGAGCGTCCAAGTTCTAAAGCTATTGTTATCTCGAATCCTTCGACTGCTTTGGTTACTACTCAGACCGAACAACCATCTGTTTCTTCTCTAAGACTCCTGTTCCAGAAGCTGATCTTGAGAGCCTCACTAAGAAACTCGAAGATGACCCTTTTACATCATCAACAAATTGCTTGCAGGTTCAATCACAGTGGCTACCTCGAGCCATAGTGCTAAACTTCTGAATCTAGCACCCATCAAAAAGTGCAAGGGTTAGTGAATAGACTTCGACATTTGGCTTTTTCTCAGAACCTCATCGAATCTCTCAACGATGACTTGGATAAGGAAATCAGAGAGGTCTTTGCTGAGTTAAGGTCAATGTCTGACAACATTCCAGTCAAGATCGATGAAGCCATTGGTGCCTTCTACGCCTGGTATGAATCTTTTATTGATATCATCAACAAACTCCATACCAATCAGAGCAAACAAGATGAAGTGGTCAATCAGGAGGCTGCTCTTCAGGAAAAAACTGACTGCTCAAAAAACCAAGTTTGAAAATTCATCTACCACTCTGGAGCAAGGTGCTACTCAGCTTGAGGTACTCAATACAGAGATCGAAGAGATGCAGAGAAAGTTAGACCTCAAGGTGAATGAGAGAAATGCCCTCGCTGAAGCAGTCGAAAGAGGTAAGGAGATGCAAGAAACTCTGAAGAGAGAAGTTAAAGAAGATTCTGTTGCGCTCCTGAACTGCTTTAGAAGTTTGACCCATAATGCAAAATGATCATGCTACTCTCCAAGCAACTCTCGAGAAGATCAAGACTGAATACAATGATTTTAAGGCCAAGAATTTGTTCTAAAAACAATTTTATTATATATTTTTTTTTTCTCAGCCTCGTTTCTCTATTATCATTGCCATGTTTTGGCTTTGAGTTTTATATTGGCCAAGTCTGGCCTTGACTTTCGTCTTTTGCTTATTTATTCGATACGTATTTTTACTTCATGCATGATAGGTTTATATTTCTTTAAGTGTTTGCCATTTATGGCTCGAATCACGCAACCTGATACTACGTCCCGAATCGTATAAGCGTTACTTGATAAAACTTTTTCTACCTCGAAAGGTCCCTCCCAATTCGGGGTCCATTTGCCATATTTTGGCAACTTTTTCCCTAAGGGTAATTGGACTTTCCACACCATTTCACCTTCTAAGAAATTTTTATGGCGAACTCTTCGATTATAAAATCGAGCCACTCTTCTTTCTGTTTGACTATGTTCTCGAGTACAAGTAACCTTTCTTCATCGATAACATCTAAACTATCAAACATTAAATTAGATAATCTTGTGTAGGCAATTCACCTTGCCTCTGGATTCGAATCGACTCAAGATTGATCTCTAAAGGTAGCACAGCCTCATGTCCATATACCAACCTATATGGGGAAGATATTGTGGCATCTCTTGGGGAGTTCCTGTATGCCCACAGTATTTGGCTAAGCGTTTCATGCCAATTCCTAGGTTTATGCCCAACATGTTTTTTGATCAAACTTATCAGAATCTTGTTAGTGGCCCTCAACTTGGCCATTTGCTTGTGCATAATAAGGGGTAGAAGTAAGTAACTTAATTTTTCTAGATTCGGCATACTGGGCCACTTTTCTTCCAGTGAACATGGTTCCCTGATCTGTGGTTATGGTTTCAGGTATGCCAAATCTATGAACTATATGTTCTTCTATGAAATCTATTACTTCTTTTTGGTCTGCTTCCTTTAAAGGAACCGCTTCTACCCACTTAGTGAAATAATCCACCCCTACTAGGATAAACTTATGACCTTTCGAAGATGGTGGATGAATCATACCTATTAAATCGAGGGCCCATCCTCGAAATGGCCAAGGCTTGATTATCGAGTGGAGTTCTGTTGCAGGTGTGTGTGATGTAAATTACCATGCCTTTGACACTCTTCACATCCCCTTGCGAAATCATGGCAGTCCTTCAGCATTGATGGCCAAAAATAACAATACCTTAGCAACGTCCACTTCATCTTTTCCCCTGCTTGGTGTGCTCCACATAATCCTTCATGGACTTCTGCAAGGGCAAGGTATGCCTCTGTCTCTCCTAAGCATCTGAGTAGATGTCCACACTCGACTTCTTGTATAATTCACCCCCTAGAATTGTATAATTTAAAGCTCTAAGTTTGACCTTCCTTTCGACTGGCATTGTTGAATCCTCTAAGTAGTCAATCAAAGGCCTTCTCCAATCTGACGCAGGGAGTGTGTCTACGTTCCAAACCACTCTTTCTTCTTTTGAAAGGAGATTATTGGTTTTGATGAAGTTCTCGAAGAGTTCTGGCTTGATTTTATACCCAGAAGCTACTTGGGCTAATTCATTAGCCACTTCGTTTTGGATTCGAGGAACGTGTTCCAAAACTACTTCCTCGAATTGATTCAACAAGGCTTTGGCTCTTGCGAAATATTTCGTTAACTTTGAGCTAGAACACTTATAAATTCCTTTTAATTGGTTTATGACCAATTGAGAATCTCCCAATACGTGAATGTGGGATGCTTCGAAATTTAATAATAGTTCTAAACCTGCTATTAACGCTTCATACTCAATCTCGTTATTCGAACAATTACCTTCGATCTTAAACATCACTTTGGTTATCATCTCCTTAGGAGATATGATCAGCATACCTATGCCGCTACCATCCGAATGTTTCGACCCGTCAAAGAATAACTTCCAAGGTTTAATTCCAATAAAATTTACCTCCTCAATCTTTGCCGTTGGGAGTTCGGCTAAAAAATCTGCAAGGGCTTGCCCTTTAACAGCTTTCAAAGGTAAATACTTTAAAGAGAATTCAGTTAAAGCTAATGCCCATTTCCCAATTCTGCCATGAAGTATTGGCTTAATTAACATGAACTTGATTACATCAAAATGAGAACTAACAAAAACCTCAGCATGTTTCAAATAGTGTTTAAGCTTTGTACATGAGAAATAAAGGCATAAACATAACTTTTCTACTGGAGAATATCTTTTCTCTACATCACTAAGGCTTCTACTAAGATAATAAATAACCCGTTCGAAGCCATTTTCATCTTCTTGGGCTAACATGCTACCAAGTGTTTCTTCAGATGCAGAGATATATAACCGAAGTGGTTTCCCTCGAATGGGTGGCGACACCACTGGTGGCTTGGCTAAATATTCTTTAATTGAATCGAAAGCCACTTGATGTTCTTCTCTCCACTCGAAGTCTTCTCCTCTTTTTAATTTAACCAACGGGGAGAAAATTCTAGTTTTACCTGATAGGTTTGAAATAAACCTCCTCAGGTAATTAATCTTCCCCAAAGGCTTTGCAATTGCTTCTTGTTCGTTGGAGGTTGGGTATTGATAATTGCTTTAGCCTTGTTTATGTCCACTTCGATTCCTTGCTGTTGAACCAAAAAACCCAAAAAATTTCCTGCTGAAACTCCAAAGGCGCATTTTAATGGATTCATTTTTAACCCATGCCGCCTCATCCTTTCGAATGAACACTTCAGATGTTCCAAGTGTTGTGCTTTAGTCTTCGATTTGACCACCACATCATCTATATAAACCTGCATGAAATTATCAATAAAATCATGAAATATGAGGTTCATGGCCCTTTGATACGTGGCCCCAGCATTTTTCAAACCGAAAGGCATCATTATCCATTCGAAAGTGCCCAATGCCCCAGGACAACGAAATGCAGTTTTAGAAACATCTTCTTCTGCAATGAAAATCTGGTTATAACCAGAGTAGCCATCTAACAGGCTCAACATTTCGTTTCCAGCTGCTGAATCGATTAACATATCAGCAATAGGCATTGGATACTCATCTTTTGGAGTTGCCTCATTAAGGTTCCGAAATCAATACAGACTCTTAACTTGCCATTTTTCTTGACCACTGGCACAATGTTCGAGAGCCAATTTACATACTTGGTAGTTCTGATGAACTTGGCTTTGAGAAGTCTTTCGATCTCCTCTTTTATCTTCGAAACCACCTCTGGTGCAAACCTTCGAGGAGGTTGTTTCACTGGTTTCTTTTCAGGCATAGTTGGTTAGCCTATGCTCGACTAAATCACGATCCAAACCAGGCATTTCCTCATACTCCCAAGCAAAACAATCCTTATACTGCCTGAGGATTTCGATTAAATGAGGTTTTAATTTCTGGATCTAGCTTTGTACTGATGAAGGTTGGTCTTCGATTTTCGGCTGTTCCTAAGTTTATTTCTTCAAGTTGGTCTTGTGCCTCGAACCTAGTAACCTTTCCGAAGCCGTACTCGACTCCCACATCTTCTTCATCATAAATGCAGTCTAATCTGACTGGGTCACCTTCTTTTGCCTGCAACTGTTTGTTATGATCCTTACTTCCTCCTGTCCTCCCTTCCTCTGGACTCGAAAGGACCATGCTTTTTGATTCGGCCAAGTAGGCCGCTAGTCTTTTCTTGAACGTTTCTAGGCTTTCCATGAGTCACCCAGCATGTCTAAGGCCGTATCAATATCGACCTCTCTTTTTAAAGTGAAACCCTTAACAGGGTCTAATCTCACTGAATAAGGGATTTTAGCAGAATGAATTGCTGATCTTGAATCTAACTCATAAGGACTAATATGAGCCAGGTTCTTATCAAAATCTGTTTCTACTAGGCCCTGTTCCATGTTATACATCCCTTGGTCTGCTTCGACCACAATGGGATTCCCTTCTGGATCCCAAAGGAAAAGCTTCTGGTGCACAGTTGAAGGAACTGCCCCTACGCCATGAATCCACTCTCTGCCAAGCAGCATTTTGAAACTGGCCTTAGTTTGGATTACCACAAAGATGGTGGTTCTTACTTGTTTTCCAACCATCAAATCCAACGCAATTATTCCTTCTGAACCTGATGCTTTCCCTGCAAAGTCAGTTATCATGATATTATGAGGCAAAAGGTCCCTGTTGGTCTTACCCAATTTATCGAATGTTGATCTGGGCAGCAAATTGATAGCTGCTCCTCCATCAATTATCACTTTGTCAATGGGATTACCTTCGACGAAAGCCTTGATATATAAGGGCTTCATGTGAGCCATGTCTCCAGGAGTTGGCTTGGTTATACTGACCGCTTCTTTCTTGGTCTCTTCGGTCTGATTCAACATGACGGGGATTCGAAGGTTTTCATCCTCGAAGTCATCTTCATTTTCTAACCTTTGTACCTGCTGAGCAAATTCAGCGGGTAAGATCGAAACTATACCACAAATCTCCTGAATGGAATCAGGAAACCCTGACTCAAACTCTTCTGTTAGGAGATCATCCTCATCCATATCCTTTACCTTGGCAGCATTCAACTGTTCACGAAGATCGATCCGAGCCTTTGAAGAAGAGGCTTCATATCTCCTTTTATTCTTTTGTGGAGTATTCGCAGCCTGTGCTTCGATCTCTTCCATTCTGGCCCTGTAGAGTCTCTGGGCTCTACGCCATTGGGTCTTTGTCATCGAACCCTTAGCCTTTGAATATTGGCTAAAGTGATACCAACTTTCCTTAGGTGGCAGAACCTCTTTGGAAGGTGGTATCATGATTTCTTTCCCTTTAGAGGTCCGACGACCCTCAACCAGTTGTGGAACTGGCTGCCACTTTATCTGGCTCTTAGGCCTTGGTGGGATCTGTCTAACCCATTGATTCGATGGAATTGCTTGTGGAGGAACGAAAGTCCCTTCCTGAACAGCTGCACCCCTGCCCATGCCTTTCAAGGCCTTGAACATTTTTTGGCCTTCCTCAAATTTTCGAGGCCCTAACCTCTGCCTTAACTGATGTTTCTTATTCGAAGACTCTTCGAATGTTTTGGCAGAATCAACATCGAAAACTGCACTGCATCTAGGGCACAACATGATGTGCCTGTCTTCCTTCTGCTTCCTGCTCAAGTATTCCATGATCGTTTCCTCGGTTGAAGGGAAAATATCCTTCACCCCCTTTTCAAAATCATCAATGGCCATATCTGTTGCCCTTGCATTAACTGGCTGCACATTGACCATGTTGATCTCTGAGGGCTCAGCATAATGGAACTTGCTGTCGAATGGGTTAGTGTCAATCTTCATTGCTCCTTTCGCTTTTTCTTCGAACTTCAAACGCCTTTCTGCGATGGCTTTCTGAATCAAGTCCCTGAAACGAACACAATGGTTAGTATAATGACCATACACATTATGATATTTGCAATATTTTCTTCCTTTCCTCTGTTCGAGGGTAGGGATTAGGTGATCATCGCTCAAGATGATCTATTTGTCTTTTAGCAGAATATCAAAGATTTGGTCAGCTTTAGTGACATCGAAACCATAAACTGGTTTCTTAAACTTCTCATTCGAAGAAAAGGTAGATCCCTCTTTGGCAGGTCTAAGTGAAGGGCATACATAAGCAGGCCCAGGCTTTAATTCAACCACATTGATTTCACTTTCCTCAAAGTCACTATCAGAATCATTATTGTCGTCATAAGCCTCTACATAGCCTATTTTCTCTTTTCTCCCTATTCTCTCAACCTTTTTATATTTCGCCTTCTCAGCTTTAATTTGTTCTATCTTTCTCACCCTATCCGCCAATTGGGCCATATCTCGAACTGGGAGATTGATGAGTTTCTTCCTAATGAAGAACTCGAGGCCCCCTGTAGCTATTTGGACCAATTCATGTTCTGGTACAGAAGTGAAACATCTAGCCTTAGATTGCCTGAACCTATTCAGATAATCTTCGATGGCCTCATTAGGTGATCTCTTGATACCCATTAAGTCCATTAGGCTAACCTTACTTTCGCCCCTAAAGAACTGCTCATGAAAAGTTCTTTCCAATTGCACCCAATTACGGATCGAGTTTGGGGTAAGAGTTGTGAACCAAGTGAATGCATTCTTGGTTAAGGAACTGGGAAAATATTTCATTTTCAGCAGTTCATCATTGGCTAAGTCTCCACATTCTATCTGGTACCTAGCCACGTGTTCTACTGTAGACTCCCCTATATCTCCAGAAAATTTAGAAAATTTTGGGACTTTAATTCCTCTAGGCAATTCTGCCCTCAACACATCTTGGGGAAAGGCTGAGATAAAGAATGGCTGGTTAGCGTATCCCACGTTAAAACCATGCCTATTCAAGACTTGTTCGACCACATTAGCAACATTGTGTTGCCCCCTAGATTCATTTGTCTGACCCTTTCGACTACTACATCAGGGTCTTGGTTTCGAGCCACGACTATTGGTCTCACTCGACCATTCTCGTTTAAACCTGCTTCGGCTTGAGGCTCTCTTCGATTAACCTCTTGGATATCGAAGCCATCTGCTTCTGACCCAGTACCAAAAACATCAGCAATTCTCCCCATTTGTCTAGCCAACAGTTGGTAATTATGATTGGTGGTAGCCACTAAAGGAGTTATTACAGTGGCCATTTGGTGAGTCAACATGTTAACCATATCATGATTGCTCTCATCCATTTGTTGCCTCATAGACTGTAAGGCGACGTTGGTAAAAGGATTAGGTACAGTCGGATTCGACCAAACATCTGGTGAGCCTCTAATATTTCTAAGGCTCGAATGTGTTGCCAAAGGGTTGGTATACACATTCTCAGGCATCCCTAAGGTCGCCACTGCATTTTGGGCTAGGAAACCGGGAGGTGGTCCCTCTGCCCTGAGAGGCTCATATGGCCTCTGTTGGCTAACGACAGGTTCGTCAGGTTGAGGGAGAATCCCTGTAGGTATTTCATCACGAGTATACCTTCCTACACCTCTCTGAGGCCCTTGGCCAGCATTGTGACCATCTCCAGGTGCTTCATTGGCTGAGGAACTCCCTGAAGAGTGCCCAGAACCATTCTTGTTCTTGCTGGTCATGGTTCTCCTACCACTTCTAAGATTCATGCAACACTTGTTGACAAGGGTCCCACCGGGCGTGCCAATTTGTTTGTCCGTTAATTTTGCACAAACAAATGTATCTCTGCTCAATCTAGGACGAGATACGAATCCTTGGTTATTTTACGTGGGTTCTACCTAAGTGTAAAATCTCAGAGTTAGTTTGGAGAATATCAGATAGTATCAAAGAGTAACCTCACTCTTTGTACAAGTTTACTGTGTGAAAATGGCCCCTGGTAAGGCCATTACTTGCATTAAAAGTAAAAATGAAACATACAAGCAAGGGGACTGATGGATTCAGTCATACACATTGGACAAGCAACGTAGACTTAGTAATCAATAAAATAAAAAAAAAACTGAAAGCATAAAGAAAATGGTCTACATAAAGGCCCTGCTCTCTTGAAGCTTTCTGGTGTAGCCTGTGATCGCTGTGGTGGATGCTATGGCTTTTTTCAGAGTGCTTGTGAGTTTTCAGGTTGCCGACCTCTGATCTGAAGCCCCTTCTCCTATATATAGCCATAGCTTATAACCGTTCTTGCCCTCTGGGTTGGGTGCAGTAACCCACGTTCTTCCTCCATGTACGTTGCTGCCTCCTTTTAGTAACTGCTCTTGGTTGACGTGGCTACTGGGCAGTTGACAAAGAGTGCTTGAGGAAACTTCCCCTTCGAACTACGCTTCCTTTTCAAAGGCCAACGACCGAAAATAAAACAGAAGACGTCGAAGCCTATCTTTGCTCGAAACAAGTACCTGCCAAGGTAACTTAGGGTCTTGCGTCATAGCTTAAGTGTCATTTTAATTCCTTGTAAGGAGTTATATTTAATGTATTAGTGTTTTGTATGTTATAGCCATTTCGACTGGCAATTTAAATGAACCTTTTTCGATTCAGATAACATTGACACGACAAAACATTAATACTGGCCTTTTTACTTGGCTCTCGACTAGGCCACTTCGAATGATGTAACCTCTTACTTCGAATAAAAATTGACCAACAGCATTCGATCATATTTATTTCGAATTTTTTATTGAGTGCCCAACATCTTTATTAAAAGTCATACTTTATGTTTATGAATATATATGTGTTAGATAAATTATAAAACAACTTTGATTATCATATCTTTCATTTTCCCCTTCATACTTTTTTTTAACAGAAATTTAGGGTGAGATGATGGTGATCCAGTCCAAGATAGGAAAGGTCTTGGCTTGAAGAGCTTGGGAGGTACTTACATTTTCCAAAATGAGTGGAGGTTCGAAACGAACTGTACGTCAGATACGAGACCTTGTCGTGTTCCACTCAACTAACTTTTTGGGGTTCTTTTACCATGTGTTTGATTTAAATAGAGAAATGAAGGAGAGAGAAATAGGGAAGAGAGAGATAGAGAAGAGAGAAATAGGAGAAAGATAGAAGAGAAATTGAGGTTGTTTGGTATTAGAGAGATAGAAGAGAGATAGAAGAGAAATTAATTTTGATAGTTGTTTGGTTGTGGAGAAATAAGAGAGATAAATTTATAGAAAGTTGAAAAGACAAAAATATCCATCAAATAATTACCTTTTTATTTTAATTTTCCTCACATAAAAGACATAATGGTATTTTTACGCCATCATCTCCTCTCACTCTATTTCTCTTCTATATAGAAGAGAGTTAAATACCTCTGGGGCCCACAACAATGATTAAACTCAATCTCTCTCCCCAACCAAAACAAACACGGTGCTCCATCTCTCTCTCGCCTAACTCCACCAAAGCAAACAAACGGTTAATCTCTCTTTCCTACACTTCTCACACCAAATATTTTAGTGTGGAATTATTATCTTTTTCCATTATAAAAAAACGCTATGAAGGATGGAGGTTGTTGAAACTTGAAAACACAAAACAAGCCACATTTCCTTCTCCGTAATTTGCATCACCGACCATACTAAAAACCAAAACACAGCACATTGCCCTTATCCCGTTAAGTGTAGAAAATCTAACCTTCGCAATTTTGCTTCAACTATTGCTTTATTTTCCAAATTTTCGTCGTCGTCCATGTCATCATTTAATTAGGAACTTTTATTTTGCCACACATGCCTTAGCGTACGATATGATCCTTCTGTTAGGAGGTTTAAAAAAACACATTTGAGATGGTGGTCAAGTGGTGTTCTCCCAGAGATTGAAGATGTAGAGTGGTGTACCAGCAAATCCAACTCAATCTAAAAATTACAAAAAACAATGTAGATTCCAGTAGAGATTTGATAAAATGGAATCAGTGGTGATCTTCGACAAAATATTAAAGGGGCCAAAATTAAAATTTTAATATATAAATTAAATATATCATATTATATTACAAGTGTGTTTGGCAAAATGCTTAAACCAACTTAAAGCATTTTTTCCTAACTTATATTTGTTTGATGAAATTAATAGATCGATGTGTTTGGTAAATGATTTTATTCGGTGAGCCTATAACGTTTTTCATATGTTTGAGCTTATAAACTTGTCATCTTTCTTTTCTTTTTTACCCTTAATATTTTACTATAAATTTCTTTTTTCTCTTAATTTATTAAAAACTATAACAAATCCATTTTAAAACCCTAATTATACTCCGTTTGTCCCTAATTTTGGCACAAACAAATGTATCTCAGATCAATCTAGGACGAGATACGAATCCTATATTTTGTGTGGGTTCTACCTAGTGTGAAACCTATTGGTGGACGTAGGAAGACAAGCAAAGCTTATAAACTGGCCCCTGAACGGGTCTTTAATTGCATTCAAATGAACGTATACAGTGCACAAGAAGTAACTGAAAGTAACGAGTAAAACTCCTTTAAATCCTAATCTATAAGGAGCAAGAACATGTAAAACACAAACAAGAAAAGAAGAAGAAGATAAACGTAAAAGAAAAGGTTTGGTCTGCGCTGTCCCTACTTTCTCTGAGCGTTCTGGGTGCCTTTGATCGCTACAGTGGATGCTACGGCTTTCAGGGCGTTGTTTTGAGTGTTCAGGTTGCGAACCTTTGCTCCTTCCAGCTTTCTCCTATTTATAGCCTCCCCTGGTAACTAGGGATGACAATGGGTAGGGTACTATAGTACCCGTCCCCATACCCGCGTTTTAAAAAAATACCCGGACCCGGACCCGGACCTATACCCGCGTGGGTAGTGATTCTAGTACTCGTACCCTTACCCGCTGGGTACTCATGTACCCGTACCCATTACCCGCACTTTTTGTTAACTATAAGAAAATAAATTGATTAGAAAATAAAAATTAATTAAAAATTAAATGAAAAATAATCCATAGATCATCCAAGTTTAACCTATAAAACAACTATCATATGTGGAGGTGGATGGGAGATTAAAAAATTGGGAGGGAAAATGAAAATCAGATCATATTTTGCTATTTTTAGTGTGTAGGACAAAATTATAAAATTTAAATTAATTGAATTAGTAATATATATTAATGTTTTTTGGTGACTATAATATAGATGAACATTAACTATTTTTAAAAAAATATTAATTAATAATATAAACATATATATATATTTATTAAATTAAGTATATGTATATAAATTACATTAATTATATATATTATATAAGTGCGGGTATGGGTAGGGTAGGGTACCATAGTACCCGTACCCGCACCCGTACACACTAAAAAGTGCGGGTAATGACCCATACCCGCACCCATACCCATTTAGTGGGTAATTACCCTACCCATTGTGGGTAATTTTTGCGGGTACCCACTGGGTCTGGGTCCAATTGTCATCCCTACTAGTAACTGTTCTTGGGTTGCTGGTAACCTCCCATGCCTTCACGTAACTCCTCATGATCCCACGTTCTCTGCATGCACTCTGGTAGGCTTGTCTTTAATAACCGCCACTAGTGACGTGGAAAACATTTAAAGCAGAATTGAAAATAAACAAAGAAAAGGATTCCCTCTCGATCTGACGGGGGAAGAATTTCCTCGAACCCAAGTGTAGAAGGAGCTTCGAACTAACTAAAGGCTCCACTTCTTCGAACCATGACTTACTTCGAACCTGCTTGAATCTCTTCCTGACTCTGCTTTCTCTTTTGAAACCCCAAGTCTTTTCCTTTGCTTTTCGAAACTAGTCACCTGCCGTCCAACTTACTTATCTTGACCACCGTCCACTTTGGTCAATGTGACTATGACCTTTTGATTGGTTCGTTGGAGCAACATTCTTAATTCTTCCATGGCTTTCTGCCCTTATAAAAGGGGAAAGACTTCATTTGGATTCCACCATTCTTCCTTGAGAACAATGGAGAGATCCCTGGTATTGACTGCCCTGTATGACCCGATCTTGCCATTACACTTGGCCTTTAGGTCGACAGGGTGTCCAACATTAGTGGTCACTTCACAGTGGACTTTATCATTAGGTCGAACAGTGCAGCCAACATTCCAGGCCTTAGCCCCATGCACGACCTGGTATTACTCTCACTTCCTTGGTTCCATGAAGAAGTGTAGGGTGATGGGTTACCTCAAGACCCATTACCTAATCTTCTGATTCTTGGAGGAAGAGGAAGATGAGGACGAGGAGGAGGAGGAAGAAGGCAGATGAAGAGGATGGGATGAGGCTCTCACCCTTTGGATTATTTGGAAGATCCAAACTTGAGAAACCCACTCTCCCTTAATCTCGAAGCAAGGCTTTGCTCCTCTTCCGAAGACATGACACTGATACCTGGTTCGAAAAGGCTACTTCCTCCGTTCGAAGCTCTGGCTCGGGACTCAACACATCTGGAAAAATGTAATAGGAAGTGGTATTATGTTCGAATAGCGAACCTTTGGGACTTAGTTCGATCCCATTGTAATTTCCATAAGCCCTTTTAATAAAAATAAGTATTCTTCATTGGCTTTCTATTTAGCCACTTTCGAACTTATATTTTACTTTATCAGGTAACATACTCCCACTGTGTTAAGAAATTACTATTAATATAAAATTAGTAGTAGAACATACACTATGAAATTAAGAACAAATAATCTTAGACTAGTCTGTAAAATAAAATAATTAAAACTAAAAAAATAGTATAATTAAAATAACTTACCTTAAACAAAAAAATTATGAGTTTAGAATTATCTAAAAGCTCTAATATTATAATTAACTTAAAATATATTTTAATCCATAAAATAAAATTAAAATAAAAAATTATATAAATATGTACCTTTGTGTCACTTTATATTATTTTAACATAAATTTTGTCAAACAGTGCTTCTTTCTATAATTGACTTTTCAACTTTTAGTTATTAGTTAACTTTTCAGTTATAAAAAAGTTGTCACCTTTTTTTACAAAACATAATTTATGTATTTAAATACAATGTTAACATAAAATTGATCATAAAATTAATATTAAAGAAAATAACTAAAAAATTTCTTCAATCAAAGTGATATGAGTTTTGGTCTATTTTAATTAAAAAATATTGTATTCGTATATTAAATATATATGTATAACAATCTCATATAATAGTGAAAGAGAATAAGAAAAATAGAAAGAAATGTAGAATGTAATGAGTGATATGATGACAAAAGATAAAAAAACTTTAATTTTTAATATTTAGTTATATAGATATATAAATGTGCATATATGTAAAAAAAAATTAGAAAAACTTTGGGAGGGCCATGACTCCCTCGATCAAAATGAAGTTCCACCGTTGAATGAAAGTAAGGTATTTAAGGTTTTGCACGACACTCCTATTTGGGCATAACTCGAAAGTGATGTATGGGCACTTGCGGCCTTAGTATTTGTGGGTGTTGTAGGAAGTCCTAGTGGGGCATATGATGTCTTAGGATAGGAGAGGATTTTTAGAGAGTCTCATGCCTTTTTACGAAGGGCATAACACTTAAGTTTAGATAGGATCACACTCCTCAAAGCAATGTTAAAAAACTCGGCTCGGACCGGCTGGTTCGACCGATTGGCCCGGGAACCGGCCATATAACCGGTCCGAGCCGGGTTGAACCGGGAGGTTTGGGGACCGAACCGGTGACTCGACCGGGTTTGGGTGACCCGACGAGTCACCCCATTTATTTTTTTTAAAACTAGTAAAACGACGTTGTTTTACTTAGTGCCAAAAAAATGTAATTCAGATCAGAATTTGAGACAGAGGGCGCTGAGCCTTGGTTCGCATTTCACATTACAATTTACAGAGAAAGAAAGAAGGTTTCTTCTTCTGCAAACCCTAAGAAAGAACAAACAGAGTCGCCGCCGCTGTCCCATGTCCGCGTCGCTGCCGCAGCTCCAGCCGCCGCACCTCGTCGCACCTCCTGCTGCAGCCGCATCGCAACTCGCAGTTGTTCGCATTCTCCGTCGAACCGTGACAGAGCCGCCTCATGACAAAGCCGCCGCTGTTGTGCTCCGGCAGCTTCCCTGTCGCACCGTGACAAGGCTCTCTCAACTCAAGTCTCTAGTCCGCAACTTAGGTAATTAGGTTAGTGTTTGTTAATTGAAATTTCATTTATTGTTAGCTATATGCCTATATTCATGAATCATGATTGAAATTGTTGCTGGATCAGTTTATTGTTGGAGATTTGAATTATTGCTAGCTATATTCATTATTGAAATTAAGGACGTGAGGTTAGGGCTTTGAGTTGGTTTGGTTGTTCAATTTGTGGCTTTGTGGTTTGTGCTTAGTCTATCAAAAAAAGGGTGATTGATTAATTAGGTGATTGATCAATTTGGGCCTTTGTGATTGATTAACACCATATTAAAGTTAAATGTTAAATTGCTTAGTATTTTTTTTGTTAATATTTGTTTAGAGATGTCATCCACTGAACTTGAACCACCATCGTCCCAAGACGCATCAACACAAAATTCATCTCAGAGGCCTATTAGGGGGAAAACTGATCGAGCTTGGGGACATTGTAAACAAGATGTTGAGGAGAATGGAAAAACTGTTTTGTTATGTCTTTATTGTATTAGAACCTTTGATGTTTAATTGTGTTTTGGACTTATACATTGTGTTAGAAATTTGAAGCAAACCTTGATTTTTATTTGCTTAATTAGGTACTTTTGTGATGGTAATATTTTTGTGAAATTGGAGTGTGAACAGGTGAAATAATAGCTCGTGTAATGTTTTTTTTTATAATTTTTTAATATAGGCCGGTTCAACCGGTTCAACCAGTGACTCACTGGTTCGACCAGTGACCCATTAACCCAGTGACCTGACCGAGTCGATCACCAGTCCGAGTTTTATAACATTGCCTCAAAGCCTCCTCTAGTTAGGTATATATATGGCTCCATGCTAAATCGCTAGAGTAGTTACCTCTGTTTGAATATAACCTCGAAACAAGTATTATATTAGTATTTTATTTTGTGTAATGCACAAAAAATATATATAAATATATTTTTTATATAATTAATATATTTAAATATAATATGATAGTAATAAACATTAAGCTTATTAAAATATGAAATATGTGTTAGATTGAATTTGTTTTGATGGATTTCAAAATGAATATTTTTTTATTTTTAATTAATATTCTATTTGACATGTCACATGTTGAAACCCCCATTCGTCTCCTTTGGGTGAGGTAAATATAAGTATCTCTGTCAGCGCTCTTTAAGCCAGGACGTTTTCCCTACCTTAGACTGCGACACCATCCCCACACATAAATTTTTATCTAAATAAAACATGGACCCGGACACAAGATACTATGTTATTTTATCAAAATTGGACCCATTGAAAATTATATTTAGGGAAAAATATCATTTTAGTCCCTGTAAAATATGTGAGATTTGATTTTGGTCCATGTAATTTTTTTTTTATTTTTTTTCATCCTTACAAATATTTTCCGTTTTCTATTTGGTCCCTACCGTTAAAGTTGGATGAAAAATGCTGACCTGGCAAACCTCATTCACTGTCAGGTTATCCTACATGTAAAAATTGAGTTGGATTTGTTTTAAAAAGTAATGTGCACTCACGTGGGTCAAAAAAATTAGCTTCTTATAGCCATATCCTTCTACATTTGCCACAACTCTGTTTTTCCTCTTCTTCTCCTTGTGAGCCCTAAAGCAATTACAGGGAAAGTTTGAGTGTATACTTATTAATTTGTGTTAATAATTAAAGAAAAACACTTTCATATAATTGCAACTTGTCTCGGGTGTGGAAGGTTTACAAATTGATTCAGATTGCATCATCAGCTTTGGGACCTTGACTAGCTAGTGGAATTGGTAAGGAACCGAATTAGGTGAAAACTAGCAATCAGACCAAGAAATAATTAATAATTTGATTGAATTAGAGGATAAAATAAACTGGGTATAAATTTGTTGAATTTTTTAGTTGTTTTTTTCGAGTAAAAGGGATGAACCGTATGCGGCCCATAGCACAACAGTAGCACCATACCATTCTGCTTATAGAGCAATAACATTGTTGATAAAAATCAGAAAAAAACTGCAAGAGCCATGGATGGTTCAATTCAATCATTTATAGCAAAGAAATATGCAACATTTCAGTAAGAAATACCAAATAATGAACCATGTCTCAAATGTTGGATACTTCGGGCCTGTTTGGTTTGCATTTTCATTTACTGTTTCCATTTTCTGTTTCCTATTTTCTGAAATTTTACAAAGGAAAAACTGGAAATGCTGAAAACAAAAATTTGCTGTTTTCAGCATTTCCAGTTTTTCCTTTGTAAAATTTCAGAAAATAGAAAACAGAATGAAAACAGAAAACGAAAACAGAAAACGTTTCCTCAAACCAAACAGGTCTTTCTATTTCGACTATTTTTTACTATTGTTCATTGTTTTAAGCAAAACAATAATTTCAAAGTCAAACATGAAAATGACCTCAAAGTCTGTCCTTCTGGTAAATGACAAACCACAACCAGAATTTCAGCTTGAATCATCTACAATCAGTCAAATTAACACACTACATATACCCCTATAAATCACTATATGAGAATACAAATATTAATTTTCCAGCATTACAGAATCAAAAGTTTGACAGATAGGATTAAATTATTCAACAACAGAACAAATTGGTTGGAGAATAAGGGCACTATTGAGAACAAAAAAAGTTCACAGAAATTTACTTTGAAAAGGAATTAAAAAGAGGGGGGAAAAAGAACTTTACAGTAATTTTGGAAAGATGAATAGAAAGACTATTAAGGGAACCGATTTATTTCCCAAAGGGGTGCTGGTAAAAGCAAACCCAGATCAAGTTTTAAAAAAAGCTTCTACGAAAAGACGCGTAGGATAAGCTCACAGTGTATGGGATTTGTCATGTCAGCATTTTTCATCCAACTTTAACGGCAGGGACCAAATAAAAAACGGAAAATATTTATAAGGATGAAAAAAAATTAAAAAAATTTGCAGAGACCAAAATCATATCTCACATATTTCACAGGGACTAAAATGATATTTTTCCCTTATAGTTACATGTACTCTAATTCTTCCACCTTGTACTAATGTGAGTTTATGCACCAGTCACCAAAAAAAAAATTACATGTGTAAGAAACATCATTCAATTGAAAATAATAAACAATCTGAATCAATTTTGCTAAAATAATTTAATATTCTTTTTTTGTAAACAATAATTTAATTATTTTTTTTCATAATAATTTAATATTCTTAAATTTATGGCATTTTCCCCCGGAACCAAATCAAGAATCACACCGGCCCAATCCAGTTATTTGCCACTAAAGGAAAGCAATCGAAGTGTGGCCCAATCAGCCCAAAGATAAAGCCCACAGTGGGACTGCCATATAAATTTGACCCAAAAAAATATAAATTTGCTTTCGTGAAACCCAATTGTCTTCCCTAGTTGGGGCCATTGTTGTTCTTTTCTGCTCTACTTCCATTTTTCTTTCTCTTTTCACGCTTTCTTTGAAAATTAAAAATTGCTTGTAACGTGTGCGTGTTGTTTAATATTTTCATCTTGTTTTAACACGATGGTGATGCCCAATGATGCACAACATAAATTGAAATGAGGCAGTTTCTCCGTGGTTGATTTGTCATTTGCTTTTCCTTAACCGCCACTCCCATCACCACCGCCATCACCACCTCATTTTCCTTCTCCTCTTTCTCATGCATACATGCACACATATATAGATTTAATATGTGGTGGCTTGGGAAGGCTTTTGATGAACACCATTGGCTTCAAACTGTGTGATTGGTTCTAAGCTATGAGATCTGAGGGCATTTTGCATAGGGTTTAGGGTTTTTTTTTGGTTTTGTGAATGATGTTACATGCAATGTGCTCTGAGCAGTTTTTTTAGTTCTAATGCACTAGTGACGGAAATGCACAGCCTAGAATGCTTCGTCTGACGACTCCTCAGGTTAGGGTTTTTCTCCTTTTTTGTTTGTTCTTTTTTGTTTTTTTGCGAGTGTACTTGAACCATTGATCCATAGAAATGCATGTTATATGAACGGGGTTTTGACCCCCATTGTTGAATGTTAAACAGAGTCAGGTGTCAACTGAAAACAATGGCCTTGGTAGTTGGTGCTCTTTTTCTTAGAAAGAAAAATTAACCTATTAAAGTAGGTTTGTTGTGTTTGCGTTTCCCTGATGATTGAATGACAGTGTGTAGAAGACTCTGTTTTCTGCATTTTCATAGAGCCTTTAGCATCACATTAGAGTATTAGACTTTGCCTTCATCATCATCATCATTGTTCTTTGGTGATTTTTACATCCTTCTTTCTTTTTTTCACAATTGCTACTATGTGCAGAGACAATGATAGTTTGACGGTTAGAGCACCAATGACCAGAGAAACCCGTGAGATGGTGAAATCCGAGGGGTTTTGTTTGGTAGATACGAGTGACCAAAATTTTGCTCTAATTACCTGATTTATGTGTCCAAAAAGTAGTGGCATATCAACCTTTTTTTTTTTTTTTATCAATTTGTTGTTTCTAGTTAGGGCATTCTCTCCATGTTTTCCATTCACTTAAAATGTAGCAAGTTTTCTTCTGTGTTGCCCAATGATGGAAAAATAGACAATTGATCGGCTACGTGGTTTTGTTCACAACTGGACCTGCACCATTCTCTCTCTCCCTCTCCCTCTCTCTCTCACACACATACTCACTGGTATGTGTTTGTGTGTGTTACCTCTGTCTCTGTCTCTCTCTCTGTCTCTCTCTCTCTCTCTATAAATATATATATGTATGCGTGTATTAGATGGTGCAAGAAGGCTGTGAATGAAGCCAGTTGAAAAAGCCGTTGATGATATATATTTAGCTATGAGATCTGAGGGCTCTGCATTCCTTTTATCTAACAAATATGCTTTCTTGCTTCCTTAATTACATGCATATTGTTTAATACATAGTTTTTTATCAACCTTGTGAAAATCGTATATATTTGATGCTCTGAGAAGTGAGGACCCTCACTACTTTTGTTTGAAATAATCAGAGGAAAAGCAGCAAGGAGATTGGTATGCACCCAATGTTCTAATTTTTATTCAGTTCTTCTGGTAAGAACTGCCTCTATGAGCAAATTTCAGAACCTCAAAATTTTCATCTTTTACATTGTTTTTCTTGCTTTGCTGTGTTTGCGTAGGATAATATCAATCAAGTATCTTGATCCTTAGGTATTTTATGGGTAGTTAGGGAGTTTGCCCTTAGCTTTAAAGAATTTTCTCCATCTAATGAGCAGTCAAAGGTGCTTTCCCCCTCAGGTTACAGTTACACACACAATGTTCATATAAAGGCCGGAATGTGCGCAATTGTCTGAAGAGTTGTTCAGTATTATGATGTGATATCTTATTGTGAGAATTTTTTTATCTGCTTTATACCTCCAGTACATCCACCCTTTTTGCAACTGTGGATGCTGCCTCTGCTGTCTGTCCACTATGAAAATCCTGGTAAGCATTTTATCATCATGTCATGTTCACCGCACACTTTATCTCTTTCCCTCCTGCATGTAATGTTGCATTACAATTGTCTATCCTGCCCAATGATGGATAAATTGAAGAATGAGCAGCAGCACGGCTTGTTCATAACCAGACATGCACCATCAAATCTCTCTCTCTCTCTCTCTCATACTCACTCACTCAATCTATCTATCTAGCTAGCTTTCTATCTGTGTCTGTCTATGTGTGGTGCATGAAGGATGTGAATGAATTCCGTTGCATAAGCTGTAGATGATTTTTATTTAGCTATGAGATCTGAGGGCTGTGCATTACTCTCCCTTGCCCAAAACAATGGTTTTCTTGATTCAAAATCATTTTTTCTTTGGATGAAGGTTCTTCCATCACATAACTTTTCTGTTATGATTTTATGTACTTTACTTTGACTGGAGCATCATCATGACAGGTGGCTTTCTTTTGTTTAGCTTTTGTTTTGTATAGGCTCTGATGTATAGTTATTAATAGCTTTTGCTAAAGTTAGTGACTTCAAGACTGCTCTCTGGGATGCTTATTGCATATCAATAACATGCTGTTTCGGAGGCAAAAACTTCCTTATGTCATTGGTCGAGACAGCTCTAAAGTCTAATTAGTTCCTTTCGGTGGCAATGCTTCTCATAGGAGGATCAGTGGATGTTGGCATCTGCCAAGTGGGTATCCATAAAATCTGATTTCACTAGCAGCCTCTGCCCACTCTTGGAGCCATTGAGTTTTCCACCACCCGTTAGGTAATTTCTCTCTTTTTATATCCATTTGAAGTTTATGATTCTTCTTCCCTTCTTTTCTTTTCTCATCCTGGAAGCACACACACAAATGCAGGGCTTCTACTTCTCAGCCCAGCCACGTAATCCTCCTCAGCAGCTCTAATTTACCTTTAATATTATTCTTAGCTTCTTTGTACTCGTTACTCTAATTCATCCTGCCCTGTTTCATTTCTCATATGTGTGTGTGTGTACGTATGATAATTTGCTTTTGTTTTTTTTTTTAGAAGGCTCATCGAAATATGTGAAAATACAACAAAACTTCTTTTTCTAATTTCTTTAATCAAGAAAAGCACATACAAACTAGCACCATAAGTCTGCTATTTTCTATTAACAACAACAGTCTGATATTGCATTTAATTATTTGGTATTAACAACTACGATATCTTTGTAATTTGGAAGATTGGCATGGGATAGAACTCTAGAATTATTTGGGATGCTGATGGATTTCTTTTGTTTTGGTCTTTGGGAAAATATAATATGCTTCCTGTTCTCCAGATTGTGTGTGCCTTTGCAGTGTTCGTAATAATTCAACCTTCATGGAATCTCTGTTGATTATGTGGTCATTACTCATAAGTATAATCCTAAGTGTTGTCTCACGCAAAGTAACCTTTTCTGTATGTCCCCATTGGCCATTTACCATGTATTTGTATATGATCTAGATCAATGCACCGACTTTTTGTGGTCTTTCTGAAAATGTATTTTTGCTCACATTCAATAGTGAGCATTAGCAATGCTATCCATGTTGTAGACTTATTTTGAGGTAAGTGATAACCAAACCCAGATAAGTTGGTATTTTCTTTGCCACATGCTAGTATATATTCTAAGTAGATAGGTGGTTGAGAATCTCTCCAATTATCTAAGGTAAGCCTGGCAGCTATTCATTTCTTATTTTTGAGTGTCAGTCTACTGTTCTCATTTATGCTTACAATGTTTTACTTGACTGGATAAATTAGGTTTCATTGTAATTGTAGTTGTGTTTTTGCACTTGTTTTTTTTAAATTACTGAGTTCTCTTATGTATTCTTTTCATCTGCAAACTTACCTTCCTTTTTCCTTTATCTTTAACTTTTGAGTACTTTAAGTTTGTTGTTAGTTTTCACTTTTAATTTCTACTAGTAGATTTGCTTTGTTATTGAAAACTGTCAATATTACTCATTCAATTTCCTCTGGCTGAATTCATTGTCGTTTTTTTCTAGATATGCGCCCTATGACGAATGCTCATTGTAAGATATGGTACTCTGAATATATTCAAAGCCTTTCCATCCCTTTTGCCTTTCTTCCCACTGCCATCACTCAATATGCTGCTGCTGTAGCTGTTGTTGTTGATGTTCCTCTTCTTCTTCTTCTTCTTCTTCTTCTTCTTCTTCTTCTTCTTCTTCTTCTTCTTCCTCCTTTTATTATTATTATTATTATTATTATTATTATTGATGCTGCTGCTGACAGTGGGTAGGGATGGTGGAGGTATGGGGTTGTGTTTTGTGTGCACTTCCTTGATGGATGTTGAAAGGCTTTTATGGATGTTGAAAAAGTACTAATCTTCTAATATCTGAGGGCGTTGTTTTTATCTTCAGTTCAAATAATTTTATCAGTGTTCTTGGGGACATTATGTTTGTGTTATGCATCCGTAGAGTACTTGTGTGACATTGGTCAAATATAGCCTATTGATGGACGATTAGATATCACTGTGAAGTTCCATGACTTCATGACTAGGCAACTCTCATATTCATTGTTGTGTCTCTTCCTCTATCTTCACATATATCTATTTGTCTTGATACCTCTAGGTGATCTCTGTGCGTGAGATGATGAGAAAGGTGGTAAGTTTAGGTGAATTGCTACTTTTAATATTTGCAGATGATTTATTCTTAGGTATGGGATTCGAGGGCTTTTATTTGGATATTGTCTAAAATTGTCTAACTTGACTGTTATGTCTAAGCCACTAGTGTGATTATTATTTTCTCGTGTTAGAGCACAACCATGGTCATGTACTTTTATAAAGTCACGTGTAACTGGACAACGTTATTGCTTGGAGAATGAACTTCTTTATTTGTTGTTATGCTTTCAATCAACATTTGACATTGAGGCAGCCGGTCAAGATTGATTGGATATGGGGATTCTTCTGCCCTCTTCCCCCCTTCTCAGCGTTATGTTGGATTTTTTTAATGTTATGTATGTTTAGGATGGATTAGACCATTACATAACTTTTACTTGACACTGGGTTCAATTCTTGTTTTTCTTGTTATTCTGCTTGATGTTTTTTTTTCTTTTCAATTTGATTTTCCAATCCTTTATGCAGTGGTAAAATGATTTGTCAGCAATATATGCATTTCATCCTTATCTTTCTTTACCTTTTTAAGGATCTGTTGGTTGTGAGGATAGAGAAAGGTGGCCCCTAAATTTTCAGCAGCACATATTTCTTATTGTGCCTAAGTTATTTCCGCGGAAATAATCTTGATCTGTATAGTCTTTTTTCCTAGCCTGTATACAGCTACGGTATTAAGGAGGTGGCATCTTATTTATGGGGACATGAGGGCAGGAAAATATTCTTGGAGAGCTTATTTTATTTCAGCTTGTAAGATACTTGCCAAATCGTCTATTGTAAATATATTCTGTACCATTCCATTGAAGTTGTAGTGAGACAACATGGGATAGTAGTTGATTGTTAGTTAACGTTTGGTATTTGTTAATTTACTCAAGTTTTGCAAAGAACTATAATAAAAAAAAATATACATGGAGGAGAATATTTAAAAAATGTCTTAGGGCATTGGGTAAGGAAGCGAAGATAGAAAGTATTAATTGAAAAGGAAAATATTTATTATACTGAAAACAAAAATCATTTAATATTTGTTTCTGCAAGTAATTGGAAATATTTAGTGATGTGTATGCTTAGCCAATGCAGGCACTTCATAGCCAAGACCCTGAAATAAATTACCACGTTACTATTTGAACAGTATAAATTATATGGTGAGTGAGTGGTGGCCCGACAAGCACCATTATTTACTAGAGATTTAGTATGTGTTTTGATTAGTGGAATTAAACAACATGTTTGATTAGTGGAATTAAACAACATGAAAAATATGAAACGTGAGTTTACTCTTAGGGACGTGAGTTTGGGATTGATTATCTATTTATTTAGTGTGTGTTTGGATTAGAGTTTGTATCTAAGTTTGAATGAACGTGGATTTAGTGAACGTAATTTATGATAAACTTGAGTATGAGTAAACGTGATTTCATGTTTGGATACTTTGCTGCAAACATGAGTTTTAGAAAGTGGAGAGCCAAATAAGATGCATGTGGAATCACGTTTACTCATGTGGAGAGCCAAATAAGATGCATATTTTTCAAACTCACGTTTACTGCCCAAAACATGAGTGAGTTTAGCCACCTAAAACGTCAATCCAAACATGTGTTTATTCTTGAGAATCTAAGCTTTCCTTGGCTTGCTCTTGTATGTTTGTACCTGTTTAAAATTTTTAGCGTCCTTTCCAGTAACTTTTATTATATAATGCTACTGCAATCATGGTTTTTTTGTTAAAATTTTTAGCGTCCTTTCCAGTAACTTTTATTATATAATGCTACTGCAATCATGGTTTTTTTGTCTCTCCCTGCTTTTGTTTGATTCGTTTGGAAAAGGCAGCGGGTCAACAATTTTTGGAGTTGTTATGATGGGTGAGGTTCCAAATTCAACCTCTCCTTTTACCTTTCATTTTTTTCTTCTCATGGTGATAATTCTCCTGGATTTAAGCTATAATAAAATTCAAAACTGTGCAGTACACATCGTAATAACTGACTATTTCTTTTGTTTAGCCCACTGTTGAATGCTTCAATTCAGGAATCCCTCAAAGGTCAAGGTCAAGGTCAAGGATGCTCGTCACCAATGTGATGGTAAAATTAAATCATGCTGTCTTGTTGGGGAACTATAGGGATGAGGTGAGGGTATTGGATATGTGTAGGAGACAAACAAGAGAAGGGTCCTACCATTGAGACCCCTGTATTTGAAAGGTAACTAACCAACAACCCATTGAAATCTCAATGGAAGAATAATTAGAGTGCTTCCTACTTTTATGGCGAAAGAAAGGGGCATTAAGCAGTCAATCATAACTCCTAACTGTTATGTCTATTTCTACACATGTAATAATGCATATATAAGCATTGTTGTAAATTGGATGAGGGAATGGGATTGTTTCTTGCTTATTCCCTCCCGTTTTGAGACCTGTTAGGGGAGACCCAAAAGCGCAATAATAAAAAAAAAAGACAATAAATAACAGTATCATGCAACAGGCATTATTTTAATATATTTTTTCTTAAGTTTACATTCTATTAAATAATTGATTGATTGCTTATTGTTTTTAATGGAACTATAAATATTTATTATAAAATCAACATGTTATAAACGCTTGATATCGTGCTTTAGTTTTCTATCATACTTACTAGTTGCCATAACAATTCCCACACCCAAAATAATTAACGTCTTGTTTACATAATCTAGCTTATACAAAGTCAATAGATTTATACGTTTACATAACCTAGATTTATGATCTAAGTTCAATTTACAATCCCAGTTTTGTAAACCTTAATTTAAGTACTCTTTTAAGACTTGTTTAGGATGGCATTTTTTATTCACCAGAAAGTAATGTATCACCTACGATACAGCCTTTGACTTTAACGTTTTGCCTGGCCATATTTTTACGACCTTATCATGTTCTTGACATTGTATTTAGTAACTGAATCTCGGAAGTAATAATTTTCTTTCATTTATGTCTTTGAAGTTCAATTCTATTTCTGTTGGTAAATTTAATTCCCTTAAAATTGTCAAAGAGTCGAAGTTTGAATATGATATTTAACTAGACATTCATTCACATGCATTTTGATCGAAAAATAGGCTATTCAATTGAATGCATCAGAAGCTGCGAATACCCTTTCTACGCCCAAGGAATTTTGTAAACCTTAACATAAAGTCGCTTTTTTTATTATAAAAATTTGGAAATACTAAAACAAATTTATATTGAGAATAAGAATATATATATGTTGGGGAAAAAATAGAATCATCCTTTTCAAGGCTTTGGGCACAATAATCACGTTCCTACGGGCATAAGAGTATTGAAAAAAATTTCATACATGGTTCAATTTAATGAAAGGTAATTTTTGATAACCCAAGCCCATAGACCTACTATACTTAGTTTCCTTTTATTTTATTTACAATTGAGTATAATAGATTTTAAAATCAATGATTTGAGATGAATATATACACTTTACGAAACAAGTTGGATGAAAATAATTTAAAATATTTCATGAAAGTATGGTTTCATATTATACAACCACAAAATCAAACGGGTTATCACCTTATTATTAAACTAACCCCTCATCACATTAGTGATAATACCCCACACACACACATATATAGTTGACGTAAAAATAAATACATAGTTTAATTTAATGAAAAATGACTAATTTAAACTTCTTTATAAGGCAGCAGTCAGCAGAAATAAAATTGCTATGCAATTATTGCCCAATATCTTGAAAAGTTTAAATTGGTCATCTCTTTGAAAATGGATATACATAAAATACTAGGCGAATCTAAAATTCTTGACAGCCACCCTATTGCTCTAGAAGCATTCTTTTCAAACTATTTTTTTTTTTATTGAAGAGCATAAAATATATTATTTCCTTCTTGAGCATGCGGGACTTTGTTGTTCATACGAATGTGCAAATTCGAAAAAAATTGACCATATAAAAAATTTTATATAGTAGTTAAATGTGAAGTGTTTTGGAATAAAATTTAAATGTTACAATATAAAAGAGATACGTTTATAAACATGAAATTTAATATAACTTTTATTTATACTCTAATTAAAGTTCAAATAACATTTTTTTCTTTTTTTTTTTCCGTTATACCAATTTTTTAAAATAGAAAAGGCCAAGCATGTGCATACATCTCATCAAGTGCTAATTAGTTAATAGTTTTAGGACCACAGCTTGATGCTTAACCTCCAAGTATAAATTAGAGTACAATTATTCCAGTATGACTCACATCTGCGTATGATTAATTTAAGAAGTAATGTTTGATGATGGACCTACAGTATCTAATTTGTGTACATTACCAAATACTCTATAATATAATCATGCACATATATCAAGATATACAAGACGCAAACAATTCATTGCGTTTCTTCCTAAAGTCAGAAAATTTTGAAAACAACAAGTGGATGTTAAAGTCTATAAAAACCCAAAATTACTTGGGGAGCCAACCTTTGTTTTTACATGTGAAAAGACAAAAACTTTGGGCTATTGAGATTTACTTTGATGTCTGACAAAAATGGTGTTATATGTATGATGGACTTGCCAGCCTTAAGCCAGTGAATCGCTGTTTTATATATGCCTTAATTGCCATTTATAAAAAGTATATATGTTCCTTCAGTATCCTTGAGATTAGAAATGTGGACCTGTCAATTTTACTTAGTATCCGTTTGGTTTAAATTCTAAACTATCCAGAATCAATTCTGTAGAATTGATTTTAAATCACTTCTGTCCAAAGTGCTTCGTAAACGTGCATCATTCATCTCAACCATTCATTTTTAGAATTAATTCTACTAGACCCTAAATCAAACGGACCCTTAATTAATAATTAGGCCGCGATTTGTTCACAACTTAAACAAGAAAAGGCACATCTAGTTCAAGACCAAACCATGTTTATGGATGCCATAACCTAGGGAAGAGCAATCCACACGTGAGACTGTTTAATATACATTTGAATATATGCCTTTCTTATTCAACCAAGAAAAGCAAAACAACGACTAAGACTCCCTTTTGAAGTTAATGCTCTAATTTGTTTCTCCATCTAATAATTGTGGGGTTCCATTCGGTTCATTTATTCTTTTCTCTGTAGTATTTTTATAGCTTAAATAAATATGACGATAAGGTGCCACTCAGCACCAACTAAGAGCTTCTTGGAAGCTCTAATAGTCAGAGCTGAATGTCTCTCTCAGAAAATTCAATTCAATGAACCCCAATTCCTCAGACAATGAAATTTGTGCTCTGGTTTCCATTTTCATACTGCAAATTGTAGATCAATTTTGTCTCCTAATAAGAAATTAAGAACAGGGTTTAATTAACCAAAGTGTATTTCAGCTTAAAATATACATTAATGCTTGAGCTTATAAAAAATCGAGTCAGTATAATATGTGCATGATTAATTATTTTCAACTTTTAATAGTCTCATATCACTAAAATAGCACGGGAGGGGTGGGAAGCCTTAACTGTGACTAAGCCTCGAACAAGATTGTCCCTGGTAATAAGGGATACCTGTGGTTAATACCAAAAAAAAAATATCACTAAAATAGCATGATTACATCAATCGCGTGAAGGATTAATGTCTCATAATTTACACTAAATACTAATTAATATTATATAACTAAATTAATGAAAAAAAATAGTGAGAAGAAAGTATATTACACAAAATAAAGATTTAACCCACCGCATCACTCACTTCTTAGGACCAAACAATGCTTGATCCCATTAGAAGTGTATTGTGATTCCACGTTGACTTTACCTGTAATTAAAATCAGCCGTTTGAATCATGCATTTGACACTTTTAGGAGGAATTTACCTAATCACCACCGGTCGGAGGGTTAAATCCATAGCTATGATCATGGAGCATTACCGATCAAAAAGAAAAAAAAATCCCCTTCTTAGGTTAAGAAAATAAAAGAAATGATTGTGTGGCCTGTCCAATTCAATTGATCAAAACAAAAAGAATAGACTGACAGCCAAGCCCAAGTACGTTGAAATTACTCATTTAATAAGATAAAAGCCTATGCCTTCAACTTAAAGTTAGACCCAAGTTTGTCTGCATCGATATTATCCATTCTGGTGAACTTCACTTCTAGTGGCGTCACTGAAAGGAACCTAAAGTTATTAAACTTTCTATCATATATTCTGAAAAATATTATTGGAGGAGAATCAGGAGATAGCTTGCAAGGGGAAAATGTAAAATTTGGTTTAATCAATATTGTTTCTTCAATTTTAGTTTTCGTTACTAGGTTGTCGGTTAAAAGAACAAACAAGCATATATATAAATGCATTTTTTTAATGGGAAAATAATATTTGATTACATTAATTGTCTTCATGAAATTAAACATTTTTAATCTAATAAAAAATTATAGGTTTAATGTCATATGTTAATTCTGTGCAATCATATTCATACAAATAAAAATATGAGATTAATTTCAAGAAATTGATCGAATGGATAGAAAAATGTTAGACACATAAAAATATGAGATATGCTAGACAAATCTTCATATCACTAAGTAATTATTATAGTGATAGAGAATTATTGATCACTTTGCAATAAAATTAGGAAAATTTTAACTAGTGTCATGATGATCTTGATTAAAGAATCAATTATGGAATTTTATTAATATTATAAATACAATTGATGTTATATGATTTTAATAAAAAAATTCTATTTATTAATTATACAAATAGGTTGGACCATGCATGTCACCTATCACCAAACATTGTGTGTGTTTGATTGATAAAAAAAAGAGAAGGTGATGAGAAATAAGGTGGATGTATAAGTTGTTTGGTTTAAAAAATATATAAAAGAAATAGAAGAGAAGTAAAAGTGTTAATATCCCTCTTGAAAATCTGTGGGCCCACCAGAATATTTACAAGAAATGTAAATTGCGAGGATACACCAAATGTAGTCCAAATCTATTGGTCCCAAAATTTTTCTGGCATGTGTTTAATTTTTTTTTATTCAACAAAACAAACTTTTCAATGACTAAGATTGTCTGCAGTTAAATTTTAACCAGAGGGGATCTCCTTCCCTATTTCTTTATCTTCCCCTTATTTCTATGCGTGAAAGTGTTTAGTGAAGCACTACTATGTTGTTAATTCTTCTTATCGTTTTATAGTAATAAGTGTCGTATCGTTTCTCTATTTAGTTTAGCATTATTAATTACATTAAGGTTATATATGGTAAACGTAGGTCTGGATGCACGCTCTCTAACAAAATATGTAAGTTCTGTTTCTTGCATTGTATTTCCTGTACAACAAACAAACATACAAAGTAAAATAGATTTAAGCCACTACCTTTTGAACTCATTGTCTCCCCGGATAAGAGTTAGTTAGGTTGAATTTTGTTTTAACTTTGAAAATAAAATATACTAGTTTTCTCAATGTATTTTTTTTAACTTAAAAAAAAGTGTGCTTAACATAATTTTTAAGTATTTTTCATATTTTTGGAAATCATGTCTAATTATAATAGAAATTTAAAAAATTAATTAAAAATGTACTCTTTATTTAAAAAAACCTAATCATTGAGGTTAATGGTGCAATGTCTATATTTAGTGAAATATAAAAGAGAAAAGAGATAAGTGATAAATATGATATATGATATGATGTGATGGAAGATAAATATATAGAGATAAAACGTGTTAAGTAACACTTGAGGTGTTTATATTTCATTACCCAATCATTAATTCTAATGGACCGCTAATTATTATTCTCAAGCACACCTTTTTGGTGAGGTTTTTCAGTGTACATAATCAAGCATTCATTAAAAAAGACTTGGTATTTGTGTGGTTTGTTGTAGTTTGTTCTATTTGGTTACATAGAAATAGTACCATTTTTAAAGATGGAAATTTAGATGATGGGATTGTTTTAGAAATGATTCAACTCGGGTCTTGGTATTCGATTATAGGAAAGTGAAGAAATTTATATTATCTTTTTTTGATGGGTGAAATAACCAATGTTATGCTTGAAGGCTTTGTAATTTTCATATAGAATATGTATGCAGGTTCGAGTACCTTTCGTGTCCTTTTAATATCTTTTCTAATAAAAAAATTAACTTGGGGGCTTGTATAAATTCTACTACTAGACCACACATCTAAACTGTTGAATATAAATATTTAATATGCACTTAGAAACTTTTGTTTGATCTTAAAGGTCAATTTTAAGATGGACCCTCCATCTTTTGATCTATGGTAGACCTATACTTTTTTATCTCAGTAAAAGATTTAATAGTAATATTAACCTAAAGCTTGGGAATTTTATATAATTTTCATCGCTATGCTTGAGGACCTGATCTAGCAAATGAGAAAACTACAATGACATTAACACAAATTTTACAAGTGTATGTATCTCAGCAAATGAGGAAAAACTAAAAAAATTGAAAGATTAAGTACTTCCAATTGTATCTTAGCAAATGAGAAAATACAAAAATAACGTGATAAATGATGTCCTTTATTGACCAAATAAACAAATTTATTGAAAAAAAAAACTAACTCCACTTCTTAAAACACAAGATCTAGAGTTGTGCATTTGGCTTAACAAAATAAACTGAAATAGTGAATGAATTGCACAACCGCTTCCAACAAGGGAATTAAGATGATACATCACAAAATCACAGGGAATCAAATAATTTTGTTGATAAAAAATAACTAACAGTGACATAGGTAAACAAGAAATCTCAAACTATTCTGAGAATAAAGACTGAACGAATTGCCTAGAGTAAGCAAATCTGGAAAATAAAAAAAACTAAAATAACTAGTCTTTCGATGTTCTTCGAGAGTGGAGTGACTTAAGCATATGTTATATGCAACTTAGGTAATTGAAGTTGAAGAATAATCGAACGATTCATTGAACGAAGCCATATCTATCTTCGACACAAACAATATCATTACATGATAATATAAACTATATTCTAAGATTAAAAACATATTTCCATAATCAGGGAAAGGAAGGAAAGGAATAAACCCATAGAAAATGCCCTTCAAATATAATCTATCCAAAATGGATGTTGAATCTGAAGTAAATATTGCAGTCACAAGAAGGGGAGTTGAGTTGTGATCTTTTCAAAATTCTGCAATCACTTCTAATATATTTTGCTCAAGTATTTTCTTGGCTGATATCAGAAGCTCAGACAAACAGATAAAACAATATGTAATAATACTAGTTACTTGAATGAATCTATTATGTAGAAAATATAGTCTCCTCTCTCCGGAAGGACTTTCTTGGAGTCACACTTACTTAGGTATTGGATAGGTTTGAAAACAATTTTATGCAAGTATGATGGTTATCCTGTTTTATGAGTAATTAAATGAAGCTTTAAAAAATGAAGAGTATAGGGATAGGAGAAATATGCTCACAGTGTTTTTATATTAGTTCACCCTTTAAACCTTAGGGCTATGTCCAGTCCCTACTCTCAGTAGGATTTTACTATATCAACTTTGATACAACACAACCTTAACAAGCCTCTTGGTGCAACACACCGCCTAGTATTCTTCTGCAGCCTCTACAGGCTCTCACAATCAGTTTTCTTCTACAGCCTCTGCAACCTTTGCAGGCTCTACACAAGATTCAACGGGAAATCTACAGCAAGAGGGCACATCTAACTTTTGTAGATTCTACACAACTCTCTCAAGAAAAACTAACAACTCTTTGTTAGTCTTGAGAGTTACAATCAATGATATGAATAGAAAGTCACAATAAAAGGCTCAATATTACAATCAATAAAGTACAACAAAATTTTGATGAGCCTACACACACTCTTTCATACTTTCCTAACTGTTTTAGAACAATACTAAGAGATTTGCAGAAATTGGAATTTCTCCAAAAGGTAGAAATGGTAATTTTGATGCACAGAGAGCTTCTTCTGGTGTTGTGTGACTTGGAATGAAGAGGGGGCTCCTTTTTATAGGCAAGAATGACTCAACTAGCCGTTGGAATGCCTTGGAGAAGGGGTCAAGCTCCCGGCTGGATGGAAAGAGCTGTCACTTTCATGTGGTAACTTTTCTCTTTCATCAGGTTTGACTGGTCATATCTTCTGGAAAGCGTATCTTCTGGAGCCAGTATTTTCATTCACTTTGAGTTTCCTTCTTCTGGAGCAGTTAATGTGACATGCAAGAGTATTGGGCATTTTTATATTTTTAGCAAATAGTATTTTTATCTCCAGTAAGTTGAATTTGTAGTGTGTTTTGTCAACTTATTTCTTCTGGAGCTTGTTGTCAGTATTCTTTTCTTCTGAAGCAGTCTGATGTACTGATAAAAATTTCATATAAATCTTCTAACAACTTTAATTTCTTGCTTTCTATCATATTCTGAACATGTACTTTGGTGAAGTTTACAATTGTGTAGAGTAGTGATTCTTGAAACTGTTTTTTTTTTTGAGAATGTGTATTTGGTACTGGTGTCTATCTTCTGAAGGTTGCTTCTTCTCAACAGATTCTTCCATGGTGCTACATTTAGCTTTTTCTGTTCTTTCTAAGATAAACTCAATTGCAACTATTAGTATGCATTTATTCAGAAGTATATTAAGGGTATTTTGAGAGTTTGTCATTATGAAAACCTCTCAAGAAAATTCTTGGACCTTACAGAATCTACCATGTTAAATATGTCGTGATGTTACCATTCCAATCATAACCATTCACTAAAAGATCAATAAATCTATGGACTAGAAGGAGTGGTTTATGGTGGACAAAAAAAAGGGGGTTATCATAAAATTAATCGATCTCTTAAACCCTAATAAATGAAAAGACATGTTACAATTAAAAAAAGAGAGAGAGAAACTTATGTATGTGGAGTCTCTTTACCAAATTTTTAAAAGAGAAAAATTGTTCCCAAACAACAATCATGTATAAAAATTGCATATAACTATATAAAGGATAGAAATAGAAGTGATAAAAAGACAATTTTTTTTATAAAACCCATCCCCCCACACACATATATGAATATGACTTCCTAATATATGATAAAAGAATAAAAAAATTATATATCATACATACAACATTTACTACGTTATGTTATTTTTTTGAATTAAAATAATAAATCGTGATTTTTTTACGTCATAAATCGCGAATGTGGATTCATGATGAGATTACTAAATGTGATATAAGACTTATGTTATATTAATTTTTTTAAAATGTATACTACTTTGATAATTTGTTAAAAAAAAATCATTACACTTGCACGATAAATAAACCTACATAAAGATCAATTTTTTAACGTTTGGACGGTTAATGAGCCTCTCTCTTAAGTTAGGGGTTGTTGCTTTTGATAAATTTAATATTCTTATTAATAAATTTTAAAATTTATAATTAGTTTTCATAACAAATTATAACTTCATGAAGAAAACTTTGATTTCTTTACTAAATAATTAGATTAACTCGGGTGGATCATTTCAAAAGTTACACATGTTACACCATTCTATAATAATTTTAAACAAAATATAACTCTTTTGGACAAAATTTAAAAAAAAAAAAGAAAAAAATATAGAATATACATGATTTAAAATTATTATTATAATTTAAAATTTTACAGTATTTTTTTCTGGCAAAACATAATTTTTTTAACTTAATAATATTACAACTTTTTTAAAAAAATGATGCAATTTTGTTCAAAAAAGATAATTTTATTTAAAGTTACGGTCAAAAGATTATTTTAAAGTTGATGTAACATGTCGTTTCATATAAGTCATTAATTAAACCAATTATCTATAAGAAAAAAGGGAAGCAAAACTAAGATATACATATGGCAAATACTAGTAGTATATATATAAATAAAGATGGTGATGGAGGTGAGTTGAGTGTCACGTCACATCTACCAATAAAAAGAATAATGACAAAATGTTTATGAATGAAACGGTCCAACCCTTCCAATTGGTTGCTTGGACAGTCCCAAAGAAAGATTCATTGCACTTTTGCACCTCTGAATTACTCCAGGGGTATATACGTCAATTCATCTGATATCACTCGCCATGGCCATTTCTTCTTCTAGAAAGGAGCTGAGCGAATTAATGAACAGACCCAGTCAGTGAGTCACGCGCCAACGTAGACTCAGTTCCATTCCATACACCCCCACAGCCCACCACCCAAAAATTATTACATGACTCTGTCTCAACTCTCAACTCAACCCATTCCTTTCTATTTGTATTTTATTTCAAAATCACATCGTGTCTGCTTAAGTTTTTATAAAATTATAATTTTTTTTATTTAAACTACTTAATCTAAATACATGTTTACAAAGATTAATTTTGAAAAAATATTCTTAAAATAAACTAATATAAAATTGTACTTGATCATGTGAAACAATTTATGTTAATTTTGATAAACAAATCTTAAGAATAATATTTAATTATTTTTTCATAAAAACATTTAAAAGTAAGTAGTACTCTTATTACAAAAATAATATTAAAAGAAAAAAATTATTGATTGTGATCATGATGCACTCAAGATTGTCGGGAATAAGAGTGATTGGGTCATAATAGTTGATTGCTCCAAATAGTGTACCCAGTGGTGGAGATGGGGACCTACAAATGAAACACTCCAACACTCAAGTCAAGAAAAGATTTAGGCTGAGCATATGCAAGGTGAATGGAAAAATGTGTCTAACCCTCCAAGGGTATTTATACATGATTAAGGTATTGTAGCCGGAGTTGGAGTATCACTTGTGTGATATCGGTGCTATAGGGTTGTGATTATATCTTGCCACATTGGGTTGTAATACGTCGTAAACAAGCTTGCTACCTTGTAATCAACCACTTATTTTTGTTGCTTGGTAATAGTTAAGTTGTCTGTCTGAGACTGATGGGAGATGTATTAAATGTAGAGGGTCTCCACATGTCTAGGTAGATGGTAGGTTCAAGTCTTAAGGTCGGGGTTAATTCCCCGACCTACTGCCTTATCGAGCTTGACTTAGGTTGGTGAT
Source organism: Sesbania bispinosa (assembly GCA_026901365.1). Lineage (NCBI taxonomy): Eukaryota > Viridiplantae > Streptophyta > Magnoliopsida > Fabales > Fabaceae > Sesbania > Sesbania bispinosa. The sequence continues at coordinate 3,411 of QLOH01000524.1, read as the reverse complement.
AACATCATAACCCCAATATCGGATAGTGACCGGAGAATGCTTCGTGGTCATGCCTTGATGCGGGTGTTATAAGTAATGGTGGCTTAAGTGTTGGATCCCGACCAAGGTGAGGCCTGGTCCGGAACAATTATCTATATACTCACACGACAATAAGTTCACTTAGAAAATTGTAGTTCAATTGATACTACTACCTCCGGTCCTATATATAAGAAACAAAAAAATTTTTTTTTGGTCCTATATATAAGAAACATGGTACTATTTTTAGTTGCATTAATTGCTAAATACCTTATATGCCCTTAATTTATTGTGGGTAGCTAAAGAGGTACCAACTCATTTACTCATTTAATACTAAGGGTATTTTTGAGAAAAAAATAACTTCATTTCATGGCACTATTAATTACCATTAACATGTCCCAATGCATTTCCTTGGTCTTGATGATTTTAGTCCAATGTTTCTTATATATAGGACCGGAGGTAGTAATAAACATATCTTGGAACAATAGTATTTGAGGTTCATCTTTTATTGATCGATGCATTTTATTTTATTTTTTTAAGGTGCCTATATCTCCGTATAAATTAGGGAAATTCTAGATATTGGTTAAAAAAATCAGAAATATAAAAATTTTTTATTGGAATTTATAGTATTTAATATTACAAATACATTTAATATCGTAAACTTTAATAAAATTTTTATATATTTTGGTTCCTTAAAAGACATCTGTGAACAGGGTCATGTAATAATTTAATAATAATAATAATTAAAAAACTCTTCCATAAAAATGTATAACACAATTAGCATACACTCAAGTATTTTTAAATTTAAATATGTTATTATTGTGAAAAAGATTGATCTTCTACTTTAATATTTCTACCATTTCTTAAACATTGATTCGATATTCGGAAGCCACTTGAACCATTGGGTATTGATTAATTTTTATACTCCAATTGTAACATAATAATAATAGTAGTAATAATAAAATGTGTTATAAAAAAATTCCTTGTAAAATGTGTTATAAAAAAAATCTATTTTCTCTATTCTATTCTTATAAAATTCTTCTACTCTATGCCAAGTGTCACCCTCTCCTTCTCCTTTTTCCTTTTTCTTTCCCTCCCAAAAACATCACATCACCATTTTTATTTTCTATTTATTTTTATCAAATTACATCTCCATTTTCTATTTTTCTATTCTACTATATTTATAAGAAAACTCTTCGCTCTGTGTACACGCGCCATCCTCTCCTTTTTCTTTCTTTTTTTAACATATCTCTCTCAGCTTTTTCTCATCCTCTGCGTTTTTCTTTTTTTTTTCAATTTATTTTTTTAAACATCCTATCTTTCTCACTTTTTCTTTTTCTTTCCCTCCCAAAAACATCACATCACCATTTTTACTTTCTATTTATTTTTATCAAATTATATCTCCATTTTCTATTTTTCTATTCTACTATATCTATAAGAAAACTCTTCGCTCTGTGTACACGCGTCATCTATTCTTCTATTCCTATAAAATCCTTCCACTCTATGCCAAGTGTCACCCACTCCTTCTCCCTTTTCCTTTTTCTTTCCCTCCCAAAAACATCACATCACCATTTTTACTTCTATTTATTTTTATCAAATTATATCTCCATTTTCTATTTTTCTATTCTACTATATCCATCTATTTTATCTATCTATTCTATTCTTATAAAATCCTTACACTCTATGCCAAGTGTCCCCCTCTCCTTCTCCTTCTCCCTTTTCCTTTTTCTTTCCCTCCCAAAAACATCACATCACCATTTTTATTTTCTATTTATTTTTATCAAATTATATCTCCATTTTCTATTTTTCTATTCTACTATATCTATAAGAAAACTCTTCGCTCTGTGTACACGCGTCATCCTCTCCTTTTTCTTTCTTTTTTTAACATCTTCTCTCTCTCAACTTTTTCTCATCCTCTGCGTTTTTCCTTTTTTTTTCAATTTATTTTTTTAAACATCTTCTCCTTCTCCCTTTTCCTTTTCCTTTCCTTCCCAAAAACATCACATCACCATTTTTACTTTATATTTATTTTTATCAAATTATATCTCCATTTTCTATTTTTCTATTCTACTATATCCAATGTTTTAAAAATCGGACCGGTAATTGAACCGGTGAAGTTCACGGTTCAATGGTTGAACCATGGTTGAACCGGTTTTAATTAAATATATTTTTTTAATATTATATAATATTTTAATTAATAAAATAATACAAAATTATAAGAAATTAAGATATATAAAGTTGTAAATCAGTATAAATGACCTTATTATAAGAGAAAAAATTAATAATGATTAGTAAAATAATAGATATCTATGTGCAATCCTTAAATATATGTCTTTATTTATCTTAAAAATATTTTAATAGATATCTATGATTAGTAACATCTCTCTCTCAGCTTTTTCTCATCCTCTGTGTTTTTCTTTTTTTTTAATTTATTTTTTTAAACATCCTCTCCTTCTCACTTTTTTTCCCTCCCAAAAACTTCACATCACCATTTTTATTTTCTATTTATTTTTATCAAATTATATCTCCATTTTCTATTTTTCTATTCTACTATATCTATAAGAAAACTCTTCGCTCTGTGTACACGCGTCATCCTCTCCTTTTTCTTTCTTTTTCAATTTATTTTTTTAAACATTTTCTCCTTCTCCCTTTTCCTTTTCCTTTCCTTCCCAAAAACATCACTTCACCATTTTTACTTTCTATTTATTTTTATCAAATTATATTTCCATTTTCTATTTTTCTATTCTACTATATCCAATGTTTTAAAAATCGGACCGGTAATTGAACCGGTTCACGGTTCAATGGTTGAACCGTGGTTGAACCGGTTTTAATTAAATATATTTTTTTAAATATTATATAATATTTTAATTAATAAAATAATATAAAATTATAAGAAATTAAGATATATAAAGTTGTAAATCAGTATAAATGACCTTATTATAAGAGAAAAAATTAATAATGATTAGTAAAATAATAGATATCTATGTGCAATCCTTAAATATATGTCTTTATTTATCTTAAAAATATTTTAATAGATATCTATGATTAGTAACATCTTCTCTCTCAGCTTTTTCTCATCCTCTGTGTTTTTCTTTTTTTTTTTGAATTTATTTTTTTAAACATCCTCTCCTTCTCACTTTTTCTTTCCCTCCCAAAAACAACACATCACCATTTTTACTTTCAATTTATTTTTATCAAATTATATCTCTATTTTCTATTTTTCTCTTCTACTATATCTATAAGAAAACTCTTCGCTCGGTGTACACGCGTCATCCTCTCCTTTTTCTTTCTTTTTTTTGACATCTTCTTTCTCTCAGCTTTTTCTCATCCTCTGCGTTTTCTTTTTTTTTTTTCAATATATTTTTTAAACATCTTCTCTTTCTCAGTTTTATTTCT